>CP139505.1:267801427-269001427 GCA_021014915.2 Artemisia tridentata subsp. tridentata
TTTCCTTTTCTTTTACTTAAAATTCGACATATATATATATATATATATATATATATATATATATATATATATATATATATATATATATATATATATATATATATATATATATAAACCCTAATTTAAATCCCTAACTAATATTTACTTAAACAAATACTTAAACACTACTCTAAACAAACTTGTTACTTTCCAAAACTCTAGTGTAGAATACTTTATAACCAATATACCACCCTATTAATGCCTATTCGATCCATATACACTAATTTAGGATTCGATTCTAAGTAAACATTAACCAAATTATTTTTACACTAAATACTAAGCAAAGATGATGAGGCGAAAAGTGTACCGCTTTTAAGGGGTCATTTAAGCCCGAAATCGTATTTATTTGATCAAATATTGCCCTAAATCGTTCCTTTTGTCATTTTAGGTACTTTTGAGGAGAAATCTGGAAAAGGAGGCATTTTGGACGCTTTTGGAGCATTAAAGTGAAGAAAACGACAAAGTCTCAAGAATCGGCTAAAAGTTACTCTTGACGGCGTCACAATTAACATGGGACGGCGTCATGCCTTGGCAAGAAAAGTTGGATGTGAAATTTACTCATGACGGGCCAGTGAGTTAGCATGTGAATTCTGACGGCGTCACGCTTTAACTAAATCAAGGGCGTCACGGCTTAAATCATAAGGGGACGGCGTCACGTTCAGGGTTAGACGGCGTCAAGCCTTGATAAGCCAGAATGGATTTTTGAAGAGCTAAAGAGGGACGGCGTCAAAAAGGTCACCCGGGAACCCTAAAAGCGGCGAGGTGACGGCGTCACAATGCATAAGGTGACGCCGTCAGATCCAAAAATCTATATATAGTTTTCTAATCTTTTGTCATTAAAGAGAGCTTAGTGTGTGGAATTTTGGGATAAAACCCTAAGACGATTTTAGCTACTTTTTCAGGGCTTTTTGCCTTGAGATCTTCCATGTTTCATTGAAAGATAAGTTATCAATTAATCATTCAATATGTCTATGTGTTGTTTGATTCTATCTTATGCTTGTCTTTTGTTTAACATGTTAGGCTAATTTTATCTTGTGTTTGCTTAGATCTAATGAAACCTAGCTATTGATTATTGGTTGTTAGTGTGTTGTTAGTTGTATTGGATGATTGTTTATCTATGTTAGGCTTAAGAAAACTGGCTAACTTCCTATTCGGTAACTTGCTTGAACGTCTTAAGAAACATGAACCAAATGCGTACTAAAGGTTTTTATGGTTGTATTTAATGCACAAGCGAATTCTAGTGATCCCATGTTAGGAGCTTCCTAGCCGGCTCGACATAGGAGTGAAGTAGGAGCTTGTAGAGTTGGGGAAGTAAGTACGCCACCCCACGAATGGTATTAAGGAATACACCCGTCATCCACGCGACTAATACATACTAATTAACCGGTAAAAGATAGTTAGGGAGTAAGGAAATCTAAGTAAACACATTTCTCTACACATAAGTTTCTCACCACATTTCATTTTTGTTATTTTATTTTATTTGCATTCGTAGTAAATTGGGTTAGTTGACTAGCAACTAATTCCGCCCACTCCTTCAAAACCGAGATTTTACTTGCTTTCATAAAAATATAAAAACATAAAAAGAATCTTCCTCAACCCTTAGACCTAATTAGAGTAGCCTTTCATACCTAACGAACACTATTCCCTGTGGAGAACGATCAATCCCCCGTACTTACCACTACACTATACTACATCGGTCAGGTACACTGCCTGGTGGGGTTGTAAGCCTCTTGGGATCCCTCGAGAGGTAAAACCTGTTGTAAGGTTACAAAACCACGCACATCAAGTTTTTGGCGCCGCTGCCGGGGAATAGTTATTGTTTAGGTTGAATTTTTATTTCTATTAGGTCTACTCACTAGATTCCTTTCTAGTGAGATTTTTATTTTATTTTTCTAGGTTTTCTTTAGTCTATCTATTTTCTTTGTGCTTTTGTTCGTAACAGATTTTCATTGACTATTCAGTTTGCCATTATGGAAAACGCGAATCCACCCCTTACACCTGGCGAAGTAGCTTTGTTGCGTAGCCAACTTGAGAATGAGATTAGTGAGCTCAGGGAGCTCAGTAGAATGATTGATATAGAGCTTGATTATGCCTTGAACAACTTAGGGACCGCCATATGCTCAGATAATTACTTAGAACGTAATAATCTTAAGGTTGATAAGTTGGTTGAGAAATTTGAGGAAGTAAAGGTAGATCCTAGGTTGGATGATTGTTTCAATGAATACCCCACTAAGGAGGAGATTGCTTACTATAACAACCTAGTTGATAACCCTCGACCACCTTTTGTTAGAGTTGACCCAAAGATTAAGAGAGGTGATCCCGGGAATGTGAAGATACCATGTATGATTGGGTACCAATACGTTGAGCATGCTTACATTGACTGTGAATCCCCAATCAACGTTATGTCCTCAGGCCTTTATAGCCAAATCATGAATACACCACTTGAGCCTAGGATGGACCCCAAATGTCCAGGCGGAGTTTGCAACTTCGTTGGAAGGATTAAGGATATACATATCCTTGTTGGGAACTTTACCTTTATCACCAACTTCATGATTTTAGAAGATATGGCAAGTGTTGTTGACTGCCGCCTATCTCGCGTTGTGTTAGGTAAGCCATTTATCGAAGCATCCGATTTAAGGTATGACCGTTTGAAAGGCACGGTTCAGTTTTCTAATCACATAGATAGGATCACATATAGGATGCCTTATCGGGTTAATGAATTTCGTTTTGTGCCTCGATTTGACATGGACAACATTGGTGCGATTGAGGACATCAATGAAGAGGATAAAGAAAAAGGCATGGACCATGTTTGGAATAAGAGAAGCCTTTATTATAAAGATTGCTTAAACCTTGGACCTAAATACAAAATTGATATGGAGGTTGTTAGGATGATTAGAGGGGCAATTGAGAAGCAAAACGGAAAAACGTAGACCCCGTGACTTTGAGTCTAGCTACAAGACTCGTTAATAAAGAAAAGCGCTTCTTGGGAGGCAACCCAAGCTTTATTTGTTTTATTTGCTTTGTGTGTTTATTTATTTGTTTGTTTGATTTTATTTGCTTCCGTATGTATGTTTAACTTTTATTATTATTGATTCATGTTCAAAAGTAAATTGTGAAAATGCTTTATTTTGTTTTTAACTTCGTCTTAACTACATATAAAGGTATTTTGCAAAAGATAAGTGTAAGGGAAATCTAAATCGGTTTATTAGAACACAAATTAACATGAATCGTAATAATAATAAATTAACATACATATCCGTATTTGTTTGAGTCAAATGCTTGTATCGAGTCATAATGAGGTTTTGCAGGATTTCCAGGAAGTAAGGTAAAGGTTTTTCCAGAAATTTTCCGGAAACTTAAAACGAAAATTTTTGTCAGGTCATTTCTGACGGCGTCAGGGGTTATAACCTGACGGCGTCAGATTTAATTTCCAGAAATTTTTGAAAGTTTTGTTTTCATAAAAAGTTTTTATTAAAATCTCCAACTTATAATCTCCAGGAATCTGCAAAATTATCATTCCACAAGCATTATATCCTTATATATAGATTTTATCCCGCCGATGTTATGCAGGTTTTCGTGTTTGTTTTCTCAGGTTCAACAGGTTATTTTGGACAAGGAGATGTTTATGGAATCAAGCTTATGGCAATGCATTAGTCATGGAGCTTCAACATTACCTTGGAAGAAGATTTAACCGTGTAAATTCATTATCCAACGAGCGAATCAGGGGAGTATTTGATTTCATTCTTTTACTTTATGCTTTTACATCTTGTTATTTGAACATTGGGGACAATGTTCATCTTAAGTGTAAGGGGAGGGTAAAAGTACGATTTTAGAGAATACAATTACGCTTGATTTTTGTTTGTTTGATAGTAGATGTGTAATAAAACTGAGATAAATACTTGTTAAGGTAATTTTAGTGCCAAATTTAAAATTTTTTACAACATATAGGAGTGAAACTTTAGTTCTAATAAGCGTCTCACGGATAGGAGTTATATGACTAGCACAAAAACCGTACCACTAAAAAATTTTCCACCCCAAATATGTGAGGTTCACCCCTAGAATTGGTAGGAAAAGCATTTATGCTATGATGTGTGTACCGGTAGCACTTAGATTCTAGAACTTGCGTTAGGACCATCCCGAGGCCACAAGTGAGACTACATTCGTGTAGTTAGATTTACTACATGATAAGAGGCATTAGGATTAACCCATTGTTTTACACCTGTGTTTTTGTTATAATTACATTGGCTACATTAGTCAAGTAATTCTCCCACACCCTTTGCGTTGTACTCATTTTTAGTACACGATACCCCTAGTACACCCCTCAGAGCCTATCTTTTCGTTTCGACCTTTAAGCATTTTACTTAAAGGAAGAATTTGTTACACCCCACTAAAATGTACACCCAAATCGCCTTAGCCTACCTTGTATGCACTCATTTTTAGTGCATTATTGTGACAACATTTGTTTAAACCCAAGTTAATTATCTAGTTGATTACATGGTTGCTAAGTCGAGTCATATCCTTGTACATATTGTTTTGGGACGATTGGGACTCATGGGTAAAGTACTAGTGTAATGGAGTAATGGGGAAGAACATCATTTATTACCCCCATTTGTGCTAAATATTTTAAAAAGTACTCCAAGTGTTTTGATTATCTTAATTCGAGTCATTAGAATAGTAATTTGTAAAGTTATGTAAAAGTTCAAGTGTAAGGGGAATGCAACGCCCCTATGATGTATTATTTTGGATGGTAGGGCAAGAATGTATGTCAAAAAAAAAAAAAAAAAAAAAAAAATACAAAAAAAATGAGAAAAAGAAAAATAGAAAAAACATACGGACTACCATCCCGTTTTATTTTATGTTTATTTTATATTTTTGTTATTTTGTTATTTCGTTTCTAGCTTAAGATCGAGTCTAGTCTTGGCTTAGCAACATTGTATAGTACATGTAATTAATCAAGATTTTTAACTCGCCACCAGTAAAATATCCTTTATCCAACAAAACCGTGTTTTCCTTTTCCCTACACCTAATGTTATAACCCATTTAAAAGCCCTCTTTGATAGTTTATCTTAGGTGCTTACGCCTAGTGGAGGAGGTTTTCGATCCTTTCCCAAGCCTATGGTAATCTATTTGCTATGACAGGTAGTGAGAGATATTTTCCGTTTTCATTTATGAGATTTATTTTGATGACACTTGAGAGATGTGAGTATCTAAACACTGCTTGTGAGGTGCTAGTTTGTAATCTCCGTGCTTATTATGATTGAAGTGGAACGAATATTTGTTGTAATTACTTTTATGTTTGCATTAAATGACCCCTAACTTGTATTTTGATTAGAATAAAAGCGCATTTGCTTGAGGACAAGCAAATCTCAAGTGTAAGGGTATTTGATGAGGCGAAAAGTGTACCGCTTTTAAGGGGTCATTTAAGCCCGAAATCGTATTTATTTGATCAAATATTGCCCTAAATCGTTCCTTTTGTCATTTTAGGTACTTTTGAGGAGAAATCTGGAAAAGGAGGCATTTTGGACGCTTTTGGAGCATTAAAGTGAAGAAAACGACAAAGTCTCAAGAATCGGCTAAAAGTTACTCTTGACGGCGTCACAATTAACATGGGACGGCGTCATGCCTTGGCAAGAAAAGTTGGATGTGAAATTTACTCATGACGGGCCAGTGAGTTAGCATGTGAATTCTGACGGCGTCACGCTTTAACTAAATCAAGGGCGTCACGGCTTAAATCATAAGGGGACGGCGTCACGTTCAGGGTTAGACGGCGTCAAGCCTTGATAAGCCAGAATGGATTTTTGAAGAGCTAAAGAGGGACGGCGTCAAAAAGGTCACCCGGGAACCCTAAAAGCGGCGAGGTGACGGCGTCACAATGCATAAGGTGACGCCGTCAGATCCAAAAATCTATATATAGTTTTCTAATCTTTTGTCATTAAAGAGAGCTTAGTGTGTGGAATTTTGGGATAAAACCCTAAGACGATTTTAGCTACTTTTTCAGGGCTTTTTGCCTTGAGATCTTCCATGTTTCATTGAAAGATAAGTTATCAATTAATCATTCAATATGTCTATGTGTTGTTTGATTCTATCTTATGCTTGTCTTTTGTTTAACATGTTAGGCTAATTTTATCTTGTGTTTGCTTAGATCTAATGAAACCTAGCTATTGATTATTGGTTGTTAGTGTGTTGTTAGTTGTATTGGATGATTGTTTATCTATGTTAGGCTTAAGAAAACTGGCTAACTTCCTATTCGGTAACTTGCTTGAACGTCTTAAGAAACATGAACCAAATGCGTACTAAAGGTTTTTATGGTTGTATTTAATGCACAAGCGAATTCTAGTGATCCCATGTTAGGAGCTTCCTAGCCGGCTCGACATAGGAGTGAAGTAGGAGCTTGTAGAGTTGGGGAAGTAAGTACGCCACCCCACGAATGGTATTAAGGAATACACCCGTCATCCACGCGACTAATACATACTAATTAACCGGTAAAAGATAGTTAGGGAGTAAGGAAATCTAAGTAAACACATTTCTCTACACATAAGTTTCTCACCACATTTCATTTTTGTTATTTTATTTTATTTGCATTCGTAGTAAATTGGGTTAGTTGACTAGCAACTAATTCCGCCCACTCCTTCAAAACCGAGATTTTACTTGCTTTCATAAAAATATAAAAACATAAAAAGAATCTTCCTCAACCCTTAGACCTAATTAGAGTAGCCTTTCATACCTAACGAACACTATTCCCTGTGGAGAACGATCAATCCCCCGTACTTACCACTACACTATACTACATCGGTCAGGTACACTGCCTGGTGGGGTTGTAAGCCTCTTGGGATCCCTCGAGAGGTAAAACCTGTTGTAAGGTTACAAAACCACGCAATCAAAAGATTTATGTCACAAGCTTTCTTCTATGTCCCAAGTATCTCCACATAGCCATGTCCCCTAAATCCTTACCACAAGCTAAAGGAAGTAGTTAGTTTCTTTGGTTCCAAAACAAAACACATCACCACCTTCACAAACACTCCACGAATTCCCTCCCCCTCCTTCCATGTGTCCTCCAACCTAACCAAGCCACATCACTTTGTCCCCTTCTTACCTCACATAACACCCTAGAACACATTAAAACTCTAACTCCCATTTTCCTCTAAAAGTCGATCCATAATATTTCTTTTCTTCACCATCAATTTCGAACCACCTCCAAACAGCCACATCCACTTAAATCACTGATCAAGCAGCCAAAATGTAAGTTAACTAAAGATCTTAAGGAGCTTAAGAAGAAGGAGAATCACTAGTGTCTCATTTCCAAGCCATATCGCCACATAAACCTCATAATCGATCACAAATAAAAGTAAGTATTCTAGCTCTTTTTAATACCTTTTGTAAACTCAAAAACACATAAAATATATCACTAAATATACCCTAATAGATAGCTAGGCCAAAAGTTCATGTTTCCTTTTCTTTTCTTTTTCTGTCGAAGTAACTCCAAACGCACCCTATATTATTATTTTTAAGTATTACAAAACAAGAAATTATAAAACACACTAGGGATAGATTAAGTATGTTTATTATCATGTAAACATGCATTAAAAAATAGTTAGAACGCTTAAATCTCAAAAACCCATCACGTTTTTCTTTTCTTTTAGCTGTCGCAACACAGCCCCAAGCGCCTAACTTTGAACCAACTTTTCGACCACCAAACGACCTCAATAAATTCTAAAACTTTACCACATTAAAGACTACCTAGCTAACTAATGGTAGGAAAAAGAACGTCGTAAAAAGATTGAGTGGTCACAAAGTTATTTGATTCTTTTTCTGCCCCATTTCCATTGTTCGAACGCATATATATAAATAATTTCGAGCATCATAAGCTCAAACCACAAGCCCATAAGCTGTAAATAAGTTGTTAACAAGTTGAAAATAAAGTGTATAAAGGATTCGTAAATAGTCGCGCCTTTTCCCGTAACTTATTACGCGTTTTATTGAAATAAGGACTACGGGTGAAACGCTAAAAATGCTTTGAGGGTAATTTCTGTCAAAACTCTAATTAGTTTTATAAGTTGGACTTAAATGGATGTCGATCTGCAGTTTAGGGGTAGAAAGTGTCAAATTTGAAACTGTAGGGTATAAACTGTCATTTTACCATAGTTGAAGGGTAAAAATTGTAATTTTATAAAAGTTGAGGGGTAAAAATTGTCATTTTACGAAAGTTCAGGGGTATAAACTGTCAATATGTGAAACTATATGGTAAAAAGCGAAACTTTATATAATTATTATTATTATTAATATATTCTAAATATATTTATAATAAAAACTAAATTACATTTATCTCGATAACGAACGAACGGAAACATAAAAATGAAAAATAAGATAAAAACCTGATCCAATTTTTGAAGAGACTTCATGTTATCTCATTTTAACATTTAATTACCACCCAAAACGTTACGAAACAAATATTAAAACTTATATAATTGAATACGATTACTGAAGCTTGACATACCAAACCAGGTTGCGTGCCGGTGACGTTTATCAACTTTATTTAACTTTGTTTTCCATCCAGACTGCTAAGGTGAGTTCATAGTCCCACTTTTTATACATTTTCCAAACTTGTGGGGAGATACATGCTACAAAACCGAACACAAGTATTTTTCTGTATGCTATCCTGATTGATATTGCCTAAGTTTAATTGTTGCCTCTAAAAGACCCTCTATCATGAACCATTAATCACCTGCGGGTGAACACGAATATAGTGAATAGATCTATTGGCAGTTGACGTCCCATTTGTGTTGCTGGACAAGTAACCAAATGCACTTTATTTGAGATTAATAAAGAGTCCGGAAAACTCCTACTCGAGGGCAGTATTACTATATTTAATTATGTAGTAATTACATCCATAGTTAATTGCTATGATGTCCATCCTGTTAACGTTTGCGTGTCATGAGACTTAGGGTAATATATATTGAACTGCAATATTACTGATTTACTTTCTACTTAGTTTGTGTTCAACTGATTATAACTTTAAACGCTATGGATTCACTCAACCTTTGTGTTGACTTTTTAAGCATGTTTTATCTCAGGTAACTAGAAGTACGATTTGGCACGGAGTGGCAGTGGACTTTCTTTTTATAAAAAAAGGTGTCCATTTTGTTATCATTCAACGAATAATGTAACTTTTATAACATATTACAAAACTTCTCACTGGGACCTCTATAATGTAACTCTGATTTAAATTAATGAATGATAACAATTTAAACAAAACGTCTCCTTTCGAGTCGTTTTCTATTTTCATGACTTTGATGCTTGAAGTAACACCCCAACTTATATTCCGCTGCGAATATCGAAAACGGGGGTGTTACAGATTTGTATTAGAGCTTGTGGTTATAGAGAACAAGGTTCAAACCTAAACTATAACCAATTTTCACAAACTTAACCAAAGTCCTCCGTGCCACAACGCTACTGAAACGTTACTTATACATGTTTATTTCTAATTATTTAGTTACATAGTGAAATATTTATAATTACCAGGTGGTTACAGAATCATGACTTCCCCTACTCATTTTATCCCTCTTATGTCGGAACTCGGATATTAAAAATATCACGACAGTACCGGACATCATGCCAGTACCTACATCATCATCACCACTACCACATCCACATCCATATATGTTACCTACATATATACCGTCTGTCCCAACGTCCACACCTCCATCTCCACCATCATCTACAAGTTTCCATCCCCCGTCTGTCCCATTTGAACTTAGTGAAGAAGTTGGAGCCATTATCGCCCGATATTACACTCTACCTCGATCACCTACTCCAGATTTCCCGACTCCCACGCGAGTTTTCGAGGTGGGAGAAAGTTCACAGGCAGCCCAGGAGTGACCGCCGACCGTTTCCACCCTTCTGAAGCGATTAGAATGGCAAGAAGAGCAGATCGAGACTTCTTTAGGTCATCTCGATGAGTTGCCTCTAAGAACGCATCGAGGATATAAAATATAGAGTTGAAGATTTAGTTACTGGTCAAGAGACCATGAAGCAGAAGATGGATGAGAATCGTGAGAAGACATAGAAACGTCATGAGCAGCTAACACAGGAAATACCTACGACGAATTGAAGTTGATAGGAGAGATGATGAAAAGGAATGAAGAACTGATGACAGCTCAGACCAGGATCACAGCTTCGGAGACAGTAGTGGAAGACAAACAAGCTCGATACCAGGAGTATATGCAGATCCTCATCAGCATGATCGTCAAACTGGAGAGTTGACTCAGAGGAGCTTCTGGTAGCCACTAAATCAAATTATTACCTATTAGCTTTTGTACTATATCTTAACCATGGGATATGTGGCATAAATATGACGCTTGTATTTATTTTGTTATACATAACAAATTAGCAAGTTATTTATGACTATATGTGGTTGTGATTTTGTTGTATCTTGCTATGCATGGTATCGATTGATGTGGACCAGTGATGATCATTTTATACACATGTATGATAGAATTTGGACATGTTGCGACCTTATGATTATCATGGATTTTACCTTGTTAATTTAACATGGTCACTATGCAAATTCTAAACATGTGTTTTCTTGTGGTATTAATAGAAATATGCCTCGCACTTCCCCAGAACCAGCCATGACCCAAGCTGCTATCCGAAAGCTTGTTGCAGACAGTGTTGCTGCAGCACTTGAGAATCAAGCTGCAGTAATGGCCCGTTCTGGAAGCACTAGCAGACCCAATGGAGAAAGCGAGACAGCAAATGCTCGCAAGTGCACTTATAAAGACTTCATAAACTGTAAACCAACTTTCTTCAAAGGAACAGAAGGAGCAACTGAGTTGGCTCGTTGGTTTGAGCGTACAGAAATAGTCTTCGTGAGAAGTGGGTGTACTGAAGACTGTAAGGTTACCTTTGCTACAAGAACTTTCTTGGAAGATGCCCTGTCTTGGTGGACTTCGACTGCCCAAACAATGGGTGTTGAAGCAGCTCACCAACTTACCTGGGAAGATCTCAAAAAGAAGATGTTGAAGAAATATTGCCCCCGTACTGAGATTAAGAAGCTAGAGGATGAGTTTCACCAGCTAGTTGTGAAAGGTACTGATCTCAAGGCCTACAATAGAAGGTTTCAGGAACTTGTTATCCTGTGCCCAACTGTTGTGCTTGATGTTGAGAAAACATTGGAGAAGTACACGGAAGGATTACCTCGAAGTATCGAGGGAAATGTTACTGCATCCAAGCCTCAGTCATTGGAAGAGGCAATTACCATAGCCCAGCAGTTAATGGATCGCGAAATCAAGCGCAGTTCCACTCAAAGAAGTGATGAACACAAGCGAAAGCTTGATGATAGAAGGACCACCCATCACCACAACAACTATCAGCACAACCGTAACAATCACCATCACCAACAGAATCGCCGGCAGGAAACTGTCAGGGCCTATATTGCCACACCTGCTGAAGGGAGTGGTTATATCGGAAGAAAACCATTTTGCAATCGATGCTCGTTGCACCACTATGGTCCATGCACTGTTAAGTGCGTAAAGTGTCAGAAAGTTGGACATCAGACCAGAGACTGTAAAGCAACAGGAGCAAATCCACAACCAGTAGCTATAACTTGCTACGGATGTGGTGGGAAGGGGCATTACAAGAGCCGGTGCCCGAAGCCGAATGCCAACCAGAACGATGGTGCCCGCGGAAGAGCGTATGTACTAGGAGATGGAAACGCACAGCCGAACCAAGACTAGAGCAGGAGAATGAGAACTCGTTAAGATCCCGATAACGTCAAAGGATAAGCTCCTATGTTTAAACAAAAGAGAAATTCCTATTATAAATAAATAAACCGTAGCCTAAAACTTCCTAAGTGTATTTCCTCATGTACTCTACCTTAGTTACGATGGATGTAATCTAAGTGTAACAACTACCTTTCTACCATATGAAATCTCTATCTTATAATATTTCCGTAATAATCGCGATTTGCGTCTAATCTTAGTTTCTATTCCATTTGCCCTGTTCATAGTCATCATGTAGCAATACAGTGCCATCTCACTAGAAATTTGACTAATATTATTTCTGACTGAACAATAGACTATTACCATCCTGTAAGAATCTCATGCGGACCCTAAGATTTATTTCAAAAATATCCCATTAGTACCCTAGAAAATTCCTAACTCATCACTATAGTGTAAACCAAAATTTTCTTGAAAAATAATTATGTTGCTATTTTCCAAAAACAACACGTTGAACACCATCTAAAACTTTTTGGGGAAGCATAAATACCACAGTAACTGAGCCAAACATCACATCATTTGGTCCTCAATTATACTGTAACACCCCCTAAATTATGCTAAAACAGCGGAATAGTAATTGGGGTATTACGTTAAGGATCGAAGTCATAATCACAGAAAACGGCTCGAAAGAGGCATTTTGAAAGCTATTTGTCATTCAAATAATACTTTTGATATAAAGGTGAAATATCTAATTTGTAAATCCCATGAAAGGGTTTGATAATTTAGAAAGAATGACATATTTGATTTTTACACCATTTAATTTATCAGAGTATATAATGTCCGCTCTGTGTCTTGTCCTGCTCCGTTAATTACCTTATATAAACATGCTTAAAGTGTCAACACAAAGGTTGGTGAGTTCATAGAGTTTAATGGAAAACCATTTATTTCAATGAATTCAGAGGTGAGGTGACATAATGACCGTAATAAATGCTAATAGTGATGAAACAGTAATAAGTGATGTTGAGTATAACCACAAGTAAATCATATATGTATTCAGTTAAGTTCAAATATTGGATCATACTCCTAACATGAGGT
Organism: Artemisia tridentata subsp. tridentata; assembly: GCA_021014915.2. Taxonomy (NCBI): domain Eukaryota; kingdom Viridiplantae; phylum Streptophyta; class Magnoliopsida; order Asterales; family Asteraceae; genus Artemisia; species Artemisia tridentata. The sequence goes on from CP139505.1 coordinate 267,814,276, forward strand.
GGAACCCATGATATTAAACCTGAGATCTATAATGTGGTGAGGTGAAATACTAATACAGCTGTATCTAGATATATGTGATGACACATAATCTCTTATGGATATTGCCCCAAGCCTCATGACACGCAAACGTTAACAATGAACCGTAAAACGGAGGTGATCAACATCAAATCAATGATGGAAAATAATGCCCTCGAGTAATAGGTGATTGCCATTCCTATTTTTCTCAAATATAGTGCATCGCGACTAATACGACTAGCCACAAAGGCATTCCGTCAAGTAATTAGTGGGATAGGATGTCAAGCCTTTAACAGGTTTCGAAGCTGTCCACTATATTCGCGTTCACAACAAGTGATTAATGGCTCATGATAAAGGGACGGTACTTAGGCAATATCAAGGTAATGATGTAACTTATGGTACTTATGCTCTTTCCTAGCAAGTATTCCCATTGAAGTTTTGAAATGATATATAACAATGATCTGTACATTCACAATGTTACTTGAATGTGTATCTTAAAAACCAATATCATGCTACAACTAGCATATAATTCTCCCAAGGAGTAATTCAAAACATATAAGCAGTAGTTATATTTCCAAGTAAATCCCGATAGTTTTCAATGTACTTATACAAATAAAAGTATGTAATTTAGCATGTATCTCCCCCAAAGAGTATTTATAATACAAATATAAAAATGGGGCTATGACTCACCTTGAGCGTATCTGACAAGGTGGAATTACGAAATCGAGTAAGATTATGGAAAATGATGCGTGGTTTTGCAACCTTACAACAGGTTTTACCTCTCAAGGGATCTCAAGAGGCTTACAACCCCACCAGGCAGTGTACCTGACCGATGTAGTATAGTGTAGTGGTAAGTACGGGGGATTGATCGTTCTCCACAGGGAATAGTGTTCGTTAGGTATGAAAAACTACTTTAATAGGTCTAAGGGTGAGAGAAGATTCTTTTTATGTTTTTATATTTTTATGAAAGCAAGTAAAATCTCGGGTTTGAAAGAGTGGGCGGAATTAGTTGCTAGTCAACTAACCCAAATTACTACGAATGCAAATAAAATAAAATAACAGAAAATGAAAATGTTGGTGAAAACTTATGTGGAGGGAAATGTGTTTACTTAGATTTCCTTACTCCCTAACTATCTTTTACCGGTTGATTAGTGTGTATTAGTTGCGTGGATGACGGGTGTATTCCTTAATACCATTCGTGGGGTGGCGTACGTACTTCCCCAACTCTACAAGCTCCTACTTCACTCCTATGTCGAGCCGGCTAGGAAGCTCCTAACATGGGATCACTAGAATTCGCTTGTGCATTAAATACAACCATAAAAACCTTTAGTACGCATTGGTTCATGTTTCTTAAGACGTTCAAGCAAGTTACCGAATAGGAAGTTAGCCAGTTTTCTTAAGCCTAACATAGATGAACAATCATCCAATACAACTAACAACACACTAATAACCAATAATCAATAGCTAGGTTTCATTAGATCTAAGCAAACACAAGATAAATCTAGCCTAGCATGTTAAACAAAAGACAAGAACAAGATAGAATCAAACAACACATAGACATATTGAATGATTAATTGATAACTTATCTTCAATGTAACATGGAAGATCTCAAGGCAAAAAGCCTTGAAAAAGCTGCCAAATTCGTCCTAGGGTTTTCACACACAAAGTTCCCCAATAAGTTCCACACTAATGACAAAAAATTGCAAAACTATATATAGACTTTCAGATCTGACGGCGTCACGTTATGGAGTGTGACGCCGTCACCTCGCCGCTTTTAGGGTTCCCGGATGACCTTCTTGACGCCGTCCCTCTTTAGTCTCCAAAATCCGTTCTGGCTTATCAAGGCTTGACGCCGTCAGATTTAGGGTGACGCCGTCCCTCTTTAAATTAAGCCTTGACGACCTTGATCATTCCAAAGAGTAACGCCGTCAGAATTCCCATGCAAATTTCCCTGGCTTATCATGAGTAAATTTCACATCCACCTTTTCTTGCCAAGCCATGACGCCTTCCAGGGATAATCCTGACGCCGTCAAAGGTAACTTTTAGCATGATTTTGAGACTTTGTCGTTTTCTTCACTTTTATGCTCCAAAAACGTCCAAAATACTTCCTTTTTCCAGATTTCTTCTCAAAAGTACCTAAAATGACAAAAGGAACGATTTAGGGCAATATTTGATCAAATAAATACGATTTAGGGCTTAAATGACCCCTTAAAAGCGGTACACTTTTCGCTTCATCAAATACCCTTACACTTCAGATTTGCTTGTCCTCAAGCAAATGTGCTTTTATTCTAATCAAAATACAAGTTAGGGGTCATTTAATGCTAACATAAAAGTAATTACAACAAATAATCGTTCCACTTTAATCATAATAAGCACGGAGATTACAAACTAGCACCTCACAAGTAGTGTTTAGATACTCACATCTCTCAAGTGTCATCAAAATAAATCTCATAAATGAAAACGGATAATATCTCTCACTACCTGTCATAGCAAATAGATTACCATAGGCTTGGGAAAGGATCAAAAACCTCCTCCACTAGGCGTAAGCACCTAAGATAAACTATCAAAGAGGGCTTTTAAATGGGTTATAACGTTAGGTGTAGGGATATGATAAACACGGTTTTGTTGGATAAAGGATATTTTACTGGTGGCGAGTTAAAGATCTTGATTAATTACATGTACTATACAATGTTGCTAAGCCAAGACTCGACTCAATCTTAAACTAATGAAAGAAATAACAAAATAACAGAAACATAAAATAAACATAAAATGAAACGGGATGGTAGTCCGTATGTTTTTTCTACTTTTCTTTTTCTCATTTTTTTGTATTTTTCTTGATTTTGATTTTTTTTTTTTTTTTTTTTTTTTTTTTTTTTTTTTTTTTGCATACACTTTTGCCCTACCATCCAAAATAATACATCATAGGGGCATTGCATTCCCCTTACACTTGAACTTTTACATAACTTTACAAATAACTAATCTAATGACTCGGATTAAGATAATTGAAAAACTTGGAGTACTTTTAAAATATTTAGCACATATGGGGGTAATAAATGATGTTCTTCCCCATTACTCCATTACACTAGTACTTTACCCATGAGTCCCAATCGTCCCAAAACAATATGTACAAGGATATGACTCGACTTAGCAACCATGTAATCAGTTAGATAATTAACTTGGGTTTAAACAAATGTTGTAACAATAATGCACTAAAAATGAGTGCATACAAGGTAGGCTAAGGCGATTTGGGTGTACATTTAAGTGGGGTGTAACAAATTCTTCCTTTAAGTAAAATGCTTAAAGGTCGAAACGAAAAGATAGGCTTTGAGGGGTGTACTAGGGGTATCGTGTACTAAAAATGAGTACAACGCAAAGGGTGTGGGAGAATTACTTGACCAATGTAGCCAAAGTAATTATAACAAGAACACAGGTGTAAAACAATGGGTTAATCCTAATGCCTCTTATCATGTAGTAAATCTAACTACACGAATGTAGTCTCACTTGTGGCCTCGGAATGGTCCTAACGCAAGTTCTAGAATCTAAGTGCTACCGGTACACACATCATAGCATAAATGCTTTTCCTACCAATTCTGGGGGTGAACCTCACATATTTGGGGGTGGAAAATTTTTTAGTGGTACGGTTTTTTGTGCTAGTCATATAACTCCTATCCGTGAGACGCTCATTAAGATCAAAGTTTCACTCCTATATGTTGTAAAAAATTTTAAATTTGGCACTAAAATTGCCCTAACAGGTATTTATCTCAGTTTTATTACACATCTACTATTAAACAAACAAAAATCAAGCGTAAGAGCATTCTCTAATCGTACTTTTACCCTCCCTTACACTTAGGATGAACATTGTCCCCAATGTTCAAATAACAAGATGTAAAAGCATAAAGTAAAAGAATGAAATCAAATACTCCCCTGATTCGCTCGGTGGATAATGAAGTAACACGGTTAGATCTTCTTCCAAAGAGAATGTAAAAGCTTCATGACTAGTGCATCGCCATAAGCTTGATCCAAAAACATTTCCTTGTCCAAAATAACCTGTTAAACCTGAGAAAACAAACACGAAAACCTGCATAACATCGGCGGGATAAAATCTATATATAAGGATATAATGCTTGTGGAATGATAATTTTGCAGATTCCTGGAGATTATAAGTTAGAGATTTAATAAAAACTTTTTATGAAAACAAAACTTTCAAAAATTTTCAGAAAATTAAACCTGACGCCGTCAGGTTGTAAAGCCTGACGCCGTCAGATATGATCTGACAGAATTCTCATGTTACGTTTCCGGAAAAATTTTGGAAAAACCTATACCTTACTTCCTGTAAATCCTGCAAAACATCATTATGACTCGATACAAGCATTTGACTCAAACAAATACTAATATGTATGTTCATTTAATATTATTACGATTCATGTTCATTTGTTCTAATAAACTGATTTAGATTTCCCTTACACTTATCTTTTGCAAAATACCTTTATATGTAGTTAAGACGAAGTTAAAAACAAAATAAAGCATTTTCACAAATTAGTTTTGAACATGAATCAATAATAATAAAACTTAAACACACATATGGAAACAAATAAAAACAAACCAACAAATAAATAAACACACAAAGCAAATAAAACTTGGGTTGCCTCCCAAGAAGCGCTTTTCTTTATTAACGAGTCTTGTAGCTAGACTCAAAGTCACGGGTTCTACGTTTTTCCGTTTTGCTTCTCAATTGCCCCTCTAATCATCCTAACAACCTCCCTATCAATTTTGTATTTAGGTCCAAGGTTCAAGCAATCTTTATAATAAAGGCTTCTCTTATTCCAAACATAGTCCATGCCTTTTTCTTTATCCTCATCATTGATGTCCTCAATCGCACCAATGTTGTCCTTGTCAAATCGAGGCACAAAACGAAACTCATTAACCCGATAAGGCATCCTATATGTGATCCTATCTATGTGATTAGAAAACTGAACCGTGCCTCTCAAACGGTCATACCTTAAATTGGATGCTTCAATAAATGGCTTACCTAACACCACGCGAGATAGGCGGCAATCAACAACACTTGCCAAATCTTCTAAGATCATGAAGTTGGTGACAAAGGTAAAATTCCCAACAAGGATATGCATATCCTTAATTCTTCCAACGAAGTTGCAAACTCCGCCTGGGCACTTGGGGTCCATCCTAGGCTCAAGTGGTGTGTTTATGATCTGGCTATAAAGGCCTGAGGACATCACGTTGATTGGGGATTCACAGTCAATGTAAGCATGCTCAACGTATTGGTACCCAATCATACATGGTATCTTCACATTCCCGGGATCACCTCTCTTAATCTTTGGGTCAATTCTAATAAAAGGTGGTCGAGGGTTATCAACTAGATTGTTATAGTAAGCAATCTCCTCCTTAGTGGGGTATTCATTGAAATAATCATCAAACCTAGGATCTACCTTCACTTCATCAAGTTTCTCAATCAACTTCTCAACCGTAAGATTATTACGTTCTAGGTAATTATCTGAGTATATGGCGGTCTCTAAGTTGTTCAAGGCATAATCAAGCTCCATATCAATCATTCTACTGAGTTCTCTGAGCTCACTAATCTCATTCTCAAGTTGGCTACGCAACAAAGCTACTTCGCCAGGTGTAAGAGGTGGATTCGCGTTTTCCATAATGGCAAACTGAATAGTCAATGAAAATCTTATACGAACAAAAGCACGAAGAAAATAGATAGACTAAAGAAAACCTAGAAAAAGAAAATAAAAATCTCACTAGAAAGGAATCTAGTGAGTAGACCTATAAAATAAAAATTCAACCTAAACAATAACTATTCCCCGGCAGCGGCGCCAAAAACTTGATGCGTGGTTTTGCAACCTTACAACAGGTTTTACCTCTCAAGGATCTCAAGAGGCTTACAACCCCACCAGGCAGTGTACCTGACCGATGTAGTATAGTGTAGTGGTAAGTACGGGGGATTGATCGTTCTCCACAGGGAATAGTGTTCGTTAGGTATGAAAAATTACTCTAATAGGTCTAAGGGTGAGAGAAGATTCTTTTTTGTGTTTTTTATAATTTTATGAAAGCAGGTAAAATCTCGGGTTTGAAAGAGTGGGCGGAATTAGTTGCTAGTCAACTAACCCAAATTACTACGAATGCAAATAAAATAAAATAACAAAAATGAAAATGTTGGTGAAAACTTATGTGGAGGGAAATGTGTTTACTTAGATTTCCTTACTCCCTAACTATCTTTTACCGGTTGATTAGTGTGTATTAGTTGCGTGGATGACGGGTGTATTCCTTAATACCATTCGTGGGGTGGCGTACGTACTTCCCCAACTCTACAAGCTCCTACTTCACTCCTATGTCGAGCCGGCTAGGAAGCTCCTAACATGGGATCACTAGAATTCGCTTGTGCATTAAATACAACCATAAAAACCTTTAGTACGCATTGGTTCATGTTTCTTAAGACGTTCAAGCAAGTTACCGAATAGGAAGTTAGCCAGTTTTCTTAAGCCTAACATAGATGAACAATCATCCAATACAACTAACAACACACTAATAACCAATAATCAATAGCTAGGTTTCATTAGATCTAAGCAAACACAAGATAAATCTAGCCTAGCATGTTAAACAAAAGACAAGAACAAGATAGAATCAAACAACACATAGACATATTGAATGATTAATTGATAACTTATCTTCAATGTAACATGGAAGATCTCAAGGCAAAAAGCCTTGAAAAAGCTGCCAAATTCGTCCTAGGGTTTTCACACACAAAGTTCCCCAATAAGTTCCACACTAATGACAAAAAATTGCAAAACTATATATAGACTTTCAGATCTGACGGCGTCACGTTATGGAGTGTGACGCCGTCACCTCGCCGCTTTTAGGGTTCCCGGATGACCTTCTTGACGCCGTCCCTCTTTAGCTCTCCAAAATCCGTTCTGGCTTATCAAGGCTTGACGCCGTCAGATTTAGGGGTGATGCCGTCCCTCTTTAAATTAAGCCTTGACGACCTTGATCATTCCAAAGAGTGACGCCGTCAGAATTCCCATGCAAATTTCCCTGGCTTATCATGAGTAAATTTCACATCCACCTTTTCTTGCCAAGCCATGACGCCGTCCAGGGATAATCCTGACGCCGTCAAAGGTAACTTTTAGCATGATTTTGAGACTTTGTCGTTTTCTTCACTTTTATGCTCCAAAAACGTCCAAAATGCTTCCTTTTCCAGATTTCTTCTCAAAAGTACCTAAAATGACAAAAGGAACGATTTAGGGCAATATTTGATCAAATAAATACGATTTAGGGCTTAAATGACCCCTTAAAAGCGGTACACTTTTCGCTTCATCAGAAAAGATTACGGAAATGTCTTCAACACTTGACCTGAATATAAAGGAAGTCTAAGAATCTGACCAAATACGAACGGTGGAATTGATAACGTGAACGAATAACGATTTGATCGTTAGAGTGAGAATGTGATATGCTTAAAATGCCTAAAGTTTAAAAATAATATTACATATAATATTATCTTGTTTTTATGTCAAATATTTCAAAATATCATTTCCTCGAAACGTATAATTAAATCATTTAAAATCTCGTTATATATATAATTAACGTAAAGTTAAATTATAAATAAATGAAATATAAAAAAATGCAAATGACGTGAAGGGAAATCGTAAAATGAAAAATAGAAATAAGAATGTCAAATATAATATGTTGGTCCTTGTCCTTTTCCAGTTTTTACACTTTTTACTCTAATGGCGTTAGCGTTGCACCGTTAGTCCTTTATTAAATATAATTTACATTTATAGTCCACTACTTGTCCAATATAGCATTCTGAGTTTGGAATATGATAATATATCAATTTATACCCTAAGGATTCTGTTTTTAAGTTTTCAGTCCATGTTTTACTCGGTTGACAATTTTAGTCCCTCTAAGTGAATTTGAATTACATTTTTAGTCCAAGTGTACAAAAATTATGGGGAAAATTTATATTAAATTTTCCGAGGCTTATTTAAGTTTAGTTAAGCTTATTTCAACAGCTTATATGGCCTATAGCTTATTTTTTTCGTCTAATGGGCTTTTAACGAGCCACTTAATAGGCCCAATAACGTTTTAAAAACCGTACACCTTGAGACGAGTTGAGCTCATCAAAAATCTCATTTTTCATGTTCTATTTTCATATCAAAAGACCTAGATAAGCTAGCTTATCTCAAGTGCTTAAAAACTGCTTAATGGGCTAACAGCCCACATCGCCATTTTAGTTAACAGTTTTAGTATATGGTTTTAGCGATTACTTTGGACGATTTAGAGGATCTAGACGTAAGTATTTTTACTAGTTATATATACGAAAGTGGTAGCTAGCTAGGTGGTCTACTAGTTCATGTAAAAATATCGTATGTTCGTTAAGTCCATTTTTAAGATACGAGGCTGTTTTTAGGATGACATGGAACGTATGTTATAGAGAAAAGACTTAGCAAATATTTCCAAGTGTTTTATTAGATTTTAACGAGTTGAACATGTTTCAAAATAGATTCGTATGATGCATGAAACGTGAAAATAAAGGTGATAGGTGTGTGCATGGTGACTCCTAGGTCTTCCAAGATAGAGGCTCGCCACTTTTTGTGTACTATATGATTATGCGTACGTAAATAAATATGTGAAACTATATACGTTCGAGTGGTTAATAAAACGATGCATGGTTGCTAAAATAAATTACGTACGAATTGAAATGGTATTGAAGAGTGGTTTGAGACGACTTACAACACTTCTAAGAGTGGTAGAGACTGAGTGAGACGATAGGAACACAAATAAAATACCCACGTTCGATATAACCCAAGCACACGATATATATGTTAAACCCATTTTCCTCGATAGCTTCCAAACGAACGAATGGAGTATTTCTAGTCTTTCAGAGATTGTTTTGAGAGTGTAAGAGAGTTATTATGAGTGTATTTAATGAGTGAGGAAAGGTGGTGAAGCTAGGGTAGATATATGAGTTGTTTTGAGCACACGTATGCTCCAATAATTCAAGAGACACAATCTACTAGTTACTATAGTATAATGGCAGGGAATGAAGGGTTTCTAAGCTAGATATCTGACATGTTATGACTTTGAGAATACATGAGAGTGAGTAGGAAAGTTGGATTTTGTTTTGTGCAAGTAATATATGTCGACTAGTATTAAACTAGTTGCACAAATTGATTTTAACGTGTGAGACTTAGATAATGATGTTAAAACTGATCCAACAACATGTCAATAAGCTAGAAATATTATTAGGATTGCATAGAAACAAGTTCGAGTCGAAATGGTTAAGTTTTGGATTTTTGGTATTTATCGGGTTGGGTGGATTTTTGGCCAAACGCTTTGCCTTTCAAAAACACATCAAAACTTGACATCAAATTCTGAGATTCGACATACATATAGCTGGGTAGGAGGGGAATGAGATGATATAAAAATATTCATATGTCGTGTTTAGAAATGGAGCGAACGAGAGGTGTTTTGGAGATGGATTCTATGCGTGTTTCACATAAAATCATAAAAATAAAATTGGGCTTTGAGTGTGGGTTGATGAATAGTACTCGTTATATTAAGTTGGGCTGACATGAATAGTAACGCATAGGATTAGATTGGGTTGAGTGAATTTCTGGCCCGTTTAAGTGTTAATTAGGATTAATTAACTTTCGTAATATTTGTTGAACTCGTTCCGTCATTTGGTGATTTATGGGATGACGTGATTTCGTTAATATAGTATAATAAGAAATTTTCAAATTTCCCCGCAAAAATGGTGACTAGAAATAATGACGGAGATTAATATATAATTAACCGTTGTTAATTATAGGAAATTTTGCAGTTTGCTACATATACATAGCCTGGTCAACTATGTATAATTTAGGAAGAATCATGTCATAAATGGAATAGTTATCTTTTCAGATTTTCTAATAATAATTTTCATTCAAAAGCAAAATTTTGAAACAAAACAAACTATTCATAGCCGTTATAATTCACTGTTCACGACCACTATTTCTGATCATTAGAAACCACTATTCACAGCCTCTGGATTTATTAGGTGGCAAAATATTCAAATTTTAGAGCCATGTTTTTTGCTTACAAACCGAGCTCTATTCCTCATATAGAGCCATGTTCTCTTTAATAAAACGGGGCTTTATGTTCAAAACCATTAGAGCCTGTTTTTTCTTCCACGAAACCGGCTCTATTCCACTGCACACCAACAGCTCCTAAACAAAACCAGCCTACTCAACGGGTCAAAACCCATATCAAGCACATTTATTACCTTTTTTTGCCTCTTTTTTTTCAAAGTTCGAGGATTTGAGGATTAAATATAATGTTTTGAAACCCAGTTCAACCCAGGTGGTTCAACCGGTTGAACCGTTCCGGTCAAACAATAGGTAATTTAAACCGGGTCAACCCGACGGGTTGGGTCGAGAAAACAGGTCAAATTAAACCAGGTCAACCCGCCGGGTTTGAAGCGTCCCGGGTCAACCTGTAACCACTGTAAAAATCCCACATTATAATAAACTATCTTACTGAAATACTTATCCTTTTTCTACGTGTAAATTTTTTTTTTTATTATTTGTTATCTGATCATTACTATTATCTAATGTGACGTAACTCACATCCTCGATAAACGTGCTCTCACGCAGACCAACCTTAACTTACTGAATGATTAATTTACATAAGCATTTCCATATAAAATCCTACGATATACCATTTGCCATTTTACGTTAATTCATTAACAAACGTACAAACTAAACATTTCCTACTTATTAGAGTTTCTATCGAACCCCTAAATTATTATAACAACAATTATGAATAACTAAACCCTAAAAACACTAAAGTACAACTCATTTAAACTAATGTACAAGTTACTAAAGCCCAAAAACCCTAATTCCACTTTGACTCCCGATACGAACCCTAAATTCATTAAATCATGAGTTTATGTAATAAAATCACAAACTCTAATTAATATATATATATATATATATATAATATATATATATATATATATATATATATCACAAACTCTAATATATATATATATATATATATATATATATATAATTTTTATAAAATATAATTGTACAAGTCCCTAAACCTAGTGTACAAGTCATTTAAGCATAAAAACATAATATTAATAAAATACCATTAAAACCCTAAATCTAATTATTTTAAAGCACATTGTCCAAGTATTTCATGCATAAATTTCTTAAACTCACTAAATATAAGTACAACTCATCTAAGCTAATGTACAAGTGTTTAATGCACAATAGTCTAAAATTACATTTTTATACTTTTTAACCTTGTAAAATTAACACATAATTATAGTAACTTAAGAAAACTCTAAAAACCTATTTTCTATATTACCTAAACCATAGTACAAGCCCTTAAACCCAATGTACAACCCTTCAATGCATAAAACCCTAAAAATCTCATTTATATATTTTTAAACTTAATAAAATCAACAAATAATTAATATAACTTAAGAAAAAATTAAAAATATATTTTTCATATTTCTAAAACCATAATACAACTCTATTAAACTTATGGTACAACTCCTTAAAGCACAAATCAATTTCCTTTTCTTTTACTTAAAATTCGACATATATATATATATATATAAATAAACCCTAATTTAAATCCCTAACTAATATTTACTTAAACAAATACTTAAACACTACTCTAAACAAACTTGTTACTTTCCAAAACTCTAGTGTAGAATACTTTATAACCAATATACCACCCTATTAATGCCTATTCGATCCATATACACTAATTTAGGATTCGATTCTAAGTAAACATTAACCAAATTATTTTTACACTAAATACTAAGCAAAGATTTATGTCACAAGCTTTCTTCTATGTCCCAAGTATCTCCACATAGCCATGTCCCCTAAATCCTTACCACAAGCTAAAGGAAGTAGTTAGTTTCTTTGGTTCCAAAACAAAACACATCACCACCTTCACAAACACTCCACGAATTCCCTCCCCCTCCTTCCATGTGTCCTCCAACCTAACCAAGCCACATCACTTTGTCCCCTTCTTACCTCACATAACACCCTAGAACACATTAAAACTCTAACTCCCATTTTCCTCTAAAAGTCGATCCATAATATTTCTTTTCTTCACCATCAATTTCGAACCACCTCCAAACAGCCACATCCACTTAAATCACTGATAAAGCAGCCAAAATGTAAGTTAACTAAAGATCTTAAGGAGCTTAAGAAGAAGGAGAATCACTAGTGTCTCCTTTCTAAGCCATATCGCCACATAAACCTCATAATCGATCACAAATAAAAGTAAGTATTCTAGCTCTTTTTAATACCTTTTGTAAACTCAAAAACACATAAAATATATCACTAAATATACCCTAATAGATAGCTAGGCCAAAAGTTCATGTTTCCTTTTCTTTTCTTTTTCTGTCGAAGCAACTCCAAACGCACCCTATATTATTATTTTTAAGTATTACAAAACAAGAAATTATAAAACACACTAGGGATAGATTAAGTATGTTTATTATCATGTAAACATGCATTAAAAATTAGTTAGAACGCTTAAATCTCAAAAACCCAGCACGTTTTTCTTTTCTTTTAGCTATCGCAACACAGCCCCAAGCGCCCAACTTTGAACCAACTTTTCGACCACCAAACGACCTCAATAAATTCTTAAACTTTACCACATTAAAGACTACCTAGCTAACTAATGGTAGGAAAAAGAACGTCGTAAAAAGATTGAGTGGTCACAAAGTTATTTGATTCTTTTTCTGCCCCATTTCCACTGTTCGAATGCATATATATAAATTATTTCGAGCATCATAAGCTCAAACCACAAGCCCATAAGCTGTAAATAAGTTGTTAACAAGTTGAAAATAAAGTGTATAAAGGAGTCGTAAATAGTCGCGCCTTTTCCCGTAACTTATTACTCGTTTTATTGAAATAAGGACTACGGGTGAAACGCTAAAAATGCTTTGAGGTTAATTTCTGTCAAAACTCTAATTAGTTTTATAAGTTGGACTTAAATGGATGTCGATCTGCAATTTAGGGGTAGAAAGTGTCAAATTTGAAACTGTAGGGTATAAACTGTCATTTTACCATAGTTGAAGGGCAAAAAATTGTAATTTTATAAAAGTTGAGGGGTAAAAATTGTCATTTTACAAAATTTCAGGGGTATAAACTGTCAATATGTGAAACTATGGGGTAAAAATCGTAACTTTATATAATTATTAATATTAATATATTCTAAATATATTTATAATAAAAACTAAATTACATTTATCTCGATAACGAACGAACGGAAACGTAAAAATGAAAAATAAGATAAAAACGTTATCCAATTTTTGAAGAGACTTCATGTTATCTCATTTTAACATTTAATTACCAACCAAAACGTTATGAAACAAATATTAAAACTTATATAATTGAATACGATTACTGAAACTTGACATACCGAACCAGGTTGTGTGCCGGAGACGTTTATCAACTCTATTTAACTTTGTTTTCCATCCAGACTGCTAAGGTGAGTTCATAGTCCCACTTTTTATACATTTTCCAAACTTGTGGGGAGATACATGCTACAAACCCGAACACAAGTATTTTTCTCTATACTATCATGATTGATATTGCCTAAGTTTAATTGTTGCCTCTAAAAGACCCTCTATCATGAACCATTAATCTCCTGCGTGTGAACGCGAATTTAGTGAATAGATCTATTGGCAGTTGACGTCCCATTTGCGTTGCTGGACAAGTAACCAAATGCACTTTATGTGAGATTAATAAAGAGTCCGGCAAACTCCTACTCGAGAGCAGTATTACTATATTTAATTATGTAGTAATTACATCCATAGTTAATTGCTATGATGTCCATCCTGTTAACGTTTGCGTGTCATGAGACTTAGGGTAATATATATTGAACTGCAATATTACTGATTTACTTTCTACTTAGCTTGTGTTCAACTGATTATAACTTTAAACGCTATGGATTCACTCAACCTTTGTGTTGACTTTTTAAGCATGTTTTATCTCAGGTAACTAGAAGTACGATTTGGCACGGAGTGGCAGTGGACTTTCTTTTTATAAAAAAAGGTGTCCATTTTGCTATCATTCAACGAATATTGTAACTTTTATAACGTATTACAAAACTTCCCGCTGGGACCTCTATAATGTAACTCTGATTTAAATTAATGAATGATAACAATTTAAATAAAACGTCTCCTTTCGAGTCGTTTTCTATTTTCATGACTGTGATACTTGAAGTAACACCCCAACTTATATGCCGCTGCGAATATCGAAAACGGGGGTGTTACACAACCCGATTTTCGATGTGTATTATTAGTTTCCTTTTGAAACATATATTTTCAACATTTCCTTTTTTAGTTTCAACTTTTCACTTCTCACTTTTCACTTTTTTGTGTTTCCTTTATATATAGTAGAGACGCTTTATTTCACATACTCAAAAAGTGCCACATACCAATGGACCAATCAGAAGCGTCGGATTAAAAGACAATTTTTAATAATAAAAAACACGGAAGGACCATTTTTTCCAACTCACCAAACTTACCCACCAACCCCACCCCCTACCTCTCACTTTCCACACATTTCATATCACAAAAAACCCACTTTCTCTCTCTAACCATCATCAAAAACTACCATAACAAATAAAAAATAACCGCTTTTTAACCGTTCAAATCATTAATAAAACACAAAAATAGAATAATCGACGAGTGCACAAGCAGATACATGAAAAAAAACGGTTCAAAATGAACCTAATGAGTATCGAAATGATGGTACGGTGATTCAAACTTCTTATTTTATTGTTATATTGTGCTTATTTATGATTTGGTGCTTATTTATCAATGTTATTGCTATTTATCAAAGAATGATACATAGGACTGATATAACAAATTTTGTATATATGGATGCACACCAAGTGTTTGATAAAATGTGTGAGTGACAAATATTTGATGATCTTGTTATCCGGTCATGCAATTTTGCTTATTAATTAAGCTGTTAGTTGTTTTTTTTTTTTTTTTAACTGCATTGGAGTGATATTTTTACTTATGATTGATGTTTTAAATCTGCTTTGTATCATACGTATAGTATCACTAGTGATAAAAAAGCATTTGTAGTTATTTTATTCAGTTTTTGGTAGTAGAAGATCTGTGATGATGATAAAATAGATGTCATTCAATTTTTGGTATTATATCACTAGTGATAAAAAAAATTGTAATGCATTACTTCAGTTTTTGGTAGGTTATCACTAGTGATAAAAAGCAGTTGTAGCTATTTAGTTCAGTTTTTGCTAGTAGAAGATCTGCGATGATAACGAAACATTTGTAGTGACTCACTTCAATTTTAGGTAGCATATCACCAGAGATAAAACAGTTGTAGATGTCTTATTCAGATTTTGGTAGATTATCACCAGAGATAAAACAGTCGTAGATGTCTTATTCAGATTTTGGTAGATTATCACCAGAGATAAAACAGTTGTAGATGCCTTATTCAGATTTTGGTAGATTAACACCAGTGATAAATCAGTTGTAGATGTCTTATTCAGTTTTTGGTAGGTTATCACCAGTGATACCTCATATGAATGTGATATCACCAGTGATACCAGTGATATCACCAGTGATACCTCATATGAATGTTTTCTATTTATGTCATATCTGATAAATGGTTGATGAAACAGCTTGCATATTTACAATATACAAAGTTTGATGCAATGAATGTACAAATGAGAAGTTTATTCTTTATGGTTTTAAATGCCTTTGAATTATATAAACCAGTGTGTGATTTTGAATGTATCACAGGTGATAAAACTCAAATAAACACTTGAGATGCTATAAACTAATAAATCCAGAAAAAGTATCACAAGGGATACACAGAAATTCAGATTATGGTTGAAGCAGTGATAAAGAAAAGATGAAGATTATGGTTGAAGCAGCTATGAAGAAAAAGGCAGCAGAAGAAAAGAATTAGTTGACTTCCATGCTTTTCCAAAGACAATTTATTTTCAAAGACAATTTATGTTTATGTTTTGTGTATTTTAAATTTCTAAACAATGTTGGTTAAACTTGGATTAAGAATTTGATAAGGAAAAATCCATTGAAGCACTGCCGAGCCACGGAATGTGACGGACAACTGTCCAAGTTTGGGGTTACCTAAGAATGACGGGAGGCTCTATTAGGTCCTGAACCACATTCCCTAGTGGTGGATATTGTGCTATATTTTGTTCTGGATTTTGCAGAATCTGAATGCATCTAGGATTAGCTGATAGCTATGCAAAAAAAAAAAAAAAAAAAACGATGGTATCTTTGTATTATCTTTCATCTGGATTTTGGGAAATGAAGACAGATGCAGTTTATTATTTATGGTTTTAAATATACATGCAATTATTTTTTTGTTTTTACATGTTCTTTGCTTTTAGAATACCAGGAGATACTATCACCAGTGATACCAGTGAGGTATCACCAGTGATACCTCATATGAATGTGATATCACCAGTGATATCACCAGTGATACCTCATATGAATGTTTTCTATTTATGTTATATCTGATAAATGGTTGATGAAACAGCTTGCATATTTACAATTGACAAAGTTTGATGCAATGAATGTACAAATGAGAAGTTTATTCTTTATGGTTTTAAATGCCTTTGAATTATATAAACCAGTGTGTGATTTTGAATGTATCACAGGTGATAAAACTCAAATAAACACTTGAGATGCTATAAACTAATAAATCCAGAAAAAGTATCACAAGGGATACACAGAAATTCAATCATTCTAATCAACAAAAAATTCATAAAAAAAATGATGAAAACTATTTAAACACTTTAATGCTTTATCACAAGTGATAAATGTCACAAATATTCCATAAAGTCACAAAAATAAAAGAATAAACCAATAACTAAAAATCATACTTCAATTGCTCCATCAACTCCGCTTCCGCCTGCTCCATCACCACCACTTCCGCCTGCTCCATCACCACCACTTCCGCCTGCTCCATCACCTCCATTTCCGCCTGCTCCACTCCTCAGTGGACAAGTTCGCCTGTTGTGATCAGTAAACCCACAAATACCACATCCCTTCTTCTTCTTATTATTTTCCTCAAGTGCTATCTCACGCCCACTCTTAATGCGATCCTTCATATATCCCTTATTACTAGCTCTTGAAGGATTGTTAACATTCTTTTTTTTAGGCTTCTTAACACCCAAAAACCGATGAACCATTTGAGCAACTGTGCGAACAGGAGTATCAATAAAATCATGATGAGCAAAAGATTGTGGAGTTTTAAGAACACTAGAAGCTGTAAAAGAAGGTAACAAAACACACAGTCAAAAGGATAACACAAAAAACAGCTTATAAAAAACATATCACTGGGGATACTACACATATATCATCAACAGGCTAAACTAAATAAACAAACATATCACTGGTGATACTGCACATTTATCATCATGTTTATGAAAAGCTAAACATATAACTGGTGATACTGCCCATTTATCATCATGTTTATGAAAAGCTAAACATATCACTGGTGATACTGCACAATTATCATCATGTTTATGAAAAGCTAAACATATTTATCATCATGTTTATGAAAAGCTAAAAATATCACTGGTGATACTGCACAATTATCATAATGTTTATAAAAAAGCTAAAAATATCACTGGTGATACTGCACAATTATCATCATGTTTATAAAAAAGCTAAACATATCACTGGTGATACTGCACAATTATCATCATGTTTATAAAAAAGCTAAACATATCACTGGTGATACTGCAAATTATCATCATGCTTAAGCTGTTAAAACTAAAAGCGATACTAATAAGCAATATAACACTATAATCAACAGCTTATCATCAACAAAAAAGCACAATTATAATCATGTTTAAGCTCTTAAAACTAACGGCATAACTAATAAGCAATATAACACTATAATCAACAACTTATCATCAACAAAAAAGCACAATTATAAATAAACAGACTAACAATTATCACTGGTGATACTAAACGTATATCACTGGTGATACTAAACCAGCTTATAATCATCAACTTCACAAATATCACTGGTGATACACATACGCTATAGGGCATATTCAAAACAACAATTAGACACAAAAATAGCATTCAAATGCAGTTAAAAGCATAAATTCAACTAAAAACTTTATTAATAAGCAAAATTACAGAAGCAGATAACAAGATTATCAAACATTTTTTACTCACACATTTCATCAAACACTTGGTGTGCAACTTGATAAGAAGAAATGTTAACAACTTGATTCACATAATTAACAACTGATTCAACAACATTATCAACCGCAACAATATCAATCAAATCTGCTTCTGAAACAAACGCTTATTTCAGATCAAAAGAAGCCATAAAAAATGATGATAATGATCGGAACAGTGATGGTGATCGGAGTGGTGATGGTGATGGTGACTGGTACGGTGATGATGAAAGGCACGGTAACTGTCGATCGGAACAGTGATGGTAATCGGAGTGGTGATCAGAACAGTGATGGAGATGATGAGATGATGATCGGAACAGTGATGGTGATCGGAATGGTGATGGTGATGATTATCGGAACGATGATGATGATCGGAATGGTAATTGTGGGTGGGGATAACTGGTTATGAATGGAGGGAATGAGAGTAGAGAAAACACACACACGAAGTGTGTGAAAAAAATGAAGCGAATGAAAAAAGAAAAGAAAAGAAAAGGCTTTATATAGTTGGGAGTATTAAGGTTAAGCATATTAAATCTTAGATTAATGTATACCATTAGATCAAAATGGATGGAATGTGAGGATTTGTCCATTGGTATGCACCAAAATAAAGGTATGCAATTGAATTTTCCTCATATATAGTATAGATATCGATATAGATACATAAGAAATGTTTCCTTTAAGAGCCTTTTAAATAATTAACTGATTTAGACCCCTTCAAAGTGTGAGGCCCTGTGGAGTTGGGCTGACTGCAGAGGTTGATATTTGGGCCTGAGTAAATAAATCACCGAAAACTATTTTGAATACCAAAAAAGATTAAGTTATAAAATAACTAATAATTCCATCGAACTATAATTTCACTAAATGTTATAGACTTTATTAAAACGTTCAAATATACACATTTGAGTTTTGTATTATAACCTAAAACATGACACGTGTCACTATTCCTTTTTATGTGACATGTCACCATTTGTGTATATTAAGGTACCTTTTGAAAGTTTGTAACAATTAATAAAACCGCTTTTGTTACATCACTATATATGGCACTATTTTTCTCGTGTTGGTCTAAATTTCATCTAGGCCCCATCAAGAGAAATTAGATCTACCCTAAAGTTTAATAAGCTTCAGGAGTAGCCAGATGACACTTATCTTATGAGCATGATCTTGAGAATTTACTTCGATGATACTCATTTGTTTTCAGTCATGAACATGTGAAAGCATATCACAAACTTTCTTCTCCAATATACTCTTAACCCATCTGGTGGAATAAAATCCCTTCCATCAAAGGTTAACATTCTCTATTGATGATTTGTTAATAGACAGAGTCAACCTTGATCATTGGGGAATTGACCTCTACTCCCAATTTGCGATGGAGATATTGAGATTGAAAATCATATGTTTGTTTAGTGTGATCTTGCAGCCGACACTAAGAAGGCAATATTCAAGTGGTGGCAGTTGTGTGACGCTGCAACTACAAATCTTGATGATGTGATTAACTTGGCAGATCACATCCTTAATGATGGCAGTGGACATCTGGTCTAATGGATTCCACCCGATCCATCCACAATGGTAGATATGGATTGAGTAGACGGATGAATAATGGACACGGACACGGATATGGATGTTTAGTGTATCAGATATGGATGACGATTTTGTCATCTATGACTGATCCATTTACCACCCGAAATGATTTTATATATACACTAAAAATGTAAAAGTTATAACTTAGTAATAGTAAAATAAGTATGATCATGTGTTTTTCTATAACAAATAAACGAGTACCATTCACTACGTGTATTATTTTTACATTTTTATACTACATATTCATGTATTGATTGTATTTCTTAAGACTATAATATTATGCATTGCGATTTTATCTTAAAAAGTTTTTATGTCAACAATGATCACAAAACATGCATTAGGCTATGATATTATCTTTAACGAATTTTTGTTGGTGATATACTGATATCCAATGGATATTCAATAACCCGACTCATCATGTGGATATGTTTATGGATGGATGACGCGACTTTAAATAAATATGAACAAGGAATTTCATGCCCACACGTTGTGTTGGGGCAATATTATGACATAAGTTGAGTTTCAGTTTACGTTTTAGTATAGATTGTTCCTTTTATCGGTGTTAAAATCTAATAACAGATGCTAAAATAGTATTTTACATAGATTGTTAATTTAATTAATTAACAAATGCGGTGTTACTCCCTCCATTCCAAATAAATGTCGATTTTTTATTTGGGATGTCCCAAAATAAATGTCCACTTTGTGTTTCAACTAAATAGAGTTTAGTGGGTGGGAATGATATATGATTGGTAGATAATGTAGTTAGTGGATTTCCTAAAAGTTTGTGCAATTTAAAAGTAGATATTTATTTTCAGACGTAAGGAATATAATTTATTTACGTTAACTGGATTTCCAATACATTTGCGCTTAATCTATATCACCGTTAATTTTTTGTCCATACTTTTGTTTTAATAACTGTTGTATGATTAGTAATTTTATAGCTTTACTATAATTTGAATATAGTAAATATCAATTACAATAAGATGGCCGGCAAACGAGCAACAAGTTGTTATAATTGTATAATATACAATTACTTCGAAAAGTGTGATTACTAAAAAAAATTTGTTATAACTAAATATTGTTTACATAAATTAAAATTGGGAGGGATGTATAATTTTGGGGGAATTGTACTTAGAGCACTCTCAGCGGGTAACGCACTTGGTGCGTTAAAGCTTAACCCACACCGCGTTAAAGTGCGTTAAGCATTGAAAGCTGTTGCGTTAAGGGTGCGTTAACATTTATATTTAGTTTTTTTTTATGTGGTAGGTTTTTTTTTTTTTTTTTTTTTTTTTTTTTTTTAATTCGTAACGTTTTTTTTAATTTTGTATTGAATTTTTAAGTTTATTAATGAAATATTAAGTTGTTGAATGAATGAAATAGTTAAAGGGTTAATTTGTAAATTGGTGTTATAGATGAGTTAAGGGTGAGTTATGATTGTAGGTGTTTTTTTTTAGTTAAAGGTAAAAAGGTTAAAGCTGACGTGACAGTGTGTTAAACTTTAACCCTAAGTTATGATTGGGAATGCTCTTATAAAAATCAAAACACAAAACTAATTACTACTATATAGTAATCTCTGTGGTCGGTGACCATTTTTTTATTTAAGTGGGCTGCTACAGTACAAAGTGATCCAAACCAGTCCAGGCCCGTATCCGTGTTTGGAGTAGATAACGACACCGCCTCAAGTCCTCAACGTCTCTCTCTATCTCAGTCTTATAAAAAAACCACCGCCTCACCGCCTCTCTCTTTCTCATTCTTATCAGAAACCACATTAATCGAGTAAGAAAAAGAGACGTAATTCTTAATCCTCATAGCCGATTAACTGAACGACTTTGTTTCATTTGCACAGGTATTGACTGGTTTGGTCATTTTCTAATTTTTTTTTTAGGGTTTTGATTTCTGAATTTTAGGTGACTGATGAAGAAGATGCAACGAAGGAATTTACATAATCAGATCTTTAATTTTTATCAGGTACTAAAACCCCTCCTCTTACTTCTTGCTTAATTTATGTTTCATTTTACTAAAATCCAGGGTTTGTTTGTGATTTGTGAAGAAGAAGAAGAATCAATTGAACAATAATAATCTTGAATAACACAAGGTAAAAATCGAATCTTTATTGAAGAATTGATTATATTCAATTGATCCATTAAAGGGGTTTTCAATATTTGTAAAAAATATGAATTGGGTATGAATCTTTTTTTTTTATTTATAAAAACTTGATTTTTCAGAAGGATGAAATGCATTTTACGGTGATGATGTGGAGGGCTATTCGCCGTTGATTTTAGAAGGATGATGTGGAGGGCTATTCGCCGTTGAATTTTATCTATAGGCATATCAATCTATTTTTTTAAAAGCTGTAATATTTTGATACAAAACCTATAGATAAATTTCGAAAATGATAAATTAGTCCTTTTTGTAGGAACTGAGTCAAGGGTTTATATAGCTAAAGAAGTTGTTTGCAGAAACGGTCATGTGGTAATATTTTGATTTGTGGTATGAGGTTATGAGGCTGCGATAATTGAAGGTATGTGCTTTAATTTTGTGGGTTTGTGTATAATTTTGGAAGAATTCTTAAAATTTTAATTATACTTACTTTTTTTTCAGGAGTTTATCTTGGATTGTTTGTTTGTTTCATTATTGGAATTGTTGATTTTGTATGTTTCGTAGATACTTTAGGGGATGTTTTGAACTAGCGGGCTTATTTGAGTTTGGAAAAGCCGATAACCATACTTTTATAATGCTTTTGAGCTTATGAACATGAGCTTATTGACCTAAATAAGCGATAACCTCATAAGCCGTTAAAAATGAGCTTATCGGCTTTTCAAAATTCAAAGAAACCCATAGGTTGTGAAAAACAAAATTAATGTAAACACCCTTACTCAACTTGGAATGTTGTTTGTTCGTTTATTCAATAATTCTTGATTTTGTGTAGGAGAATAGGAATGAAGAGGACCAACCTGCTCCTAAAAGGCGGCTTTCGTCGAGTGTTGTAAAGGTGAGTGAAACGAAACGGATTTCTTTTTGGTGCTTTACAGGTTTTCGTTTTTAATTTGTGGCTGGAAATGTTTGTGTCTTATGAAGATGGAGGAAGGGGAGATACTTGAGGATGATGCAGCTTCTTCAATGGGTGATGAAGGGAATAAAAATTCGAGTGTGGAAGTAACTGGATTGGCTGGGAATAGTGAGAATCAGAACGACAGGAAGGTGTCTAACTGGGCTAGGAGGGACAGTATTCACACAGCGTCTAACATGGTAAAAATTTAAAATACTTGGTGTGCAGATTGTCGATTTAGGGGTGTTGTAAGTGGTAATTTTATACATTATCTGTTGTGGCTTAGTTAGGATTTTTAAGGCCCTCCTTCGGAGAATGTTCGTAAAGTATGTCGGACATAGAGATATTTTAGTCTAAGATTTAGCAATATATTAATTTTAGTATCTAGGAATCATTATATAACCCAGAGTTACAGTCTTTGAATGAACTTAAATAATACGAGTAGCTGATGAACCAATTAATATTTCTTTAAGAAACAAACAGATACCTTTTTTCCTGTACTTATGACCAACGACAACAGTATTTGACTTATACTTCATTCAAAATTTCACTCACCATAACAGTTATACCATGTTGTGCATTAGTAGTTAGGAATATAATGAATGTTGCGTATCTCTCACCCTATGTGGTTGATCATGCTGCTTTTGCCTACGGTTTTGAATATAGATGGACAATTACAAACAGTTTTTCTGTGTACATCTTACAACTGAGTGCGTAATACTTTAATGTAAAACATCCATACATAAATGATCTCCGCGTATTTTGCAAAAAATAATTTGCTAATCTTTTGTCTGCTATGCTGTAAATTAGGTTTTACTTTGTAGTGGGAAAAGCATTACCCTCAGCCTTTGCAATGAAATGGCTACGGCATTTGAGCTGCAAATTGCAATGGAAATGGGAATTCCTATCGTGATAACTATGAGTTCTTGAATCATCAAAAGATTCGGAGGTACGATGACTAATACAAGTTCAAATACATAGGTTATTCGATAACATTTACTGTTGGATCGATTATACTCTAACCAAACTAACTTGTAGCTTGTCTACGGTTTAACAGCTTTGAATAAATTCAAACCTATTAATAGTGAAACACTGATATACTTTGCTAAGTATGCGGAATCTACTTCAACAAAGCTAAGAAGAATTTAATAAACAACTTTGAATATTATTAAAACCTTGAACCTGCTTTCTTATACAGATTCACTAACAAACTCTAAACTCTAATAATCGTATATCACTAATCGACTATATCTTGTCTCTCTAAAACACATATATCTCTAATGCCAACCTAGGGATCCTTTTATAGGCACAAGGAAAACCCTAGTCGGTTTACAATACTTGAACGACAAGTAAATTCTAATTATAACTCTAATCTAATACGAATATTCTAGATTTACACATTAGTCCTTAAACTATTTGCATGGCAGTCCTTTAACGAGCAGCAGTACTTTCATTGAATAGCAGTACTTTGACTTGAGTAGCAGTACTTTGACTTTTATAGCCCAACAATCCTCCCCTAACTTGAATTCTACTTGCTTGATTTCAAGTTTCTTTGTATTTCTTTAACTTCAACACTTTATCTTCAAAGAAAGATTGTTTCTTCAAATCTGACTCGTTATGTTGTCATCATCAATGCAAACAGTATCTTCAATCTTTATCAGCAACAATTCTTTTCAGCATCAGATCTTTTCAGCAACTCAGCATCATATTGGCAATATGTACATCAGATCTTAAAAGTTTCATACTATTCTCATCACTTCCAGGTGTGTTAACTCCTGTGAGAGGTGAATCATTGAAAACTTAATGGATTTTGATGTCTCTTTACCAAAGCCATTAACTCTGGAGTAGCCAATGTTTAGATTTATGAAAAACCATGGTACATTGATAACCATATGATTTTTAGCAAATCATCAGCTATCAACGGATTTGAGTAGTCTTTACCAAATAGCCGTTTGCTTTTGGACTAGTTAGTTCTTTTAGTACAATCACTACCATGGTGAACTAATTACCATATAATGGTTTTCCACAGCCTTTACCACAAAGCCATTATCTTGTGGGCTAGCCAACTCTTCACTAATATAGATATGGTGAGTTGAAAACCATACAATTTTTAGTAAATTGCCAACTAAAAACGGATTTGATAATCACATCAGAGCCGTACCCTCATGATGAGTCAAACTCTTTCTTGTTTATTAAACATGGTGAGTTGATTACCATTTGTTGTGTAGTACAAGTACTAACACCATGCTGTTGCTTTCAAAACCATTTGTTGCTGTTTAATCTTTGTGCTTCAAAATGTTTTTGCACTTATCAAAAATTACTAATTTTATCAAAAGACTTTACTGGTTTTATGCTGCAAGCAGTACTTTGAGAAAGTACTGTCTGACCAGCAGTACTTTTAAGAAAGTACTTTATTTTTCAAAAGATTTATATAATATTTAAACCATACCAGTAGTTATGCACTAATCTTCAGTTTCTGTAGTCCACTTGATGAATAATTTTATGACCATCAATGCTACTTCATCCTCTAGTTCCACTTCCATTCCATGCTCTAGCATTCTGATCATCAGATCTCTTGTGAGTGGATATCTCTGTTCTGCTAGCATATGAATCATAGTGCCATCTTCTAACTCCAAAACATGTATCCCAACTGATCCAAAGAATCTCCATCTGTTAATCTCCCAGTTGTCTTGATTTTCCCACAAAGCATTGTCCTTAGACTCCTCTGTCTCCCAGATTGTTGTGAGATCTCCTAACAATACCAAACCTACTCCTTGTGGTGGAATATGTTTAAAATAAGTTTGCACTTGGAGATATAACTGAAGCATATCATCTCTATCAATCAGATGTAGAATATCCCACAATGAATTAAACACTCTAAAACTTCCATCTTGTCTATGAAATATTAGATAATCTCCTTCTTTAGATTCTACAACTGAAAAAGTAGATATCTTGGACTTCTTATCAGAACCTTCTTTCAATTTTGGATTCTCAAAGTCAACAACTCTAAGATAATTTCTGAGCTCATCAACTGTGTCTGTTCTTAATTCAACAGCTTCCTTGAACTTCTTTGATGGCTGTTCATCAGTGACTCTTTTCCTCTTTGAGCTTCTAGTAGCAGCTCTTTCCTTTCTTTTATCTTCAGGCTTGTCATCTTCAAAAGAAATAATGCCTGCAAGATCTCTTTGAATAGCTTCTCTAACAGCATCATAGAGATCCTTCATCTCTGTATATGTCAATCTAACTAAACCTGTGAATCCTTGACCTTTCAAATAAGCCATCATATCATTCCTTTCTCTAGCTTTACTAATTGGCCTTTTTGATTGAACATTCTTCCTTGATTCTTCAGCATCTATCTCTGCTCTGATACCAATTGATAAGATCGTTGTAGCTCTTAGACTATGTCTAATATTATATCTAGGAATGATAATGTTCATAAGATCAATAACTTAGCGGAATAAGAACAATATCATAAACAAGGTTTTTCTTCATCATCATCTCTACTCTAACAAACTTACAAACCTAGGCATCCATTGTAGTAACTTGATGCCTAGAACACACTAATTAATTAACATGTTCTACCTTGATCAAGTAGAACATGTTCTCTAAACTAAAACACTAATTAAACCACTAAACCCTAGGCGTTTTCCCAATCCCTACGCCTAGGTTCCCACACACACACACCTTTGGTGTTTACATCTTTGACACACACACGTTATTCTAATTCCCTGTGTTTCTTTATATACTAGAAACATTAGGGTTACAAAGGATATATTCTATAAATATAAAAGATCTTTATCTTGTTGCCGAATTCTTCCTTTGTCATCTTTAGTCCTTCATCTTTCATATGTTTTGTCTTATCAACTCAAATATAATTCCCAACAATCTTCCCCTAGTTGATAATGACAAAACCACATAATCACGAACTTCCCCTGAAGCTAAAATATATGAAAGATATTGACTTCCCCTTAATCCATGCTTATCACCAAGGATCTTCAAGTTGCAGCTTCAATATAGATATTCTTCCCCTTTTTGTCTTATCCACTAGGGGACTCAAAGTAAATGCAACTTTGATCTTTACAACCACAAACCAATATTACACTTCCAATCCAGCCTTCCAAAGTCTTGTATTACCCTCCATGAAGTACACCAAAATGCTTACTAAAAATGAATCCAAGACAGTAGAAACCTAAACCTTCAGTAGTAATAACGACTCACAGGTGTTAAAATCTTCCCCTCGAATGATGCATGTAGTGACCAAAAGAACTTGTCGAATAACTATCCACCATAGTAACAAGAAGATAAGTTCTTTATCTTGAACATGATTCACAACAATATTCAAGAATAATAAACATCTGGTCACAATCCAAATTCCAAACGTGTGTATTCTGTCCAACCATCACAATAACCTGTTTTGGACCTTAACCAATAGCTTCAACAAGCAGCACATAAGGATTATTGACAGTAGCTTCCCCTTAAATAAGCAACTCCAATAAATCTCAAACAATCATCTTGTGTGTCTTATTGTGTGTGTCACTGACTTGTCGCAAAATCATCCAAAACTATCCTTGTGTGTGTCATCTAACAAACTGCTCATAATTAACCGAGAGTCAATCTCATAAAAACCCATCTCGGCTTCCCCTCACTGCTTGTAAATCATGCATTGTCTCCATAAATCATCTAAACGCAGCAGTAGATTAAACATACTCGTAATAGCAGAGTCAAAATTCAACAACAGTACTTTCATAAAACTAGCAGTACTTTCAAAAAGCTAGCAGTACTTTGAACGAACAGCGGTACTTTAAACAAACAGTACCTTGGAGCAGCAGTACGTTGAACATAGCAGTACGTTGAACATAGATTGAGCAGTACGTTGTAGCAGCAGTATGTTCTTTGAGCAGTACTTAAATCAGTAAATCGAAGTAGCAGTACGTTGAAAAATATATGCAGCAGTACTTTCAATAATTCGTACTAACCTTCGATACAATATTATTCCACAGACTTCAACCCATGTGAAAACATTAATAAATATCCCTTCGATATTAACTACGAACAGCAGCCCCACATATTCGATGAAGTCATCACCAATTAATTATGTCTGTTCCAACAAACTACTGACAAACATTGACCGTATCACATGTGCGTAAAAGTCTTTTAATGGAGCAAACCGATCAGTTAATGAAGACATGTGATAATGATTGGCCAAATAATTAAACAGTACGAGGTGATTTAATAACCAATAAAGAATATACCTTTATCAAAACTGCTTCTGTCGACTTTTTCGAATCTGCTTTCTGTCGACATTAAAACGTTTTTCATATCTGCTACTCTTCGACATCTTTTTCTTCATAAACACGACATCGAATAACCTTGTAACATCCTAGATATCACGAGCCCCAGGCTCTGATACCAATTGATAAGATCGTTGTAGCTCTTAGACTATGTCTAATATTATATCTAGGAATGATAATGTTCATAAGATCAATAACTTAGCGGAATAAGAACAATATCATAAACAAGGTTTTTCTTCATCATCATCTCTACTCTAACAAACTTACAAACCTAGGCATCCATTGTAGTAACTTGATGCCTAGAACACACTAATTAATTAACATGTTCTACCTTGATCAAGTAGAACATGTTCTCTAAACTAAAACACTAATTAAACCACTAAACCCTAGGCGTTTTCCCAATCCCTACGCCTAGGTTCCCACACACACACACCTTTGGTGTTTACATCTTTGACACACACACGTTATTCTAATTCCCTGTGTTTCTTTATATACTAGAAACATTAGGGTTACAAAGGATATATTCTATAAATATAAAAGATCTTTATCTTGTTGCCGAATTCTTCCTTTGTCATCTTTAGTCCTTCATCTTTCATATGTTTTGTCTTATCAACTCAAATATAATTCCCAACATTTACCAACAGTTAAGTAACCTCAGAGCAGGTATCATGCAGCTACGTGCAACTCCAGCAACGAGCTTTTACCTAAACCCTAGGATCCCAAAAACAAGCCATATCCGAGCAACGTAAGTTAAACATCCATACATTTTTGATATTCCAGAATTACATGAAATGATTATAAGTTATGGTATCATTAAAAACGCATACAGGTACAATGAATTTTTCGGACCAATGATGTCTGGACTGTTAATGACAACTGAACAGCTCCCACAAGAACAGGCTCCACCTGATGAACCACTGTCCATATCTGCATTATTGGAAATCAACCCACAAAATGTGAAGGTACGTCAAGAATACTCTTCCTAAAATTTTTTAGTCCTTGCTCTGCTACTAACTACTACACCAAAACAGCAGCAACAACGATTTACAACCGAAGCGTTTATAATAAGAGTTGAAAACGAAAAGGGACCGTATTTCAACAGGTGTAGGACCTGCAACAAAAAGATTGAAGACAACAATCCTTATTGGCATTGTCAACAACCCAACGTCAAGCAGTTGCCCAGCTACAGGTACGCCCCAAGAAATCTAGATTACTTTAAAAAAAGTTACTTAAAATCCTGCTACAGAAAATAACTTAACATGTCATATGGTATGCTCAGAGGGAATCACACCTACTCCGTGAAGATGATAATTGCAGACGTTACCGGAAGCGTCATGCTAACCTGCTTCAGCCCGGATGCAGGTTCGCTGGTCTTCCAACCGATAACCGACGTGGTCAGCTACCTACTGGATCCAAACGCACGAAAACCTTGCCCCCACCACCCGTGTCAACTGAAGGCGCAGCAAACAGAAGGTTTCACAAGACATAGGAACATCGTCTGTTCAAAGGCAACTATTTGAAGGCCCGACACAGGAACCAGAATCACCCAAAGCCAAGAAGCAAAAAACGGCCGACGCACCACCTAACGACTGAAACAAGTAGGTACCCCCGTTTCTTTTTCAATCTTTTGTAAAACAACTATACAAAAGCTGTGAATGATCTAGATAACATACTATCCGTAATAACTTCGTAAATAAACCTGTTAAGGTTTAGGTGCCTAGAAAAAACGTGGGCACACAATTTGGACAGCATTTGCATCCCTGCTGCAATAAGGTTTCCGTGAAAAAATATACAGTGCTTCAAACCCACACTTTGAATGTTTGTGTCTGTTGTCGGTGCATATAGGTTCAACGCATCTTCAGTATGCAAGTAACGAAGGTGCTATAGACGTTGCATTGCTTCAGCAAGAAGTTTCTCGGATTCTTAAAGATTGGAATAACGAACTCAACCAACCCTCCCCTGCTTCTTCTCTCCGGCAACAGGTATATCGCTTGCAACTTTTTAATTTAACATCGTTTATCCCATATTGACTAGACTGCGAGAAGAATGTCACTTGATCATGCGCAATATGAAGATCAGTTATTAGGGCAAATTATCAAACATGCCAAATTATATATGGGGTTACGATACATTAGACAGAAAAAAAAAATGTTTATACCGACATCGAGGTTAATTCTGCAAAAAAGTGTTTATAAGTAGTCCCATTTTATTGTGGACGTCCGTGTTTATTTGCTTTATTCATTTTCATGCACGGTTCAAGTTTGGGCTTTTGTTCACTGGAAACACTGTTAGAACCTTTGGATGAGGAAGATGATGCAACCAGTGGCTAACTCCTATAAAAGCAGACCTTCATGCTGATGAAGCTGGTGAAAGTGCGCCGTTGTACGAGGTGAATGTTCTTATATTTGGTCTACTTCACATTTGTTTGTTGAAATTATCATTAAGAGTCGTAAATGTGCTTTAAGAAGTAAGAACGATATGTTGCCAGTAGCAGGAACTACCACCCATAGTTCGCCTGAACATTTTATACTTTATATAAATGTTGGGAATGTGCCATCAAACCATGCTATCTTCTGGACACTTATTTGCATTTTTTTGTCATTTTCATTTTAGGCACTTCTAATTCACATATTCTCAGTCAAACAAGACACGCTGCAAAGAGAATTACAACAACGTAGACATCAGCTCCAAGAATAATTGCTACACCTATGCGTGCAACAGGTTAGACGCTCATTCAGTTGCACCATTTTCTTCTTCTATGTATTTACCTGTACTGGTGTCTCATCTGTTTTTTTATCTAATATGCAGGGCCCCCAAATGAGTATGGAGCATTTATACCTTGCAGCGGCATATTGTACCTTTTGGTGTGTGGACAGGCTGAGTACTCCTACCCATGGAAGAAAGTTACCCAAAGAACACGCCCTGTATGTATATTGCTTCTGTTGTGCGCTTTCGAATTGTATTATAAACAAATATCAAAATATGAAAGCTCCAAATGTATGTTTCGCCATTACAGTTGTCCGATTAGGCAATTATTCTTGGAGCTGATGTAATTCTCTTTGCAGCAACTACTTCGCTCAAAAAAAAAATTTGAACGACTATTTTAACCACCAACTATTTTGCTCAACAAATAGCCCCGCCGCAACGCGGCGGGGGCGTTTTTCCTCAAAACTAGTTTAAATAAATGCTTGTAGAACTAAAAAGAGAAAAGTGAATAGGATAATGATTAACTTGTGAAAAGACTTTGCTACCCTTTAAATATTATTCATTTTATCAAACTTCTTTAACAATTGATAATAAGATAAATATGGATGATGAAAACATAAATGGATATGGATGTGTATATACTTACACCCGATCTATATCCAGTCCATTTATATCCCTACACATACCCTTAACCCCAACATGTCAAAACCTTTCGATGCAGTTTTAAAGACAAATGTGGTTTTCTCACTCAAGAGGCCTTTAAGTCCTTGATATTCAATGAGATAAACTCTCCTCTTTCCCTTCATCATTGAAATCCAAGTGAAAGAGGAGGGAAAGATGATTTCACATGTGATTATTTTTGGATGGTAAAATCACAATTAAAAATCACATATGATTATATCAAACATCACGTGTGATTGTAACTCGGTCACGTGAAAAGACAATATTGCGCATCCGTTAATAATTATTTTAATACAATTATTTTTTTTAATTAAAAACAAGTTTTAGTCTACACTATTGGATCAAATAAATTGAATTGTGAGGTTCGATGTTTTGATATTTATAAAATTATTGAATTTAAATAAATTACTTTTCTCGTTTCAGTATATACATTTGTTTGATGTATTATACCTAAAAGTTCGTTGCTATTTAATCATGTAATAAAAAAGATAGAAAACAACGACACAATTTAGCATAAAATTCGTTTTTGCAAACCAGCTTTTCCCGGTTTTGTTTTATAACTCGTTACTTTATATTGGTATAAATGTTATTATGATACATTAATTAAACTAATATAAACTAGAGATGAGATCAAATATAGATCTCATATTTGCCATAGAACCAATGGACCAATCATAGCCACCCATTTTTATTTTTCATCTTTTTTTTAAAACAACATATCTTGCAAAAGGTAAATCTTCAAGCTACAAAAAAAATACCATCGCGACGAGAATTAAATGATCTTTCTATAGATATGCATTGTTATATACTTTCGACGACTTTTTTTTTTTCGACGAACTTTTTTTTTTTTTAATTTCCGCCCAGAAAGAATCATATATGATTCGTAAGAATCATATATGATTCGATTTTTACGAATCATATATGATTTGTTAAAATCGAATCATATATGATTCTTACGAATCATATATGATTTTTCTGGACGGAAATTTTGGAAAAAAAAAAAAGTTCATCGAAAAAAAAGTTCGTCGAAAATATATAACAATGCATGTCTATAGAAAGATAATTTAATTCTCGTCGCGATGGTATTTTTTTTGTAGCTTGACGATTTACGGTTTGCGAGATATTTAAGTTTAAAAAAAATGGTGGAAATTAATTTTTTTAATTTGATAAGAAAAATGAGTGGCTAAGATTGCTTGATGGGTTCTATGGTAAAAGTTGGATTTATAAAGAACTTTTGCCATATAAACTATAAGTTTCTAAACAAACACACCCCCTAGTTTAAAATAAAGAGTTTTACTATTTGTAGTGTTAAAGGCTATGTTAAAAACTATAAAAACACTAGCTTATAGACCCGTGGAATCACGGAGGTTTTAAAGAAATCATGTATCAAAAAATTAAGTGCGTGATTAAAGTAAGAAAAAACAACGAACGTAAACGGTATGAAATGTTCTTTTAACGGAATAATAAGTTATAAGTCAATGATACTATAAACTACTATGCTTGTAAACATCTATGTAATAAACGTCCATTGCCTCGTGATCTCCAATTTTGATGGTCTTAAGAAACAAATGTATGTAGTGACCATTGTAACACTTCAACTCAACGTCAATTACGTGAGCACCTAATAAGTTAAAATAATGTGCAAGTAAAAGAAGTTTGTGATAAATAATAAGTGTAAATATAAAAATGTCATAAAACATGCCATATGTATATTGTACATACCCCTTTAACGATGATCATAGACTTTAAAGAACTTTTTTGTAAACTACGTTTGTAGTAGTTTTTGATAGATTGCCATCCACATCAGAAACAACAACCTTCAAATATTTTTTGCTTTTGACACGTGAAAGAGCCACATATAGCTGTCCATGTGTGAAAACAGGACGTGACAGGTACAAACCAACTTTTGAAAGCGATTGCCCTTGGCTCTTTTTTATTGTCATGGCAAACGACATTGACACATGATATTGTTTTCTCACGATCTTAGCGGTAAACGTTTATCAGACGGAGTAATTCTCAACCTTGGTATATGATAACCTCAATTCCAAAATTTGTTTCGTTAATTATCTAAGGATTTTTTTTTAAAAAAAATATTCATTAAAAAGATAGGTGTGAATAAATTAACAAACAACTACAAACGTATATCCGTAAATAGGTTGAAACATGCATTTAGTCATACAATATTTATAAATTAAGAATAAAGTTTGCATACACGGTTCAGTATGTGAAAATATACATACTTTATCCCAATAAGTCAAAGCGTAGAGTCAGTGACACCCACCTATGCAATAAGATGAGCAAGCATAGAGTCAGTGACGCACAACTTGTCTCAAGCAAGTCTTACAAAAGGGTATTAGATATTGTAAAAGATAGATCAATGACAGTTGGAATAGGCAGGTGCTCACTCGCTATAAATCACTTGACATACAAACTTGAACTGACCATGTAAACTTGAAGGATCAGTGGTTGCATCCGGTTTCATGCTCCAGAAAAGTAATGCATCGCCCATATTTGGCTTAACAGATAAACCTTCTTTACCGCATTCTGATAGTTCATTCCACCAAGGTACAACACCGAAGTTTCCCTTTGAAGAAGGGAATACCGTTTCACCCCCTTCTTCATCATCTGATCTGCACATGGCGAGCGATCATTAATCCATGATATACAAAAACAAAGAAAGCATTACTTACAAATACATCAGAACTGTAGCCATCCGTTAACCCCCACTATTGGAAATGCAATCAACGATTCAAATTCCTGCACGATATCTATAAGGGCTGTT
Organism: Artemisia tridentata subsp. tridentata; assembly: GCA_021014915.2. NCBI lineage: Eukaryota > Viridiplantae > Streptophyta > Magnoliopsida > Asterales > Asteraceae > Artemisia > Artemisia tridentata. The sequence continues at coordinate 267,848,621 of CP139505.1, forward strand.
TGGATGCTCCCCATGAAAGTTATTATGTGATGCTCAATTATGTGAATTAGACAGTTAGCACAAAATAGTGTTTTGATGAACTTGAAGTGTACTACTGTGAATGAAGTTGTGTTAGGGACTGGTGTTGATCAATTACTTGTTGATTAATCATACAGAACCTGCCACACTCAAGAGCACATGTTAGCCAAATTTGGAAACATGTACTCTTTTAGCATAGACGTTGAGCTATTAATGACATAAAGATGGAAAGAGGTTACTTGTTGATGATAGTATGATGAACTCAAATAAGTACATTTTATCATCATCATTTATCCTATTTATTTGACTTGTTTTATTATATTATATATGAGAATTGATACGTTAATGTTTACTTTTTTAATTCTCAGGTAAAAACAAGTATTATGTGAAACTTGGCGATTTTGGACTAATTATGGAGCAAAACAAGCAAGATGTTAAGAGTCTACTCAAATGTACAAGATCAAGATTATTCTGCTCCAGATACGCCGCAACATACTTCGTACATACGGCGCATTACTATCAAGATTTCACAAGTAACAATCCAAGACGGCAAAGGACATGCGCCCCATAGAGAAATGGAGTTACGCCGCATCTTAAGGCGGTGTACGAATATTCCTGAATATATTAATCTTGGACCCCACGCGAAGTTAAGTCAATGCGCCACATCTACTTATCCTATGCGCCGCATCTAACCCTCAGACAGAAACTATAAATACCCCAAGACCAGACGAAATAAAGAAGTTTTTGTCAGACACGAAGCTTAACTCAGAAGAGAGACAGAAACCCTAAGCCGAATTCAGACGCATTAGCAGCACAAGATACATCCTAAACGAAGATACAAGAGCTGTAAGAAGGTCCTGCATGTATTCAATTCATTAAGTAGTTTTGTTTTATTGTATTAGTACACTTTAATTCATCAGGATTGATGGGCCGATTCCATGTGACTACGGAAAACCATGGGCACCCCTTAAAATTGCTTTCCCATTAATTAAAGTTTATATGTTGATGTCTTTGGTGACTTTTATTAGTGCATTGATAACCTCTGTGTCTAGCTGAGCATTGCTTGGGTCGCCATGCCCCTTCCTCGCCTATTTGTTTCAGCGTCTCTTTAATAAATAGGATAGACATAAGTAATCATTAAGGGTTTACTCGCCGATAAGATTAGAGCCAACGAGAAAGGGCTAATTACATACACTTCATATAAAACTAGCAATAAAACAAGTGACAAGCTACTTAATTATCAGGACAGGTCTTCTTATTGTCTCAAGTATTTATCTGTGTACGTGTGTGCTAATCGCTGATTCGTGCTCATTAGTTTAATTTACTATTTAATCATAACCAAACCGTGCCAGTCTCTCAGGCTGAACCCCCTTGCGTTAGATTAGGTTGTATAGCTAACTTAAGATATTAAAATACTGATTAGAATAACTAGATAATACGTTCCACTCTTAGTGATCGACACTCTACTTACCATTATATTCATACTGACCGGGTACACTGCTCGTTAAAGTGTGTGTTTATTGATAAGTCGGCTAAATATAAATTTAAAACTTGAATACTGCTAAAACCACAACGACACACCGTGGATATAATAATTAGAGCAATACACGCACACGCATCAAGTTTTTGGCGCCGTTGCCGGGGAGTGAATTGTTATTATCTGTTAATTTGATTAGTATTTTAATTAGGTTTTTCTTTTTAATTTTTAGATTCTAACCACTAACTCTGTTATATATTAGATAAATTGCATTCATTGTATTATTTGCATATTTTCTGTTTTTGTGTGATTTTATTTTCTTTAAATTTTGTTTCTTTTAGTTTGTTTTTATTTTCTATTTTTCTGCATTCTGCTATCGTTGTACTGAGCCGATACAAACGATACGGCGCATCTATTTTCATAGATACGGCGTATTGCGTTTAATTTTTATAAAAAACAACGCGTTTAACAAATTCGAGTACGACGCATCTTTCCCCAAGATACGGCGTATTCTGTTTTTAATAAGAAATTTTTCTAAACGATAACGCCATACGACGCATCTGTTTTTGCAGATACGGCGTATTTATTATTTAAATTAAAAACAGTTTTTTGAATTTTTAAACAGATACGACGCATCGATTTCTATCGATACGGCGCATCTTCTGAATCAAAAATCTTGTATTTTGAAACGTAACGAAAATACGGTGCATTAACTTTTGTTAATACGACGAATTTAATTTGATAAATATAGTTGTTTTTTGATATTCACTTTGATCGTTCCACTACTCTCGTGCACAAGTTGGTTTACTTTCAGGATAAATGATGGCTTAAGCATCACTATGGAAGATTACATTATGAACCTAACCAAGAGACGCTAGCTGGAGTAATCAAACCTTTGATGACTGAAAGGCTGAAATAAAACGACAAGAGTGGAGGAAAATTCAGTACTGGTAACATTTGAGTATCTTAAAATTCTTGAAATAGAATTCCAGGTATCCTCTACATTAATTTACCTAGCCTTATTGAGAGTTCTCTACGAAACATCTCCCGAATATAATCTTAATTTTGTAAGCTTAAAACGATATTTGCTCCTAACTTTGGAATAAATCATTATCCACTAAACAATGAGATTATAATCATTAACAAAACGTATATGCCTATTACCCTTACCTTGAATTTATATCTATCATATGGTATACCGTTTTACCTAATTTGATGCATATGGAAATGCGTTGCGGAGGCCAAGGTACGTTCCCTATTTAAATTTTGTTTACTGGAACAACAATACGGCGGATCTAGTACTCTAAGCGCCGTATCTCAGACTTATTAACACTTATTAACCGGTCAACGAATTTAGAAAGATACGGCGCATTACAATTATTCAATACGGCGCATCTATTTGCCCTATAAATACGAAAGGGATGCGCCAGATCTCAATTTCTTACCCAAATTTACACACAGTCAGTACGAAAACCACACACCATAATCAAACCCCTTGATCCGTAGTGCTTTTCTCGAATCAAACCTCCTTATCCGAACTAAATCCTAATCGTAATATAAGGTGATTATTTTATTTAATTTTGTTTAATTTAATAATTAGGGTTTATGCGATAATATGATTAGAACTTGGACCGAATTTCAATGGAAGATTAGGGGAATCGATTAGAATTTGCGTTAGATGATTTCCCCCGTATTTAATTTGCATAAATCATTGAATTTCTGGCCTAATTTGATTTGAATGTAAATTAGGGTTTTGAATTTGATTTTGAATTTTAGTGGGAAAATGGATTAGTGGTGGTATAATAAACTTTTAGAACTTTTATAATGGGTAAAAGGGACTGTGATGTTAAAGTGGGAGTTTACGTCACGGGTCCAGATTTCTTGGAATGCGTGCCTGACCCTTTTCTTTCATAATGATATATCAATAGATGCGGCGCATGCATCTAAGTTAATTGATGCAGCGTAACGACCTATTTCCAATTTAATAAAATTCCATATACGCCGTATTACTTAATTTAGATACGACGCATCTCCATACGCCGTATTCTATTGTGCTTGCTCCGCATCTCTTATATTTTGTGTAGATACGCCACACTGATTTATCAGTGCGCCGTATCAACATTATTACAGACTGTTTACTAACCTTAAAGAATTATTGCAGATGGCATTACCTGAAGTTGCACACAGACATCCGTGGCTCCGTTTCGAGACCATGGGACTGACAGCAGATACTGAGGCTGAATACGTACGGAGACTGAGAGTGATCTTCTTTAGGAAGATCTTTAGGGTCTCGATTTTGGGATTTGCGGATGTTGGTTTGATTGATGGGGGGAATGCAGCTGATGGTTTACATGACAGGTTAGAGATGGTAGTTAGAGATGATGATGATGAGGTCGTATTCAGGTTTTATGCTTGGGAGAGGATGTTTAGGATTGACGAGCCTCTGATTAGGGAGCTTATGTTGGAGTTCTTTAGCACAGTTTCCTATAGGGAGACTGATTTGGAGTTGGATACTGCTGACACTCTTGTGTTTAGATTGGGTGGAGAGTTTAGGCAGATGTCGATGAGGCAGTTTATTTTGGCTATGGGCCTGCATACTGAGGAGGAGATTGAGTCTGACGGGTTTGCCAGGTACTGGAGTGAGAGCTTGAGGGTGGTTCCTGATAGGGGGTTGCTAGGAGATTACTGGGAGAGGATATCATCAGGGGGTGATTCCACCATTGGCACCCCATCTTATACATTGATCAGGGAGCCTATGAGGAGGCTGTGCCACAGGATGATAGCATTGACCATAGCTAGGAGGGGTCAGTCACCTGAGAAGGTGACCACTCTTGACCTCTTCCTTCTGAGGAGCATGGACGAGGGGTTGTTGGTGAACATCTGATGCGTGGTTTTGCGACCTTACAACAGGTTTTACCTCTCGAGGGATCTCAAGAGGCTTGCAATCCCCACCAGGCAGTGTACCTGACCGATGTAGTATAGTGTAGTGGCAAGTACCGGGGGATTGATCGTTCTCTAGGGGAATAGTGTCGTTAGGATTGAAAAACTACTCTAATAGGTCTAAGGGTGAGGGAAGATTCTTTTTGTATTTTTTTATATTTTTATAAAAGCAAGTAAAATCTCGGGTTTGAAGGAGTGGGCGGAATTAGTTGCTAGTCAACTAACCCAAATAACTACAATTGCAATTAAAATAAAATAACTGAAAATAAAAAGGTTGTGGAACTTATATGGAGAGAAATGTGTTTACTTAGATTTCCTTACTCCCTAACTATCTTTTACCGGTTGATTAGTGTGTATTAATTGCGTGGATGACGGGTGTATTCCTTAATACCAATCGTGGGGTGGCGTACGTACTTCCCCAACTCTATAAGCTCCTACTTCACTCCTATGTCGAGCCGGCTAAGAAGCTCCTAACATGGGATCACTAGAATTCGCTCATGCATTAAATACAACCATAAAAACCTTAGTACGCATTGGTTCATGTTTCTTAAGACGTTCAAGCAAGTTACCGTATAGGAGGTTAGCCAGTTTTCTTAAGCCTAACATCGATAAACAATCATCCAATACAATTAATAACACACCAACAACCAATAATCAATAGTTAGGTTTCATTAGATCTAAGCAAACACAAGATAAATCTAGCCTAGCATGTTAAATAAAAGACAAGAACAAGATATAATCAAACAACACATAGACATATTGAATGATTAATTGATTACTTATCTTCAATTGTACATGGGAGATCCAAGGGTATAAAACCCTTAAAAGTAGCAGAAAAATCGTCTTAGGGTTTCTCCTCACAAAGTTGCACACTAATGACTAAAAATTATGAGAATATATATAGAAAATCAGATCTGACGGCGTCACGTTATAGAGCTGACGGCGTCACCTCGCCATGGTTAGGGTTTCTTGATGGCCTTCTTGACGCCGTCCCCTTTTAATCATCCAAAATCCTCTCTGGCGCGTCAAGGGTTGACGGCGTCACAATGGTGCTTGACGCCGTCACAGGTACTTTTCCAGCCGATTTTGAGACTTTGTCGTTTTCTTCACTTTTATGCTCCAAAAACGTCCAAAATGCTTCCTTTTTCCAGATTTCTTCTCCAAAGTACCTAAAATGACAAAAGGAACGATTTAGGGCAATATTTGATCAAATAAATACGATTTAGGGCTTAAATGACCCCTTAAAAGCGGTACACTTTTCGCTTCATCAAATACCCTTACACTTGAGATTTGCTTGTCTTCAAGCAAATGCGCTTTTATTCTAATCAAAATACAAGTTAGGGGTCATTTAACGCTAATATAAAAGTAATTACAACAAATAGTCGTTCCACTTTAATCATAATAAGCACGGAGATTACAAACTAGCACTTCACAAGTAGTGTTTAGATACTCACATCTCTCAGGTGTCATAAAAGTATATCTCATAAATGAAAATGAATAATATCTCTCACTACCTGTCATAGCAAATAGATTACCATAGGCTTGGGAAAGGATCGAAAACCTCCTCCACTAGGCGTAAGCACCTAAGATAAACTATCAAAGAGGGCTTTTAAACGGGTTATAACGTTAGGTGTAGGGATATGATAAACACGGTTTTGTTGGATAAAGGATATTTTACTGGTGGCGAGTTAAAGATCTTGATTAATTACATGTACAATATGGCGTTGCTAAGCCAAGACTAGACTCGACTTAAGCTAATGAACAAAATAACAAAAACATAAAATAAACATAAAATGAAACGGGATGGTAGTCCGTATGCATACACTCTTGCCCTACCATCCAAAATAATACATCATAGGGGCGTTGCATTCCCCTTACACTTGAACTTTTACATAACTTTACAATTAACTATTCTAATGACTCGAATTAAGATAATCGAAACACTTGGAGTACTTTTAAAATATTTAGCACATATGGGGGTAATAATGTTGTTCTTCCCCATTACTCCATTACACTAGTACTTTACCCATGAGTCCCAATCGTCCCAAAACAATATGTACAAGGATATGACTCGACTTAGCAACCATGTAATCAATTAGATAATTAACTTGGGGTTTAAACAAATGTTGTCACAATAATGCACTAAAAATGAGTGCATACAAGGTAGGCTAAGGCGATTTGGGTGTACATTTAAGTGGGGTGTAAACAAATTCTTACTTTAAGTAAAATGCTTAAAGTTAGAAACGAAAAGATAGGCTCTGAGGGGTGTACTAGGGGTATCGTGTACTAAAAATGAGTACAACGCAAAGGGTGTGGGAGAATTACTTGACCAATGTAGCCAATGTAATTATAACAAAAACACAGGTGTAAAACAATGGGTTAATCCTAATGCCTCTTATCATGTAGTAAATCTAACTACACGAATGTAGTCTCACTTGTGGCCTCGGAATGGTCCTAACGCAAGTTCTAGAATCTAAGTGCTACCGGTACACACATCATAGCATAAATGCTTTTCCTACCAATTCTAGGGGCGAACCTCACATATTTGGGGGTGGAAAATTTTTTAGTGGTACGGTTTTGTGCTAGTCATATAACTCCTATCCGTGAGACGCTCATTAAGACCAAAGTTTCACTCCTATATGTTGTAAAAAAAAATTTAATTTGGCACTAAAATTGCCCTAACAGGTATTTCTCTCAGTTTTATTACACATCTACCATTAAACAAACGAAAAATCAAGCGTAATAGCATTCTCTAAAGTATCGTACTTTACCCCCCCCCTTACACTTAAGATGAACATTGTCCCCAATGTTCAAATAACAAGATGTAAAAGTAAATAAGGTAAAAGAATGAAATCAAATACTCCCCTGATTCGCTCGGTGGATAAAGAGGTAACATGGTTAGATCTTCTTCCAAGGTAATGTTGAAACTTCAAGACTAAAGCAGCGCCAAAAGCTAGATTCCACATACATCTCCTTGTCCAAAATAACCTGTTAAACCTGAGAAAACAAACACGAAAACCTGCATAACATCGGCGGGATAAATCTGTGTAAGGATATAATGCTTGTGGAATGATTATTTTGCAGATTCCTGGAGTTTATAAGTTAGAGATTTAATAAAGCATTTTATGATTCCGGAAGAAAAACAAAACTTTCAAAAAAAATTCCAGAAAACTGTTCCTGACGCCGTCAGACTGGGGTCTGACGCCATCAGAAGTGATCTGACAGATTTTTCATGTTAAGTTTCCGGAAAATTTCTGGAAAAACTCAATCCTTATTTCCTGGAAACATCCTGACAAAATACTCATTTATGACTAGATACAGCATTTGCTCAAAACATTATTTTACATATGTATGTTTTGAAATATTGTTATGATTCATGTTCATAGTTTAAAAACCGATTTAGGATTCTTACACATATTCTTTTGCAAAATACTTATATGTAGTTAAGATAAGTAAAAACAAATAAAGCATTTCACAATTAGTTCGAACATGAATCATAAAATAAATTAAACATACATACGGAAGCAAATAAAATCAAACAAAACAAATAAATAAACACACAAAGCAAATAAAGCTTGGGTTGCCTCCCAAGAAGCGCTTGTTTTTGTTCGAGTCACGAGCCTGACTCTACCCTTATTTAACGGATAAAGGAGAGGTTTTTCCTACACTTAGGATTAAGTGCGGGTGATAGTAGCGATACACACCATCTTGGTGGAAGTATGCCGCGTGAGGAAAGAGTGGTGGATGAATTATATACTCAAAGGGGTGTGCTCCTTTCATCATAACCTTACCTAGTTCACTTTGGTCAATGGGTGAATTAAAGTTTTCTCCTAAAAAGGGATCATCTTCTATCAACTTCGAGAGATTCCTAGTTGGGAATCTATCTTGACCTAATAAACCCGGTTTAAACCCATAATGTTTCTTGTGATCAATCATGAATGGGTGATGTAAGTATGTAAGGTCATGGTTCACTCCTATATTAGCTTCCACTCCACATGGCCTAGAGTCTACTACCTTAATCTTAACATTACCCGGACTACATGGTTTGATGGGTGGATCGGGACCTTTTTTAATTCCTAAATTCACATCTAAAGATCGAAGATTAGGTAACGGTTTTGGTTGAGGCTCCGGTTCATCAAAAATAGGAAATCCCCTAGAACTAAGAGTAAGGTTGTGATCACTATAAGCATTCAAACCTATATCCTCTAGTTGTGTTTGGTTCAAAGGTTCTACCTCCATCGGGATTCCTAAAGTCTCTTCTACTTCTTCCGGGTAAGTCACGGGCGGTGTGTGTGCCTCAAATGATGGTAGGACTTGTGAGGTACTTAGTGGGCTTATTTTACTAACCTCATCATTCCTTGTGTCAAGATCACCTATATCCTCATCATGGGTTTTGGTAGAATTTAAACCTAACATTTTCCCTAATATCTCAAGTGCTTCTCTAGGCATCTCAACTTCTATATCCGAATCATAAGGATCATCCTCAATATTCTGACTGCTATATTCAAATTGCCCAAAAGATTCATCATGTGTTTCTTGAGATTCATCGTCATCGATCATAAAACCTAGGTCTTTTTGATCAATGTGATCATGTTCGGCTAAATCCTCCATCACATCAAGGTCACCTATGTGTTCATCCTGTATTATGGTAGTGCCTAACCATGACATGCAACTAGGTGGCTCAACTCTACCCTCATCCCCAAACAAACTTGTTTCATGATCCTTGAAATTTGTGGTCAACTGACTTGTATTAATGTTTGTTGGGTTGTCAACTATATAATAATATTGGGCACAATTCTCAATAGCTTCCCATGCTTCTTCAGCACTTAATTCCCTAAGATCCCTGCCGGCAAAATAGTAAATGTCCCTTTGGGCATGTCGGTCGACACAATCGTAAAAGATTTGAGTTAGGGACCATAAATCGAAGTTATGATGAGGGACTTTTTGGAGTAAATATTTAAAACGGGTCCATGCATCATAGAGAGGTTCATCTTTATGTTGTTTAAACATCAAGATGTCATATGGAGTGGGTGAATTACGTGGTTGGTAGTATGGTGGATTCGCGTTCTCCATAATGGTGAACGGAAGAGTCAATGGAAATTAAGAACAAACACACAAAGAAAAATAGATAGACTAAAGAAAACCTAGAAAAATAAAATAAAAATCTCACTAGAAAGGAATCTAGTGAGTAGACCTAATAAAATAAAAATTCAACCTAAACAATAACTATTCCCCGGCAGCGGCGCCAAAAACTTGATGCGTGGTTTTGCGACCTTACAACAGGTTTTACCTCTCGAGGGATCTCAAGAGGCTTGCAATCCCCACCAGGCAGTGTACCTGACCGATGTAGTATAGTGTAGTGGCAAGTACCGGGGGATTGATCGTTCTCTAGGGGAATAGTGTCATTAGGATTGAAAAACTACTCTAATAGGTCTAAGGGTGAGGGAAGATTCTTTTTGTATTTTTTTATATTTTTATAAAAGCAAGTAAAATCTCGGGTTTGAAGGAGTGGGCGAAATTAGTTGCTAGTCAACTAACCCAAATAACTACAATTGCAATTAAAATAAAATAACTGAAAATAAAAAGGTTGTGGAACTTATATGGAGAGAAATGTGTTTACTTAGATTTTCTTACTCCCTAACTATCTTTTACCGATTGATTAGTGTGTATTAATTGCGTGGATGACGGGTGTATTCCTTAATACCAATCATGGGGTGGCGTACGTACTTCCCCAACTCTATAAGCTCCTACTTCACTCCTATGTCGAGCCGGCTAAGAAGCTCCTAACATGGGATCACTAGAATTCGCTCATGCATTAAATACAACCATAAAAACCTTAGTACGCATTGGTTCATGTTTCTTAAGACGTTCAAGCAAGTTACCGTATAGGAGGTTAGCCAGTTTTCTTAAGCCTAACATCGATAAACAATCATCCAATACAATTAATAACACACCAACAACCAATAATCAATAGTTAGGTTTCATTAGATCTAAGCAAACACAAGATAAATCTAGCCTAGCATGTTAAATAAAAGACAAGAACAAGATATAATCAAACAACACATAGACATATTGAATGATTAATTGATTACTTATCTTCAATTGAACATGGGAGATCCAAGGGTATAAAACCCTTAAAAGTAGCAGAAAAATCGTCTTAGGGTTTCTCCTCACAAAGTTGCACACTAATGACTAAAAATTATGAGAATATATATAGAAAATCAGATCTGACGGCGTCACGTTATAGAGCTGACGGCGTCACCTCGCCGCGGTTAGGGTTTCTTGATGGCCTTCTTGACGCCGTCCCCTTTTAATCATCCAAAATCCTCTCTGGCGTGTCAAGGGTTGACGGCGTCACAATGGTGCTTGACGCCGTCACAGGTACTTTTCCAGCCGATTTTGAGACTTTGTCGTTTTCTTCACTTTTATGCTCCAAAAACGTCCAAAAGGCTTCCTTTTCCAGATTTCTTCTCTAAAGTACCTAAAATGACAAAAGGAACGATTTAGGGCAATATTTGATCAAATAAATACGATTTAGGGCTTAAATGACCCCCTAAAAGCGGTACACTTTTCGCTTCATCAACATCCCTCACTTTCTGGCACATTTCCTCCACAGAGGAGCATTGGGGAGAGATCGGAGGAGCCAGATGACTGGAGGACATTTTGTATCTAGACTAGCCCATCATTTTGGCGTGATTGGTGATGAGATCCCTGCCGGCCTGGAGATTGAGGTGACTAGCCTGCCGGTTATTGGGCAGGATTATTTGGTTAGGTTAGGGATCTGTGAGATGATTATGGGAGATTGCTTTTGGGTGGCGTTGGGGCCCGCGAGACCAGCAGAGGTAGAGGTGGAGCAGGGAGATCCTCAGGGAGCTCCGGCTACTGCTCCAGCCCAGGAGGAGGCACCAGCACCCCAGCCACCGGTTGTACGCACTGTGGGGCAGAGAGTTGAGCTAGTTGAGGGGGAGGTTAGAGCTCTGAGGGGCGTTGTTGACGATATGAGGGCCGACCTCACTGTGGTTAGGAGAGACCTAGGTTGGCTTGTGGAGAGTATGAGTCGGATTATGGATCATCAGGGGATGAGCCATACTCTCCCGGACGGTACTCACGTCAGAGCCATGGCCACATACTCCCGCAGAGTCAGACGGAGGACCGATGGTGCCAGCACTTCCGAGGCTCAGCCGACTACTGGAGATGACCCCCCAGCTACTTGATTTGATATGTTTATTGACATTGTTCCTTGTATATTATCATTATTTTGGATTGTACTCATTATCATGTATTTATTTGATGTTTCAGTTTATATTTCCTATTATGCTTGATGATGACTGGCATTAAGTTTAGCATGAGTGAACAAGAGAACCCGAGAGATGAACCATGGAACTAGCCCATTTTACAACAGACTGTTAACAGTCTGTTTGGTAAATACATGCGCCGCATCTAGTAAAACAGATGCGACGCATCCTATCCTTTATTTTATTTTATTTCGTACTTATTCCAGGCTCGATACGGCGTATCTTCTTTCATAAGATACGGCGTATCGACTGACCTGATGATTTTCATTTTAATTTTTTTTAAGTTTTATTTTTACTAACTACTAATGTATTATGAAAGTTTGAACCTTCTTAACTCAGGTGTGTTAAAGTATTAATGGTATTATAGATTCCTGTATTCTTGTGGATACAACATTTTTGAAGCTTAAACGTTCTCATCCACAAGAAAGTTGATTTTTGCTCTTATACAAATAATGGAGGATCATACCGAGCAAATCTCAGGGGAGTTTTTCTGTTCTAATTCTTTTATTTTCCAGTTTTTAATCTTTGATACAAACAACGAGGACGTTGTTTAACTTAAGTGGGGGGATTGGAGAATTAGAACACTTACTTGTCCTAAACTTTTTCAAAATATGCTTAAAATGCGCTTAATATATCAAAATTTAAAATTTTTAGCATGTTTTTGTTTAAAGTCTAAATTACATAGCTGCACACATAACATTATTTCCAAAAATTGTGAACTTTTTAAAATTCACAAATCTATGAGTGTGCCGGTGACTTGTAAACTTTAGAACTTGGATTGTATACTATTCGAGACCACCATAATAAGTATTATTTATATAATTGGAATGACTTGTCTAAATTGGTAAATTTCTAGGATTACACCCAAATAGCCTTTATATGTTATGTGATATTAGCTAACTACACTGGTTAGTTAACCCCCGTATAAACCCTTTTGTTACTCTCACTTTTAAAGTAAGATACCCCTAGAAAAACACTCAGAGCCATTCCTTTCATTTTTTACACCTTTGTTATAATTTTTCGTTACACCCTTACACCTTAACCTACCCTGTAGATTAAAATCCGTGGTTAATTGCTTTAGGCAAAGTGTGTTTCCTTACATTACCTGTGTTCGCGTGCGTAATTCATTATCTTTGGTTGAGTCAGGAAATTGCACAATGCAATTGGTATGAAAGTAAATATTGTATATCTTTGAGATTATTTTTCGTGTGTTTACTACTTTCGCTATTACAGTTATTTCTGAAAGTATGAAGATTATGGAAAAATTATCCGAAAAAATGGTGATAGAAAAGTTGTGAAATTTTACACATTTATATGTTGATGTCAAATATATATATATATATATATATATATATATATATATATATATATATATATATATATATATATATATATATATATATATATATATATATATATATATATATATATATATATAGAAAAGAAAAAGAAAAAGAAAAAGTTGGAAGTTTGTTTTAACCAACTTATGTAAAGTTTTGTATTAAGTGGGCGATATCACCACTATTTGTTGTATATTATATTTATGGATTGAATGGGAGTTGGCCGTTATGGGAACGCCAACTAAGGTTATTCTTTGATTGAGATTTTGTTGAGTATAATTCGTGTCTACTTAAAGCGTGTGTTTCAAGTGTTAAAGCGTGAGTTATTCAATGATATGAGTCTTATTCATGGGATGGTTGGGAAAGTGATTTACCACACTTAGGATTTTAATTTATCTGTTTTGTTTATTTTTCATTTTTACACCAATTTGTGTCCCAAATATTATCCATACCCTATATTATTCTTTATCCAAACCTTTGATTTATTGAGATTAGGGATTTGAGCAATCTTAAGTATCGTAGTCGTGGATTCGGCTATGTATTTATGATTTTGTCGCCCTTTTTGATATAATATTATTGGTAAAGATTACTTGGTCCTATCTTTAGCCTATTCGAGTTAAGGATTTGAGCAATTGCAAGTATCGTGGTCGTGGATTCGATCATGTATTTGTGATTTTGTCGCCTTTTCTGGAATTTGAGATCGATAGAGATTAAGAAGAATGATTAACCAAAGGTACATAGTGAGATCTTTCAAACAAGGGGAGGAAACAAAAGTTAATTGCTTCAGGGGAGGATACAATCTCAGGGAAGGAAATAATTGCCCAGAAAAGGAAGAATAATCCAATAAAAGGAAGGAGAAGACAAGAGCATACAAGATGATGACATAGAGGTTGAAAATGACAAGAATAGAGCTTATTCTGGAGTATTATATATATTCAGAAGGGATGAAGCATTCCAAAGGAGAAAGTTCTATCTAGGTCAAACGAAGAAAAGTTTCAATTTCACTTCAAAGACATGCTGGTTAGATGATTTCACTTGTTGAAACAAGCATCCAAGATACACAGCATCATTGCCTCTTATAATTCCTCCATCCAAGGAAATTGCACCATCTTTTGGTTCAATGTTTTGATATTGCTGAAGTCAAAGAAGAACAAAGCAGATCAGTTCAGAATAAGAAGAATAGTTCAGATTCATGAAGTGTTTGAAAGATCTTCTCAAGTCCTCATTTAATTCAGAAAACATGTTTGAAATGATTCACATGTTTAGGGGAGGATTGTTGGGAATTAAATATTCTGAAGTTAGAGTATGGGAAAATACTTTAAGAAGAAGGTACTGCTAGTTCATGATCAAGGTACTGCTAGAACAAGAAGGTACTGCTAGTTCAAGTAGAAGGTACTGCTAGTTGTAAATGGTACTGCTGATCAGTGAGTCATAGAGCTGCTACAAGGATAAGATCGAAGAAGATATTATTTGTATGAGTCACTCTTATGCAAAAATAATATCTAGATATGTTCTCAGTCAACAAGTTGATGCATGTGCTTTCATTAATTCATTTGAACAACTTGAGAGATATAATCTTCCATACGCTAGCTCGACTTGATCTTTTGTAAGACAAGTGTTGATTAGACATAAAGCAATATTGTAAGAGATCTCTTGGACTATAAAAGAGATCTTAGACTAGTGATTATATATGTGAATGTGAATATACAAACTCATATCTGTTAAGACATAGAACAAACATAAACATATATCACAAATCTAGAAACATAAGATTCAAGGTCTTTGTAACCCTAGTGATAAATTCAAGATCACTCGTATTATTTTGAATAATATTGAATCGTTTGGTGATAAACTTTCTTTGTTCATTGTTAAGTAACAAACATAATTCTTCCATTTCCATAACATACATAACCTTCTAAGTGTGATTAAGTAAATTCCGCATACTTAATCATATAAACTCAATATATCATTACACACAAAGTATACAAGGTTTAACCACCTTAACCGTGTGTCGAAGGTCCTCTCAAATTCTCAGGTAAAAACAAGTATTATGTGAAACTTGGCGATTTTGGACTAATTATGGAGCAAAACAAGCAAGATGTTAAGAGTCTACTCAAATGTACAAGATCAAGATTATTCTGCTCCAGATACGCCGCAACATACTTCGTACATACGGCGAATCACTATCAAGATTTCACAAGTAACAATCCAAGACGGCAAAGGACATGCGCCGCATAGAGAAATGGAGTTACGCCGCATCTTAAGGCGGTGTACGAATATTCCTGAATATATTAATCTTGGACCCCACGCGAAGTTAAGTCAATGCGCCGCATCTACTTATCCTATGCGCCGCATCTAACCCTCAGACAGAAACTATAAATACCCCAAGACCAGACGAAATAAAGAAGTTTTTGTCAGACACGAAGCTTAACTCAGAAGAGAGACAGAAACCCTAAGCCGAATTCAGACGCATTAGCAGCACAAGACACACCCTAAACGAAGATACAAGAGCTGTAAGAAGGTCCTGCATGTATTCAATTCATTAAGTAGTTTTGTTTTATTGTATTAGTACACTTTAATTCATCAGGATTGATGGGCCGATTTCATGTGACTACGGAAAACCATGGGCACCCCTTAAAATTGCTTTTCCATTAATTAAAGTTTATATGTTGATGTCTTTGGTGACTTTTATTAGTGCATTGATAACCTCTGTGTCTAGCTGAGCATTGCTTGGGTCGCCATGCCCCTTCCTCGCCTATTTGTTTCAGCGTCTCTTTAATAAATAGGATAGATGATGAACTCAAATAAGTACATTTTATTACCATCATTTATCCTATTTATTTGACTTGTTTTATTATATTATCTGTGAGAATTGATACGTTAATGTTTACTTTTGTAATTCTCAGGTAAAAACAAGCATTATGTGAAACTTGGCGATTTTGGACTAATTATGGAGCAAAACACGCAAGAAGTTAAGAGTCTACTGAAATGTACAAGATCAAGACATTCTGCTCCAGATGCGCCGCATCTTACTTATTACATACGGCGCATCACTATCAAGATTTCACAAGATATTATCCAAGACAGCAAGGACATGCGCCGCATCTAAGTATGGAGTTACGCCGCATCTTCTGGCGGTGTACGAATATTCCTGAATATATTAATCTTGGACCCCACGCGAAGTTAAGTCAATGCGCCGCATCTACTTATTAGATGCGCCGCATCTTACCCTCAGACAGAAACTATAAATACCCCAAAGACAGACGAATTTCAAGAGCCCTAGTTCGACAGTTTTAGAAGACCGAAGACCACAGAAACCTAAGGCCGAATTCAGTCGAAGTAGCAGCACAAGACACACCTTGAACGAAGATACAAGAGCTGTAAGAAGGTCCTGCATGTATTTAATTCATTAAGTAGTTTTGTTTTATTGTATTAGTACACTTTAATTGGTCAAGATTGATGGGCTTGTGATCATGGATTTAACCATGCACTTCGACTCCCCTTAAAATTGCTTTCCCATTAATTAAAGTTTATATGTTGATGTCTTTGGTGACTTTTATTAGTGCATTGATAACCTCTGTGTCTAGCTAAGCATTGCTTGGGTCGCCATGCCCCTTCCTCGCCTATTTATTAGATCGCTTATGCATTCTATCGTCTGTAGAAAAGTAGGAAGAAAGATAAATGGGATAGTCATAAGTAATCATTAAGGGTTTACTCGCCGATAAGATTAGAACCAACGAAAAAGGACTTAATCTCGGTGCGTTGCATCGAACTATACACTTCATATAAAACTAGCAACAAAACAAGTGACAAGCTACTTAACTATCAGGACCAGTCTTCTTATTGTCTCATGTATTTATCTGTGTGCGTGTGTGCTACTCGTTGATTCGTGCTCATTAGTTTAGTTTATTATTTAATCATAACCAAATCGTGCCAGTCTCTCAGGCTGAAACCCCCTTGCGTTAGATTAGGTTGTATAGCTAACTTAAGATATTAAAATACTGATTAGGATAACTAGATAATACGTTCCACTCTTAGTGATCGACACTCTACTTACCATTATATTCATACTGACCGGGTACACTGCTCGTTAAAGTGTGTGTGTTATTGATAAGTCGGCTAAATATAAATTTAAAACTTGAATACTGCTAAAACCACAACGACATACCGTGGGTATAAATTAGAGCATACGCACGCACGCATCAATAGACATAAGTAATCATTAAGGGTTTACTTGCCGATAAGATTAGAGCCAACGAGAAAGGGTTAATTACATACACTTCATATAAAACTAGCAATAAAACAAGTGACAAGCTACTTAATTATCAGGACAGGTCTTCTTATTGTCTCAAGTATTTATCTGTGTACGTGTGTGCTAATCGCTGATTCGTGCTCATTAGTTTAATTTACTATTTAATCATAACCAAACCGTGCCAGTCTCTCAGGCTGAACCCCTGATTCGTGTCAATTATATCCAAAGGAAAACACACAAAGAAATATGTGTTAACCCGAGTCGTAGTCCCGATGAAGATTGAATGGAATTTAGTGATTCGGGATTTGTGATTCGTGTAGTGAATGTGAATAAGAGTGATTGATTTTTTATTACACTACTAATATTAAAATAACAATCAATATTAACAATTAAACTACGCTATTAGAACTTAAAAACGAAAATTTGAATTTTAAAAACGTTACGCGACGAATTATAAAACGTAAATAAAAGTGAATTACTAAAATTTAAAACCTAAAAATATAAAAATAATTTTCCTATTTTAAATCTGATAAGAGAAAATTTTTGGAAAAAGAAAAATATTTTTTTGACTTTTTAATAATTTTTTATGAATTAAAAACTAATTTAAACTAATTAAATGCTTTAAAAATAGTAAAACTAATTGGAAAAATCTGAAAATTTTTGAGGAATTTTAATTTTTAATGAGAAATTTAATAAAAATATTTTTAGAAGCTGAATATGACTGAATAAGCTAAAACAGTTAATAAGCAAATAGTAAATAAGCTAAAAATAAGCACCAAATTATAAAAAGCTAATGAAATGTAAATCTAACTACTAGAAGCTACTAGGAACTGAAAATGGTAAAAAAAAACACATGCAATAAGCTGGAATTAAGCTGGACAGCTTATTTCCAAGTGAAATTCAAAACAGCCTAGATGCCTACTTTGCACCCCTGAATAAGCACTCAAATAAGCTGATTTGTCCAATACCAGATGATAATATCAAAGCCTATATGAAAATCTACCTCAAAACCTAAAATAACCAAATTCTGAGACCAATTGCTACTCTAAATTAAGCCTAGAAAAGAGAAGTTTGAAACAAATTCTGACGCAGCAGAACAGTAGGGGAAGTAGCCAGTTTAGCAGTCCCAAAATAAGCACCTTAATAAGCTATTTTTAATAATACCAGATATTTTACCTAAAGTTCACTACCTGAGCTACTAGAATTCCACAAACCAAGATCCTAGACTAACTTAATAAGCTAAAAAAAGGAACACATATCAGCAGCCAAGAAGAAGAGTCTGCGCAAATCAGTTCTGTGACAGCAGGCTATTTAATTTTGCGCAAATCTGGGCAAAACCAAAACCAACACTTAAACTCTACTTAGAACCATATTCTAACCACAAAAACACTAATGATACCACAGATCTAAGATAGCTTGATTAGAACTTAAAATGGCAGCCTATGATTCACTACTCTTGCACTAATTATCCAAAATTTCAAATGCTCAACACTATCCTTAACATCTAATTAACAACAACAACAAAATCTCAACAAAGCTCAATCAAATCTCAGAAAAAAAAGCCAATGAACAGTACTTGCCTAATGCTTTAAAACAGTCCCTATATAAAACTATTATACCCAACTGTTAAGCATCAAAATCCACTATAACCACTGAAATAAGCTTAAACTAACAATTAACCTATGATTACTAGAGCTACTTAACAACAACTAAGCACAAAGCAGTAAGCTACAAACATCAAATCCAGTTGAACAAGCATAATGCATAAAATTAATTCTGAAAATGAAACGAACTTACAAAATCACCTCAGCTGAACAGAGGTTAAACTTCTTAAGCTAGCCTATCTTTGGATAGGCCAAACACTTCCAGTACACTGTTTGATCTATCAAATTATCCCAGAATCATCACCATCATGGACCAGTTGACTTTTTAACTTCTCTTTGACTTTTGGTATTTTGAGTAGCAAAGATAGAATAAAACTTAACAAAAGCTTACACTAAGCTAGCAAGCTTATATAAGCTTATAAAACCAGAAAAACAGCTTAATAATAAGCTGAATATTTATTTTTATTTTTTTTTCTTTCTCTTTTTTTTTTTCTTTAGAATGATGATCAGAAAGTTAAATCAATAAAAACTAAATAAGCAGAATCATAAACTTGAAACAACAATTAAAACATTAAAATGAAACTTTTCATTAATACGAATTAAAAATTACAAAGAAATTCTCTGGAACAAACTTAGAAATTTAAACAGACTAAATTAATAAAGCAGAAAATTACAATGGAATTTATAAGACTATAATTCTAAAAACAATTTGACAGCATAACGATAACTAAAAATTACATACGAAATGAGGAGTTATCCCTCCTATTTATAGAGCTCAGCCGATCCTTCTGGGTCTTCCAGCTTGGCAATCCGTGTGCACATGAGTCCATAACCACCCTTAGATCATCCTTGCTCTCCAAGCTTTAATCTTCACCGTACGATCAGAGATATGAAGTGGCACCTCCAATCAACATCACCCACGTGTCCCTGACAGTGTCAGGACCTTCCAGAAGTTTTTAATCATTGGGTAATTTATTGTACGAGGGTAATTTTGGTTGTACGGTAATTAGGGTTCTTAGTAAGATTTGGGGATAAATTTGGGCGCGCGTGTGTGAGATTGGGTGTGTGTTTTATATTTTTATTTGACTGAAGTTTATTTAAGGGTTGACCGGGGTTTATAGTGTTGGATTCGGGTCAAGAGAGTTAGTGTAGTGGGCTGGGGATAGGGATTGGGCCTTGTGGGTTGGATTTGGGTGTGATGGATTGGGTAAGTGTAAGGGTTGGGTTAGTTTAGTTGTGGATCCAGATTTAAGGGATTTAAGTTAAGTGTTAGGTTTAGGTATTTGTAGGGACCAAAATTGTAATTTCTGAAAATCAAGGGATTTATTTTGCCAATGTTCCAAAGTCGATCTAAGGGTGATTCTTGACTAATTGACCAAGCATGACTTTCCCGGCTTCGGTTCTGAGCCGTTTCCGTATCCCGTGCTCGTTTTCTCGGGTTTTTCGTGTCTTTTGTCGGTTTTTGCAATATCCGTCCCTGCATAAACAAAACGCAAAAACACTATATCTTTTGGCATTTTGGTCAGGTTTTTGGTTATTTTGGTCTTAATTTGGTAAATAAAAGGTATGTGTTTAAGCACATACCAACCCCCTTGCGTTAGATTAGGTTGTATAGCTAACTTAAGATATTAAAATACTGATTAGAATAAATAGATAATACGTTCCACTCTTAGTGATCGACACTCTACTTACCATTATATTCATACTGACCGGGTACACTGCTCGTTAAAGTGTGTGTTTATTGATAAGTTGGCTAAATATAAATTTAAAACTTGAATACTGCTAAAACCACAACGACACACCGTGGATATAATAATTAGAGCAATACACGCACACGCATCATAGTAGTTACAATCTGGATACGCTACATGAACATAAGCATTAAAATGATACCCTAAAATTAAACAATTCATGAAACTGGTTTGGTTTGGATATGAAAAAAATTAACTTTGAAACATTATTTTACCTGTTTTAAGTAAGCATTTCGATTTGATAGAAACCCAAATAGAGTATCCTGAAAAAAAAATGGGTCGGAACTGCAACTTCAAGTTGTAGCTAAGATTTACTCAATAAAGAATGGGAGGTGGCAAGATGAAATGCACCAACTCCAAAGCAGCAGGCAACAAAGAAGCAAGTTACCTTAAATCCAATACCGATCAGCTTTTCAAATAGAATTTGGCCAGCCGCCTGGAATCAAAAGACTTTCAAACCCGATGAAGATCCTTGTGGCTCCGGATTCCTCCGATCCAGCAAATTCCGAATCCATCAATTCAGGGATCAACTTGTTGCACCAACTCTATACCACGCACCCCGCTCAAAAACCCTATATAAGTTCAAACACACACTTATAAGATTGTTGTTGAATAAAGAAGTAATACATTAATCTTTTGTACGATTAGCAAACATGTCATCAGATGTATATGTCACAAAAAAACAAAATGATTAAATTCAAAAGCACCACCACTTAAGTAATAGATTGTGAATTTCAATAACGTATCCGATCCAAATATCATCGCTGTCACCTACTAAGTTGCAGTAGTAAAATTCAAAATCTTTGTCTTTAGTGGCTAACTTTAAATAAAATACAACTAATCAAACAAAAGCAAGATTTGATAGAACTGATCAATTAAATCAATGAAAGTTTAGATTAACGGACATTAAAGGGAGAACTCAAATTAACACAAAAATTAAAACCAACTTGCATAAAATTAACTGATTGTCATATTCGAACACCTCCTAAATTAATTGACTGCCAGGTCAAAAATATTTTTAAACTAACATTAGTCTTGATGCTGCAAAACAGCTATCTCAATGATTCAAAGTCATAATATGTAACTCGATAACCAAAAGAGATATATTATGAGCCTACTGACTGTCATATTCTTAGGGATGTTAGCCAACTACCTAAAATGTTAGCATGTATGTTAGAAATATAAATATTCAGATGAAGGTTCGGTCACCCCGAGCATCTATTTAGCATTCACATAGCTCGTAGGCTTATTTATATTAGTTTAGTACTATTAGTATTATTAGTATTATTAGTGTAGTTAAATATATTTGTGGAGTGGGTCGGGGCTTTCCCCACTGTCAGCTCACTCCACAGCCCACTAGGGGCACAATATTAGGTACTATATATATAACCCTTCCCACACAAGGGAAGGGTGGAACTCTCATTCACATTAATCTAATTTTTCTGTTTTTGAGTTTCTCCCACCTCTCTCTAAAACTTCATCTCTCTAACTCAAGTATGGATCTATTCTTCCATAATCCAAGGCCACCCGAATCATCCACACAATCAAGATGTTTATATCCTACAATTGGTATCAGAGCCATGGTTAGGTTCGGCTTGATTGTGTGTCGGTTGTAATTTTTGGTTCGAACATTTCTGCTCAAACTTTCGAATCTATACTTCTTACAAGTTGCTGCTCATACCAAATTTTGTCAAACCAAATTTTGTGGGCCTCAAACCAATTTTTTACAAGCTGCTTAATCTATATTTCATAGTGGGCCTCCAACGTTTTTTTTAAGCATTCACTCTTGCTAACAAATTTTGATTGTGTGTCGCTGTCAATTTTCTGTTGCTTCATATGCTCGAATTGTGGCAAATCTGTTCATACAACAAACCTTATTCATTAATACTTACAAGTCTTGAGTGCTTTTTGTTGTTGTTTTGGGCTTAAATGAATTTGGGCTTTAGTTGTCCACTGATACAAACGTGTGACTTGTGGTATTCATTTGTGCCCAAATTCATTGTTTTAAGGTGTGATTTTTGTTGTGTGATAAATGGTTTGGTGTTGTTATGGAGTGACTTTTCATGAATGATTCTTACTTTTTGTTCGAACTAGTCTCTCAAGAAAGGTGCTAACTGTGAATCTGTAAAAGGTGTTCTTGGTGTTCTAAGTAGCGGTTTGTCAAACTGCTTATGTATTCTTGCCAGCGGGTTGAACAACACAAATGAAAAAGCTTGTAGCGGGTTGGCATATTTTTTTTGAAGTACAGTTTGGAGCTTAACCAAAACCGGAAAGAAGACAAAAGTGCTGAAAGTGACTAGTTTGGCTTGATGCTCCAGCGGTTTGACTGTTTGACCGGTCAACAGCAGTTTGACTTGTCCTAGCGGTTTATTGACTGGCGGTTTATTGGCTGGCGGTTTATTGACTGGCGGTTTATTGACTGTGGCGGTTTATTGACTGGCGGTTTATTGGCTGGCGGTTTATTGACTGGCGGTTTACCACAGTTGACTAGTCAAGAAAAGTCAAAGTACTCAAAACGATAAAAAGAAAGAAGATGAAGCAGAAAAGACCACGACCACAGAACAACAAAACACCACAAATCGCTAACAACAATGATATTACAACAAGACTTTTAACTAAACCTAAACCCATCATATCAGAACAATAACAGCAAACAATAACAATACATCAATGACTGTTTCTGCCATCCATTGTAAAAACATATCCATCAATCTATACTAACTCATCCTCGTTTCCAAACCACTCTACCAAGACTCGAATGAAATAAGTAAGCAAAGATCTCAGTCAAATATCTTCGTGTCATTAAATATTGCCAGCCCTCAATGTTCTACAAATACGAATATAATATAAACCATCATTGATCGTGTTTGAAGCCAAGCTTCAATGTATATCCGAATCACATAAAGAAATAACCAAAACAATTATGATTTGATTATCTCTTTCGTTCGTTAAAACTTAAAAGAAAACAAAAACATATAAAAGCCTACCCGAGACCCTTTTCAAAGATCTTGAAGCTGTGATATCTTGCATCTTTCGTGGGTTTAATGAGTCGAACATATGTTATTGAAGATGTTTTTGTGATCCTGTTCGCTAAAGTGAAAGAAAGAGATATGGTAAATTCTTGTTCGGATTGAAGACTATGAGGGTGATGAGATCAGTTATGATATAGTTGATGAGATGAGATCAGTGTGATGTTGTGAAGTGAAGATGGGTTATGTGAAGTTTGTGTGTGTTGCTGCTATCATGAAATGTTGGGGGCGCATGAAATAAGTGGGATTAGGGTTCGTTTGCTACGAATTAGGGAGTATTATAAGAGCAAATTGATTTTGGGTATTGTTAAGTGATGGACTGGACTCGTGTTATGGCTATGGATCAGACCCTTAATTTTTTAAAATGATTTGGGCTTAAGTGTTTAACACAAAGATTGGTTGGCTTAATATCGATTCATATTTGTCATCCGTATTTTTTTATAAAATATTGGATACAAATTATTGATATTATAGGTAAATTGTGCGTTACTTTGGAACATAATTGATCCGGGGTTATCTTTTGTCAACCGTATGTTTTTGGAGTTGGGCTTAAGAGATTAACGCAAAAATGGGGAAATGTGTTGTATGTTTGGATCTACAAAATTTCACGTGGATGCACACGTCACGGCTAGTATTTGGGTTTATGAATGTCATCGGGATTACAGAGTTGCGGATTTGGCTGCGTAGTCCAATTAGAGCCTACCTCTTGAGCGAGCATGCAATTTGATCTTTACGATTTGAGTTATAGTTGACAAATAACAATTTGTTTAATTGCTATTTGTCAAGTTGCGCTTTGACTTGTTGCGACTTGACTGATTGCAATCTGACCAGTTGCGATTTGACGTTGCGAGTTGACACTTGCGATTTGACTAATTGTGATTTGGTTGATTGCAATCTGACTTGTTGCAAGTTGACAATTTGTGACTTGACTTGTTGCGATCTGATCAAGTTGTGATTTGACTTCTTTGACTTGAATTTTGAAGATTAGTGTTGCACTTCACTCTTGTGTATTCTCGTTGATTTCACGGTTTCTCTTGTAGATTTTAGAAAATCCCGCGAAAGATTCGATTTCTCGGTTTAAATCACAAGAGTTGTAAAATCCCGTGAAATCAATTTTGGACAAGTAGGCGGGACATGGATTTTGACATTATAATACTTGCGAGGTCTGACTAATCTTTCGGGATAAGTTTGTGTTTCAAGATCGGCAGGACTTGGGAAATTATGGTGACTTGGTTGGTTTGTTAATTCACAGATTGGTGTACTTAGTGTCACAAACATCTCGGGGTGGATGGATGTACGATGTTTGATGACCCTTGCTCGAGCATATATAGGGTGATTAGACTTGGATGTTCAAGAAGTGGATATATACAATAAAGGTTGGAAGGTTGGGTATATATCACTACCTATATTTAAAGGAGTTACGTTGTTGTGCTCAATATAGGTTCTAAATCACGATTTTAGTGCAAGTATAAGTCGGGGACTTGTTCTTTATCAAGCTTCATCAAGTGATTGTTGTTTCTCAAGCTTCTAATGAGACTGTTGTACAAAATCTTCTCAAGAGGTGGTCAGACTTAAAGACGAGAGGTGGTTTGTTCAGAGACGCGTTTTAACCCGCTACACATTCTATAGTTAAACATATTTCATCAAGCGGTGTTGGCACATTATGAGCTTCAGGGAAGTTTAATCTGCTAAACCATTGATGAGGAGACAAACGAGGGGTTACTACAAGAGAGTCTTAATCACCATCTTCGTTGCAGTAGTTTTACTTGTCTCTTTCCATGTTTTGTGCCTGACAAATTCAAACATCACGGACTCTCAGATCTGGCAAAAAGGTCATTTCATGCCCTTTTTGAGGGGGAGAATTAGTGCGAGTTTCCTACCGGTTCCGTCAGCGATTTGAACCTTAGCAGTTCCGGTTTCAGCGGGTCAGATCGTAGTGGTTCAGTCTCCAGAGGTTTGAATGTTAGCGGTTCCAGTTTCAGTGGTTTAGCTTTCAGCGGTTTGGGGCTTAGCGATTTGCCTAAGATTTCAGCGGTTTGATACTTACTGTTGTGCAGTTTGTTCTTGAAGTTATTTCTCGGTTAAATCTCAAGAACTGTAAAATCCTGTACACAGTACGACAACTACTCCATGCACTGCATCTGATATCATCCAAGCAGCTGGGTCAGAAAGCTATGTTTGATAGGACTGACTATAAGTCTTGGGCACTGCTATGAATTTGCGCATGTTTCTTCTCCCTTTGACTATTCAACCACACAAAATGATCACGAAGTTAATTTGGTATTCCTTGTTTGAGATTGAAGTTGAATTTCACGAAGGCTTCTACTTAGTTTATCTTGAAGTCGGGGTTGGTTGGATGCATGACCTTCAATGATAACTTGCTCGTGCTTAAAATTTTAAGTTGAAGACTTGGGTTATCTAGTTTCCAGAAGTCGGGGTGGATGGTTGAAGACCTGGTAAACTATCACTTAAAGGAGATACATTGTAGTACTCAGTGTCACACGTAGAAGACGTTGTGGATAATTGCAAGAGGTGATGAAAGTCTCATACTTTGTCAGGATAACATTAAGTACTTAGAGACTTTACACCGTTCTTCCAACAACAGTGCAAGCTTAGGTAACAAATTTGAGTAATTCTACTTCATTCGCAGTATTGGTATATTGGGTTTCCTTCATCAAGTGGTCACAATTAGTTGTTTGTGTTCGAGGTTGGTTAGTTGGACGAAAGTTTTCAAAGGTGTGATGTGCTCAGTAATTCTCACGGGATGTTCCTAACCCAAACTGATATTCACCAAAAACGAATCAGTCATGCCACATCTAATCTGTTACTGTCACACGGTTTCTTCTTGGTTTTGTAAAATCCCGCGAAAGAACTTATTTCTCGGTTTAAACCATAGATTTGTAAAATTCCGTGATGATGGGCTATGCGCTCTTGACCATGATCGGGTTAAAACCATTATCAAAGTTCAGCTATAACATCACAAATGGCTGGATCGGGGGCAGTTAATCGACAAGATGTGACTACGGCGTTAGATCAGTACTATTTATTTGAGGCTGAAGTGAAATTTCATGGGTGCGTGTACTTAGTATCTGAAGATATCGGGGAGGTTGGATGAAGATTCTTAGAGATCCTTGTTCGAGCTTTCAACATTTACAATGACGAGGACTTGGATATCTAGTTATTTTTTCTTTCTCTCTTTTACAAAATAACTATCACTTTAAGGAGTCACGTTGTAGTGCTCAGTGTCACACGAAGTTGTGGATATCCAAGAGGTGATGTACATCTTATACTTGATGGTTGGTTGGTTGAAGAGTATAGAGTACTTAAGGATTCGATGTTGCACGAAGTCTCTGCACCGCTCTTTGTCTCGCATTAATACAAGTTTAAGTCACAAGTTCGGGTTATGTTACTTCAGGCTCAAGTTCATCATATTGGGTTTTTCTCCATCAGTGGTCACGACTTCAAGCCGACAAAATGATAATGGGGTTGGTAACGAGTTTGATGAGAGAAGTAGTAAAGAGAGAGTTATGACGTCTGTACACATCAGTGCAGGCCTCGCTCTTCATCATAATGACGTCTGTTCATATCAGTTCAGGCCTCGTTCATCAAAGAAAAGAAAAGTGTACGCTTGAGTGCACTTTATCTTCAAAAGAAGATGAGTCTTCTTATTTATGGCCATTCTCATCAACAAGATTCATGCTCTTTCCGTGCTTATTTAATCTTCAAGTGGATCGGCGCATATTGGAGTATACTTTTATTCACATATTCAACCAAAAATTGCAGTTGACAGGCATATGCAATTTTTTTGAGGGGGGAAAGGGTGAATAAACAACATTTCAGTCTTCAAGAACCGTCAAGTGGAGCTACTTACCGTTGATGGTATTAATATTCACTAGTTCAATCATCAAAAAATTGCAGTTGGCAGGCATATGCAATTTTTGAGGGGGGGAAAGGGTGAATATTATTCTACATGTTGATTGATGATTGAGAAATGGTCATACGACTCCTGAATACGTCAGTTCAGGAGTCGTGCAAACCATGGTTCTCCAACACTACATCTTCCTCCTCTATCAAGGTGTTGAAGAACATGGTCATGGAATGCTAATCGACATCGTCTCACGGGCTGGTACAATCAGCAACAAAGGGTTTCTAGTCAATGCTTCATGTACACGTCATTAGGCTGCATGTACACATCATGATGATGATTCCGATTAATCGTAACCATCAGGGGAGAGAGAATGTGTACATCAAGGACGCACAACAGGTTCACGTGATCAGGGCTTAATATCCAAGGATGGATACATACTATAGATGATCAGTGGTTCAACTTGTTACTTTGGTGTTATACTAAAGACTGAAGAAGGTCGAGTCGTCAGTCTATTCTACATTCTCTGTTGTGTGTTATCATCTCATGTGTATGCTGCGGGCTGATGGGTTATATGTAAGGTTACTGGAAGGCATTTGGTGAGATGAAGATGATTGGTATTCTGTTCCTCCATATTGGGCAATCTTGAAGAAGGTCGAGTCTACAGTCTTCTCTACATTCAAAAATGTTGAGTTCTTTTCTTACAACTTGATATTTAACTTAATCCCATGACAGTTCTTGTTTGATGAGTTGTGGAGTTAAGTTAGGTTCAAGTTGTTCTGTAGTTTAAGGTTAGGTCCAACTTGATTTTAACCTAATCTCATGACAGTTCTTGTTTGATGAGTTGTGAGGTTAAGCTGAAATCAAGTTGTTACTGGGCTTAAATTTGTGGTTTAGCTTAACCTCATGACAGTTCTTGTTTGATGAGGTGTGGGGTTAAGCTAGATTTCAGTTGAGGCTCAACTTAAACTTACGAAAAGATGCCTAAGGTTTTTGACGGCGTTACTCAAGGACGGGAGTGTTAGAAGACTAAAGACGGCATGCATTTGGTTATCAAAAGACTTCTTCATATTATGGGCGTTCATCCAAAGTCTTCTTCCTAGTATGGGTGTTCATCAGAAAGGTTGTCAGATTGGGGGAGAGCACTAATTAGGGGAGAGTGAAAAGCCTGAATTAATCCCTAAGTTAAAAGTGCTCACGTTACTCTTCAGCAAGTTAAATGATGGAAGCGGAAAAGATTCAGGATGCTGAGGAGTAATGGTTTTCGGTTCATATCCTTGTATATATTTTGCTTCTTACATTCTTTTTCATATCTTATATCATTTTGTAAATAGATATATAGAAATCTTGCTAATTGTAAATAGAGAATCGTAAAATCAGAAAAACCATAAAAATTAAAAAATAGAAAATACCAAAAATAGTTTCACCTAGGTATGTCTTCTGTTTATCGATAACATTTACGGACTTAGAAATGTCATTCAATAATGGCATGGGTCTTTAAATGAAGCTCGAGCAGAAGTTAAAATGGATTGTTAAAACATGTCTAAATGGCTTGCTATTACTTTAGATAGCAACCCGCGCTTCATACTGGGGAAAGCACGTCGCCAAAAAGACGGTTGTTCCTCCAACTGGGTGATGTTCACCTGGGCATGGATTACTTTATATCCATGTTTCTTCGATCTGATGTACATTTCAGTGCATCATTTCTTGAAAAGGAAGAGAAATCTTCTTTGTATGCAAATAGTTTTCATTCAATGATTCTTCTGAAAATTATTTGTGAGACACTTAGTGATTACGTGTTGCTTGAAATTCTTTTGACTTGGATTGTGCATAAAATTTGTCACTCAATCAACGACTATAAATCTTTACTTGAATACGGGTCATTGATTGAGGGGGAGAGTGAATTCAAATTTTATATCATCAAACGGGTTTCTTGGTTAACTCATACTTGTTAGAAATGGTTTTGTAGTCAATAGGGTATTAGTTGAAGAGGATCTTGCTAAAACTTTATATCAAATGGCCAAATGTGTTAGTTGCTAGAAAGTTTAGGACATTATGTGCAACTTGCTTATAGTATCCTAGCTTGATGTATCTAGAAGGTTCATTTGTGTTACTTTGGAATCCTCGTTTAATCCCCTAAATACTTTAAGACTCAAAACCTAAAAGAAGTTAGAAAACCAGATGTGTTTGATGTTCTTGAATACTCCACTGGCATTTGTATGATCTAAATGAATGAGTTTCAAATGTCGTTTGACTTTTGTTGGTCGATTGTTGCTTAATTGTTGTTGATATTGTGCATATGTTCTCAGGATTCACTTAGGTATATAGCTATCATGATAGAATCATGTTCCTAAGATCCTGAATTGAATATTGAAATCTGTGTGAATTGCCATGTTCATGATTGCTATTTGCTCTTCATGCTAGATAGTGGTTTGACGTATTTCCTGATTGTGGTTTGATTATATGATGAACTTGGTATTATAATGTGGCAAGCTGCTGAAGGGTAGCTATTAAGGAATAGTGTATCTGTATGTATGTATATATGTGTTGATATTCTTATGCAGATTCCATAGCCAAAATGAATGTGCCAGTTCCCATTCTAACCATTTGATCAGACGTTCAAACTCTATTGATTGGCTCGGAATTCACCACGACAACAACATCGGCAGCAACAACAACAACAACACCTTCACCTCCACCACCATCATTTCAACAAAGCAGTACTTACTCGGATCTCGCCAAGTGGGGATCGACAATACTTGAGAAGATTTGTTGGTGGATGGATAATCGATGTTGACCACTGACTCACTCAGAAAAGTGGGTGATTACATCATCTGCGCAAAAAGGTCAATATCACTTGTGTCATAATATATCAACTTGTGCAAAATAAGCAGTGAATCTCCCTCTTAGATTAAGGGGGAGCCTAGTATGTTCCATTATCAGAAAATATTAAATCGGACACATTTTCTCCCACATTTTCTAAATTATTTAAATCAATTGGGATCACAAATCTCAAATGGTTTGAAATTTTTGATCGGGGGAGAGAATGTGATTTAAATAAGAAACCTGATGAAAATGTGATGTTTTGGACATAAATGTAAGCTCTCCCATATGTGCTAAACTCTTTCATATACCGATGCACATATTGAGGGGGAGCGAATTTACAAAAAAGGATTCGGCATGCATCTTATGTGAGCAAGGCTCAGACTTCACCAATGAATTGACGATAGCTAAAGTCAGTAGTCGAAAGGACATGTCCTGGACGGGTAATAATTTCAAGCCAGTTTATCTGGTGATGTAAGCGTGTCTCGCAAAGGACGTGTCTGAGTAGAATGTACCGATTTCGAGTGATTTTCCTTGAATGTGATCTGGACGGGTAATAATTTCAAGCTAGTTCACTAGTGATGTAAGCGTGTCTCGCGATGATCATGTTCTTGGAAAATCAATCAATTCAAAAGTGCGTGCTTCACCTGACATGTGCAAATTTATAAAACAATTATCCGAGCACATGTTGAGGGGGAGCATTTGAAAAATATAAAACTCTCAAGTGTTTACAAAAATGTGTTTCAGAATCATGAACACTTTGAGAGATTTTTCAAAGATTTGGTTTATGGCAATCGTGGAAGTACACCAAAGACCGACCATTTTAATGAATGTATGGAGTTATAAGGATGGTTAGGTTAGGCTCAAGTTCCCACGATCCCGCCAGAGCCGGAGGGATCTACCCAGGGACAATCCACTAGTTAGTGTAGAAGTCCTTAGGTATGATTAAAAAGGAGAATAGTGGATAAGGGAAAAGTGCCGACTGAGATGGAGCTAGTACTGGAACAAATCCAACAAGGTACTAGTAATGAAGTCTCGGTAAGCGCTGAAGGGGTTGAAGAATGAAAAAGAAATGTAAAGATAAAGGGTGAAAAGAAAGAAGCCCTCCTTACACTTTTAGGCAGAAACCGGGTCAATTCATATGCTGTCAGAATCACTTAGTTGATTGCTGACATTGAAGAAAAAGTATCATGGACCCAGTGATACGCTGCACAACCCTTCCAAGCCACTCAAGGTCCCTCAAAGGATTCTTGTTTCAATTGTCACGGAGTTCAATACATTTCTATCGTCTCTCTCACTCCGAGTTAGATGATATTGAAAAGGTGGCAGTTCTCTCCAGCCTCCGCTCACTAAATCAAAACGCACTATCGAGTCAAGAGCCACGAGATTCATAATAAGATCTCATAGGAACACGAATTATTTCTACACTGGTTGTTCAACATTAAGGACACCAGTTGTAAACTTATGAGTCCTACGCAGATCTTAGCAATCTGCCAGAACATTTATGAGAGAATTTACAAATGTAATTCTCAATGATTGAATGAAAATTCCTGCCAGGGTCAACATCAAGCAGCCCTGAAAGCAGGTCACTTCGGTAATTCCCTGTGGATTACGCTTAGTGATCGCGGCGGTTTCAAACGGTCTACAGTCGTGGAGTGATCTCCAGCGACTCACCTAATCGTTGATATACTACGGTATGATCTTAAAAGGCCCTCTGTGGGTTTTCGATTAGGAACGGTCTTGGTGAGGATTAGAGAGAGTTTTCACACTATGCTGTTAACAATCTCAAAGTCCAAACTTGTAAGTACCGGTCGATTTGTTGCTAACTGTCGTATGCAGGAACTTCTGGCGGTTGTAGCTGTTGGATGCTGTAGCTGATTGCAGTTGTAGCTGGTTGCAGTAAAGATGTCAATCCTCTACCACATGTTCACACTACATCATCATTGTAACTCAACAAAGTCATGATCAACCTAAAAGACCTTTAACACGGCTTCTGCAAACTCTGATGCTAAAGATCATGACACCAAATAGTGTGAGGATGTCAGCTCAAAGAATATCACATCACAAGGAGACATACTACTGGATGATGGCTAGAAGATACATGATGGATGATATTTTCAAAGAACACTTAAAATCATCCATGACAACGGAAAAGTCATCAAAAGTCCACTGCTGAATGCACAAAGTTTCATGACATTGAAGAATCAAAGACTACGAGCTATGAAGACAAGTTCTGAAGACAAAATGCTAGAATTCAAGTTATTATTTCTGGGGTGACCTCCCTTAGGGGGAGATTGTTAGAAATATAAATATTCAGATGAAGGTTCGGTCACCCCGAGCATCTATTTAGCATTCACATAGCTCGTAGGCTTATTTATATTAGTTTAGTACTATTAGTATTATTAGTATTATTTGTGTAGTTAAATATATTTGTGGAGTGGGTCGGGGCTTTCCCTACTGTCAGCTCACTCCACAGCCCACTAGGGGCACAATATTAGGTACTATATATATAACCCTTCCCACACAAGGGAAGGGTGGAACTCTCATTCACATTAATCTAATTTTTCTGTTTTTGAGTTTCTCCCACCTCTCTCTAAAACTTCATCTCTCTAACTCAAGTATGGATCTATTCTTCCATAATCCAAGGCCACCCGAATCATCCACACAATCAAGATGTTTATATTCTACAATGTAGTCTTCATAAGAGGAAATATATAACATCATGTTGTCACAACATAGTACCTTCAGACCATTCTTGCGCTTTACTCTTGATACACCAACGTAGAGTTGGACAACAACATGATCATTCACATTGGTATTTTCTTGAGCATCATTTCTATTAGGTGGTTAATGTATCTGTATAGAGAAAAAAACCATGTTACTAAACAATAAAGGTGCAATTAGAACACATTTACTTAGTAATGGGTCAATTTAAGTTGTATTTAAACTCAAATGGGTCAAATAATAACTTTGTCTAAAAGGGAAATGGGTCTAACGGGCAAAAGACATCCCAAATCTTAATGGTTCTATTCAAAGGGTTAGATTATCTGATAATAAGTTGGTCATCGTAAATGTAAATAAAAAAGTATGCACTAATCTTAGACAACCTATTTACAATAACTCTAACGTTCCATCACACCCTATTATTGGTTAGGTTGCCTATTTCCTATTACCCAAAAAATCTGAATCGATTGCATGAGAAGGCTGCTCCGACGCCAACTCGGACTTCTAGTGGGTCAAACTGTAGCAAAAATGGAGTTACCTTTGAGACATATATGTATGTATGTGTACAGGCCTATATGTATGTTGATGATGTTACCTTTGAGATGAAATGGATCCTGATTCTTTTGTATGGCTTGATCAGCTTGAGCAACATTTGAGTTCTGATGTTTTTCAGAACATCTTCAATGTAATTTCTGATGAAGGGATCATCCATGATGGTTCTTCTATTACTCTGTCGTATACAAATTTTAAAAGTTAAAAATCAGAAATCGAATCCATTTAAAAAGTTAAAATCATAAATCGAGCCCACTTAAAAAGTAAAAATCTTTACTAAACTATGAAATAGCAAAAAGCATAGTACATGCAATAACAACGTGATGCCGGTCATAGCATAGTCCAAGCGAACCCACTTAAAATATTTACTAAACTATGACTGGCCATCACCTTGATATAGAAATCGATAAATTAGCTTCACCTAATACGCAGCTCCAAAAGCAATCTCGCTCGCCTTAGCCTGAGGAATTCGCCTTAGCCTGATCCTCATGTAGCCTATTGTCCAACTGACCAAACAACCTGTAATTTGTTAAGCAAGAAACAAATAATCAAACAAAAATATTTTTGAAAAGTTTGATAGTGAATATATACTAAGGAGCTGTTTGTATGAGTATTCCCATAACACATCTTCGCATTTGGCATGGTCATTTATAGGTTATTCTTTTGGTTATTACATATCGTTGTCACAGGTACTCAATATAATGTAATAGATACCTGTATGTGAAGGCAGTTCACTACTCCCATAGATAACATCAGGAGATAAATGATAATTTTTTGTCTTAACTTTGATCATCACACTCTAAATAGCAAATATCTTTGCGACTTTTGATCCGTGCTAAAACGTATATATAATAATATGCAGACGGATACACGTGAATAAATACAAACCACCCCTTTGTGAAAAAGGATACTTGCAAAAACTCACGTTTGTGTGTGTGATACCAGGTAAGTGATTACCCGGGTCGTTTCCCAACGAGGAGTGAATGGACAAGCGTTAAAGGTTTGGATTAAAGTGACTGATGATTAGATATGAGATTTTGATTTTTTTTTAATATTCTAATTAACAAATGAGAAACAAATTCTCAAAAGAAAATAAAGATTAACAAATTATATTTAAAAAAAACGCAAAACGGGAAATCTAAAAACGGGATAAAAACTGAAATATTAGAAAACTAATCCTACAAGTGCAAATTTATTTTTTCTTAAATCCTAAATAATAAAAGAAAATTTTAGAAAAAAGATTTATATTTTTCTGAGTTTTATATTTTTTTATTATGAATTAAAAACAGTTTTAAAAAGAAAAATACATTAAAAATACTAAAACTATTCTAAAAATTCTGGAATTTTTTCTATAAATACTATATGATAGCAGAATACTAGGAAAAATAAAAAAAGTTAGATAAGCCCACTAATAAGCTGAATTGGGCAAATAAGCAGTTTAAATAAGCACTTCAAATAAGCAAATAAGCACTAGAATGCACCAAAAGCTCAGGTATAGTGTAATAGGCCTAAACAAACCTAATTCAACTCAAAAAACTAAAATAAGCCCAGGCCGCAAGCCAGATCGAGTACTTATGCAGTTTACTAAAAGAAAGCTAAAGGCCATACTTCTAGCTTATTTTTAAGCACTGTAATAAGCTCTAAAACACAAAGTAAGCATAGATATGAAAAGCCTGCTATGTGGGCTTCCCAAAAAGCCCACAATCTCAGATTAAGCTTAAGTGAGGAACAAGTTAGGGGCTTGTGAAGTAGAGCTTATGGAACAAACAAAGGCCCTGGCACAGGGCCTCTAATCACCAAACAGGCCAAGGGGGGAACTTGCAGATAAATAATAAGCTAGTAAATAAGCTCTGAATGCTAAATAAAACCAAAACAGATAAATATTAACTAGCATACTACTGATAGAAACAAAAATTACAAGATTAATCCTATTTATACTAGCTTAAATTTAAGATAGAAAAGGGGTGCAAAGTTATGAAAACAAGGAAATGATGACTGCAAAGTAAATAAAGACTGCTATGGGTGATTACTAAAAACAAGACCTATGGGATTCTAGTGTAAACTAATAATGGAATGAAAAGAACCTAAGAAATTGCAAAAGGACTCCAAAATAAGCTGGGCTTATTAGGAGCTTATACTGTCAGTCCTACAACTTGTGCCTGCACCACCCTATTCCAACCTGTCAAAATCTTTAAAACACACAAGATTATGCTGAAAACAGCTTTCACAAGCTGTAATAAGCTCAATCAAATGTGACCCTATTGCAAATGAACAGTAGAGAGCTTATTGACCCATTTTGCAACCTTGACCCAAACAACCCTTAATGTTGACTGTATGCATATTAAAACTAGGAGAGACCAAACTGACTTAAACTCTTAACTTATTAATGACTGATTAACTTTATTAAGCTGAGAAAAGCAAGTTACCAATTAAGATAAGCCCTAATAAACTAATGACTAAAATTTACTAATTTGACTGTTTTAAAGTATTTTGGTGAAAATAAGATATAATTAATATTGATTAGAAAAATCACTTAGGTTAACCTCCAAATGAGTGATGAACACAGAAAAAAGTGAAATAAGCTGTAAATAAGCTAAGCTACAGTAAAGGTTGACTTATTTTGACTTTTTGGATTTTTTTAAATATAAACTGTTTTAATTAAATAGAAGCTCACAAAAGCTTACAAGCAGCTTATATAAGCTTATATAAAGGGTATTGAGGATTGTGACTTGTTTCAACAATACTTTAGCTTAATACGAATTATAAGAAAATTTGAACTTTTATAAAACTGAAAATTTAGTACACAACTGAGTTAAACTAGAGTAATTGATTGAAAGGAAACTTGAATTGATTACTGAGAACTGGAAATTACAACTGAAACAAGCATTAAATAAATTCTACACTATGAATGGTCTAAAACTAGTGACACCTATCTCTCTATGCCTTCTTTTCTTTAAATAGAACTCCCAAAAGCTTCCTTGTCACATCCTGATCAAATCCCACTCGTCCAATTGCTCTCAACTCATCTCAGCTGTTAAATCTATTTTTGGCGGGAAATGGGTCAAGTGGGTTTTTGGCTTGTTCTGAGCACATGGGGTTGTTAGCGTGTGGATTGTTCTCATTGGAGGAGGGGGGAGGTGAAGGTGGATGTGTCAGGGGTGGTATTGCAGAGAAAAACGGTGGGTTGAGGGTGGTATGGTATTGGCGGGCAAGTGGGAGGTCAGGGATAAGGTTTGACTGAGTCAAACGGTTTTGTTTAACTCAGGGATAAGGGTTGGGTAAATTGGGCTTTGGTGTTGGGCTAAGGATAATAGGATTGGGTTGGGTTGGGTTGATATAGGATAGAAATGGGTTTTAGTTTAAATCCGGTTAGGTGTAGTTTGTTTAGGAATGGGATAGTTTTAACTTTAAGGGACCATTTGTGTAATTTCCTGAAACTTCAAGGGCCAAAACTGCCAAATCTGAATTTTATCTCCAAGGGCCAATTATGACACTTTGATATTCTTGAAGGTTGATTCTGACATTTTGATCAATTTCCCGGTCTACACTTGTAAATTACTTCCCCGTCCTCGGCTTTTCACGGTTTTCCAATCATGTGCCCGGTTTTGCCTGTTTTTGTCCTGTTTTTTATTCTTTTTCACATGAATCATATAAAAACACATTCTATGGATATTTTATGTATTTTAAAGCATTTCTGAGTGTTTTTAAATGTTTTTGCAGTTTAAATGGGAATAAAATGATGAGTATTTAGACACTCATCAAGTTTCTTTAACCTAAGTTTCAGAGCATCTTTAATTTGTTGCCTCATTTCAATCTACAGGTACACCTACATAACATTGTGTGCCATAGCCACGGTTACAAAAACGATGGTCTAAAAACGTTTTGAAAATAAGGAAGAAAATAGATAAACAAATTCCCAAAGTAATACGAATAAAATGATTTCCAAAAAATACCCGTGGCTGCAAGCATAATAAGCTGCCAAGCCAAGGTGGAGACGATCTCAGTTTTAATCGAGGCGGCCAAGACTCGTAAAAAAAGCCTGTTACAACCAACGCCATCGTCAGTCCCATCTAAGAAAACCCCAAAAAAAAACAAAAAACAGTATCACACTAACGACAAAAGCTAAACAAAACGCATAACCAAATACACAACTGGTTGTGTACCATCTTGATATAGCAATCCGTAATCCTCCACGAAAATTAGTTTTTCCAAACTCATCACACAAAACTAACTAACTATCGAAATTAAGCTTTAACAAAAGTATCAAATAAATAAAAAACTTAGAACACATTCCACATCATAGGGTACCCTAGTATAATAATCAACCGTGTAACAATTCCATCAACAATTATTTACACACAAATGTCAATTAAAAACAAAATGAACCATCCAATAAAATAATTTGGGCACTTACCAACCCCCATAAAACCCAACTTCACCTCATTCCTCTAATATAAACCCTTGAACGACAGTGCAACATACAAAACAGCAAATTGAATACAGATGGACATACCTACGACTATGCCAAGCATAATATTAGTGGGAATATTTTCTTATCATATCTGTAGTATATTTTATCTCCTTCTCATCCAAATTGTTCTTCAATCATGCTATAGGTCAAACTGCAATACGCAATATACAGCCAAATACATGTAATCACCTTCGGTTATTCATTATCAGATTCTGGAATTCTTTTTTAATATAATATGTGTCAACAAATAACATAGTACATGTGCTCAAATGCCAAAAGGTTGATTAATATAACACTGGATCAAATGAGAATGTTGGTGAACTCAAGGACATTATGGCAGAATAATTGATACATGTTTCCTCAATCTCGATCTGGTAGGCAAACTGTAAAACCTCCTTTATATTCGAAAATGTTGATTTGCCATCGTATGGAGATAATTTGAAAAAAGTTTACACGTGAAATAAGCAAATTCTAACACTATGAAGAGATTAAGGGAATGATTGGTAAGGCATTTGTACTTTGTAGCTTACCCCTTGACATTATCCAGTACATGGAATGGTTCGTAAGGCTTTTGTCTATTTGCATCTACTTCTTTTGCAGCCAAAGTTAATCCATAAACACTGTATGAGCTGGCCTTGTTTAGGTATCCAACATTGGTAATCAAGTAGAGTACCAAATCACATTTAAAGAGAAAAACCTTACCAGCTCTTGCACCGTCATAATCGGGCACAATTGTTTTAATGATAAATTCCAATTTCATACACAATAAAGTTCGGTGCTTTGATGATCCATAGTTACCACAATAGCAGCAAATATATTCACCATTCTGGATGTGCTTCCTGTCATAAAAGTGGCAATCATTTTAGCTGTCATTTGGCGGTCGAAATATGTTATTAAGGGCATTTTGGATAGCTTATTTTTAGCAGCCCGTTCGGTATCTTGACATGTTATTAAGGGCTGTTTGGATAACGTATTTTCAGCAGCCCTTGCAGTGTCTTGACATGTTATTAAGGATTGTTTGGATAGCCTATCTCAGCCTCTTAATAGTAGTTTGGTAGCCATTTGACAGTTTCCTAAGTTCTTCTCCAGTTCACCAACCTTAAGAATGTTCTCAAGCCCTTCTATAGAGACGGTCACAATCCTTGGGTCGAGCCATATTAAGAGATCACACAATGGTATTATACACCCTTGACTCACCAAATACCTACAAATCAATGTAACATTTAAGTGTCAGTATGTAGATTATTTTAGGGATATAACTTTTGAAAAATGATAAAAAAGAAAGAAAAAGGAACATACTTGATTTGCTCATTGGTACCACCAGAGGTGCCATTTGATATTTCCCATGCAACCTCTTTTTTATATCGAATTCGGCATTTTGGAGAAAACTGACCAATGTTTTATTTATATTAGATAAACAATAAACTGCAATTTCAGCTGCTAATTCAGTCCATATTTGATTCTTGTTATCATATGCAGAAAATATAATATGTTTGCATTATTAGAAATGTCTAACATGCATTGCAATAACAGTTAAGTATGAAGCTTAAATACAGCTTGCGATAGATTAAGAAAAAGTGATTATTAAAGACAGAGGTTGTTCCGGGTATCAAGACATACATTTAAATAATTCTGGAATTTCTTCTGTTACAGCAAAGATGCCAAAAAAGGAAAATGCAACTTATCTAAATGTATCACGCTGTCGCTCTTTTATTAGCCTATATATTTCCACGTTAACAGCACCTGTAGGATTAGCCCACAACTGCAGCAAAATCACAACCTACATGATTTCAGTGATTAAATGCTAATTTATTCAGTGATATGGGAGAAAACCTAACATGACTAACCTCTTTAAACCCTGGTTCTTGTCACACATCAAGAATCAAGTAGTTACTTATTACATCTGATAGTTCCGGGTTCTGATTTTTGTGGATATGTGGCTCCAATAAGTTTACATGCATACTTAATGACACCTTTTTCTTCCATAACCTGTATGGCATGCGAATAGAGCAAACAGGTCAAAAAGGATTAGTTGGACCAATTAAATGAGTCAAAAGTTGCATAATTAGT
This sequence comes from Artemisia tridentata subsp. tridentata, assembly GCA_021014915.2. Lineage (NCBI taxonomy): Eukaryota > Viridiplantae > Streptophyta > Magnoliopsida > Asterales > Asteraceae > Artemisia > Artemisia tridentata. Next base: position 267,888,832 of record CP139505.1, read on the forward strand.
AACTAAATGCTTACAATGGTCTAATCCAGTGTCATAATTATTCATGATTACAAAGATAAAGGCCAAATATTTATTAAAACAAAGTTGACTCACCATCGATACCCCGTGTTGATGCCTGCTTGCCGCTTTAATAAGCAACAATCAACTATCTAGAGTCAAAAAGTTGCATAATTAGTAACTAAATGCTTACAATTGTCCTATCCAGAGTCATAATTGTTGGGAACACGTCATAGATAATTAAGTATCGATCATATTTTGTAATAGGTTGCTTAGGCCTTTATGTTAATTTTTAAGGTCAGGCCTGTGTAGAAGGCCCATGGGCCGTGTCCTTTTATTTACTTGTTTATTAGGGCAACGCCCATACATGTACTCTTACTATAAATACCCCCTCCCTTGTAGGGAGAGGGTGTTGGTTAATGTTAATATCATTTTCATTATTCTTAAGCATAACCTTCCATTCTCTTTCTCTCTCTAACTTTCTCTCTCTAGATCTAGTATCTTGTGTGATAAACTTGTGACCTAACAAGTGGTATCAATCGCCAAGGGGCACTACAAAAAAGCAGGCTTTCAGAGACTGAAAAATCAGTCTCCGATACACCATGATCAGTTACGGATGGTCTATCAAGGACTGATTTTGCTAGTCACTAATCAGTTGCAGTAGCTTAGTTACGGAAAGTGACGTTATCAAATGAAATTGAGTCCTTGTTATATCGAACCAACGAGGACCAGAGATCAGTCACCAAAATAAAAAAGTCAGTCCTTATTTCCATGGGTTGGTATCATGTTATTTCAGTCCCAAATGCATATTATCGGCGACTGAAAAGTCAGTCGCCAATACTATGTTTGATCAGTTACTAACACATGGATTTAGGGACTGAAAATTAGTCCATAAACATTGTTTATAGTCCCTAATACGTTTCGTTGTCTTGTAGATTACCGTACCAAATCAGTCTCTAATAATAGGATTTAAAAACTGATTAGTCTCCGATGAAAGGCTTTAAAGACTGATTGTTAGTCACAAAAAACAGATGAATTAGTCCTTAATTTGTTTTTCTAGTGACTCAAAATTAGTTTCAAAATATATGTTAATCGATACAAAATAACATTCAAATTAGTCTCCAATATGATTGCGCCGTTCCATTATATTTCTATTATAAACTAAAAGTTAGTGGCAAATACAATTTAATTCAGTCCCCATTCACAATGCATACATGACCCCTTACAATAGTATATAAAACTCCAAACCATAAACAATAATAACAATATTTCTTTAAAGCATAATAATCACCAATCCAAATAACAAGAGTTTACAATTCAATATGTTTAAAAATAAAACCAAATTCAATAGAAATAAATTTGAACGTCCTATATATCATTATCGGTGAATGGATCACCGTTACCATCACCTTCAGTAGTATTTGGTGAGTCTATTGTGCTCTCGAAGTCTGGAAATTTTTGGCATATTAAAACCCATTCTGAGTACTGATAAAAAGATTACACTGCATTGATAAAACAAAAACTACACTAGTCTTGATATTGTACAAGACTGTCTCTAAATACCTCTAAACTTGGCTGCACCGTCATCTTAAGTCAAAACCATCTAAACTGAGAATTGTTGGAGCCTGAATGCAAAAACGGGATTAGTTTAGTAAATGAGTCACAAATGCAGCCTTCATTCAATTAGTAGCAATAACTCAAAACAATGTTGGCAATTTGATCCATTTACTTATGAATGGGTAGAATGGGTTATCTGTCTTCTCTAACGGGTCAAACGGAAGAACTTAACTGCATGAGAAATGGTCCAAATGAAGTAACTTACCTACACGAGAAACGGGTCAAATAGTAATAAGTTGTCCAAAGTGTATCATTAATACTTACAATTTTCCAAATCATTCTATTATCAGTAGATTGGATTATTTAACGCATTATTTATAAAAATTAAATTGGACAACATAAATTAGAAGTTTGTTGGTCAACCCAACCCATTCAGAAAATAACCCTTTTAAACCAAATCTGTTTCTACACGTAGCCTAACCCACCCAATTTACCATCTCTATAATTTACGCGGACATACCTGTGCTACCCTGAAATCGCATCATAATGTCCAGTGTCATTGATGGACAACCTGAATTTAAACCTGTTGCCCCATTGTTGCTTCGTAGAATCTGGAACCAGCGTATCGTCAGCAAAAGCATGCCACTTTTCCCCTGAGCTACTGCCAATAACCCAAATGATTTTGCTTGGAGGGTTGCTAAATAATGATGAATCACACTCGTTTCTGGAAATACTCTTATTTGGTGAATCATATGAAGCATGGTTCTAATGAAACAAATAGTTAACCGTCATAAGCCATAATATAATAACATTAGCAACTTATAACTCAATTTTGTAAATTCAACCTTTTTAGAACTGGCTAATTTAAAGGCCTTGGAAATGGGTACATTATTATCTCTAAGTTCTTCTAACACTGCCGATAATGGTGAATCTTCTTGCTGTTCTTCCGATAAGGGCGAATTTTCTTGTAGTTCTGCTAGGTGCCTTTGGACCGTTGACAAGGATCGAAACTTCTTTCTAGTCCCTAGCTCATAATAATACTGCAAAATAAACCAGAACTTCTATCAGAACAGTACTCAGTTCATAAGTTAAAAAAGAAGACAACAGCAATTTATAAAATAAAATTACAGTAATCGTCCCTGTGGTTTGGTGAAAATAACGGAAATCAATCCCCGTCAATAATACTTGCATAAAACTAATAAATAATCCGTTTTGTATAAGATAGTTTGTTTGCACCCACCTCCCGGTCAACTTCTAATGCATATGTCTGATTAACAGCTTTCAGAACCTAAAATAGAACATTAGCATTCTGGTATGCCTTGGTAAGTTGTGCACTGGACAATAACAGATGTTAACTACATGATAATAGAAAAACCAAGATGCATTAAACAGTGAGAATATTCGTAAGCCACTTTCATATTGATAGAAAAACCAAGTTGTGCACTCGAGTCTGAATACACAAAGGAAATATAAGATTCCTACCAACTTTCATATTGATGAACAGTCCATTTTAATTATCAAGGCGATATCTGGAAGCTTGTGGCAGAACATATCAAGTGTAACTCTATAAACAAAATAGCTTACCTTTATTGTATCAATAGGGTGCATTACAGATGTAGACAACGCGCAAGCAAGGCCACCTGCCAATGCAGATTTTAGAACACTTCCAGTATGTACTTCCACAGGAGGTGCCACTGCCACAACAGTAGCAGCTTGAAACCATAAGTTCCTGTAATTTTTGTACAATGGGTTAGAGAAGTGTTAGATGACACAAGATTGTTTATGAAAGCCCACCAGACCCCAAATAGACCTTATAGTCACCATATTTACCGTGGATCTTCTTGAAGCTGATCAGACGGGAGAAGAACCATACTTGTTATCTGGTGCTCTGGACCGACAGCCAAAGAATGAGAGCTTCAGCTACAATCTTGTTATCCTGGTGCTCTGGACCGACAGCCAAAGAAGATGTTGCAGAAGTGAAAACTGCATCTTTCAATGATGACCAGAGAGCTTCGTGATGTTTTAGCATACTTTGTGCACCATACTTAACTGTGCAATGACTAAGATACTTCAGAGATTCAATCTTTGCAGATGCAAGAGATGAAGACAGTTTCTCGAGAAGCAATGGTATGGAAAACGGCTCAAACAATGGCGTAGATGCAAATGCCAGCTGATAAAAGAAATACATTAAAAAGGGTAAAACAGAAAGAATAAAAACACAAGCTATAACTAGGAAAACTATATTAAAGTATTACCATTAATGCCCTGGAAAGCTCCTCCCTTTTTACGTCATCCTCGCCTTTCGGCTGAGAAGAAAATGAAAAATAGAACATGAGATGATACTCGGGATGGTTATATTTGTGAATAAAAATATTTTACGGGACTCACATGTGTAAAGTGAATGGGGAAATAAGATCCTAAAATGTTAAAAAGATCCTCAGCATAGCTTGTTAGTTCATCAGATGATTCTGGATACTTCAAAGCCACCAATTCCACAAGATGAAACGTGATCAATAAGCATTGTGGATCCTTTTCGGCATCTATAGCCTCACAGATTACATAGATAAATTCATTTTTCTACATATTTAAAAACAATCTATATATTAGGAACACATATAAGTTATAAATGTATTTGATCAATACAAATAATTAGGAAAAATACCAATGTCAAAGCTGCGTCAAAATAAGAATCTAGACGGCATTCAAGAATCTCGAAGCAAAGCTGCAAGAAAACTCAAACATTTCAAAGAAGTGCAGAATAAGATAAAGATGAATATTGGAATAATGAGAATCGGGAAAATCTATCTCACCTTCCTATCTTGCTGTCCATAAGATTGAACTTGGAGATTTTCCATGAATGACCGAGCAACCGCACTTGCATCACTGCTACTGATTGCACCAGTGTCACTCTTCCTCCTCATTAGAGCCAAGCAACCAACAAGTACACCATGCAATGCTCGCCAATCTGACTGACATTGGAAATTTGTATCAACTATAGTGTAATCACAACATAAATGTATAAGCCACCCAATTAGTCAACTTTTCTCATTGAGGTCACCCAACTATTAAAACTCCTTTATACGCCACACAAGTGAAGATACAATTTCATTTATATCAATCTCATAAAAATAATATAACTCACCAGTCTATCTGAAAAGAAGCCGATTAAACTATGTATTGTCCTATCCTCTAAGCGATTAGATGAAAGACGTTTCATCAACTCAGCAAGCAGAAGAATGCCTAAACAGCAAATAAGGTAACATCAATCACAAGTTTAGTGAAACCAAAAACGACAACATAACAAATATAAAATCCCTTGAAAAAGAAACAATTACCTCTAGCAGGATCAGATGGTGGGATCAGATCTGCAACATCTTCTGCAACATAAGCTCTCGTTCTTCTGCAACATCTTCTTTGGCGTGCGTCCGAGATGGGGCAGGATCAGATGGTGGGAAGTAGCTGAGTCGATAGTTGGTATTGTTGTTGAATCGAAAATTGAAAAGAGAAGTGATAGGATAAGGAGAAATGGGCGGGTAGTTAGGGAAAAAATTGGAGAAATAAGAGGCAAAATTTGGGGTTTTAATTTTGGGGAAAAATTGTAAGAGGAAAGAATGATAGGGAGAAGGAAGAGCCAAATGTTTTTGGTATAAAAAATATCTAAATTTTATTTTAGCGTCACATTTTTTATATAATTTTATTTATAAGAACTAGTTAAAATTAATATTTATATAGATATAGATTATGTCAAATAAATTTGTACCAAAGTGTATTTCTACATTTATAAAAAAGTGTTCGGAAAACTAGATTTATTTGGAATGATTTGTCTTCTAAACCATTATGATTGAATTATAAGATAATATTTGAATTCAGCACGAAAAACTGATACGTTCATAAATAAATACATTTAGTGTAGTTACATATAAACCCTAAAAATATCCATAATCATTATATTCGAGATCGACTCGTAAACTACTCGAAATCAGCTCGATTTAAACGAGTCAAGCTCGAGTTTAAGCTACTCTACTCTATTTTCGAGTCGAGTCGGCTCAGTTGGTTTGTGTCAATTACCCTAGAGGATAATAGACTTGAATGTGGAGTTCCCAAGGCAGGATATGTTGCTTGGGATTGGCTTGGACTATTTCGAGAAAATGGTCTAGTATTTATAAGGAGACCTTTAGGGTTGTGAGAACCCGTAAAGGCAATCTGATGGTCTATGTGGTGTGTAAAGTAGAGTGCGTTGATTGGCTATATGCCTATATGCAACTTTCTTGTTATTATCTTGAATGGAAGTGGTGTGGATAGTATAGTGGATTGACGATTGCTATCGGAACTACGACTTATTATATATGGTAAGAACGTAATAGTCGTTTCTTTAAAAGGGATGTCACGCTCGATGAAGCAACTGATTGATGTCATTATCCCGATTACACGTCTTAAATTGTCAACACTCAAAATGAAAGCCATCGGTGAATACTAAAGATGTTATGAACGTCTGAAACTTGAATTCTGCTCGAGTTCCTATGTCACGGGGGTATAAACCGAGGTTTCGTGCGTGAACCCCTAAGTGTTACACATAAATAGCAATCCGTAAATAGGTTTATATACAAACTTACAATTACTAACAACGATACAAATATATGTAGGTCTTAAAAACAAGTGTAGTACATTATAATATATAGAACCATATATTCTGTCGGTAACCCGTTTTTGTCAGTTTTTTTTACATGTTTTTATACGTTTTCGTCCGTTTTTTATGTTTTTATACATTTTCGTCCCTTTTTTATGTTTTTATACGTTTTTGTCCGTTTTTTACATTTTCGTCCGTTTTTTTTACGTTTTCGTCCGTTTTTTTACGTTTTCACCCATTTTAGTCCTTTTTTTTTACGTTTTTATATGTTTTCATCCGTTTTCGTCCGTTTGTATACGATTTCATCCGTATTTTTATGTTTTCATCAGTTTTTGTCTGTTATATTTTAACGTTTTTATATGTTTTCATCCGTTTTAGTCCCTTTTTTTATGTTTACGTCCATTTTTATACGTTTTCGTCTGTTTTTTTAAGTTTTCGTCCGTTTTGATACGTTTTTGTCTGATTTTAAACGTTTTCGTCCGTTTTTATAAGTTTTCGTCCGTTTTAATCTATTTTTATACATTTTAGTCTTAGCTATGATGTCCATGTATTAGGGACTGAGTTGTGATTCAAATTCAGTCACTAACAAATTTCCGTCCAAACTTTTTTTATTGCGCAAACATATTTGTAACTGAATTGAGTCTTAGGTATGATGTCCATGTAATAGGGACGCAGCTGTGACTGAAATTCAGTCACTAAAAAATTTTCCTCCAAACCTTTTTATTGTGTAGACATATTTGTAACTGAAACTTAGTCTTAGCTATGATCTCCATGTATTAGGGACCGAACTGTGACTATAATTCAGTCACTAACAAATTTTCCGCCAAAATTTTTTATTGCGCAAATATATTTGTAACTGAAATTTAGTCTTAGATATGATGTACATGTACTAGGGACTGAATTGTCACCCTTATTCAGTCACTAACAAATTTGCCTCCAAATTTTTTTCCCGTACAGGCATATTAGTAACTAAAATTTAGTCTCAGATATGGGGTCACTGAATCGAGGACTGATTTTTAGTCGCCGCAATCAGTCAATAAAAGGTCAGTCCTTAAAAGTATTAGTAACTAATGTTTCAGTTACCGATATTATGTATCAGCGACTGATATATCAGTCCCTAGAAATTCAGTCTCTGAAAGCCTTTTTTTTGTAGTGGGGTAAATTAGGTTGTTTTAGATTAGATTTGGTAGAAATTTGAAGGATTTTGGCTACTGTTCTCTGAGTTAGGAGCGTTTCCTTCGAGTTAGTTCTTGAAGATCTTCGAGCTAGAAGTTAATCTTCAAGTTAGAACTTCGAGTTAGCATCAATTCTCCGAGTTAGGAGTTGATTATCTCCGAGTTAGGAGTTTAATCTTCTAGTAAGCTAGGTTCCTTTCGAGTTAGTCTTTGAGTTAGAAGAACTGTTCGAGTAATCCTTCGAGTAAGAAGAACTTTCCGAGTAAGCAGTTTTTTAGTAACAATCTTTGAGTAAGAAGATTCACTTTAAAGTTCTGTGTATACTTTCCGAGTTAGGAAATCAGAACTTCTTCTTTTATAATCCTTCTACTAAGGGATTATAATAGTGCACAACCCGTACCTGTAAAGAAAGGACCCTGAGGTACGCTTCAGTGCTTCAATCCTAAACTAAGGAGCGAAAGCTTCTTATTTTTTAGCAGAATTAACCATAATTTTCTAAGTTTTTCAAAATTCTGCTCAAAAGAACAAGTATTCCATTGTCAAGGGGGAGTACTTGAAACAAAAAATCTTTGTTCAAAACAACAAAAGTTCTTGAAATTCTTCCCGTAAATCTCAAAAAGCATATTTTAATCAAAAGTTTATAAAAAACAACATGAATATGCTATTTTTGAGGGAGAGAATAAGTATGTGATTAAAATATGGTAATTCAAAGTTGAAATCTCGTATGAGCTCGACTCAGATTGTATCCTCGAATTGACGAATATCAAATGTCAGTAATCGAAAAGACATGTCCTGGACGGGTAATAATTTCAAGCCGGTTTATCTGGTGATGTAAACATGTCTCACAAAGGACTTGTCTGAGTAGAATGTATCGATTTAGAGTGATTCTTCTTTGAATATGACCTGGACGGGTAATAATTTCAAGCTAGTTTATCTAGTGATGTAAACGTGTCTCGCAACGGTCATATTCACTGAAAATCAATCAATTCTAAAAGTGCTAACTCTACCCGACATGTGCAAATTCACTTTAAACACTTATGAGCACATGTTAAGGGGGAGTATTTCTGAAAAATGCAAAATTCTCAAAGTGTAAACAATATAAGTTTTACACTCATAAACACTTTGAGAGATTTTCAAATGATTGGTTTTACGGCAAACATAGGTTAGTCATGGAGATATAAGGTGACTAAGGTTAGGAAACCGTCCTATGATCCGCCAGAGCCGGAGGGATCTACCCAAGGACAACACCAATAGTTTAGAACTAGAAAGTCCTAGGTATGATGAAAAAAGGAGTAAAGAAATGAAAGGAGAAAGAAGGGGTTGAAGAATGAAAAAGAAAAGTAAAGAAAAGGGTGAAAAGAAATAGCCCTCCATATGATCAACCTTAGGGCAGAAACCGGGTTCAATACATATGCTACTGGTTGTTACTACGGTAACACTGGTATTGAAGATTAAGCCGTCATGGACACTAAACCTTCTAGCCACTCAGGTGTCTCTCAAAAGACACTTGTTTCATTTCTCACGGAGAACCCTTCATTATCTATCGACCTCTCATTCCGAGATGTGTTGATATTGAAAAGGAGGCACTCTGCTCCATGCCTCCGACGACTAAAAACCAATAAGCACTTAATCGAGTCTAGAGCCGCGAGATACAAAAAAGATCTCATAGGAACACTTAACATTACTACACTGGTTGTTCAACAAAAAGAACACCAGTTGTAAATTTACAAGAGTCCTACGCAGATCTTAGTAATCTGCCGAGAACATTCATGAGAGAATTCACATATTGTGATTCTCAATGATTGAATGGAAATCCTGCCAGGGTCAACATCAAACAGCCCTGACAGCAGGTCACTTCGATAATCCCCTGTGGATTACGCTTAGTGTTCGAGGTGGTTTCAAATGGTCTACAATCGTGGAGTGATACTTCGGTATACTTCAGCGGCTCACCTGAATCGTTGATACATTTTGGTGTATCTGTGTTAGCTCTCTCGGGGGCATCCGGTTCAGGAACGGCCTTGGCAAGGATTAGAGAAAGTCTTCACACTATGCTGTTGACGATCTCGAAGTCCGAACCTATAAGTGTCGGATGATTTGTTGCTAACTGTTTAAATTGTAGGTAATCATGGAGACCAGGAGTTCCACCACCACCACTTCCATCATGCTCATATCCCGAAGAAAAGTTCTCACAAAGAATAAAGGATAACAAAAGTTCAAAGAAGTCAAAGAAAAGTCAAAGATCAAGCATAACAAATTTTCACAAGTCAAAAGATTGAAGCTTATGAAGTGAGAACCACTTGAAATATGAAGAACAAAAGTCAAAAGACATATGAGCATGGTGGAAAAGACGTAAAGACATCATGATTAAAGAACGTTGGTGGAAGGCAGATCAAGACATTACCATATCACATAACACAAGAACAAAAGAACAAAGATGCAAAAGACGTCGAAGCCAATGAAGCAAAGATGACGTCAAGCAACCATGATGACCAATACTTAGGGGGAGATTGTTGGGAACACGTCATAGATTATCAAGTATCGGTCATATTTTGTAATAGGTTGCTTAGGCCTTTATGTTAGTTTTTAAGGTCAGGCCTGTGTAGAAGGCCCATGGGCCGTGTCCTTTTATTTACTTGTTTATTAGGGCAACACCCATACATGTACTCTTACTATAAATACCCCCTCCCTTGTAGGCAAAGGGTGTTGGTTAATGTTAATATCATTTTCATTATTCTTAAGCATAACCTTCCATTTACTTTCTCTCTCTAACTTTCTCTCTCTAGATCTAGTATCTTGTGTGATAAACTTGTGACCTAACAATAATTATTCATGATTACAAAGATGAAGGCCAAATATTTATTAAAACAAAGTTGACTCACCATCGATACCCCGTGTTGATGCCTGCTTGCCGCTTTAATAAGCGACAATCAACTATCACTATCAGCAACCTAATAATCAAAATTTTGGTTATGAGCTTATAATCTCCTACTCATATCTTATGAATCAGACATAAGGTCAACTAAGCTACCTCATAAGCCAACGAAAGTAAGCTTATCAGCTTTCTGAAAATCTTAAAAGTCCAAAACTTTTTCTATACATAATACTTTTGAATGATGTATATAATAGAAAGAGTAAATGTGGATTAGTTAGCATGAAACACACCTCATTATGTACATAATACTTTTGAATGATTTCCCATGTCTCCGTTTTCTTCATTCACAGCAAAGATGCCAAAAAAAAAATGCAACTTGTTTTCAAGTACCACGTTGTCGCTCTTTTATTAGCCTATATATTTCCAAGGAGACTGTTTTTAACTCCAAAATGGATTTTTCATCTTGAAGAGCTTAAACTAAGCGAAATGATTAAAATACTAAAACAATGCTCAAATGATTAAATACTAAATCAATGCACAAATGATTACCTCCCACATTTTCCTTTCTCTTAAACATTCCATCGAACATCTTCTATGCGACCTTCAAATAAAGCGTATGCAGTCGACAAATACACAATTATTCGAAAGCAGATATAAAGAAAACCCTAATTTTTTAAAACCCTATAAACAGATATAAAGAGGCCCTAATTTTTTAAAACGATTCATTAAAAAAAATGCATAACAAATACTAACCGTTAAATCCTGGAAAACATGTTTTGGATCTTTCAACTGTTCTCTTAAATATATAAATTATCCATGCATATCAAATTGAAAAAAAAAAAAAAAAAAAAAAATTATAACAACCGAATCATACATATCAAAATCAATCGGCACAGTATTTAATTGAAAAAACTTAAAAAAAAAACATAGAAATTATGTATTACCACTAATATGGACTCGAGATATAATCATATCAAAATCTTGATCTTGAATGATGCTGGTATTTTAATTTGCAATTGTGTGTGTGTTTTAATTTGCAATTGTAATTGTGAATTGATATTGAATGTGATTTTGAATTAGTATTGAAACTAATTTTGATTAATCGTGTATAGAATGTTAAGAATAACAGTTATGACTATGTTTAATGGTATTCAATACCTTACAAAAATAAATAAAAGGAGCGTATATTGTGAGTTTCAAAGTAGGAATGCATTGGGTGGTTGTACGCATTAAAGTACTGACCAATCAGAGAAGAGACACGTAGGATAATTAATTGCAAGGCATGCTTAAAGTGTTTGTAAATTATTCACGTTTATTAGTATCTATAGATATAGATAGATATAGATGCAACAAATGTGATATATGTGATTGATTAAAAGCAGTTAAATTCAAAAACACGAGTAGTTATTGTGAAAGTAAAAACAATTTAAAGTAACATGTTATGCCTAAAATATCCTATCAAAAATAGTTGAATTATATTTAAAAAGAAGTCGTCATGTGTTGCTGGACTTATATGTTGCTATAACAATACACGATTAAAAAAAGTTATTTTTATTTAAAGTTTCATCAATATTTTTATATATTATTTGATATATTTTAAATTATTATTTTAATTAAATTATCATATATTATGCGAAACAATTAATCAAAATATCACAACTATAATTATGTTCCGGAATAAACTTTTTACAGTTTTCCTAATATAAAATCTGTTTCTTGGTAAAAATATAAAATCCTAAAGTCTAGTAAAACAAAAGGGTCCTAAAACAAACCCGAAACTTCTACATCTCTTTACGCAGCCGTAACTCACAGAAACCCTAATTTTGCCTAATAATAATAATAATAACGGCGAATAGGGTTTTCAAAGGAAAAACATAATCATGGCGGACGTAATGTCAATGGATGACATAAGATCTGAAGCAGCTCGTTTGAACATCGATTTATCTTCTGTTGATTGGAACTCTGTTCGTGTCCCTCCTGGTCAAGATTTTGGTATCAAAAGGTATTAAACAATATATAGATTGGATTTATTTGTTTATTCTGCATATGAATTAGTAAATACATGGGGGCCTTTGGATTAGCTTATTTGGACCGCTTATGAGCTTGTTTGTTTTTGGAAAAGCCGATAAGCTCACTTTTGAGAGCTTATTAACTTACATATAAGCTACAACACATAAGCCAAAACCAGATATGCTCATAAGCCCAAAAATAAGCTAAAACAGACACCCCCTTATTTGGGTTTTTGGATCAGCTTATGAGTTTACTTGATATTGGAAAAGCCGATAAGCTCAGTTTTGAGAGCTTATTAGCTTTAGCTTATTGGCTTAAGCCAATAAGGTGAAGTTGATAGGGTCATAAGCTCTAAAAAGTGAGCTTATCGGCTTTTGTAATATTAAGTAAGGTCATATAAGCTGATCCAAACAGCCAAATAAGGGGGTTTCTATTTTAGCTTATTTTTGGGCTTATGAGCTTATCCGGTTTTGGCTTATGTGTTGTATTGTTAAAATTTTAAATTTATGGTCTTTTGTAAGTTATTATGACATAATGAAACATAAAGCCGTGACTAATTATGCTGATAAGCCCAAAAATAAGCTTAACAAAAAACTCTGTTTATGCTTGTGTTTTTGATTTATAAAGCTTATAATACCAACAAAAAGGGATTGTGAAAAATAAGCTGAATCAAATAAGCTTATAAGACCAGAGATAGCCTGTTTGGATTTGCTTATTTTGTAAAAAAAATGCATTAGAACTAAAAAAGGGCCGTTTTATACGGGTCTGCTTGTTGGAAATTGTTTGTTTTGTTTTAAAATAAGCAGATAAGAGTAAGCAGTTTAGATGAACCACAAACTCAAATAAGCAGATAATATTAGCCAGAAAAATTAAGCAAATAGTCTTTGGTTTGCCTAACACATAAAAAATGCGATATGACTGGCAAAAACCATAATTTGTTAGAAAGTGTCGATCAAGTTCGTTTTAAAAAGACTGTTTAACGTTAGATAAGGCAGTAACAAAATAGTTTTCATTTTAGTTCTTAACAAGTATGTATTAAACTGCTCATTTTAGCAGTTTCTTTATCTGCTTAAAATTAATCAGATAGGCAGACGCTATTAGCAACCCAGACCAACTGTTGTGAGAATGTTTTTATTTACATTTGATTTTGATAATGGTCAAGTGTGAGTTTATGTGCAATATTAAGCAGTTCGGTTGTTTTTGTGTATTTTTAGTGATGATGAAGATCTTAATGAGGAGGATTCATTGGAGTTTGATGGAGGGTTTGGGAATGTTATTATTGTGGATAACTTACCAGTTGTGGCTAAGGAGAAATTTGAGAAGCTCGAGGGCGTGGTTCGTAAAATTTATAGCCAAATCGGCGTAATTAAGGAGAATGGGCTGTGGATGCCTGTTGAGGAAGATACTGGTAAAACAAGAGGTTATTGCTTCATTGAGTACAACACTCCACAGGTAGTAATGAGTAGTTTTTTTTAATTGATTCATATTCTATTTATGATTTAGAGTTTTGTAATCTGAGTATTGAATATGTTTTCTTTGGTTGTGGAATTTTGTAGGAAGCTGAGCTTGCAAAGGAGAAGACTAACGGATACAAGCTAGACAGAGCTCATATTTTTGCTGTTAACATGTTTGATGAAATTGATAAATTCATGAAAGTACCAGACGAATGGGCGCCTCCAGAAATCAAGCCTTACACTCCGGGGGTAGGAATATATATAATCTTCCAAATTTGTGCACTGATACGTCCTTCAATGCATTTCTCGAAATACTTGTGTTATATTGCATTTTCTATGCTTAATTGGTGTTTCTGGAAGCTGTACTGAAGTTATATGTTATGCTGTTACGTTTTGTTATCAAGCTCTTTAAAGGTTTACTGAATATCTAGTGTTCAGTTGTAACTTGTGGGTAATCCTTGTTTGGTCATAGTTATTGTGAAGTTAGGATTGAAATAAAATTGTGCTCATTTGCCATTTCTTAAGCATTGGAACTTGTAGGGCATAATTAGTAATGACAATCACTTGAATCATCTTAACGGTATACTGTAGTACTAATGTTACCTAGAACTGTTGAAGGTTGTCGAACTAGAATGTGGCCTTTCTTGGAATTATCAAGTTATATGACGTGAAAATGAAAATGCAGTTCTAACTTTTTGGCATAACAATGCAGGAGAATCTGCAACACTGGCTTACTGATGAGAAAGGTCGAGATCAATTTGTTATTCGTGCTGGATCAGACACAGAGGTCCTGTGGAATGATGCAAGACAAGTGAAGGCTGATCCTGTTTACAAACGCCCTGTAATTATATGCTCTCTTTTTCCTTTCTTCTTTTATGTTAAAATGTTGCTTACATTGGAGTTCCTTCTTGTCTGCAGTTCTGGACTGAAAGTTTTGTTCAGTGGTCTCCATTGGGTACCTACTTGGCCACCGTTCACCGACAGGGAGCTGCTGTTTGGGGTGGTGCTTCTACATTCAACCGCCTGATGCGCTATGCTCATCCACAGGTTGTGTATGGTTATGCTTTTCTTCTTTGTTGACAACTTATTTGTGTGTTTTTCGTCATCTCTTCTGCACGCGATCTTAAAACTCTGCTGTTTATCGTAGGTTAAACTCATTGATTTCTCTCCTGGTGAGAAATATTTGGTTACATATAGCAGCCATGAACCAAGCAACCCCCGAGATACTCATGTAAGAAAGTTCATTACTTTGTACACTTTTTTGTGTAATAGTTATTTAATCTACCCATCTGTATATGGGTAGATCCTGGTTAATGTTTATGTTCAATGGGCTAAACTGGTATAATAAAAAAGATAGCTTGTAAGGAAATGGGTTAATGGGCCAAACAGGTTAAATGGATAACAGAAGGGAAAATATAGAACTAAAAGTGTTTTGATTCTAACCCATTTTTTCATGTTGCCCGATTCACTCTACGTGCCAATTGTGCCACCAAGTATTTTGTAACTGAGGTTTTCTCATGTTCAGAGGGTAGTGCTCAACATTTTTGATGTGAGAACTGGGAAAGTAATGAGAGATTTCAAGGGAAGCGCTGATGAGTTTGCAATTGGTGGAACTGGTGGTTTTACTGGTGTATCCTGGCCTGTCTTCAGGTGATATGTCATGACTACGATATTTCCTATTTATTATTTGTCTTAGATTCGTTTCCTCTTAATGTGGGTATTCTTGTACTTTTATAGATGGGGTGGCGGTAAAGAGGACAAATACTTTGCTAGGATGGGTAAAAATGTCATTTCTGTTTATGAGACAGAGACCTTCAGTCTTATTGACAAGAAATCCATCAAGGTTGAAAACGTCATGGACTTCTGTTGGTCCCCAACTGATCCTATCTTTGCACTATTTGTTCCTGAACTTGGTGGCGGAAATCAACCTGCAAGAGT
Source organism: Artemisia tridentata subsp. tridentata (assembly GCA_021014915.2). Taxonomy (NCBI): domain Eukaryota; kingdom Viridiplantae; phylum Streptophyta; class Magnoliopsida; order Asterales; family Asteraceae; genus Artemisia; species Artemisia tridentata. The sequence continues at coordinate 267,904,462 of CP139505.1, forward strand.
ATGTTTAGATTTTTTATTGTTCTATATTTAATGAAAGTTTGTTACATATGATATGTAATTATGTATTGTTAATTACTAAATTATGGGTGTTAGTAAAAAGATTTTATATGTTACAAGAAGTTCACAACACAAATTTACATTGAAATTTAGTGGGTGACATTCATTGTAGATTAATGGCCTAACGTACCCTTTTTGAAATACTAAAAACTTAGTAGTTGGGAATAACATTTGCTGTTATATGACATCTGGTAGGTGAGTCTTTTCCAAATCCCTGGCAAAGAAGAGTTGAGGCAAAAGAATCTCTTTAGTGTTAGCGATTGCAAAATGTATTGGCAAAGTAATGGAGAGTATCTTGCTGTTAAGGTTGACCGTTACACAAAAACCAAGAAAAGCACTTATACTGGCTTTGAGCTTTTCAGAATCAAAGAGCGTGACATACCTATCGAGGTTTTTGAGCTTGATAACAAGAATGACAAGGTTATTGCATTTGCTTGGGAGCCAAAGGGTCACAGGTTTGCAGTTATTCATGGTGATAATCCAAGGCCTGATGTTAGTTTCTACTCAGTAAAGGGTGGTAAGGTTTTAAAGCTTACAACCCTCAAGCAAAAGCAGGCGAATGCTCTCTTTTGGTCACCTAGTGGTCGTTTCATCATTTTGGCTGGGTTGAAGGGCTTCAACGGACAGTTGGAGTTTTATAACGTTGATGAGCTTGAAACTATGGCTACTGCGGAGCATTTTATGGCTACAGACATAGAATGGGATCCTACTGGAAGGTATTTCTAAACAAGAACTGGATAACATTATTTATGTTTATTGAAGTATTTTCTTGGGAAAATTAATTGCCTTTCACTGATTCTGTTTTTAGGTATGTTGCAACTTCAGTCACTTCCGTGCATGAGATGGAGAATGGATTCAACATTTGGTCCTTTAATGGGAAGCTGCTCTACCGAATTCTAAAGGATCATTTCTTCCAGGTAATCTTGCAAGTTTTGCTTCAGTTAATTAGTTATTCTGCTAGAGTAAATCCCTTCACACAGCTTTTAAACTTCACAAATACTGTCCTCTCAGCTGGTTCTAGCTGTATTTTGGTTGCCGGTCACTAAGTTTTTAATTTGATTTTTATTTTTGTACCTTGCTCACTAAGATTGCTTTGTGAATAAAAAACTGTATCTTTGAAAGTATGCTTGTACATGCTTGACATATTAATCCAATTCCATTTAGCATTTGTATGAAATTGGCTACACTGAAACTATGGATATGAAAATAAAAAATTAGAAGAGTGACTGTTTAGGAAATGATTAGAGGCTGGAATGGAAAGTATGCGGGTTAATTAATGGGCAAGATGGGTGATACTTGTACATGTCAGGTCTGACTCAAAAACATATGCACGATCTTTAATCTTTGAATTCATAATTATTAAACATGTTACTTATGATCTACAAAAACGATGATTCAGTAATAATGATATAATTTTATTTACACTCCTCGACATTCTGTTTGATTGCTGCGATTCTTGTGGAGGCCAAGGCCACCATCTTTCTTGAGCCCTGAGAAAGAAGAGGAAATCGCAAAGAATCTAAAGAAATACAGTAAGAAGTATGACGTGCAGGATCAGGATATCTCAGTATTGTTGAGTGAGCAGGATCGTGAAAAGAGAAAACAACTGAAGGATGATTGGGAAAGGTGGGTCAACGAGTGGAAGAAATACCATGAAGAAGAAAAGGCGGCAAGACGAGATTTGAGAGATGGTGAAGACAGTGATGTAGAAGAGGAATACGAGGCCAAAGAAGTCGAAGTTGAAGAGGAGTTGGATGTGAAGGTGGAAGTCATCCCGGATGCTTGAAAATCCGATAATTTTGTAGGAGCTTTTTGCCCATGTGTGTTTGTTTCTAGTTTCATAACAATAATTTTATTTGATATTTGACTAGAAAAGATTCACTGTTTTCATTGATTATGTTAAAATTTTCAATGGTTAAATTATGCCGACAGTTGATTTGGTGCTTTAAGTTTAGATGGTGATTTTTTATTTAATCTTTTATTTTAGGTGGTGTTTTTTAATTCAATTTTAAGCGGACACATTTTTCAGTGTTTAGAGTGATGGGCGTGGTAGGCAATCATGCACCAAAATTACTCTTCGATAGTAACTTGAGAAGTAAGAGTAGACTATCATGGCAAACCTTATTTGTATAAATCTCCTGTCCCATTTTCAGATAAAATATGATCTCTAAAGAGGCATAAACTATTAAGTGTTGCAATGCTACCAATAAGAGGCACCGGGTGTTGTAACATTCGTAACATCAAAAAGTGTTGCCACATCATCATCCTCATTTTCAACATAACACTCAAAAATACCTCCTCATTAATAACATCATTAACACCACTCTTTTGAGATTCACCATTTTATAAGTATTATTTTTCACTTTTCAAACAAACTAAATGTCATTAATTCAAATAAAAATACAATATTAAACTTTAAAAAACATACGAAAAATAAAAAAAAACATACGAAAAAATAAATAAATAAAAACAATACGAAACTTAAAAAATTACAATAATTAGTTTTGTTGTTGTTGAAGTCGATATTTGTTCATTAGTTCTTGTTTTTTGCATTTCGATGAGGGCTTGTTCTTCCGGCAAACTTCAATTCTTCCATTTTTTGTGTAAAATCACCGAATTCAAACAAGTTACTTTCCGCGGTGCTCGATGCAGTTTCGGATTTAGTTTTTTTGGATGGACGTGGTTTTTTTGGATGGCCGTTGAAATTGAAAAATTTTTGAACAAAAAATTTATTTTTTTTAAATACAAACCAACGCGCGTTGGTGGATTAACGTCCCACCCAACGCCGTTGGAATTGTGAGTATGCCGTTGCAAAAGTGTGACTAAATATGACACTTATTTAAAAATTCCCTCATTTTCAGCTTGACTTATTTTTGTGTCATATTATTAAATATAACACTATTTTTTTTCTTTCTAAATGACAAGATTACGCTTTCCTCACATACAACACAACTCTTACGCACTCTTACACTATTGTCTGCTCCTTTATTTCCAGCTCGATGCTTTTGGTCTCTTATGCATCGCAACTGAAATTTATTACGAAATGATTTTTATAAACCTTAAAATCTAAGAATTGAAAATCTTTAAAATTTTTATAAACCTTAAAGTTTCTAAATTTTGGTTTCAAAGACCACAAACACCGCAGCTCTGATACCACTTGTTGAACGATTACGACAACAAACACAAAGTTCGATCACGAAACACTAGATCGCGGGTTGTATCGAGCACAAGCAGTTGACACGAGAGAAGAGTGAGACTACAAAGAACTGAACATTTACGTTTTATTAACAGATGGGATGATTTGAGGCTGCACCACCTACCTCCTTTTATAGCGATGGGGGATCGACAATAGCAATCCCAAACCGCCTATAACTCAGCCAAACTAGCCGACTTAGGCATCTCCTAACAAGCTAATTACTTGCCTTGGAAGGCAAGTACTATATACAACCTATAATAGAGATTAACACTTCCATCTTAATTAATTTTTAAGATTTCCTTTAATACATTTTAAGCATTACAAGTAAAAAAAAAAACACTATTTACAACTATTTAAAACACAAAACATTTATTCAACACATACAATTACTATTCTTCTTAAATCACCCCACTCAAAAATACAACTATTTTACCGCATGGTACGATCTAATTAAACTACTAATCATCTATTGTTAAAATCCAACAAGCCAAGGAGTTTATAAAATATTGTTAAGCATTTGATATACTGGTTATTTCCCCGTGACGGACATGCGGATTTGCTACTAGATATTTGGTGCCGTTAACATTAATTTTAGAGTAAATTGCAGAAATCGTCCTTGTGGTTTGCCAAAATTGCATGTATCGTCCCTGGTCTTCATACTTTTGGTTCGTTTTAGTCCCTGGCACTAACGACCGTTAGTCCCTATCAGTTAGTTGATAATATTTGAAGGGCATTTCTGTCTTTTTGAGTGTGGTCCCAATTGACCCCTTTTCCCCACCCCTTTTATAAGTCACAAACTTTCTTCTTCCCAAATTAAAAAAAAAACCCACTTAAAACCCTAATTAAAAATACATATCAAACACAAAGAAGATTATTGGCAATGGTGACATGTTTTTGTGCTAATGAAACAGTTATTCACACTTCTTGGACTAACACAAACCCTGGCCGTAGGTTTTGGTCTTGTGCTCAGAATGCAAGTTTACTTAATTGATTTTGATTTTATGTTGGAAATGTTGCACTTATTGTATGTTGGTATTGCTTTGTTTTTAGATGCCCAATTGTAGTTTCTTCTTATGGTTGATCCTCCAATGTGTGCTCGTTCAAGAGCTATCATCCCTGGATTGTTAACATCAAGAAATCAGCTTCAAGAAAGGTTGAACACAATGGTAATTGAAAACCGTCGAATGAAGATTTGGTTGATATGTAGTTGGTTATTGTTTCTTGTTATGTTTTACATGTAATCATGTATGTGATGTATGAAAGATAAACATAAGCAGTAGTTGATCTTAGCATTGTGTAATGGTCAACAATTTTGAGGATTATGTTTAGTTATGTTCATGTGAATGTAACAATATCTTATAATGTAAACAATGTTTTATGAATGGAATTTTGTTACTAGGATATTGGCTTTGAGTACAGTCAAGGTAGAGGAAACTACTTGCATTCATAGATGAAACATTTTGTTACAAGCAAACTGGAAACTGGAAAAGCATAAACACAAGATGGACTTTTGTTACAAAGTACTTGCATTCATAGATGCATATTACATTACTACCATCAAAAGATTAAGTCTTGCATAGTAAACCTTAAAAGCTACCCCATGGTCTGTTTTCCTTTCCCTTTTGTGTCTGGCATGCTTCTTTTCCCTCTTCCTTTGATTCCTTCCCAAATGTGCTCATTGCAGAGCCCTAGAACTTGCATCCTCTTACCTGGTACTGAAATAGAAGGAGTTTGAACTTGAGCATTGACTGACCTTGTACACTTTCTTGGAGTTTTTGATATAGCTTGTTCATCTTCAGAGGTAGAATGGTAACTAGACACATAGCTAGGAATGGAGCTAAGTAGAGAGCTATCTTCAGAGCTGGACTTTTTGTTAACTGATCTTGAATAATTGTATGGTAGATTCCATGGGGGTTGGGGAGACATGAGCTCCTCAGATGATGTTGAGTCAGAGGAAATTTGAATGATGCCTGGATTGGAAGACATTGTTGAGTAGTTTTGATAGTGTTTGGTTGAGTATGTTGTGTTCTAGTAACTCCAATTTAAAGACCCTTTTAGTCAAAGCAGTGGAGCATATAGTAAATGTAATTGAATGCTAGGTTGGTGAATAGATTAATGTATCTGTATGTTTGTGCATAAATGGTTAGATGGAATTGAATGCTATGAGAAATTGACTTTTAGAAGCATAAAGAAGCATAAATAAAGTGAGTAAATAAGCCTTTGGCATAACAGACAAAAGGAGTAGCAGTCTTAAACATGGACACAAAGTCTTAAACATGGACACAAAGTCTTGAAACACAACATGGACACAAACTAAATCCAGTCTTAAACATAGACACAAAGTCTTCAAACACAAGACAAAAAAAAAAAAAAGTCTTAAAACCATAAAAGACAAAAGTAACAGCAGTCCATCACTTTCTTGCTTTTTTTGGACCTGTAGATGCATTTTGACTTCCATCTTGGCTTGCAGCTACTTCATTAACTCTTGATCTTTTCTTTGTGTTTGTTGAATTCCACTTTAGTTAAAGCAGTGGCACACTTCCATAGCATATCTTTGTATTCACTACCTCTCCATCACTTTCTCCTAGCACTTTCTGCATCATCCTCCACATCACTTTCAAATGAATCAAAATATAGTACCTCTAAATCATTTTCAGTAACTTCCAAATTAGGTTTCATTGGGTCAACAAACTCACCTGTGGTCAACTTCAAACCTAAACCCATTCATGTTCACTTCTACTTCATCAACTATATGCTCCTCATCAACCATATGCTCCTCATCAACCTTATGCTCCTCACTCTCACTCTCAGACTCATCAGTATCCTCACTCTGAGAACCATCATTACCCTCACTATCAGACTCATCATTTTCCTCACCCTCAGACTCATCAGTAGCCTCTTTCTCAGACTCATTAGTACCCTCGTCCTCACAGTCATCAGTAACCTCATTCTCACAGTCATCTTTAGGCTCACTCTCACACTCATCATTTTCATTCCCTATAGCATTAGAAGGACCTACTTGTGTTTCTAAATTTGTTGTACCGTGCTCAACATACACATACATTGTCTTATGCCGTTTAACATACTTAATCATTTCAGTCATATCACTATCATTGGCCAAATTCCTTAATCCAATATCCAAACTTTTAAGTGGTATCTTGTAGTGATAAAACAACTTCTCTTCACTTCCTAGACACTGGTACATTACTGTGTCTAAGATATCAACCTTACACTCATTACTATCTATTAAATCAACAAATGTTACCTCACCATCAACATATTTCCTGTTTGGCATGTCAGTGAACCTTCCACCATGATGGATCCTCATTGTAAACAAGCTTGGATATTGGTCTGTTTCATCATTAAATAACAATAAATTACTAACAACTAACACAAAACACACATTAAATAATTAACATAAAAAATGTATTAAGGCTTTACCATAAACTGAGGTAGCATCAAAAGCTTATCCATCACCTCTTATGTGCCAAAGCTGGAGTGGTGAACTCATGTTGGTTTTTGCAAATCTTAGGGATTGTAAGTGGAACGAAGTATAAAAAATAAGGATTTGATTAGGGTATTAGTCTTTGTTTATATTTATTTTTGAGTTGGATCCATCCGGTTGGAATTGAAGAGTCAAAAAGTCCGGATATAATATTAAACGGGTGGGAAAAGGGGTCAATTGGGACCACACTCAAAAAGACAAAAATGCTCTTCAAATATTATCAACTAACTGATAGGGACTAACGGCCGTTAGTGCCAGGGACCAAAACGAACCAAAAGTATGAAGACCAGGGAGGCCGCCTGCAATTATTGAAGACCAGGGACGATACATGCAATTTTGGCAAACCACAAGGACAATTTCTGCAATTTACTCTTAATTTTATGTACCTGCCGCTGCAACGCGCGAGTACCCACGAGTATTACATAAAGAAACTTAACATAACTAGCTTAAACTAATCCTAATCGTATACTAACCTAACTAGCCTTGGAAACTAACAATCGACTAACAATACACATACACATATATATCAAGTATTTAACTGTAACTGCGAGTATGGACAAATGTTTCCACATATATATCAAGTATGTAACCTAACTAGCCTTAAAAAGTTGACCACCAAATTGCCGCTCCCTCCAAATAGCAAAGTAAGCAATGACGTAAAAAAAATAGTGTGGAAAACTAGAAGGGGGGTTGAATAGTTTTTACCGTTTTAAAATTAATTCGCTTTGTGACTTAACGTGATTTCAAAGTAAATATACACAAACAAACAATATAAGTAAAGTAAGTAAGGATACGAACAATCAAACCACAACACGGAGATTTATAGTGGTTCGGCTACAAGGACTCTCTTCCTTGCCCTACTCCACTCCTCGAGCCTCTAACTCAAGAGTTTTTCTTTCACTAAGAAACAAACTCCCTTCTCGGTGGAGAAAACCTTTTTACACGTCGCTTACACTTTATCCGGTACTAAGCTAAACACCGGGTTCTTTACAAGGGTACAACCACTCCCGTTGGTTCTTTAACAAGGGTACAACCACTCCCGACACTCTATGTGTTTTGAGGACTAAAACACTAACCGATCACTACTGAATAAATAGTATAAACAATGATGTGGATACTACTAGATCACACAGTAACTAACTAATCAAGGCTTGCAACACAGTGTTGAAGCTTGTTAATGCTTGATCTCTTTTGCTACAAAAAGAAAGATCACTAAGAATGAAATGAATGAATGTAATGGGTTAGTAATGTATAAATGTATGAATGTGTATTTTATGCTATGTAAGTGATAAGTGTGCCTGAATGATCAGCTTGCTATTTATAGGCAAAGCTGATCAACAGGGCACGGATTTGGCGGATCCCAAAAATTGGATCCGCCTTTGTACTGGTTTGGTTCCGCGGGGACCAGGACAGCTAAGATATTCTCATATCTTTCCATATCTTGCAAAATCTTTCCATATCTTCCAAGGTCAACTCTTTAGCTTGAAGATCTATACAAGATATCACCTAAATCCTCAAGATATCCTAAAGATATCAAAATGAGGTATGCCATGATGTCATGTTTAACATTTCTAATTTAAGAAATAAAAGTAAAACATGTAAATGTAAAATGTAAATATGTTTTTAAAAGACTTGTTGCTATAAATGTAAAGGACTTAATCTTATATTTATGCTTTGCTTAAAGATAAACTTTGTAATTGTCATTAACAAAATTAAGCAAAGATCGTAAAATATAAATAACGTTTTTAGGACGATATTTGTATTAACAATCTCCCCCTTTTTGTTGATGACAAAACATAAAGTGTATTTTTAAGCAAAGAACTAAATAAAGTATGAGTCTTTTTAAAAATATAGATTAAGTTGGTTTTATGCAAGTTTTAAAAACTATTTTAAGCATAGAAGTATGTATTGTGATGTTTCACAGTGATGTAAACTTAATCCTAATCCTATCTCCCCCTTTTTGTCAAAACAAAAAGAGGATATGCGTAGCGGAATGTGATGAACATGTCTTGGTTATTACTCCCCCTAAATTGGAGTACCAAGAGTGTTTCAATGATTTTGAGAACTTTAAAGCTCCCCCTTGGATTATACTCCCCCTAAATGGAGTACCAAGGTCATGATGCATGATCCTACAAAACAAATGGTTAGAATATGATATGCTCCCCCTCGATGTATACTCCCCATTGCTAGGGTACCAACGTATACTTTTCAAGGATGAGAAATGCTATAAAATGATGAGTTAGTACATGATATACTCCCCCTTGATCTATACTCCCCGTTGCTAGGGTACCAACGTATATGATTCAAAGTTGAGAAAAGCTACAAAACAAAGGTTAGTTGTGAATCAATCCAACCAAGTAGCATATGTATAAGTCAAACAAACATAAGATTTCAACCCATTTGACTTTAAAAAGTCAAAAATATATGTCTGATAAAAAATGCACCTAAGTAGAAGTGGTCCAACCATACAATCAAGTTAGTAAATTAATCAAACCAAGATATTATGCCAAATAGTGATCACCCATAAGCATAAATATAACATCCATTACTTGAAAATTTGTTTGTGACATAAGTCACAAAACATGATGTTACAATAAAAAGTTCCTAAAAATAGAAAATTCCTAAAACAATCCTACGAAATCCTATAAAAGGAGACTAGAAAGAAACTAAAAAGTGCCTATTGCGAAGGATGAGAGATTGCATTTAGGCGTTTGAGAATATGGTTCAAAATGAACCTCATCTCGTTTTGAAGCTCATGGACCAAGATGTTGGTCCTTTGGGCCAAGTGAGCGGTCCTCTCGCATTGTGAGCAATCATGCCTTGGAAAGTTGGGAGGAAGGGTGGGCTCAACGGCTTGTGGTGGTGGTGGTGGTTGGTTGTTTGATGGTGGAGGTGGTGGAATGTAGGTTGGTTGTTGGGTGGTAGTTGTTTGTGGAGTTGTGATGGAGGCAAGCAAAATGGATTGAAGATCCATGGCTTCACTAAGGTGGGAATCCACCATATTTAAGAAAGCATAGAGACGATCTAGCTCCTCATTGATCTCTTGTTGGGATTGAGGTTGATTTATCCACATTTCCTCATCTATGGCTTGGAGGGTGGATCTTGGTGATAGTTGTTGAGTTTGTGGTTGTGGTGGTGGTGCATCATGGTAAAGTGGACCATGGATATCCCGATAAATGGGATGGAAAAGCATAGGTGTTTGACCTTCAAAGGTCATGGGAGGGGGATTGGTTGACCTTGGTGGAAGGTCTTCCAAATCATCCAAGTATGGATGAGGTGATGAAGGTGGAGTTCTAAACAACTCTAGGGGCTGAAGTTGTGGTGAATGTTGTGGTGAAGGTGATCTATTAGGTTGTGATGGAGCGGGTGGTGGTGTGGTTGCTACAGGAGTGATTGTTGGAGGTGGTGTGTTGATGATGGTGTTAGATGGTGTTGGAGTAGCAAGATTGAGAAAATTCTCATTGGCTATTGGTGAGGATATGTTAAGTGGAGATGACTCCTCTGATGATGAGTTAGCTAAGTTCACGAAGCAATAAGGACGGACACTTATTCGAGTTGTCCTTCTTGCGGGTCTGCTTGTGGATGAGTTACTTGATTTTGTCATTTGAAATGTGAGAATAGTTGCTCTAAGGTACATGAATGATAGTTAGTTAGTGATGGTTGTTGTGTGATTTGTGATGATCCTGAGGTTCTAATTTATAGACAGAAGGTGTGTTGATCTTTGTGTTTGGATTTGATGTGAATCCAATGAGGAATGTTGGTTCCTAATAATTTGGAACAAAAATTTGTGCTAGTCACATCATTTAAGTCAAACCATAGAGCTTAAGTTGAGTGAATTTTAGAAGATTTGCAGTAAATGCAAGGAGTGAGTGGAAATTCTGTTGATGTGATGTTCCCACGGATTTCAAGGAACCAATTTGAGGGTTCCTTGCTTGTTACAGAAAGGTAACTCACATGGAAAATTTGAATTTTCAAATTTTGGTGGGAAATGGATTTCTTATGATTCTAAGTGTGCCTAAATGATCTTAACAAGCTTAATGATTAGTAGAAGAATTCTAAAAACTAGAATCAATAATCTATGGATCGGGATTAGTCGGGAATTTTTGAAAAAGTTACTGTTGGATTCGGCGGATCCAATCGATAACAAGTGCGAATCCCTTATTTAGGTTCCGCCGAATCCGCAGGCTGAGAGATGGCGGAGCCAAAGTGATACAACAGGCGGATCCCTTTTTTGGGTGCCGCCATATCCGCCATATGGAAGTGCAAATTTTGAATAGAGAGCAATGCATATTTCCCGATACCCGTTAAAATCCCGAAAATTCTCCTAAAACATATGTAACTACTAATATGTGATAGAAAAATACTAAAAACACAGGATCTAACATACGTTTACGCATAGATTAATCCGATAATAATTTACCATAACAGGAGGTTAAGCCAAACGGTGGCTTAAGCATGGAAATTTGATAACAAAAAGTGTTATCATCCTGCAACATTATGTTAGTTCACATAAAAGTCAAATACTAGCGTAATATTCTAAAAGACACATAAGTTTATCATTGTTTGAAAATGTCCTAAACCAAACACTCCCTAACTCTTACTTCTTGTTCATCTTCTTGTGGAGCTTCATGATCCACCGGCCTAAGTTCTTCATCATTCCTTTAGTTTGTCGAAGTTCTTCGGATTGGTTCTCGTAAGTAGGAAGTTGACTTATGTATTCAGGCGGAGGAATCCTAGAGTTAGGCAAACCATCTTCGTCACTAGCTGATGATGATGATGATGAGGTAGGAGGATGAGCACATTTTCCTCTTGCTATGGTTACCCTATGATCACTGAGAGGAACAAAGGTGTGTGGAATTTCGGTGTAGTTAGGAAGGAAGCCACTAGCGTTTCGGGGAATAGGAATAGAGGCTTTAAACAGACGGGTAAGAAGCATCTCGTACGGCATGGCGGTGGTACCTAGGACTGGAATATCTGCCATTCGTTTGGAAATGTAGTAGGCTAAGTTGAATTGTTGATGAGTAGACACACAATACATCATATAGCAAAGACATGCATTGACGTGGTCCCTATTTCCTACAGTGCTAATGACGTTGTCTCTAAGAACTTCTTCCAACTTATTAAATTGAGGCTTAAGCTCATTAAGCTCCATGGCTAATGGATCTCGATCTACTTGTTTACCCCGGCTTGTCCTAGTTGGGTTGTTTCTAGGATTGAAGAGATGTTCATGGATAATTTCTTTGGAAGTTAGGGGTGTGTCGTATGGATGGATACGATCAAGGTTGGAGTCGAGGATGGACAATGACCATTTGTCCGAATAAAAGCAAGTTCCTTGACTTGGAATACCTAAAACTTCCCCAAATTGATTTAAAGGAAAGGTGAATTGGTTTTGGTTTACTTTGAAATGAATATTCATGAATCCAAAGTCGTCTGTGCTAAGACTTACAGTAGCATAGAATTCAAGTATAAACCTAGGAATAATGGGTTCATCTATGTCGAGAAGACCATCAAATTGGATAGAGGCTAATTGTTCACGGATATTGGTTTCTTCTAAAAATGACGTGTCTACGGTTCTACCTTCGTGAACATAACGTTTTTCTAATGCCTTAAAGATTTTGACTTGATCTTCGGTGAGTCCTTTGGTTTTGTGGTGTTGAGGTAGGTACTTGAGGGTGTCCTTATGGTCATAATTTGTCGCGGGAGGCATGATTATCCTAGAAATGAAGAATGTATTGTTTAGTTAAAACTATCGAAAATACGTATATATATATATATTTCTAGTGTGTGCCTATATGGGAACAATGTGGAGGTACGGTTATTTCGACTCCTTTTGATGCATGAAAGTTTCATTTATGCAAGTTTTATGATGAAACGAGAGATAACCCAAACGCTCCTACTTCAATGTAGCTTCGATTGAATGTACCCGAAAATACATATTAGTTATGTATTCCCTTTAGCATTCAAGAGACATTATGCAAGTGATGTGTAAAAACATAACTTTTTTGTATTTGTATGAACAATGTTCAAAAACCGTTTTTCCTAGTCGTGAGAAGATTTTGATAAAAATTTCTCATGGGGTTTTTGATAAATTATGATAATGTACAACAAGATGCAATTCCTAACTAAGGAAAACATAGTTTGTGATGCAATTCAGTAAGTATGTTTCATGATTTTCCTAAAAATATGCATAAACCCCAAGTTTTGATTTTTGTGCAAGAAATAGAAATCCTAGACTCAGATTAGAAATTAGATATGATTAGAATACTTACAAAGATGATTTAAGCACAAATTTGTGGTGAAGAATGACCTAATTTCTGAGTTTGGTGTGATAGAGGTCGAATTCCAGTGAGGTGTATGTTTTTGGGGAATGTGATGTACAGTAAAGAGTGTTTGTTTTAATAAAATAAAAACTAGCTCAGTAGGCCGCGGATCCTGCGGAACCAAAATAAGGGTTCCGCCCTTGTTGTCGTTTGGTTCCGCAGGTTCAGGCTTGGAATTTGGTTATTGTCGTGTTTGGCTAATCTAAGGTTTGAGCTAACGTTTTATCTACTCACTAGGTTCCATTAATCCTAAACCTAGTCTAAGATAGTTGAAAGGTTCTCTCTTAAGGGGTTTTGTGAGGATGTCGGAAATGTTGTCCTCTGAGGATACTTTCTCGATTGAGATGTTTCCCTTCTGAACATTGTCGTGTAGGAAGTGGTGTCGTATTTCTATGTGTTTGGTTCTAGCGTGTTGAACTGGATTTTTGCTGAGGTCGATAGCTCCTTTGTTGTCGCAAAGAATTGGAATGTCGTTGAGTTCAATTCCATAGTCGACGAGAGCTTGTTTCATCCACAGTGCTTGTTGGCAAGCTTTTCCTGCTGACACGTACTCGGCTTCAGTTGTTGATATTGCGAGGGCTGTTTGTTTCTTAGCAAACCATGAGGTGAGATAATGTCCTACAAAAGTACAAATACCGCTTGTACTTTTTCTATCAACATAATCACCGGCATGGTCTGAGTCGGCATACACTATGGTTTCCATTCCCGTTCCTTTGGGATACCATAATCCTAAATGTGTAGTGCCTTTTATGTACCTAAAGATCCGTTTAACGGCTTCAAGATGGGATATTTTGGGATCTTCTTGAAAGCGTGCACGTAGACAAACACTAAACATAATGTCTGGTCTAGTAGCCGTTAGGTAAAGTAAACTACCAATCATTCCCCTATATTTAGTGCTATCTACGGATTCACTTTTATTGATGCAAATAATGTTCTAAAAATGTTATTTATATCTTTCGATTACTTCACGTTTTGAGGATGACAAAATGTGAAATCACGTTGCGTTAAAATTAACGTAAACAAGTTTTTAATCGGAAGATCCCGTTTCTACGCAAACCACTCTAGAATAAATTTACAAACTTGACAAATGATCAAAGAATTAAATTTTGGTTTTGAGACTTCACATTTTAATGTGACAAAATATTTTTTAAAAAAAATAAACCTTACAAATTATTTTTGAATATTTAAGAAATGTTTTAATGGAAAAATAAGTTTAAATTACATAACAACTATTTCCCCCCCCCCCCCAAAATCAGCTCCAAACTTCCCCAAATAAGTTTTCACCAGAAAAGACAAAAATTGGAGCGTCTTTGTCTGGGACGGCTCCACGGTTCCACTAAATTTAGTAGAGCCGTGGGTGATTTAGTGGAGCCGTCCACCTGTAACGTTCAGATTTTCTTTGCCTATAAATACCAACCCACTTCACAGATTTTAGGCACCCTTTCACACACAGAAACTTCTGAGTTTAAATCCCTCACACCATTTTCTTTTCTTGATCATTTAGTTTAGTTTTTCTTTTGTTCAAGAGTGATCCAATCATCCAACCTAGTGATCCTCTTCATTCCTCTTCAATAGCAAGAGAAGAACACAAAGTATCCCATTTGATACAAGGTGTTGTCATTCCTCTTCAAGTGCAAGAGAAGAACTCAAGGTATCCAAGAAGATATAAGAGTTATAGTTGTTAGGTTATTTGTAACATTTGTTACATCTTTGTTGTATCATAGCATACATCAAGTTTATTTTTCTTTGTGAGAGTGAGAGTGAAGATCATTGTGATCTTATAGAGATAGTGAATATCTCTTGAAGCCATTGGGCTTGTGTGATTGATCAAGAAGATCAAGGGTCGATAGGATAGAGTTAGTTGAGTAAGTGTTGATCATTGTGATCGTGTCGAGATCTTGGTGATCTCTTGAAGCCATTGGGCTCGTGTGTTTGATCAAGTGGATCGTGGTAGATTGGTGCTAGCTAAGATTAGCACTCGACATCTAGCTTAGTGTCGGAAATAGGATAAGCGACGTGTACGGTTTTCTCCGCCTTAAGGGAGGTTGTTGACATAGTGCTTGAAACTCTCAAGTGTGGTACTCGAGGAGTGGAGTAGAGCGAAGAGGTGCTTCGTAGCCGAACGACTATAAATCCTTTGTCCCGGTTTGATCTTTCCAACTTTTCTCTTTACTTACTTTACTTATTATTAGTTAGTTTAGTGTGTAGTTCATATTGGTGTTGATTGATTACACATAAGATTCGAATCAAGGTTTTCAATAAGTAGACTTTTAAGAAGTTTTCAAAAGAGCTTAAAAACCGGTAAAACTATTCAACCCCCCCTTCTAGTTTTCCACAATTGGTATCAGAAGCCACGTCAGTCAAGATTTTAAAGTATATTGTATTTTAAAACTTGAATCGATCAATGGTTTCCGACAAATATCTAGAAGGGCAATCTATGCAAAGACCACCACTTTTCAAAACCGATTGTTTTATTTATTGGAAAACAAGATTCGAAACGTATGTGAAGTCAAAAGACATTGATCTTTGGCATGTTATTACCGAGGGTGACTTTCAACCAATTCAAATGAATTTGGAAACTAAAAAGAATGAAATAGTTCCTTATGATAAACAAAGTGATGAACTTAAAAGAAAACTAGCCAAAAATAATGAGGCTAAAATGATGATTTACAATGCTTTGCCGAAAAAGGAATTTGAAAGAATCTTTATGTGTAATACGGCAAAAGATATTCGGAAAACTCTGTTAGTCACTCACCAAGGTAATAACCAAGTCAAAGAGAACAAGATTGATCTTCTTGTTCAACGATATGAACAATTTTCCATTTCGGAAGATGAGTTAATAGATAATGCTTTTGCTAGATTTAATACTATTATCACTAGTCTTAAAGCTCTTGATGAAGGTTACTCTCGCAAGAATTATGTTAGGAAGTTTCTTAGGGCTCTACATCCTAAATGGAGAGCAAAGGTCACCGCCATTGAAGAGTCAAAGGACTTGGCGACGTTATCACTCGATGAACTAATAGGAAACTTGAAAGTTCACGAGATGATAATCAAGAAGGACTCCGATATAGTCAAGGGCAAAGGCGAGAGAGTTAGATCTCTAGCATTGAAAGCCAAGATGGAGTCCAGTGATGAGGAATGTTCGAATTCCGACAGTGATGATGAAGAGTATGCACTAGCCGTTAGAAACTTTAGGAAGTTCTTTAGGAGAAGAGGTAGGTTCGTTAGGCAACCTCGTGATGAAATGAAGACATCACAAAAGAACCGAGTTGAAAAGAATGGGACAAGTGATAGGAGATGCTTTAGATGCGGAGATCCTAATCATCTCATAGGAGAATGTCCTAAACTACCGAAATCCGACAACCAACGAGCTTTCATAGGAGGCTCTTGGAGTGATAGCGGAGAAGAAGAAGAGAAGAAGCTCAACGATGAAACATGCCTAATGGCTCAAGCTTCTAATGAGGTACATTCCGACTCTTCTTACTATAGTGATAATAATTCGTCAATAGATGACAATAGGTTACATGACGAATATAATAAATTATGCGAAGTTAGCTCTAAGATTTTAGGTAGAAACACAAAACTAAAATTAAAATTGCAAGACCTTGAAATGCAAATCTTAGAACTAAAGGATCATGTCAAAAGACTTGAGAAAAATAAAGAAGTAGACTTAGGATGTAGGTCATGCATAAGTCTTCAAGTAGAAAATAAGAAACTCAAAGAAAATGCTTTGAGAATCATTAAGTTCGAAGAAGGAACAAAAGCACTTAATGATATGCTTGAAAACATTAGGTTTAACGAACATGACCATGAGGATTAGGATATGACCCAAATCAGGCTTCCACAAGTAGTACTAAACAAGTAAAATTTGTAAAGCCTGAAGTTTCTGAGTCTGAAGGTGACGGCACCACTAAAGATACAGACGGCACCACTAAATTTAGTGGTACCGTGGTACCGTCTGGTGCTGAAGTCAGAACTGGGTCAATCTTGAAAAATAACTTAAGTCCTAAACCAAGTCACATAGTTGTAAATGGTACTAAAGTACCTATTGCTAGCATAGAGGAAGTCAAAAGCCTTTACAAATCCCCGTCAACTCCTGAAATTGGATTTGTAAAGCCCGACACTAGGTCAACGACTCCTCCACCTAGAAAAATAAATTCACCCAAACCTCGGTCTAGAACTCCTTTACCGAGAGGTAACCTTAGAAGACAAAATCATCCAAGTGACTTTCCCGTAACTTGGAGTAACCGTCAATCTCAAAGTTACCTACCATGGGAAATGTGTCCTCCATTCTCACATCCTAAACAAATGCAACGAATGTGTAGGATGTTTAGCACTAACAACTTTGGACCTATGAGATATTGGGGACCGATGTTTGAACTTTTGTTTTGCTAGGAGAACATGGTTGTAAATAAACTTGAAGTCTAACTAATGGAGTATGATTTGTGATCAAACAAATCTTGTGACACAAAGTCAAGTCGTGTCTCATATGTCTAGCTTTCAACAAAGGTAGTCTAGTCTTCGAGTTTTAAGGGCAATACCTCAGGCTCAGGTACGCTTTCTTAAAACACCCTTTGTTAGTAGAAATGCTAAGCATATAGTGTATTTAGAATCTAACATGGTAGGCACTATAACACAGAAACTAAATTCACATCTCATCATGACAAACTCAACTTGTCCAGAAATGTACAATGATCGTTCAAAGATCATGCGTGACAAGTATGAGATGAGTAATGATGAGTGAATCAAGTTTCTTCCCTAGCCCATATATAATACTACCTGAAGAAAGTATCCCCATAAACTTAAGTATACTATATGTATAAGATACATAGCTTAGAAAAATCTTAATTAACATTAACGCCCATATCCGCAAAAATGAATCTCACAAGAGACGATGAAGGTGAGTGCGCGGATATCACTAGGTTAGGGGCATGATAGGTAAATTGGTTTACCTAACGGCAAGTAGGCCCGTCATCATGTCTAGTGTCTGGCTTTGTGCCCACTTGTAAGAAGGATCCTAAAACTTCTTACCTTAAAGTGTTTGATGTATCTTCCGATGCATTAATGGCACTATACACTTGAGATCATGATATCTCAAGGGGATTGATGTACAAATTGTTGTCTATATCAACCATGATAATGCGGGAAAGAATGTGGATTGAAAAAGTAAGAGTGACGTTTGCACCTTCATAAGTTGTTGCCTAACGTCTTTGTAGGTCACGATGATATCTCAAACACACACTCGATATGTCTAATAATCACACGTACTACTACTCTAGATTAAGCTACGTATAAAGACAAATAAGCTCATAAGCTAACTAGAGAAGAGAGAATAAGAAGAGAATAAGAAGAATGAAAGGATTTCACTTAATCGAATTACACACAAGCATAGCTTTCGCACAATGCATGAAAATCCAACATGAAATGAGGAGCCCTTGCCTTCTATTTATAGGCAAATACTTAGGGCATCCCATGTGCTAATCTTTCTAGAAGAAATTAACAAAGGTGGCCGGCCCATGGGCTACTAATGGACCGGTCACTAAATACAAACAATATAACCCTTAACGTGCAACATTTTTCCTAAATGAACAAGACTTGTAAATATTTAAAACATGTTCCTAACAATCTCCCCCTAAGTCTTGATCATCAATGTTGCTTGACGTCTTCTTTGCTTCTTAGGCTTCTGACGTCTTTATAATCTTTGTTTCTTTGTTCTTGAATAATGATGATATGATGTTGTCTCAATCTACCAATCTCCAACGTCTTCTCGTCTTCTCCATCATGCTCATATATCTTTGACTTGTTATCTGTAACATGTTCTCACTTTTCAATCTTTATCTTGAGAAAGGTTGAGGTGCTTGAACTTTTGACTTTGCTATATCATATGTTGAACTTTTGATGTTACTGAGTCTTTGAGAGAACATTTCTTCAAGATATGAACATGATGGAGTCTTGATGGTCGAACTCCAGCTCCTCAGCAGCAGCAGCAGCAACAACATCATCAGCACGAACCAACCGGTACTTACAGGCTCAGACTTGAGATCATCAACAGCATAGTGTGAAGACTTTCTCAAATCCTAACCCAGACCGTTCTGAACCGGATTCCCCCGAAAGGGATTACACGGACACACCGAAGTGCACCCACGATTCAGTGAGTCGCTGGAGATCACCCCACGACTGTAGACCGTTTGGAGCAAACACTAAGCGTAACCCACAAGGAGTTACCGAAGTGACCTGCTGACAGAGTTGTTTGATGTTGCTCTGGCAGGATTTCCATTCAATCATTGATAATCACAATTGTGACTTCTCTCATGAATGTTCTTGGCAGATTGCTGAGATCTGCGAAGGACACTTTCTTAATTTTACATCTGCTGCCCATGATTAGAACAACAGAGTAATGCTAAGTGTACCTAATAGATCTTTTATGAATCTCATGGCTCTAGACTCAATTAGTGCACATTTGTTTGGTCATCGGAGGCGTGGAGCAGATTGCCTCCTTTTCAATATCAACACTCTCGTAATGAGAGGTCGATAGATTATGAAGGGTTCTCCGTGTGAATGAAACAAATGTCTTTTGAGAGACACTTGAGTGGCTTAGAAGGTTTATTAGTGCGTCACTGGGTCCATGACGTCTTTTAGTCTTCAATACCGGTGATGCTCATCAACCAGTAGATTATGAATTGAACCCGGTGTCTGCCCTAAGGTTGAACAAATGGAGGGCTATTTCTTTTCACCCTTTTCTTTGCTTTTCTTTTTAATTCTTCAACCCCTTCTTTCTCCGTTCATTCATTTTCTCCTTTTTTATATCATACCTAGGACTTTCTAGTTCTAAACTATTGGTATTGTCCTTGGGTAGATCCCTCCGGCTCTGGCGGATCATAGGACGGTTTTCCCTAACCTTAGTCACCTTATATCTCCATGACTATCCTAATGATGCCATAAACCAAACCATTGAAAATCTCACAAAGTGTCGATAATTGTAAAGACATTTTGTTGACACCTTGAGAGTTTGATGATTTTCAGAAATACTCCCCCTTAACATGTGCGCATAAATAATAAATTTTGAAATTTGCACATGCCGGAAAGAGTTGGCACTTTTGAATTGAATGACTTTCAATGAACCTGATCGTTGCGAGACACGCTTACATCACCAGTTAAACTGGCTTGAAATTATTACCCGTCCGGATCAGATTCAAAGATTATCGCTCGAAATCGGTACATTCTACTCAGACACATCCTTTGCGAGACACGCTTACATCACCAGATAAACTGGCTTGAAATTATTACCCGTCCGGGACATGTCCTTTCGACTACTGTCTTTCCTATTCGTCAATTCGAGAGTCAATTCTGAGTTTGAGCACACAAGATTCCAGCAAAGAGACATCATATTTTAATCATCTTTTTACTTCTCCCCCTCAAAAATAGCATGCTCATGATGTTTTTGGAAAAACGTTTATGATTAAAATATGCTGTTTTTGAGTTTTAGGGAAGAATTGCAAGAACATTTATAATTCTTTGAACAAAGATTATATTTTCAAATACTCCCCCTTAACAAGGGAATATTTGTCCTTATGAGCAGAATGTTTGAAAAACTTTGGAAAAACATTCTGGTTTTAATTCTGCTCATAAGTAGGAAGCTTTCGCTCCTTTTTCAGGATTGAGGCACTGAAGCGTACCTCAGGGTCCTTTCTTTGAGGTCCGGGTTGTACACTGTTATGTGTGCACAAGCCGTTATGCACAGGCCAATTATGGAAAGAATAATGATATTATGAATTATGAGAATTGATTCTTACATCAACCGCCTTTGCCAAAAGTTGTGAACACTGGGTCAGTCCGCTGAAATAGTCTGATAGCGAACGGTGGACGACCCCCAACATAGCTTTCTAGCCTCCTCATCTGATCCCGATGGTATAACCGTTCTTCAATCTTCTGAATAAATTCCTTGACTTGTCGCAGCTCCTTCGAATTCCATCTTCTTGATTTACCCAACGCCGAATCTCGAACCCGATTAGCTAACCCATCACGTACACTCTTTAGGGTATCGTCACAGAACTTATGAATTTCATTGAATGCCATGAAACGGTGAAAATCTGTTGTGCTTCTGTAAACGAACCCGAAGACTGGACTATGTAGCATGGTGTACTGAGGGTCCTTTTTGCTGTTTAGAAGGAATTGTGGTTCAACAAGGTTAAGCTGAGTTTGATAAATTCAACACCAAGCTGGAGATCTTCTACACTTTCTTTGATGATGGTTCTCCTGATGTAATGACAGAGGGAAGTACTGAGTGCATATCGAAGCTCGTTAGTCAGATGCTGCAGTTTGCCTTGGACCTTCATTAGATACATGTCTTCGATATCATTCAGATTCAAATCAGGAAAATCCGCCTCAGAGAATGTGTAGAGATTGTTGTCGATTCTTTTTACTGTGATCTCTTCGAGAAATATATAATCGCATCTTCTGGATCCGCTCACATTGATGACGGCCATTATTCTGAGATCACTGTAAACTGGTTCTCGGGATTTCTGGAGAGCAAGTTTGTACTTGTACCAGCTTTGTCGTTTAGAGTACCAGTGATGAATCCCCAACTCTGCATCACGATCATATTTGACGAGCCTTTTAACAAACAGATGTCTGTTAATAGCTGCCTCTTCAATAGCTGATTGTGTGTAATGAGCAGCTGGTGTGAAAGTGATTGACGTAGCGTACTTTGTCATCCCTTGTGCTCCATTCTTTAGAAGTTCCAGATCGTTGTTGAAGAACATTTGGAAGGGAATTTCTGAGTGATGAAATCTTCGTATCACGGAAAGCGGCTTAGTCCAATCAGTGATGAACGGTTGATTCTTGCCAACTCTCCTGACGACGTCTGGATTAGCCCAGTCGAAGTCACTTGACATTGCGCGTGCAATGTTTTCAAGGTGATATTCAAGTTCTGCTGCGCTGTTGGATTTATCTTTCAGAAGAAGGAAAGAATCGTTCTTGATTCGACGAAGTTCCCTTTTGGTCATCTTCTTAATGTTAAGACTTCTTTTAATCTCTTGAGTAACAGCAAACGTGCTGTCTTCAACTCGGGAAGCTTCGTCAGTCTGAACTTGAGCACTTGCTAGATGATCAAACCATTCATTCCCTAGCTCATCCTTATCATTATCCAGCCATGTGACAACAGCTGGTTCAGTAGATGACTTTTTGCTGTGTGAAGGCTTGGATTTGGAGGGCTTTGGTTTTGGTGGTGATGGTGGTGAATGAGGTTGATCGTCTTGTGGCTGGAATTCCACATCTTCTGCCGTAAAATGCTCATAGTGATGTTCGGTTTCAGTGGGACCAGAGGATTGATGTTTTGGAGGTAGAGATGATGTTGTATGTCCAGTTGGCTCCTGAATATGTATCCCTGACCCGCCTTTGTGTTTCTTATGTTTGGGTTTAGGGTCCTGATCATCCTCATCATCCTCTCGAATATGTTTTCCTTTGTCAGCAGCTTCCTTGCACGATTTCTTCTCAATGTGTGCTTGAAGAGCCGCGATCAAGTTGATTTCTTCTTGAGAAGGAGAGGTGATTTCAAAGAGTCTGTCGAGAAGCACAAGCTCGATGTATTCAGTGGTGAGATCTGGAAGTGGTTTGGTTTGGGAAGAAGAAGAGACGGCTTCTTTGATTTTTTCGTCAAGTTGTGAATCAATATGTTCATTTATGTTTTGTTGAAGATCAGGAAGAAATTGCTTAACAAATTTCCTTGTCTTGCGTGTCATATGATCTTTGATATTAAAACCAAGGAATTCATCTATCTTCTGCTTACTTTCCTGCATCTCTTTCATTTGCTGAGACAACTTCTTGACTAAACTTTTCATTTCAGCCAATTTAGTTGTTGCTTGTTTGTCTCGTTGTGCTTGTGCTCTCTTTACTGCCTGTTTAAGTTTCTTTGCTGCAGGAGACACAACTTCAACTTTTGTAACATGGACGATTCTTCTTTTGCTCTTTCCTTTGTAGGCCTTATGAATATTCTCAGAAATAGTTGCTTTTGATTTAGGTGATGAAGATCTCGAGGATGATGGAGTGAGTGAAGGGATTGGTTCATCAGATTTAGTATTTGATTCCTTTTGAGGTGAGGGTGGAGGTGTTGGATTCTTAGGCGGTGACCCAGGAGGTGTCTTGGGTGAGGAAGCAGACGAGGGCTGAACTGGTGGTTGTTCTTGATGCTGTTGTGGGTTATGAACGACCATAGTCAGTGCTGATTTGGCTGTGTCCTTTGGAGGGGAAGGAGGAGGTGTTGGAGTGTGAGAACGAATGTAGCTATCTGCTTCCAGGTTAGCTTGAGCATCCTCCTTACGTTTCCTTTCTTCCTCTTGTCTTGCCTGTTCCTCAAGATCCTTGGCTGCTTTAATTGCTTTATCTCCCAGAATGTCTTTTTCTTCTTCTATGTTCCAATCGTCTGTATCATCGTTGCGTGGTTGTTCCTCGGGATTGTCGTCAAACATAGAATCAGAGATATCCTTGTCAGATAAAACAATATTGCTATCCTGATCTTTTTCCTTCTCCTCCTGAGTTGGTGCTCCCAAGTCGGGTTGATTAACCGAACTTTTCTGCTGAGAAGAGACCGATTCAGCCTTATCGAGTTGATTAATCGTATCAGGCTGAACCTTGGTAGATGCAGCTCCAGATCCTCCGGGTTGATTAACCGGATCATCTTGGGTCAAAGCTGCTTCATGAACAGTTTGGGATCCTCCAACTCCATGTGTTCTTTCATACTCCATCTGTTGTTCCAATACTTTCCTTGCCCTACGCTCTTCATCTTCTTTAAGTGATTTGAGACTCTGCTTTTGTGCATTTTCATGAGAGATCTTATTATGAAGTTCAGCCTCTTCAACAGTCATAAAGACATGTTCTTCTTCGGATTCAGATGATTCAGATTCAGATTCAGTATCTTCATCAATGATTCTATTTGGTTCAGGTTTTGGTTGGGGTTTACTGGGTACTCTCCTCTTGATGAAAGTGGTTCTGGGATGTTTTTGCTTAGGTTCAGAGACACTTGATGCACTACCCGTCTTAGTCTTACTTCGAGAACGAGTCTTTGAAGATCCTGATTCTTCAACCAATTTAGCAAGACCCACACGACGTTCACGGAATGCCTTGTCGTAATCATGATAAGCTTTAGTTTCTTTGACCTCATCAGGCATCAAAAATTCTGGTAACCGTGCACCTTGTTTGCGCGTGCTTTCTTTTGGGAAGTAGACTTTGCTTAATGTTTTATCCATGCTGTACTCATGAACCTCTTGATCAGTAGGTCGCTTATCGAGGTCGTCATGAAGATCAAGTAGATAGCTAATAAGAACTTTGGTGTATCATACAAATGGAGTTTTCTTGGATGTTTTTTGCATTAAGTACATTATGTCTTCCCAAATGAGAGCAGCAAAGTCAATTGGTTCCTGGTTTAGAAATCCCCATAAGACTTGAAGATGAGAAAGTCTTGGATGCTCAAACCCACTATCTCTTCCAGTTATGGAATGGGTTATGATGAAGAAGATAGTCCTCCAGGGTTGAGGAATGTATCTAGCATTGACTTTGGAGATTGTGGTTAATGGTGTATCAGGTTGAACATCATAACCAATGTCTTCCAGGAATTGCATGACTTCCGACTCTGAAGGTGTCGGGTGGTATTGGTTAGAAGGTTCAGGTGCAGCTGGAAGTTTTAAGGCTTTACGGAGTGTAGCAGGTGTAACTCTGATTTTCTTGCGATCCAGTGTACAAGTGAAATACTTGTCATCATTGCTTCTAGTGAAGGTATCCCAGAATTGATGAATGTATAGCTCTGGAATTGTGTCTGAGCTATCAAGAAGATCCCTGCATTTATGAGCTTTGAGAATCTCTAATGCAATCTGGCAACTTGAGTCAGAGCACTTGATCTTGTCCAGTTCTACACGTGAATTGTTCTTTCCAATTTCCAGAGTATACCCGCGAGGAAAGACTTCATCTTTGGTGAGAGCAGGAAGAGGTTGTTGTTGTGAAGTTGCCATTGATGTGTTTCTGAATCAACAATCATATACGAATATACAGAGTGCATGTTTGTTAGAAAAATTGTAAGCTTTTAAAAACAAAACATAGCACCCTATTGCTTTTATGATTGGTTGTTACATGCTTGTTCAAAGAATTTATCAAGAGTTAGCCAAATTCTATAAAGTTTGATTAATTTTAATAAGTATAAAAGGATATACCTAAGAAAATTGATCAAAATTTTATATCAGATCACAACTGCGATAATTATGTCAAATGCGATAATTATGACAACTGCGATAATTATTCAATCAAGATAAGTATCTTAATTGCAATAATTATCCAACTGCGATAATCATCTCAACTGCGATAATTATCCAACTGCGATAATTAGCCCAACTGCGATAATTAGCCCAACTGCGATAATTATGTCAATCAAGATAATTAAACCAATCAAGATAAGAATCTCAACTGCGATAATTATCCCAACTGCGATAATTATCCAACTGCGATAATCATCCCAACTGCGATAATTTTGGCCAACTTCGATAAACTCTTGTACAAGAGTTTACGAACATATTTGACGATGAACATACACTTAAATCCTTATCGTGATTCATTATAACTCATGATTTGTGTCCACAGATTTTCACAAACAAGTTAAATGACTATTATGAGCATTCTGGCTAAGTTATAACATAAACGAACCACAAATACGCAAGAATCAAACTGCTAGTGTTCGTGTTCTTCATAAACCCTTAAATCTAATCGATTCACTTAAATTGTTTCTGGGTACAAATCAAGCATGCCAACATTCGATTAAGCATCAAACAACAACATTTCAATAAACACATTACACAATAACGCTTAAACATAGTTTTCCCCAAATTGACGCTTAAACCCTAAAATCCAATTAGAACAAGTTATAGTGATTGGGAGTAATTAAGCATGCAATATAGGTTCCTAAACAATGATCAACATTATCGTACAATTGCTTTCAACACAAACACTCTTAATCCAAAATCCCCAATTTAACGCAAAACCCTAGAACTAAATATTACAATTTTGATAGTTCTAGCCGTTGGATCAAGAATCTGTTCAAAACCATCTTTAATAATCACATGTTAATCATAAGAACACTCACAAATTTTGAAAAACTTGATCGGATATGCAGAATGAATGTAAGCCGTCGATGATGGTGGGTGGGGTGAATTTAATACGGTAGGTGAAATATGCAGAGTAATAACTGCGATAATTAATTTTCTTGACTTAAAGTATCTACCAATTAACTTTGCACTTATTACACATATAGTCCCCTAACCTTGATAACTTTGAACATTAGGTCCTAAACCACCATCATTCAAACACTAAGTCTCATTATTGACATTTAAGGCATACAACTTTTCTATCTTAAAATCTTATCACCAAATTTTGTGAAACAACAACTTATGAAAAATATGCAAGTACAATTTTTTTTTTTTTTTTTTTTTTTTTAAATTGTGGTAAAAATTATCTCCCCCTCAACACGTGTTAAAAAATAATTAGAGACATTGTAAAAATAAACAACGTGTTGGATGAGGGATTGTACTTGCATTTTTTTTTAATATATTTACAAAGATATTTTTGGAAATGTTTGACATGGTGAATTATTTTTAAGAAACTTTTCCAAATCATTTGGCGTCAAACATCTCATACCAATCCGGTGAACCAGATCCACAAATATTGCATGAGGCAAGGCTTTGGTGAACAGATCCGCCAGTTGGTGTTCAGTTCCCACAAAATATAATTCAACAGTACCCTTTTCCACGTGTTCCTTGATGAAATGGTACCGGAGATCAATATGCTTGGACTTCGAATGCTGGACTGTGTTGCATGAAATGGCAATGGCACTCTTGGAGTCGCAATACATCGGAATCTTGTTGAATAGGTAACCGTAGTCCATTAGTTGTGATCTCATCCAGATGACTTGAGCACAACAAGCAGACATGGCTACATACTCAGATTCTGTTGAAGACAGTGAGGTGCAGTCTTGTTTCTTTGATTGCCAAGAGACGAGCTTGTCACCCAAGAATTGAACTCCCCCGGATGTACTCTTGCGTGTGTCTAAGCATCCTGCATGGTCAGCGTCTGAAAATGCAACAAGTTCAAACCCAGAATCCTTTGGATACCAGATCCCCAAATTAATGGTTCCCTTTATGTATCTAAGGATCCTTTTAACGGCTGAAAAATGCCGTTCAGTCGGTCTAGACTGATATCGGGAGCAAAGATATGTGGCAAATACAACATCCGGTCTGCTAGCTGTGAGATACACGATCGAGCCAATTATACTACGATACTTCGTAGGATCAATGGGTGTCCCATGTATGTCAGCATCTAGCTTTGGGGATGAGGAGGACATTGGGGTATTATAGGTGTCACAGCTGGTCATACCATGCTTTTTCAGGATTTCCTGAGCATATTTTGACTGACTTAGAAATATACCACGGGGTGATTGATGAACTTGCAATCCTAGAAAGAAATTAAGTTCACCCATCATAGACATCTCAAAGTTTTGTTTCATTAGTTTAGAAAAAGCGTTTGAATATTTTTTATTGGTTGAACCAAAAATAATATCATCCACATAAATTTGAACAATGAGAATGTCTTCCCCGTGTGTTTGTATAAATAAAGTCGGGTCAACAGTTCCAATGGTAAAATGATTAGCAAGGAGAAATGCAGACAGTTTATCGTACCATGCCCTCAGGGCTTGTTTAAGGCCGTAAAGGGCTTTCTTAAGCCGATATACATGGTTTGGATGATCTGGATCCACGAAGCCTTCTGGTTGTGACACGTACACCTCTTCTCGGAGTTGTCCATTGAGAAATGCCGTCTTCACATCCATCTGATAGACTGTGATATTCTTGTGGGCGGCGTATGCCAGAAACATTCGAACTGCCTCAATCCGAGCTACTGGAGCAAACAATTCCTCGAAGTCAATTCCCTCTTCTTGGCTGTATCCTTTTGCTACCAGTCGGGTCTTGTTACGAATCACTGTACCATCTGCACCTAGCTTGTTTTTCCAAATCCATTTCAATCCAACAACATAAACTCCATCTGGTCTTTCAACTAATTCCCAAACTTCCAAACGTTTGAATTGTTCCAACTCTTCTTGCATGGATTCAATCCAGTTGTCGTATGTAAGGGCTTCTTTGATGTTTTTAGGTTCAGATTGACAAACAGTGAGTGCATACATGCAGTGTTCACTGTCTGAGTGAAGTTTTTGTCTTGTGATGACTGGATTGTTAGGATTTCCAATTATATTTACCAAAGGGTGATCTCTTGTCCATTTGTGGGTGGATGGAATATGTTGAATGTTGTTAAGGTGATCTGACGGGTCCATATTGCTCGAGGATGATTCTCCTGATTCTGGAATGGTTGGTGGTGGAGCAAATGGATTGAAGAATGCATTCCCGTCATAATCTGAAGGTGTGGGAACTTGATTAGAAGTGGGGGAAGAATCTTCAACTGCTGGTTGAGGTGTTTTATCCATTGATGATGATGGTTCAGGTTGTGGTGCATCGGCAGCAACTACGGTAGAGGTAGATGCTGATGGATCAGGTGCTTGATTTGAGAGGTGTGGAGCAGCGGAAATTGTGGAAGCCTCTGACGCACTGTTAACCAAACTGTCATCAAACATGGGTGCAAACAAATCTTCCATATCCTTCCTGTTGAAAGGTAGGGGTGCAGATGAAGATTCAGGAAAGTTCATACGGTTGTGTACGGGTTCTAAGCGGTCTTGCTCAGAAGCCATCTCAGTGAGTTCATCAAATTAGCGTGTATGGTTTCTTGAATATCCCCAGTCCGACGATTCCAAATTCTGTATCCCTTGGAGTTCTCACAGTATCCTACAAATATCCCAATATCTGCTTTAGCCTTAAGTTTACCAAGATCATCTTTATCATTCTTCGGATAACATAATGCTCCAAAGACGTGAAAATAGTTGATGTTTGGTTTTCTTCCTTGGATAAGCTCATATGGTGTTTTGCTGTGTCTTTTGTTGATCATGGCATGATTCTGAGTATAACAAGCAGTATTGACAGCTTCAGCCCAAAGATAATCCGGTAATTGAGCATTGATCAACATAGTTCGAGCTGCTTCCACGAGCGTACGGTTTCGTCTTTCAACTACACCATTTTGTTCTGGAGTGCGAGCTATTGAAGTCTGATGAACAATACCATGTTTCTCAGAGAATTCCCGAATGATTTGATTCTTAAATTCAGTCCCGTTGTCTGTTCTGATTATGCGGACGGTGTTGCGGACTTGAACTTGAATCTTTGTGAGAAACGTGATGAGGATAGAAGGAACTTGATCTTTAGTCCAAAGAAAATAGACCCAAGTCCATCTTGAGTAGTCATCTACTATTACCAGAATATACTTCTTCCCGTTAATACTCTGAACTCGCATCGGACCACACAAATCCATATGAAGCAGTTGTAGGACATGGTCTGTGCTGTGTTCTGTTTTGGGAGGAAAATGAGCACGGTGACTTTTCCCTTGTTCACACGCAAAACACAAGTGATCCTTGGCATATCTGAATTTAGGTAAACCATCAACTAATTTCTTCTTGGTAAGGTCAGTGATGGTTTTAAAATTGAGATGAGACAATCTTTTGTGCCATAACCAAGCCTTTGTGGGATGAGCCTTGGAGAGTTAACAAATAGGAGTAGAAGCTGTCATGCCTTCAAGGGAGATAGTATACAGACTGGTTCCGCGTTTCCCTTTCATGAGGTCATTGCCTTGAAGATCACGAATAAAGCAAGTTTTCTCCCTGAATGCTACTTCCAAGTCTCCATCGCAGAATTGTCCCACCGAGAATAAATTATGACCAAGGCCTTCAACATAATACACACGGCTGATTTCGATGTTCCCATTAATGTAATCCCCATAGCCCATAATTGCAGCGAAGTGATCATTCCCGAATCTGACCGTTCCGATAAACTTTGCAATAAAATTTTGAAGAAGTTTGAGATTGCCGGTCATGTGTCGGGAGCACCCGCTATCAACAATCCAAAGGACGATTTGAATCACCTGCATCACAAACATTGGAAACAGGTGGAGAATTGATAACGGTTGGATCCGCTGGGTTAGTAACACAAGAGGTTAGTACTTTAGGTAACCATTTAAAACCAAAAGTGTGCTGTAACCAACGTTGCCAGGTCCAACTAGTCTCTGCCTTTTTCCTAATGTATGCACTAGGTGAAGTAGTTGTTTTGGATTTGGGCTTGTCCATTGTCTTCTCAGAAACATCTAGTGGGGGCATTCCTAAAATGGACTTTGCACTGGTTTTAAGCCTAGAGGAAGCGCCACTAGTTCATTTCTTTCTCTTAGTCAGCAAAGTTTTAGCAACACATTTTGTATGATCACCAGATAATATGCTATTACGACAAAAAACACAAGTAGCATCAACCAAAACATCTTCATTAATATTTAAAGATTTAGCATCTGTTACATCAATCTTAGAACTAGACTCAGATAAGTGCAATTCTATTCCTGATGTTACATTTGTCTTATTCAAACTACTAACTGGAACTTCTTCAGACTTAGATAACGTCTTCCTAGGTTTCTTGACTCTATTCTTCCTCTGTTTCTTGTGAGTCTTGGAATGGCTGACCTTAGATGTGGTTTCTAGTCCTGTGGAAGTACAAGTAGCTGAATTAGTGGTTATATCAGATGCTTGGGTATGTTCTTTGTCTACTACATACATCCCTAGGGCAATCTTATGAACGTTTGCTTTGCCTTTGTCTAAAACTCTGATTTTCTTCTTCAGATCAATAATGATGTGTTGAAATTCTTGATTTTGTGAGTCTAATTTTCTGTTGAGGCGGACTGTGTCATTTCTGTTTTGAAGAATTTCATCCAGTTCCTTTTCATTTTCAAACAGTTTAATTCTTAAGAAAGCTTTTGTTTCCTTAAACTTTTCAGGAACATGACTGTTTTGAAATGATAAAGACGCTATAAGATGTTGAAATTTAAGTTCAAATTCAACACTCTGTTTTTGACACCAGTCAAGCCTTTTTTGAAGATTAAAAACTTTGTTTTCCACATCATTGTTGATCTGTCGAAGATTCTCATTCTCATGTACCAGATTATCAATCTCCATACGCAACATCTTACTATCCACAGCATGATCATTCACAAGTAAAGCATTACCAGATTCATAGAGCGAATTCATAATCACAGACACCACGTCATAACACAAAACTTTTTCCAAGAGTCGATCATTTTCTTTTGCTAAAAATTTCCTTTGAAGTTTTTGACGTTGAACCTTGTCATCCTTAGCTTTGAAAATGGTTTGCATAGATGCTACTTCCGTGTATAACTCCTCTTCCCATTTTGTTACGCATTTCTTCAGATTTCTGACATGAGGAAGAATTTTCTTTTGAAGAATCTATTTCTTTTCTTTTTGAACAGGAGAAAGAAAAGAAGAGACAGGAATTTGAGAACTAAACTCAATTTCATTCTCCAAACGAGAAATGTCGTCCATAAATGTCTTAAAATATCGAAGAACCCGACATTTTGGAGGCATTTGTGGATCAGCAAGATCCTCTGTCAGACACTCTTTGAAATGTACAGCAGTCGTGGGAACAGGAGTTGTAGACGAAGGAGCACTTATGTTTGTGTATGTTAACGTTTGTTCTGGATGGTCCTTAGGAGGGACAAATGATTTGCTCAAATGAGGTAGTGCATTATAATCATAATGTACGTTTGAAAAATCTTTTTGTGAATTTGATCGACCCTCAATCTTTTGTGCCAGAAAATCAGTTTCTTCATCAACAGAATACATAACAACACGTTGAAAGGTATCATCTAACAAAAATGTTGCATCGTATAACTTAGGATTGTCTTTGAGTGCTTTGTGTGAATTACGGGGTGTGTCACTTCCAAGTGCAAAACTTACTCCTTTAGGACTTGGTTTCACAGTCAGTTTTTGAATTTGTGTTACAGAATTACCCGTTTTATACACAACATTTTGAAATTCTTTGAGTTTGGTTTCCAAATCCAGAATTTGATCAAGATATGAGTCAACACGTTTCCTAGTGGCTTGCTTTTCTTCAAGAAGATCCTTCTGAGATGTAGAAAGCTCAGATTGAGTTTTTAACAACTCAGAATTTAAAGCATCAATTTCTTTTTTGAATTCAAATTGATCCTTTTCTTTTTGAGAAAAAAACTCAGCTTTGGCAACGGTTAGCTCACGAACTTGACTTTCTAAATTTTGAACCTTTACATATTCTTGTTGGAAAGCCATTTCAAAACCTTTTTCACGTTTATCTTGTTTTAGATAACCCGAGAGTTGTAGTTGGTAGCACTCATTATCCTTAGTTAACAATGCAATTTTATCTTTGAGCTTCTGATTGATGTCATTGCATTTTTCTATTTGTGACTGGGTGGTCAATAACAAGGCCTGTAATTCCGAATCTTGATCAGTCAAAGGATCTGTTTGATCAAGATGATCACAATTGTCATCATCAATGAGATCATCAAATGAAACAACGGTATTATCATCATCAAATGATACAACCGTGTTGATTTGATCATCGGATGGTGATGCGAATGAATCATGTTGATCAAACGTTTCATTTGTAGATGAAGATGCAGCTGGTAAAGCAATTTCATGGATGAGACATGTAGGATCAGGTACCTGAGAAAGACCATCGGTATCATAGACCGGGCCTGACTCGGACATATGCATTTCTTGCATATTAGCCATAAGCATGACTGCAGCATTTGCCTCTAAATCTTCCATTTCATCATCTGATTCCACATTAGCCATAAAACTTTGATCATTCTGAGTCAATCTTCCAGCAGCTTTTTCATCTTTGAGTGCCATCAGAAGAGCCTCTTTGTGATAAGCACTGCACATTGTTCGTGGCTTCGGACAAGCATTTTCCATGTGACCGTTCCCACCACAGTTATAACATGTGATAGACGCATTTGCAATGCCTCTCTGAACATTCCCAATAGTCGAATTTCCTCTCTGATCATTCCCCATATTGTTTCTGTTTGCCCCTGCAGTATTGAACCTATTTCCTCCTGACTGAACCCTTTGAGTACCATATCCACGATTTCCCGAACCATATCTGCCTGAAGACCTGTTTTGAATTTCTACTCTGCCATTATTAACAACTGCCTGATTCTTGGTATTTGAAGATGAACGAAGACGGTTGTTGGATTTGGTGAATCTGCCAAATGCGTTAGCAATCAATCCAAATGCTTCATTAAGAGAGTTGAAAGCATCCTCTTCTTCATCATAATCTGCATTTGAGTACAGTATTGAATCGGTGTTGTTGTATGGAACCAGCTGGTTATCAGAGTATTGTTGTGGTGCTTCATAAAGAATGATTTGATTATGAGGTTGGGGTGGAAGACTTGGTTGAAAAGATGATTGGCCAAATTCCTGGTGTGGTAAAGAGAAGTTAGATTGAGCAACGAGAGCGAGTGAGTTTGATGTTGGTGCGGGTGTAAAACCTCCTCGTGCTGCAATTTCTTTATCCACCTCTGATTGATGTTGTCTGAGGTAATCATACATGAGTCCATATTTGACATCACCAATTTTCTTTGTCTGTCTTACAAAAGTTGCATACTTCTGCCATTCAGGACCAAGACATCCAAGGAATTTGGAGTTAACAGCAATCTTTGGTAACTTTATATCATGACGATCAAGGTCATTGATAATGTTGGTGAAACGGTGGTAGTAAGATTCAATGGTTTCCCCTGGTTCCATTATGAAGTGAGTGTACTCCATATACAATTTTGACTCAAGATCTTCCTGGTTTAACTCTGTTCCGTCCATGAGAAGATGAACATGTTCCCACATATCTTTGGCTGTCTTTTGAGCCTCAATACTTCGATAGATAGGATTGGAAATTCCTTGAAGTATGAAAGACATTGCCAATTGGTTTGCCTCTTGTTGTAATGTTTGCTCAGTTGTGTAGTTGGCAACAGGAGTGGGAGTGGTTGTTTCTTCTCTCTCTGAAGTTGCTGGAACAACAGTAGCTGGAATAGGATAGGGTCCTTCTTCAATGACTTTCTTGAGGTATTGACCATGAGGTTTTTTGAGTTCAACGAATCTGAGGAATCTACTAGCCCATTGCACGTAGTTACCCGGAGTTAGCATTGGTGGAGTTTCTTGACTTCCAGCTTCATGATGTGATTGCTGACTACTAATTGCCTCACACATTTTGTTAAACCAATGAGGTTCTCTGGAGTAGGAAGAATAATTCTGCAGTTGTTGATTCTGTTGCATGATTTGTTGTGGGGATATTTGTGGTGGAGAGAGAAATTGATGCTGTTGCACGAATGCTTGTTGTTGTTGATACTGAGGATGAAATTGCTGTTGTTGTGGATGTTGCTGTAGCTGGTAGTAGTAATTGAAGTGAGGTGGTTGAGACATATCTGGATCTTGAAGATAATTAAGATATGTGTTAATGAGATATGTTAAGTTGGTTTGGAAATCCAAAGTTCTTGTCCAAATGCGATAAGTACTGTTCACCAAATGCGATAAGACAGTTCACCAAGTGCGATAACCAAGTGCGATAATGACAGTTTCACCAAGTGCGATAAGACTAGTTCACCAAGTGCGATAAGGACACTACACCAAGTGCGATAACCTTCAATAGCGATAACGAAAGTAGAAAATGCGATAAAACTATAAAGTGCGATAAATAATGACAATTTAAATATGTTATCTTAAAGTGCGATAAGTTATAGCAAAATGCGATAAAATATTAAACAGCGATAAGATAAGATATCAAACTGCGATGATTTATGGCAAATGCGATAGATTTATCACAAATCCAAGTTCGATAATTCGCAACTCTTGTACAAGAGAAGAGAAGCAACAAAGTCGAAGTATTATCACTTTCTAATACAAGAAAGTACAATACTGAGTCCCAATGCCGATAATTGAAGATCTGCCAAATGCGATGAAACCCTAACTTATCTTGATTCGAACTGCGATAAAACCCTTAGTTATCTTGATTGCAACTGCGATGAAACCCTAACTTATCTTGATTCCAACTGCGATGAAACCCTTAGTTGTCGAAGTTCACTCAGAAACCAAAAATATCACTTTTCATCAACTTTTCCAATACGCTAATAATACGGATTACACCAAATCGTCCAAATAACCAATAAACCCGATTGTTTTTTACTTTAAACGATTAGTAATCAAAAGATTTGAAGAATATTAAACTCGTTAACGTTTAGAAAATGAAATTCGATGACGATTAGTGAAATTTCAACGATATCAAAGCTACTTTTTCTATACAAACGATATCCTAAATATCCCTAGGCGAATGATACCACTTGTAGGTCACGTTAATATCTCAAACACACACTCGTTATGACTAATAAGAACACGTACTACTTATCTAGATTAAGCTACGTATAAAGAGAAATAAGCTAATAAGATAACTAGAGAAGAGAATAAGAAGAGAATAAGAAGAATGGAAGGCTTTCAATTAATCGAATTACAAACAAGCAGAGCTTTCGCACAATGCATGAAAAACCAACAATAAATGAGGAGCCCTTGCCTTCTATTTATAGGCAAATACTTAGGGCGTCCCATGTGCTAATATTTCTAGAAGAAATTAACTAAGGTGGCCGGCCCATGGGCTACTAATGGACCGGTCACTTAATACAAACATTATAACCCTTAACGTGCAAAATTTTTCCTAAATGAACAAGACTTGTAAATATTTAAAACATGTTCCTAACAGTCTTGATTCTTCAAGAACAAAAAACTCTTGCTATCTCCACAACCGAAGCCGAGTACGTAAGCGCCGGAAAGGCATGACAATAAGCACTATGGATGAGGCAACCTCTAATCAAAAGAGACGCCCCTCTCAATAACCCTCCTATGAAGAGTAGCAGCCGAGATGCAAATAGATGTGATCGGGAACCCCATAGTTTGCTCATGAACGAAGCTCATCGAAGTACGTCATCTCCTCCGTTACGATAATGTCAAAAGAAAAATCTTTTCTTAGAAAAGTTTATCTTAAAAAGACAACATCGTTGATATTCTAACCTACACATTCTTCACACTTCTCTTATGACTATTTAAATATTTCTCTTGAAATATTAAAGTCATCGTCTATTCCTCGTCTCATGACTTCTTAATATTTCATTGGAAATATTAACGTCATTTCTCACGACTCTTCAAATGACTTCTTAAGTCATTCTTCCCATCCCACTCATGACTATTTCAATATTTCAATGTAAATATTAAAGTCATCCTTTGCGTCATACCTCGTAACTTTTCATCTCTCCTATGACCTCTTGAATATTTCATGGGAAATATTGAAGTCTTTCCTTATATATCACTCACGACTTTTTAAAGTCATCCCTCATCTCATGACTATTAAATGTTTCACTGGAAACGTTAAGTCATTTCTTAAATCTCGTCTCATGACTTTCAGATATTTCACGGGAAAT
The DNA here is from genome assembly GCA_021014915.2 of Artemisia tridentata subsp. tridentata. Lineage (NCBI taxonomy): Eukaryota > Viridiplantae > Streptophyta > Magnoliopsida > Asterales > Asteraceae > Artemisia > Artemisia tridentata. The sequence continues at coordinate 267,940,991 of CP139505.1, forward strand.
ATTAAAAGTTAATCCTAACTCACCTCCAATGACAACTTAGGCATTTCCTTGAAAATACTAAGGTCATTCTTTGTCTTCTCGCCTAATCGTTTTCGTCGTAAAGTTTATTAGGTATAATTTTTTTTCCTCGCATCAAAAAGTCTTACTAAATAAGTAAGATTAATCAGTCAAGAGTCGAAACAGAACAAAAATAGGTATTACAGACCCACGCACCACTAATGTTTAGTGGTACCGTGGTACCGTGTATCTGAGAAAATGCCCGTTTTTCTTCTTATTTCCCTCTGCATACCCATTTCCAACCTTCCCAACTTTTGCAACTGCTGTCAAAACCAAACCTCACAACCCAAAACTCAATTACATTCCTTCAAGATCATATTCAAGGCATTGATTCTCAAGATTACCAACTACTTTTACCTTTCAACATGACTTGTAAGTCATCTAACTCTATTTTTCTTTAATCTTAAGTCTAGGGTTTGTTCTTATGCATAAAATCGAATTGGGGGTTTTCAATTTTTTGTTAAACTTTTATGCAATTAGGACTAGGATTAGACAATGTAGTACTTACATGATTCCCTAAACCTAGGATTTTTACAAACCCACTAATGTTGCATAATCTAGTCCGAATTTGTCCATTTAATTTGGATTAAGATTAATTATTTGTAGTGGAATCATGTCTAGGATGATTAAAATTTGATTAAGAATGATTAACATTAAGGCTTCTCAATTTTGAAATTTGTGGCGCCAAGTTGAGGCATTTTCCAAACACCCCAATTCCATCATTTTTGAAAAACCTCACGTATCTAGGATCATGAAACAGTTTTTGTGCATTGTTGAGGCAAACTAAAAACGTTTTTGCATGCATACATGATCTCACAAATATGGATCGAATTACATAACTTATATGTAGTCTTCAACATATTTGTTTGAGCAAAATTGAAGAAAGGAGTGTTTGGGTAATCTCATTAGGTTTGTTTTTAGAGTCGAGATCACCGCACCTCCACATTGTTTGCATATAGGCACACACTAGGCACATGTCTTTGAAATGAAAATGTTTCAATCTTAATATTTGATAAATTTTTCATAGGTAACAAGAGATATCACATGTTTGATTATGATCATGAACTGACAGATGAGTACATTCCCAAACCATCAACTGAACCTAACACCCCACTTTCTCATATACAAAGTTTCCAACACCTAGAGTCTCGTCTCTTTCATGAAGGACGAATTGTCGAATCATCATTTCTCAACCATGATCACATCCAAATCATGTTTCAAGAAATCGGATTCGATTGCTTGCTTCGGATCAATGATCAAATTTGTCCTCGATTCGTTCTCGAATTTTACCGACAAGTTAAACTCGTACATAACGAGGATCAAACTTTGTCTATCCAATTCATAATTCAAAACCAAGATATCTCACTCACTCTTGACTAATTTGCCAAAATTCTTGGACTTCCAAACCATGGACAATGTTCCTACACGGAAGGTTGGTCCCTCAAAACCCTCACAAGTCACCAAATTAAGTCTGGTCCTTACCATACCCACATTCCCACTCCATGTGAGATAAAAGCTCATATTCATCTTCCTCAAAAAGTTCATGGTTCTCTTAAAGAGAACGGTGACATTGAGTTTCGTGAGTCTTATGAGTATGACTTAGATCCACTCAAAATCTATGTTGATGAAATCCACCCACATCTACGTAGATGGATAGAAGTCATCCGTGAAAATGTCTTCTGTCTTCCTCACAACCGTGAGCAACTTTCGGCATGTTGTGCTCATATGTTATTTTGTCTAGTCACTGAGCAACCATACAATCTTGCTTACTTCGTAGCAGGGAGAATTGTCAGTGTCAGGGGTCGACTAAATAAGGCGATACCCTATGGCATGTTGTTAACTCATCTATATCGGTTTGTCATGACCTCCTTCCCTCACCTACAAAACAAACGATATCTCCTTGTCAATCCCACCATGGCTCCTTTGACCCAAAACACCTACACATCTCTATATTGGGAATGTACATCATCTCGAGAGAATCATGAAGATGATTCGGTATCGTCCTATGATGTTTCATCAATCGATTATGAATGATGGTGTGCGGAAGAGAAAAGACTAGATAGGATTAGCTTAAGTAGTACTACTAACTTAAGTATTATTAAGCTATTATAAATAAGGTCATGGCAATGTCCACTTGACATAAACTAACTTGAAATGTCTTAACATTTCCTACTTGAAATTGGTTACTTTTATTAGTTAATCAATCTTGATATTTATGAGCTTTGCTTAGTTCATAAATTTTTTATTGCATGCACTAGATGATAAAAATGCTTGGAATTATGCATGCTCACTAGTTGCCTAAACTTAGAAGATCACATGATAATTTTAGTTGCTAGTTTAGACTAGTGTTAGGAAATTTATGTGATTTTTCTTTAGTAGATTGAGGCTTTGAGATTTGCAGAAAATGGATTCCCCAGAATTTCCCCATTTAGGCAGTCTAGAACCTGCAGACCTGGAAAAAGGGTCAACTGGAGGCCACGGCTCCACTAAATAGGGGACGGCTCCACTAAATTTAGTGGTGCCGTGGTACCTTTAGTGGTACCGTGCCCTTGGAAGACGAAATTAACTGTTCTCTTCCACTTTTTGACTTTCTTTTTCCTGGAAATCTCCAAACATAACCTGATTCCTTGATGCGTGCGTGCGAGTGCTCTAATTTATACCCACGGTATGTCGTTGTGGTTTTAGCAGTATTCAAGTTTTAAATTTATATTTAGCCGACTTATCAGTAACACACACACTTTAACGAGCAGTGTACCCGGTCAGTATGTATATAATGGTAAGTAGAGTGTCGATCACTAAGAGTGGAACGTATTATCTAGTTATTCTAATCAGTATTTTAATATCTAAGTTAGCTATACAACCTAATTTAACGCAAGGGGGTTCAGCCTGAGAGACTGGCACGGTTTGGTTGCAATTAAATAATAAACTAACTAATAGGCACGAATCAGTGAATAGCACACACGTACACAGATAAATACTCGAGACAATAAGAAGACCTGTCCTGATAGTTAAGTAGCTTGTCACTTGTTTTATTGCTAGTTTTATATGAAGTGTATAGTTCGATGCAACGCACCGAGATTAAGTCCTTTCTCGTTGGTTCTAATCTTATCGGCGAGTAAACCCTTAATGATTACTTATGACTATCCCATTTATCTTTCTTCCTACTTTTCTACAGACGATAGAATGCATAGGCGATCTAATAAATAGGCGAGGAAGGGGCATGGCGACCCAAGCAATGCTCAGCTAGACACAGAGGTTATCAATGCACTAATAAAAGTCACCAAAGACATCAACATATAAACTTTAATTAATGGGAAAGCAATTTTAAGGGGAGTTGAAGTGCATGGTCAATCCATGATCACAAGCCCATCAATCCTGATCAATTAAAGTATACTAATACAATAAAACAAAACTACTTAATGAATTGAATACATGCAGGACCTTCTTACAGCTCTCGTATCTTCGTTCTAGGTGTGTCTTGTGCTGCTATCACGACTGAATCCGGCCTAGGGCTTCTGTCCTTTGAATATCGTACATAACAAAAGTCTCCAAAGTCTCTTAATTCGTCTGGTCTTTGGGGTATTTATAGTTTCTGTCTGAGGGTAAGATGCGGCGCATCTAATAAGTAGATGCGGCGCATTGACTTAACTTCGCGTGGGGTCCAAGATTAATATATTCAGGAATATTCGTACACCGCCAGAAGATGTGGCGTATCTTCGTCCTTGGATGCGGCGCATGTCCTTTGCCGTCTTGGATAATATCTTGTGAAATCTTGATAGCGATGCGCCGTATGTAATAAGCGAGATGCGGCGAATCTGGAGCAGAATGTCTTGATCTTGTACATTTCAGTAGACTCTTAACTTCTTTCTTGTTTTGCTCCATAATTAGTCCAAAATCGCCAAGTTTCACCAAATGCTTGTTTTTACCTGAGATTACAAAAGTAAACGATTAAGTATCAATTCTCATACATAATATAATAAAACAAGTCAAATAAATAGGATAAATGACGGTAATAAAATGTACTTATTTGAGTTCATCAAATATCCCCCCACTTGAACTTTACTTGTCCCCAAGTAAACCTTAGAATTAATCTTATGAAAATGTATCCTAAAAGATATTAGGATTTATTTTTATATTTAAGCATGTATTCATTTTTGTCATAAGCACACAACCAAACACTTAACGAATTAGAAGTAAAATAAAATAATTTGATAAAAGAAAATCTAATCGTTTAACTGTCCAGTCGTGACAAATATTCTATCATAAGCTTGGCAAGTATACACATCTCCCCCACTAAAGCCAAGGAATAACAAGTCTAAAGCGGTAAAAAGGGTTTTGAGGTTTAAGGGTTAATCATTCTCCTTAATCTCTATCGATCTCAAATTCCAGAAAAGGCGACAAAATCACAAATACATGATCGAATCCACGAACACGATACTTGCAATTGCTCAAATCCTTAACTCGAATAGGCTAAAGATAGGATCAAGTAATCTTCACCAATAATATTATATCAAAAAGGGCGACAAAATCATAAATACATAGCCGAATCCACGACTACGATACTTAAGATTGCTCAAATCCCTAATCTCAATAAATCAAAGGTTTTGATAAAGAATAATATAGGGTATGGATAATATTTGGGATACAAATTGGTGTAAAATGAAAAATAAACAAAACAAATGAATTAAAATCCTAAGTGTGGTTAATCACTATCCCAACCATCCCATGAATAAGACTCATATCATAGAATAACTCACGCTTTAACACTTGAAACACACGCTTTAGGTAGACACGAATTATACTCAACAAGATCTTAATCAAAGAATATACCTTAGTTGGCGTTCCCATAACTGCCAACTCCCATTCAATCCATAGATATAATATACAACAAATAGTGGTGATATCAACCACTTAATATAAAACTTTACATAAGTTGGTTAAAACAAACTTCCAACTCTTCCTTTTTTCTTTTTCTTTCCTATTTTTTTCGATTTTTTTTTTTTTTTTTTTTTTTTTTTTTTTTTTTTTTTTTTTTTTTTTTTTTGAAACATAAACAAAGATGTGTAAAATTTCACCACATCACTATAATGATAATTATGGATAATTTTTCCATACTTTTCATGACTTCAGAAATCACGGTAATAGTGAAAGTAGTAAACACACGAAAAAAAATAAACTCAAAGATATACAATATTTACTTTCACTCCAATTGCATTGTGCAATTTCCCGACCTAACCAAAGATAATGAATTACGCACGCGAACACAGGTAATGTAAGGAAACACACTTTGCCTAAAGCAATTAACCAACCACGGATTTTAATCTACAGGGTAGGCTAAGGTGTAAGGGTGTAACGAAACATTTTAACGAAGGTGTAAGAAACGAAAGGAATGGCTCTGAGGGTTTTTCTAGGGGTATCTTACTCTAAAAGTGAGAGTAACAAAAGAGTTTATACGGGGGTTAACTAACCAGTGTAGTTAGCTAATATCACATAACATATAAAGGCTATTTGGGTGTAATCCTAGAAATTTACCAATTTAGACAAGTCATTCCAATTATATAAAATAATACTTATTATGGTGGTCTCGAATAGTATACAAGCCAAGTTCTAAAGTTTACAAGTCACCGGCACACTCATAGATTTGTGAATTTTGAAAAATCACAATTTTTGAAAATAACGTCATGTGTGCAGCTATGCAACTTAGATCTTAAACAAAAACATGCTAAAAATTTTTAATTTTGATATATTAAGCACATTTTAAGCATATTTTGAAAAAGTTTAGGACAAGTAAGTGTTAAGTGTTCTAATTCTCCAATCCCCCCACTTAAGTTAAACAACGTCCTCGTTGTTTGTATAAAAGGTTAAAAACTGGAAAATAAAAGAATTAGAACAGAAAAACTCCCCTGAGATTTGCTCGGTATGATCCTCCATTAGTATAAGAGCAAAAATCATCTTTCTTGTGGATTAAAACGTATAAGCTTCATAATCGATGTATCCACAGGAAAGTGCAGGAATCTATAATACCACCAAGACTTTAAACACACCTAAGTTAAGAAAGTTCAAACTTGCATAATACATTAGTAGTTAGTAAAAATAAAACTTAAAAATTAAACTGAAAATCATCAGGTCAGTCGATGCGCCGTATCTTATGGAAGAAGATACGCCGTATCGAGCCTGGAATAAATACGAATCAGAATAAAAGATGCGTCGCATCCTTAACCAGGGATGCGCCGCATTAAATAAACTGACAGAAAGTTTATAGTTCAGAAAAATAAAATGCAGAAAAATAAAAAGATATGATCTGCACAGTTGATACGCCGCATCCTATGATGGAGATGCGCCGCATCTACGGCAGGTCTGACAGACTCAATACAAAATCAGAAAATAAAATAAAAGATAAACATGGGTTGCCTCCCACGAAGCGCTTGTTTTTGTTCGAGTCACGAGCCTGACTCCACCCTTATTTACTGTGTAATAGGGTGTTGTTCCCCCCACTTGGGATCAAGTGCGGGTGATAATAGCAATAAACACGAAAAGAGTGTAAATTTGCTAGTAAAGATGGAAGAAATAAATAAAGATCATACCTTGGCAATATATGTACATCTTTCCTATTCTTACCCGGTTTGGTTGATAAATTGGATGACTTGACCACTTCATCTGAAAGAGTAGTGTGTTGAGGAAAAATGAGTCTCCTTTCTTCTTGGTTAGTCTCTTTGGTAGTAAGGCGTCCCTTGACTTCCGCAGAAGATGAGAAAGGGTCTTTGGCAAGTAAAAGTTCGAGTTCCTCTATATACTTCATAGGGTCGAAATCATCATCTTCATCAATCATAGCAATGTTTAAGAGCTCATCACTAAACTCTTCCTCGAGCTCCACCAAATACGGGTTGATCACAGGTGCTTCAATAGGTAGTGTAATAGATTTCACCTCATCATCTTTTTGTTTTGCAACCTGTTTAGGAAAACTAGCAAGATTATTAGTAAAGGGATTAATAATATTAAATAAATTTGTACCACTTTGTGTTGTAAGTGACTCCATTTCATCTTGTGAATCTCCATCTTCAACTAGTGGTCTTGCAATTTCAGCATCGTCCCGAATTTAATCCTTAAATAAGTAATCCCAGATTTCTTCAAAAACCCTCGTTGGGTCAAAATCTGGTTGAGGTATGTCATCATAAACTATGGCGTCAAATGGTTCGAAATCAAAATTAGAATACTTTTCATCTTCATCCGATAGATTGTCTAATGGTGGTAATACGATTGCAGAATATTCTTCAACGTAGGGTTCCGTATACACATCATCTTGTGCAATCTCCGGAGAAAAAGTACTATCAATAACAATTGCCGGAATTGGTTTCATGATATATGATTCTTCCTCATCATCATTTGACATACACCAAGTGTGTTGAAACGGCAATTTGTTTCTTTCTTTCCTTGACTTTTCTTGTCCTAAAATCAAGTATTCTTCCATAGTGATTTCTTTCGTCTCAATGACTTGTGCACCATATCTTGCTCTTTTCCAGTTATACACCTGATTATTGCTCAAGGCTTTTTCCTCTATAAGCTTGACATATTCTTCCATTGTAACATCCGGATCATCTATCTTCCTGAAATAAAACTTACTTTTGCAAAAGAAGAGTGAAACAATCAAAGTAAAATAAAAGTTACTTATATCAGCTGACGATGCGCCGTATCCTATAAATGGGATACGCCGTATCTTAATACGTTAAAAATAAATCAGACTTTTATTCAGAAAAGCAATACGCCGCGCTCGATAAATCAAATGCGCCGTATGTTTAAATAACAAAAATTAGTTATACTTATAAAAATTTTAATGCGTCGTATCAGCAAAAACTAATACGCCGTTACTTCGTTACGTTTCAAAATATAAGATTTTTGATTATCAGTAAAGATGCGCCGTATCGACAAAGATCGATGCGTCGTATCTGTTTAATAATTCAAAAACTGTTTTTAATTAAAATAATAGATACGCCGTATCTACTAAAGCAGATGTGTCGTATGGCGTTATCGCTTAGAAAAAATTTCTTATTAAAAACAGATACGCCGTATCTTGGGGAAAGATGCGTCGTATCGAATTAATTAAACGCGTTGTATTTTATAAAAATTAAACGCAATACGCCGTATCTAAGAAAATAGATGCGCCGTATCGTTTAAATAAGTTCAGTACAACGATAGCAGTATGCAGAAAATACGAAAAATAAAAACCAATAAAAACACAAACGAAAACAAACACACAAAAACAGAAAATATGCAAAATAATACAATGAATGCAAATTAACCTAATACACAACACAGTTAGCGGTTAGATTAAAAATTAAAAAGAAAAACCTAATTAAAATACTAATAAAATTAACAGATAATAACAATTCACTCCCCGGCAACGGCGCCAAAAACTTGATGCGTGCGTGCGAGTGCTCTAATTTATACCCACGGTATGTCGTTGTGGTTTTAGCAGTATTCAAGTTTTAAATTTATATTTAGCCGACTTATCAATAACACACACACTTTAACGAGCAGTGTACCCGGTCAGTATGTATATAATGGTAAGTAGAGTGTCGATCACTAAGAGTGGAACGTATTATCTAGTTATTCTAATCAGTATTTTAATATCTAAGTTAGCTATACAACCTAATTTAACGCAAGGGGGTTCAGCCTGAGAGACTGGCACGGTTTGGTTGCAATTAAATAATAAACTAACTAATAGGCACGAATCAGCGAATAGCACACACGTACACAGATAAATACTCGAGACAATAAGAAGACCTGTCCTGATAGTTAAGTAGCTTGTCACTTGTTTTATTGCTAGTTTTATATGAAGTGTATAGTTCGATGCAACGCACCGAGATTAAGTCCTTTCTCGTTGGTTCTAATCTTATCGGCGAGTAAACCCTTAATGATTACTTATGACTATCCCATTTATCTTTCTTCCTACTTTTCTACAGACGATAAAATGCATAGGCGATCTAATAAATAGGCGAGGAAGGGGCATGGCGACCCAAGCAATGCTCAGCTAGACACAGAGGTTATCAATGCACTAATAAAAGTCACCAAAGACATCAACATATAAACTTTAATTAATGGGAAAGCAATTTTAAGGGGAGTTGAAGTGCATGGTCAATCCATGATCACAAGCCCATCAATCCTGATCAATTAAAGTGTACTAATACAATAAAACAAAACTACTTAATGAATTGAATACATGCAGGACCTTCTTACAGCTCTCGTATCTTCGTTCTAGGTGTGTCTTGTGCTGCTATCACGACTGAATCCGGCCTAGGGCTTCTGTCCTTTGAATATCGTACGTAACAAAAGTCTCCAAAGTCTCTTAATTCGTCTGGTCTTTGGGGTATTTATAGTTTCTGTCTGAGAGTAAGATGCGGCGCATCTAATAAGTAGATGCGGTGCATTGACTTAACTTCGCGTGGGGTCCAAGATTAATATATTCAGGAATATTCGTACACCGCCAGAAGATGCGGCGTATCTTCATTCTTGGATGCGGCGCATGTCCTTTGCCGTCTTGGATAATATCTTGTGAAATCTTGATAGTGATGCGCCGTATGTAATAAGTGAGATGCGGCGCATCTGGAGCAGAATGTCTTGATCTTGTGCATTTCATTAGACTCTTAACTTCTTGCATGTTTTGCTCCATAATTAGTCTAAAATCGCCAAGTTTCACCAAATGCTTGTTTTTACCTGAGAATTACAAAAGTAAACGATTAAGTATCAATCCTCATACATAATATAATAAAACAAGTCAAATAAATAGGATAAATGATAGTAATAAAATGTACTTATTTGAGTTCATCACACCCAAATCCCCAAATCCAACAATCCATCCAACTTTGCATGTTTTGATTTGGCTATATAAGCTAACATCATACATTGCCATCCTTACCTCTATCACACTCACCATACAACTATCATGTCTTCCACCATTGCTACCACTTCACACAAAGCCAAGAAACCAAGGCTTAACATCAAACCAACAAATGAGATGATTCTCATTGATCTCACCTTAGATGATGATGATGATGTACACACACCAATCACCTCAACCAGGTCAACCTCATCAATCTCTACACCTCTAGCTCCATCTAAGGCAACCACAACTAGGACAACCACATCATCATCCTCCAACTTTAGGATTTCATCATCCTTAACCCCACCAAGTCCAACACAACCTCTAGTTCTCACACTAACCCTATCACCTACATCACCATTTGAACTTGGTACTAACACATCATCCTCATCACTATCACCATCACCACAACCTTTAATGGGTCATCCCATTCTTTATCCCCTACAACCACATACCTTGAGTTGTGCTTGTTGCCACCACAACCAAAATCTCATCATGAGCCTTAGAGATGAGTTAAGCTTTAGGTTCTCATACCTTGAGCATCTCCTCACACCACCAATAGGCCCCATCATCCTTCCACCTCCACCACCACACAATAGCCCAAACTAAACATACTTATGTTTAGTTTCACCAATAAAAGCTTAGGACCCCTTTTGCCATTTGAAGCAAATCTTGAAGTCTCATACTACTATGGATGTATATGTGCCTTCTTTAGTTTATTTTGCTTCTACAATGTAGTCATACCTTTGTATGACATTTAGTTTTTTCTTTATGAATGAATGGGCTTTTATGAGGATTGTTTCTTTTTAATTTTTATGTTTGGCTACTTAGTCACTCATTTTGTGGTTGGATATTTGTCTTAAATGCTACTTGTTAGATATTATATATACGTCATCTAACTTTGTTTTGTAGCACGAATCATTGCTCGATTCCTTGGTGTTCTCCAAATGAGGGGGAATATACATCAAGGGGGAGCCTTGCAACCTTTTTGCTTCGACAAAAAGGGGGAGAAATGGGAGTAAACTCATTAAAAACTTGTTAAAACTAATTTTAACTTAAAATGAGTTTATGTTTTGTCATCATCAAAAAGGGGGAGATTGTTGATGCAAATAATGTTCTAAAAACGTTATTTATATCTTTTGATTACTTCACGTTTTGAGGATGACAAAATGTGAAATCACGTTACGTTAAAATTAACGTAAACAAGTTTTTAATCGGAAGATCCCGTTTCTACGCAAACCACTCTAGAACAAATTTACAAACTTGACAAATGATCAAAGAAGTAAATTTTGGTTTTGAGACTTCACATTTTAATGTGACAAAACATTTTTTTTCAAAAATAAACCTTACAAATTATTTTTGAATATCTAAGAAATGTTTTAATGGAAAAATAAGTTTAAATTACATAACAGCTATTTTTCCCCCCAAAGTCAGCTCCAAACTTCCCCAAATAAGTTTTCACCAGAAAAGATAAAAATTGGAGCATCTTTGTCTGGGACGGCTCCACGGTTCCACTAAATTTAGTGGAGCCGCGGGTGATTTAGTGGAGCCGTCCACCTATAACGTTCAGATTTTCTTTGCCTATAAATACCAACCCACTTCACAGATTTTAGGCACCCTTTCACGCACAGAAACTTCTGAGTTTAAATCCCTCACACCATTTTCTTTTCTTGATCATTTAGTTTAGTTTTTCTTTTGTTCAAGAGTGATCCAATCATCCAACCTAGTGATCCTCTTCATTCCTCTTCAATAGCAAGAGAAGAACACAAAGTATCCCATTTGATACAAGGTGTTGTCATTCCTCTTCAAGTGCAAGAGAAGAACTCAAGGTATCCAAGAAGATACAAGAGTTATAGTTGTTAGGTTATTTGTAACATTTGTTACATCCTTGTTGTATCATAGCATACATCAAGTTTATTTTTCTTTGTGAGAGTGAGAGTGAAGATCATTGTGATCTTATAGAGATAGTAAATATCTCTTGAAGCCATTGGGCTTGTGTGATTGATCAAGAAGATCAAGGGTCGATAGGATAGAGTTAGTTGAGTGAGTGTTGATCATTGTGATCGTGTCGAGATCTTGGTGATCTCTTGAAGCCATTGGGCTCGTGTGTTTGATCAAGTGGATCGTGGTAGATTGGTGCTAGCTAAGATTAGCACTCGACATCTAGCTTAGTGTCGGAAATAGGATAAGCGACGTGTACGGTTTTCTCTGCCTTAAGGGAGGTTGTTGACATAGTGCTTGAAACTCTCGAGTGTGGTACTCGGGGAGTGGAGTAGGGCGAAGAGGTGCTTCGTAGCCGAACCACTATAAATCCTTTGTCCCGGTTTGATCTTTCCAACTTTTCTCTTTACTTACTTTACTTATTGATCGGATCTACACACACGCCTTGTGTTAGATGTGATACTAAGAATTATACTTAGTCTAGCACGCGGAATTTAGTAGCTAGCACTTAGAAGACTTTATGTGTTTGTGTTTTGTATGGTTTGAATGTAACAATGAATGAACACAGAATAATGAACTTCAACTTCAACGATTCAATATTATTAGAACAATAATACGAGTGATCTCCTATCACTAGGGTTTACAACCTTGAATCTTAACTTAACAATACGTTTTTCTTCTATGTGTATATATAACCTTAAACCTAAGCAATCCTTTTATAGATAAAGGATTCCTTCACAAGATAACTATCATTCTAATCGTATAAGATATACACAATATCTTTTCCATATTTATCTACTTACACATTTACAAAATAATAATAAGCAGTACAAATATTTCTTTCATAACCGTACTAACTGCTTATGTCTTCAAAACTCTTCAGCAGTACTAACTTCCATCTTCAACAGTCCTAACTGCTATCTTCAACAGTTCTAACTGCTATAGCTTAATTTCCTAACAATCCTCCCCTAAACTTATGATTTCTATCCAAATCACTAAGTTTCTTCAAATTAAGCTTTATCTCTTATATGAATAGAATTCTTCCAAACACCTATCAAGCAAATCTCTTAGATCTAGCTTTCACTTCTTCTGCAAGGTTGAATATCTTTGTCACCAACATATCAGCCATCTCAGATTCTTCATTAGCTTCTAGCATAACATTTACCATAATTGTCAAAACACCTGGTCTGAGTGGATAATCTTTTTCAACCAGCATATAGATCTCTATTTAATCCTTGGTAGACACTCTATGTACTCCACACGTTCCAAATAACTTCCAATAGACATCCATGACTTGTGCTTGAAATCTCCATATTGACTCTCCTCCATCTGGTTCATAAATTCTCTTCAATTGAACCCATAATTCTTTATCTTTATCTTCAATAGGATCTTTATCTCTGAATCTCTCTTTCACTAAGCTCCATAGTTGATTAAGATCTTCTCTGTCAAAACCTCTGAGTAAATCTTCAAACAACTTGTACCTTTCAGAAATATCTCCAAGTCTGATTATCTTCCATCCTTTCATTCTTCCATCAGTGAACACTTCCCAGTCAATGATTGGATGTTTTACTTGTAAAGGCTTGATATAAGAAGATTCTGGAACAATCATCATCATACTCTTAATCTTCTCATTTGTTAACCCTTCTTCTTCAGACTTTTGTCTCTTTGCAACATCTGATTCCATAGTTTCTAATTCTCTCTTCTTACCTGTTTTGAAACCTCTTCTTGGAGTGTTCAGAATAGCATAAGTTTCATAGAATTCCCTTTCAATTATAGCATAAGATTTTCCTTTGAAGTCATTCATAGTGTAATTTGCTGAGTTCTTCAAATAATGTTTCATAGACTCAACTTGTTCCTTCTTTGTTGGCAACTTTATCTTGTATCCTGACTTCTGAATTTCTCTTATCCTTTGAATCAGATCTTCCCATGTTGCTACTCCATTCTTTTGAGTATGAACTCTTTAAGCTCCTCTGTCTTTTCTTCTTCATTCAACTGTTTGTCTTTGAGAACCATTGAAGCTTGAGCTCTTACAATCAAATCAGAATCCAACAAATATTGTAGCTGTTCATTGAACTCCTCTTGATTTGTCTCTTTTGATCTTGTTCTTTCCATGAATTCAGCTATGTTTCGTACATCATCAGCAGCCATTTTTCTTGCAAATTCCTCATCTTGAGCAATCTGAGCTTCTTCAGCTTGTTTGTCAGCCAATTCTTTTTCTTGAATATGCCTTGCTACAACTGAATCAAATGCTATCTGTTCTTGAGTTTTTGGTTTCGATTTCTTTAGCCTTTCCAATTCTTGAACAGCATCAACTTCTTCAGATGTCATTGGCTTCTTTCCCTTATCTGCCCTTTGAACTGCTTCATGCTCTGTCTCAGCAGTCTGAACTACTTCATGCTCTGTCTCAGCAGTCTGAACTGTTTCATGCTCTGTCTCAGTAGTTTGAACTGCTTCAACAGTTTGAACTTCTTTATGTGTCAGCTGTTTCTTGAATATGACCAGAACCTGGACCAATATCTGCAACATTACCAAAACCAAAACCTTCATCTTGTTCTGAGCCTTTATCATGCCTCCCCAGAGAACCTGATCTATCCTTGTCTTTACCAAATTTCCTCCCCTGTTTGGAAGAATTTTCATCATCTCCTTCTGAACCATCTGAATCATCATCAGAAGAATCATCATCCAATATCACTTTTGCCCTTTTCTTCTTTAACTGATCTTCAAGCTTCTTCACCCTTTTAGTTAGCTTGGTGTAGACTTTGGAAAACATTGCTTTATGAGATTTCAACTCCTCATTGTTCTTCTTAAGCTCCTCCTCCAAGGTCTTTACTCTGTCAACTAACTTGGTACATATTTCCATCAATTTAGTTTGTGAAGAGCTACCCTCATCAATTCTAGCTGTGTGACCTACTAGGAGAAGTGAATCTTTGGGCAAGGATCTAGTCACAACCCTAGTTAGACTAGGTTTAGACTTTCTCCTATAAGTGATGGTTGGTAGTTGGGTTGTTTCAAGTTCTTGAGTGGATGTGTGATGGGGATCAGTTGGAACTGCTGAACCTTCACCCAGCTCAGTTTGAAGCATTTGAGGAAACAATGGAACTGGTTCCCCTTGAAAAAGCCTACTAGCCATAGCCATATTTTGAAAAACCTTTGATTGAAGGCTAGGCATAGCAAAAGTTTCTGTTGGTTTTGTAAGCAGGTATGTCTTTTTATTCAAAATTGTTTGAACAAACCTGGGATACATTAAAAACTTTGTTTTGCTTGTAACATTAGATACCATACCCTCAAAAATAAATTTTGAAAAGTTAAAAACTCTGTTTGTAGACAAACAAATGAGAGCAATAGCAATATTGCTACTGAACTGCTCCCAAGCAGTCTTTTTAGGACTTAAACAACTTAAAAGGGTATGTATCAAAAATTTCCATTAAGGTGAGAAACATCCTTTTTGAAAAGTCAATTTGTGTTCAGATGTATCATACCCCATTTTTGTAAGTTCATCCCATATTTCAGTATTTAGCATAGTGTGGATACCATCTGAGTCTTCTAATTTAAGATGTCTCCTAATTATAGACTCGGTAACAACAAACTTAACACCATCTACTTCAGAATGAATTTCTGAGTCTCCATCTTCACTAGTCAAGACAGTAGCATTCTACCAGAACTGTGTGATGTGTGAGACATAAAGAGTAGGAGACACCATTAAAGCATACCTTATGTGAGAGCGGTTGAGAAAATCCACAATCTCATAAAACTTTGGTCCATCTCCCTCCTCTGTTTTCTCAAGAAACGCAACCTGATTATGACGTTTAACAAATTCCAATCCAACCATTCTTAGTGATGAAAAATGAAAGATTATAGCAATACAATGATCGTGTAAATTGGAATTGAGGTTTTATGTAGTCGCTTGGGGTTTATAGGTACTGTTTAGGGTTTCGCGTAAGAAGCGTATGAGATAAATTATCTTTAGAAAGAGAATAAATAAATTTATAGTAAAAAGATAATTATCGTCTATAAAAATCCCTATAAGTATCTTAAGGATAACGGTTTTACCCCAACGGCTAGAAAATTAATTACTGACAGATTTTTACAACGGCTAGTTGAGCCGTCCTAACTTTGTACGAACCGTACCAACTGTTGTAAAAATTTTGTTGAGCCGTATGAACTTTTGAAATAAATTATAAAATACCATGGCTCAAACATAGTTTTTAGAAAACTATCAGCTATCAATGGATTTGATGTGTCTTTACCAATAGCCGTTTGCTTTGAACTAGCCAACTCTTCACACTTAGATATGGTGTGCTGATAACCATACAATTTTTGGTAAATTGTCAACCATCAACGGATTTGATTAGTCTTTACCAGAAACTGTTTGCTCTGGACTAGTTGGTTCTTATGTGGATAAGACATGGTGAACCAATTACCATTTGTTGTATGCAAAGATCACATACTAATCTTGTAAAACCCAAAAATTTGAAAGCATGGTAAAAGACAAAAATGCCCCTATGAATTTAAAAATTTAATAAAAGGTTATAAAGTACCAAATCAATCCCGAACTTCTGGAAATGGACAAGTTATGCTACCAAATAATTTTGGCTATTACAATTAACATTTTACAAGGTACAAAATGACCAAAATACCCTTTGTATACCGAAATCCTTAAATAAGTAATTAAGTGTTTATAAAATCATTTTAAAAATTATTAAGGATAGGTAAATATGGAAAATGGTATTCAAAATTAATATTTTGATTTTGTCCAAGTATAGGCCGAATTTTTGGCCTCATCCCTCCCCCTAGACATGTTTTCCTCCCCATATTATAGCTAAATCCATTTTATTCTTCAAAAAAACCTAGCCGACAAAACAAAAACACACAAACAATTCCTCTCCTTGTTCATCCGAATTTCTGGAGTTCCAAGCTCATTTTTCTGGTGTTGTACACGTTCTAAGGAAGCTAAGAAAAATTGGTATGGGTTGTGGGAAGCTTTCGTTTGGTCGCTACATTTAATTCTTGTCGAAAACTCAATCCGTGAGGTATAATTCTAAAAACGATTTCCATAGGTTAAATAATTGATCTAGTATTTTTCTTACACTTATTATATCATATATGATCTGTGAAAAATGTTGGAATTAAATCATGCAAGCTTTAAGTGGTCGAATGGATTTAAAATATGTAAAATGGATTAATTATGGAAAACATTCAAAACGATTTTTCTGGGTGGCCTTGATAATTTTTATGAATTACTTGATCATGGTATAAGCTGGGAAAAATGCTAATTCGAATTATAGATACTTGTGTTAGTTGTTTTGGAATTAAATCATTAAAATGAGTGTAAATTCTAATATATCGAAAACGAATTTTTGAGGCATGGAAATTATTTTTCTTAGGCTCTATAGAAAGTATATGATCCAGGAAAAATAAGAGGTTGATTTTTAGAAGCTCAAAATGTCGATTTGGGAATTAATTTAAAATCGGATTTTTGGAACTAAAATAGAGAAAAATGTGGAATTAGGGTTTTCGATGGGATTAGGGTTTGTAAACCTGGATTTGAATTTTAAATGATGTTATTATGATGTGTAAATTATTGAGTGATGATTTGTATTGATTAGAGTTTGAATTTGTGAGATAATATGTTATACGAATTGGTTTTAAAATATTAAGGGGGTGTTTTGTAATTTAATAAACTTGTGGGCCATTTTTAGAATATTGGTTAGACCAGTGCTAAAGGGTAAAAATTATAACATGAGGGTCCTATGTGTAAGATTATCAAGATTTGGATTTAAAATGAAATTAGGGTTTCGATTTAGAAATTATTTAAATAGAGGGGTTAAAAGTGTAAATTCAGGAAAATTATGACTTTTCTGTGAAAATAAGGTTAGTAGGGAGGTAATGTGTAAATTTGGGAATTTATGGAGTTGATTTGTAATTAATATGGAATTATGATTTAATTTATAAGTTTTGTAAACTATAGGGACTAAAAATGTAATTATGTGAAACTTAGGGTTGTAATTCATACAATACTTAATTTGGGATGTATATTCTGTAATTTAGTGGATTTGAGGGTTAGTTGTGAAATTATGGATATTATATGGGTTAAAATGTAATTTATATAATTATAAGGTTTGTTTTGTAATTTTGACAATTAAAGGGTGTGAAGTGAAAAATTATGAAACTTAAAGGACGGGAGATGTGATTCTGAATGAATGATGTACTTGAATTAGTAGTTTACAATATTTTCATTCAAGACCCTTAACTTTGAGATGTTTGCAATTAAAACCCTAACTTATGAAACTTGTCATATTTAACCTTGAACTTGTATAACTTATTAAAATGAATGTTATTTCCATAATAACCTAATTAATGACTTAACTTAAGTTATATTTTGAATATTGCTAATTATGGAAACTTACTAAATAAGGAAACTTTCTAATTATGGAAACTTGCTAAATATGGAAACCTGCTAAAAATAGAAAGTTACTAAAATGGAAAGGCAATTAATTAAGAATGAATTGTAATTCCCTTCTACTCCTTTAGGTGTGAAGAAGGAGAGACCTTGAACCGTTTTCCATATTCTGTGCTCGTTTCTGTTTTGCTTTCGTCATAAGGTACGGATACTCTACCCTTTTTAGTAAGGGTGTCTTTTCACATGAACCTTCTGATATGACCTTGAGATATATCTTCTGATTATGACCTTGAGATGCACCTTGATATGACATTGAGACCTGACTCTTAGTTTGATACCCGAGCCATTTTATGTTACCTAGCCAGGAAGGTAACCTGGCCATGTCTGTGATGCACCACTGGCATGACTCATGTGTGGGTGAGTGATTTCTCACACCGTCCCTCTTATATTATGATATGGCCATTATGACTTTGAGATTATGATTTTGAGATGACTTTGAGTTTGGGGGCGTATGGATTGCAATCCTAGATTTGTATGTTTAGTGGATTTAACTATGACTTTGAGTTATGACTTTGAGGTGACTGGTACTGTGTGCAATACATGCCTTTCACATTTTCTGGGAGCTGATCACTCCACTATTATGATACATGAGGACACCCCTTATATTATCTGGTTGCCTAAGAGGTATCCCCTCTGATTGTGAGATTATGACTTTGAGATTATGATGTTGAGATTATGACTTTGAGTTTCTGGGCTCGTGGTGGATGACTATCCTATTCTTCTCTTATTATCCATGTATTTCGTTTATACCTTATGACATTCCCATTGCCTATATTATATTTCTATTGCGTTATTCTTTGCTTTGTATATGTATCTGTTCACTGAGCTTCTTAAGCTCAGCCGCACGTTTTCTTTTCGTGTGCGGCAGGTAATAAGCAGGACGACGGGTTTGGGTATGAGTGAAGAGACTTTTGGACTTAGAAGACTTTGATAGTTATTTTGGCTTAGAGATGATTAGAAGTTTTTATATTGTTAGAATTTGTAGTCGCATTGTAACCTTGTAATTTCAGTATTTCACTTGTAACCTTTGTACTTCCTTTGTATTATTGAAGATGTATGCTTGTGTATGTTTCTGATATGTCACCATTGTTGTGACATCTTTACCCTTGTCGGGTTGGGGTGTTACAATTATGGTATCAAAGCGACAGGCTGCGATTTCGTAATACATTTACCCTTGACCTGTGTAAGTTAGGACCACTAAGCTTTCCCTGTAGGCACTCGTAAGTCAACCTTTGAAAATTGCTTTAGGATTTCCCATAGGAACCTAAGTTTTGACCGGTGAGGAATGGGTAGACTATAAGGCATTTGTTTAAGCATCATTGCTTCCGTATCACTCTGATTCGTGCCTTGCTTTTGGTTAGATCCTGTTGATACCACTTCTGGAAAGTGAAAGCTTATGCTTTGCACCACCTAAGTTTTGAACCTGATTAAATCTTGAAGGCATTGAGAATTTCATAATAATGGCCTGACACTATTTGATCCTTATCTTCAAATCCCTTTTGTTAATCATTTTGATAATGACCCGCATTTCACTCTGATTCTTTTGTTAATCACTTTGACGCCTCTTCAGGCATTCCGAGAACCTCTATGGCGATGACGTACTGGATATGTTTTGCTATTTGATAAGTATCTATGAAGTTTCCGACACTATTGATTTCGTTTTACCCATCTCTGTCCTTATGAGAAGTCTTGTGGTGTGTAACCATGAGTATAAGAATGTTTTCTTCCTCACTTCTAATGATATAGCTTTGATTTGCGAACCGTCTTTCTTTGAATAGTTAACTTCGATTTTATTCTGACAAGGAAATTGTGGAATGATCAGTCAAATATTGACAACTACCCTTCTATGTCTCACCTTTAACGTTTGCAACAATTTTGAACTCCCTACTACGATTTCTGATTTATAAACCCTTTGCTATCACTATTACTCTGGAGACTCGTGTGTTACGTTTGCGGTTATAAAGTTTTCTTAGAAACCATTTCGTACACCATTAAATGAACCTCATCGTAGAAGCCTTTTGGCACCTTGAGTTTTCTGAACATGAACCTTGTATTGAACGTTATTTGGCACCCTGAACTTCTTGAACATAATCCCTGTTGGACGTCAAGTTTTTCCACCGGAGTATGAAGTAAGATTTGACATGATACCGAGAGATTCTAGTCACTAAACGAAGATGTCTTTCGGATCATACCAATTGACTGGAGCAACCGGGAAGAGCAGCAACCGAAGACCAGGAAGTGAGTTTACTTAAGTGTATCTTCTGGGCATGTTTTAGTTTCGTTCGCGATAAAGAAGGATGGTAACTGGAGATATGTATGGAAGCTGAACCGTATTACTGTTAGAAGCCAATATTCCTCCACCCTGGAACGACTATGTATTTTGTTTAAATTCAGAGCGCGAAGTTTCCTTTCTGATGAATTGATACTATTCTTGAAATCGCCTTCCGTATTCGTAAACGACTGCCATGACGGTTAATGACGCTAATAGTATTAGCTAAAGCTCTGACGATCTTGGTGAATTGGATAGATGATATTTTCTCATGAGTACTGGGCATATGGTCATTGTATGACTTAATGGTACATTCGGAGACGAGGAAGAACATGAAAATCATTTTGCACCTTGTTAGAGATTTGAGGATCATTTGTGTATTCTGAGAGATTGATGTCGTTTGAGACAACGGTGTTCCTTGCATGACCTGGAGTTGACGACAATGGAGACTACCCCGAAGAGTGGAGACATTCTTTACAAGGCAGAAGTGTTGGCGATGCAGAAGAAGAAATTCTAGTCAAGATGGCGAACCTGGAGCTGATGAAGACATGCAGTCCCACTTCCCTATTCATCTTAGTTGTACTGAGATGAATTGAGAGCGGAAGCAGACTGGATGATGGAGAGATTTAAAGACCGTGCCAGAAATCCAAGTTGCTCCATCACATTCCAAGAAGAACTGCAGGAGGCTCGACGACCCAGACACAAGTTTCCGACTTTGGTTTCATTTCCCGATTGAGGGACAGACGAAGACAGACTAACAGGACTTGAAGAGATTGGAGGTGTTGAATGAGCGGGATCGGGAAACAGACCCTTCATGTTTGGAAGATTAGATTTTATGAAGGCCGAAGTTCTTGAAGATTAATAAGATCCTTGATGATTTAAGTTTCCTAGAAGCATTTCAGTTCGTGTTTATTTTTTGTATGTTCGGTGATAGCTTTGTTTGAGAGATTTTGGCGAGTTGTGGAAGATATGATACTGGTGACGGCGTACCTCACTTCTGCTAGGCAATCTGGGATTTTGAGACTCTTGCGAATAGTTTTGGTTTCTCTCTTGACTGTGGCAATTGTTTTTGTTGACCTCTGAGACTGTAGAAGTACTAGGTGGATTAAGATAGGTGGTTTTGATTACGATTTGAGATAAAGTATGACCATCATGAGGGCATATTTATATGATGCCAGTATTATGACGTCTGGCCAACGTGATAATACTTACATCATATAACGTGCACTTGTTGTGGGCATAGGATATCTTGGGGAGTACAAAAGAAGTTAGAATTTGATCTCTGTTGGATTATCTGTGATTAATGAGACTTTAGGATTCATTCTACCTATGCGTTTAATCTGCTTTCATCGTTATACGACTGGATACGTTTGGATACTCGACACGCGTTTGTTGACCTCTGTATTTCCGATAAGAATCTTGGGTTCTGTTGTAGAACTTTCTACCGTCTATTTTCTGTCAGTATGGATCTGATCTGTTACTATTGAAAAGTACACCTACATTTTGCTATATGTACGTTTCGCATCCGTTGATTATGTTTCATTATGACCTGCTATGAGTTGATTGAGGCTGTTGATTTTGAGGAGCAAGACCTGTTTGTTTATGAGAACACCTATGAAAGGTTATACTGAAGCTGAGACTATTTGAGAATCTGAAGAGTTTTGAACTCATATACTACTCCCATGTTCGCTACAATTCGATACGTTTTCATCTGATTTGACTATTTCTATTCCACGGACGAAAATCCGTCAATCCTACATCTTCCCTGAACCCCTTCTGATGAGATACGTTTATCATCCATTACGTTTAGTATATCATTCTTTTGATGTGAATCCTGAGCGTTATTTCTTTTTGAGAAAACCGAAATTATTTGATCGGCAAGATTGAGTCATGAGAAAATACTTGGTTTGGAAGAACCTGCTCGAGCGTGAGAATGTTATGTTGATCGTTTGCAACTTGCTACGACTTCGTTTAACTTTGCGACTTCAAATTTCGAGGACGAAATTTTTCTGTTAGAGGGGAAGAGTTGTAAAACCCAAAAATTTGAAAGCATGGTAAAAGACAAAAATGCCCCTATGAATTTAAAATTTTAATAAAAGGTTATAAAGTACCAAATCAATCCCGAACTTCTGGAAATGGACAAGTTATGCTACCAAATAATTTTGGCTATTACAATTAATATTTTACAAGGTACAAAATGACCAAAATACCCTTTGTATACCGAAATCCTTAAATAAGTAATTAAGTGTTTATAAAATCATTTTAAAAATTATTAAGGATAGGTAAATATGGAAAATGGTATTCAAAATTAATATTTTGATTTTGTCCAAGTATAGGCCGAATTTTTGGCCTCATCCCTCCCCCTAGACACGTTTTCCTCCCCATATTATAGCTAAATCCATTTTATTCTTCAAAAAAACCTAGCCGACAAAACAAAAACACACAAACAATTTCTCTCCTTGTTCATCCGAATTTCTAGAGTTCCAAGCTCATTTTTCTGGTGTTGTACACGTTCTAAGGAAGCTAAGAAAAATTGGTATGGGTTGTGGGAAGCTTTCGTTTGGTCGCTACATTTAATTCTTGTCGAAAACTCAATCCGTGAGGTATAATTCTAAAAACGATTTCCATAGGTTAAATAATTGATCTAGTATTTTTCTTACACTTATTATATCATATATGATCTGTGAAAAATGTTGGAATTAAATCATGCAAGCTTTAAGTGGTCGAATGGATTTAAAATATGTAAAATGGATTAATTATGGAAAACATTCAAAACGATTTTTCTGGGTGGCCTTGATAATTTTTATGAATTACTTGATCATGGTATAAGCTAGGAAAAATGCTAATTCGAATTATAGATACTTGTGTTAGTTGTTTTGGAATTAAATCATTAAAATGAGTGTAAATTCTAATATATCGAAAACGAATTTTTGAGGCATGGAAATTATTTTTCTTAGGCTCTATAGAAAGTATATGATCCAGGAAAAATAAGAGGTTGATTTTTAGAAGCTCAAAATGTCGATTTGGGAATTAATTTAAAATCGGATTTTTGGAACTAAAATAGAGAAAAATGTGGAATTAGGGTTTTCGATGGGATTAGGGTTTGTAAACCTGGATTTGAATTTTAAATGATGTTATTATGATGTGTAAATTATTGAGTGATGATTTGTATTGATTAGAGTTTGAATTTGTGAGATAATATGTTATACGAATTGGTTTTAAAATATTAAGGGGGTGTTTTGTAATTTAATAAACTTGTGGGCCATTTTTAGAATATTGGTTAGACCAGTGCTAAAGGGTAAAAATTATAACATGAGGGTCCTATGTGTAAGATTATCAAGATTTGGATTTAAAATGAAATTAGGGTTTCGATTTGGAAATTATTTAAATAGAGGGGTTAAAAGTGTAAATTCAGGAAAATTATGACTTTTCTGTGAAAATAAGGTTAGTAGGGAGGTAATGTGTAAATTTGGGAATTTATGGAGTTGATTTGTAATTAATATGGAATTATGATTTAATTTATAAGTTTTGTAAACTATAGGGACTAAAAATGTAATTATGTGAAACTTAGGGTTGTAATTCGTACAATACTTAATTTGGGATGTATATTCTGTAATTTAGTGGATTTGAGGATTAGTTGTGAAATTATGGATATTATATGGGTTAAAATGTAATTTATATAATTATAAGGTTTGTTTTGTAATTTTGACAATTAAAGGGTGTGAAGTGAAAAATTATGAAACTTAAAGGACGGGAGATGTGATTCTGAATGAATGATGTACTTGAATTAGTAGTTTACAATATTTTCATTCAAGACCCTTAACTTTGAGATGTTTGCAATTAAAACCCTAACTTATGAAACTTGTCATATTTAACCTTGAACTTGTATAACTTATTAAAATGAATGTTATTTCCATAATAACCTAATTAATGACTTAACTTAAGTTATATTTTGAATATTGCTAATTATGGAAACTTACTAAATAAGGAAACTTTCTAATTATGGAAACCTGCTAAAAATAGAAAGTTACTAAAATGGAAAGGCAATTAATTAAGAATGAATTGTAATTCCCTTCTACTCCTTTAGGTGTGAAGAAGGAGAGACCTTGAACCGTTTTCCATATTCTGTGCTCGTTTCTGTTTTGCTTTCGTCATAAGGTACGGATACTCTACCCTTTTTAGTAAGGGTGTCTTTTCACCTATGCATTGATGTTGAGCTATGATTTTAAATCTTTGCCATGATACTTTTGACATGAACCTTTTGATATGACCTTGAGATGCATCTTGATATGACATTGAGACCTGACTCTTAGTTTGATACCCGAGCCATTTTATGTTACCTAGCCAGGAAGGTAACCTGGCCATGTCTGTGATGCACCACTGGCATGACTCATGTGTGGGTGAGTGATTTCTCACACCGTCCCTCTTATATTATGATATGGCCATTATGACTTTGAGATTATGATTTTGAGATGACTTTGAGTTTGGGGGCGTATGGATTGCAATCCTAGATTTGTATGTTTAGTGGATTTAACTATGACTTTGAGTTATGACTTTGAGGTGACTGGTACTGTGTGCAATACATGCCTTTCACATTTTCTGGGAGCTGATCACTCCACTATTATGATACATGAGGACACCCCTTATATTATCTGGTTGCCTAAGAGGTATCCCCTCTGATTGTGAGATTATGACTTTGAGATTATGATGTTGAGATTATGACTTTGAGTTTCTGGGCTCGTGGTGGATGACTATCCTATTCTTCTCTTATTATCCATGTATTTCGTTTATACCTTATGACATTCCCATTGCCTATATTATATTTCTATTGCGTTATTCTTTGCTTTGTATATGTATCTGTTCACTGAGCTTCTTAAGCTCAGCCGCACGTTTTCTTTTCGTGTGCGGCAGGTAATAAGCAGGACGACGGGTTTGGGTATGAGTGAAGAGACTTTTGGACTTAGAAGACTTTGATAGTTATTTTGGCTTAGAGATGATTAGAAGTTTTTATATTGTTAGAATTTGTAGTCGCATTGTAACCTTGTAATTTCAGTATTTCACTTGTAACCTTTGTACTTCCTTTGTATTATTGAAGATGTATGCTTGTGTATGTTTCTGATATGTCACCATTGTTGTGACATCTTTACCCTTGTCGGGTTGGGGTGTTACAAATCTCCAGAACACCATTTAGTCCAAAACATCAAGCATTCATAATCCCTTGGTGTTTTCCATCCAATCCTGCAATTGTTAGTCCAAAAACAAAAAAACAAGCCACAAAGAACTTGTCTCACAATATAAAAGCATATGACTAACAATGCACATTACAAAGAAAAATTAATTTCCTTGTGGAACCCAAGCCAAAACAGACTTAGGCTTTCCTCTTGCATCAACATAATTCATTCTTTTCAAAACATTCTTAGCACCATTGGGTTTAATAGGTCTCCAAACCCAACATGCTGATGCATTCACTCCAATACCCATATTTCCCTTAGCAGTGTTTTTATTCACTCCAGTACCAATTACTCTGCTAGCAGTTGGAACTGCTGGCTTGGTAGTTGTTACCTTTGGTTTCCAAACTTGGTTTTTCACCACTGCTTTTTCATAAAAGGTTCTTTTACCAGTTTTGTATGATGGTTTAAAAACAGTTATTGTATTTTGAACTAGTGGCCTTGGGTGAATTGTTCTCATAGGTCTGACAGTCTGAACTGCTGGTCTAGCAGTTTGAATTGGTCTTTGGTCAGACTTTAATAGAACTGATATGGGTATCATTCTATCATTCCTAGGAAGAGTTTTAGGTCTTTCTATACACATGCTTTTGTTTGAATACCCTCTAACATACTTATCACTAAAAGCTGCAAGATGGTCAAAACTTCCACAAGAGTAACAAGCTTTCCTATAACAGACAAAATCATCCCCTAATTGATGAGATTTGAGGTCATTCCAATTCCTTTGATTACCTCTTGGCTTGTTTGTGGTTCTATACATTTCTGCATACCTAACTGTTGGTCTAAAAGGTTTGGCATTTGATCTAGGCCTAACAGTCTCAGGTTTAATCATCTTTGGAACTTTTGGTTCCTCCACTTTAGCACTAACAGGCTTAACCACAACCTGATCATCCTCATCATCAGAAGTCCATTCCTCTATGGTTGGAGCATCTGAGTCCTTAGCTGAGGACCTATCAGAAGACACCTTGTCCTCAGATAGTGATTTATCACTTGCACTTTTATACACAGGTTTATCAACTACATCCTTCTTGGGTTGAGGACCATAGTTAAGCACAGGTAATTGAAATTCAGGAAGTCCTGTGTGTTCTAAGTCTATGCCTGGGGGTGTTGGAATTCCTCTATAGGGAGGTGGAACTAACTTATAACCTAGGCCTGACTTAGCTTTATTAAGGATCTGACACTCAATTATCTTTTGAACACCTTTTGATGTGTATTCTAGTGTGTCTACACTCATCTGAATGTT
The DNA here is from genome assembly GCA_021014915.2 of Artemisia tridentata subsp. tridentata. Lineage (NCBI taxonomy): Eukaryota > Viridiplantae > Streptophyta > Magnoliopsida > Asterales > Asteraceae > Artemisia > Artemisia tridentata. The sequence continues at coordinate 267,968,063 of CP139505.1, forward strand.
TTCCTTAGCTTTCTTAACCTGTTCTAGCTCATGTTTTAACACAGTCATCTCATTCTCTCTAAACATTAAGTCTCTCTTAACAATAATCATATCATCAGAAACTTAGACTCATTACTTTGATAATGAACAATTTGTTCTTCTAACACAGCTAAAGCCCTCTTATGATTTGCTAAGTTAAAAGCAGTTTCAACTAGCTCTTTCCTCTGATTCTCATATCTTTTCTTAAGTGTTTCTAGATCTTTTAAAGATCCACAAGATTTAGAACATTTTGAAACTTGTACCTCAGAATCAGAAAATGCCATGAGAGCAACCTCTGTAGATGCTTCTGCTTCCTCCTCTGCAATATAGCTCCAGTCACATCCTAAGCCATCAATGGCAACCATGGCTTTCGAGCTTGAATCAGTAACCTCCACAACCCTTGACTTATTTCCATATCCTCTGCTCTTTCCATCTTGTTGGCTTGGTAATCTGCACTCCCTTGAATAATGACCTTTCTTGTGGCAGTTGAAACACTCAATCTTGGACTTGTCATACCCTGCAACATCATTGCTGTTTATGACAATCTTCTTGCCAGTCTTCTTCAAGAATCTCCTAGCTCTCAAGCTGAGAAGAGAGAGCTGCCACTTAATATCCATCTCTTCAATATCATCTTCATCAATCTCTTGAAGATCTGAATGAGTCAACATACTTCCATTGTGCTGAGTAGTCAAGAAAGCACAATAAGTATCATCATTCAAAAGTCCACTAGTATTGCTTGAGGTGCTAGCAGTACCAAGGTTTGCACTAGCAGTACCAACTGCTCCAGCAACTTGCACTTCTTCATCCGGACTTGAGGAACTGGGAGTTGATACAAAGGCCAAATTTCCTGAACTTGAGCTTGAGCTTGATCCAGCAGACTTCTTAATATCATGTTCAACTATCTTGAAGTTGCTATAGAGATTCATTAAGCTCATGGAATCTATATCAGGCTTGTTTTTCCATACAACCACATGCATAGCCCATTTAGCTGGTAGACTCCTCAGAAATTTGGAGTTGAGATCTTCCTGAGGCATCTTAATTCCTAGAACAGCCAATTGACTCACCAGCTTTTGAAGCCTATTGAACATATGATCCAACGACTCATTGCTTGTTGCTGTAAAGTTCTCAAACTGATGCTTGAGAAGGGTCTTCTGGGTTTTCTTGGTGGCTTCATTCCCACCATATCTTGCAATAATAGCTTCAAAAAGGGTTTTAGCACACTTAAACTTGCTAAAATTCAACAACTGGTCATTGGGAATAGTCATCAGAAGCAAACTTCTAGCCTTAACATCATTCTTGTGCCTTGCCTTCTCTTCATTAGTGGTTGGCTTTGTCTGCACTGTAGTCTCAGATTTTCCTTCAACAAGAGTTGTTGTTGTTACTGGTGTAAAAGAGTTTCCTTCTTCAATGATCTCCCAAAGTGCATAGTCTTGCACATGGAAAAACTGCTCAATACGAAGTCTCTACATGTCGAACTCATTAGGTTTAAGCATAGGAAGCTTAGCATCAATGTTAGTTGTGGTTGGTGTTGTTTCCATGTCCATCTTTGTTCTTCTCGGATCTTCTAAATCTAAGTATCAGTAACCTGTCTCTGATACCACTTGACCGGATCTACACACACGCCTTGTGTTAGATGTGATACTAAGAATTATACTTAGTCTAGCACGCGGAATTTACTAGCTAGCACTTAGAAGACTTTATGTGTTTGTGTTTTGTATGGTTTGAATGTAACAATGAATGAACACAGAATAATGAACTTCAACTTCAACGATTCAATATTATTAGAACAATAATACGAGTGATCTCCTATCACTAGGGTTTACAACCTTGAATCTTAACTTAACAATACGTTTTTCTTCTATGTGTATATATAACCTTAAACCTAAGCAATCCTTTTATAGACCAAGGATTCCTTCACAAGATAACTATCATTCTAATCGTATAAGATATACACAATATCTTTTCCATATTTATCTTCTTACACGTTTACAAAATAATAATAAGCAGTACAAATATTTCTTTCATAACCGTACTAACTGCTTATGTCTTCAAAACTCTTCAGCAGTACTAACTTCCATCTTCAACAGTCCTAACTGCTATCTTCAACAGTTCTAACTGCTATAGCTTAATTTCCTAACACTTATTATTAGTTAGTTTAGTGTGTAGTTCATATTGGTGTTGATTGATTACACATAAGATTCGAATCAAGGTTTTCAATAAGTAGACTTTTAAGAAGTTTTCAAAAAGCTTAAAAACCGGTAAAACTATTCAACCCCCCCTTCTAGTTTTCCACAACTTTCTTCATCCTTAGTGAGTTTAGTTTCCGAGGACATTGGTTTTTTAATATGTTTTGAATCTTCAAGACCAAATTTCTTAAGCATATCCTTGATATACTTAGATTGGTTGAAGAATATCACATCTTCTAATTGTTTGATTTGGAGAACTAAGAAAAAGTTTAGTTCCCCCATCATACTCATTTCAAACTCATCATGCATGATTTTTGAGAATTCATTGCATAACTCTTGACAAGTTGAACCGAATATAATGTCATCCACATATATCTGGACTATGATAATATGTGATCCCTTTTTCTTGGTGAAAAGATTATTGTCTACTAGGCCCATGGTATACTTATGGTCAACTAGGAAAGTCTTAAGTCGATCATACCAAGCTTTTGGTGCTTGCTTAAGTCCGTATAATGCTTTCTTAAGTTTATAGACATGATTAGGTTTTTCAAAATCGGCAAAGCCGGGAGGTTGTGCTACATATACTTCCTCGTTTATAAAACCATATAGAAATGCACTTTTGACATCCATTTGAAATAGTTTAAAGTCATGTGCACATGCATATTCAAGTAGTATCCTAATTGACTCAAGTCTCGCCACGGGTGCAAATGTTTCATCGTAATCTATACCTTCTTGTTGATTGTAGCCTTGTGCTACTAGCCTAGCTTTGTTTCTAGATACTACGCCATTTTCATCCATTTTGTTTCTAAAAACCCATTTTGTACCTATTATGGTTTGATTTTTAGGTTGTGGGACTAATGTCCAAACGTCATTCCTAACAAATTGATTTAATTCCTCTTGCATCGCAATGACCCAAGATTCATCTTTTATGGCTTCATTAACATTTTTAGGTTCAATTGTTGAAACAAAACAAAAGAAATTACTTTCGTTTTGAGCTTTAGACCTTAATGTTCTTTCATTGATTTTTCCTATGACGTTTTCTAATGGATGACTTTTGGTTTCTTTGATATTAACTATTTCTCTTTTTACCGGTTCATCTTCTTTGTCACTTTCAATATTTTCCTGATTTTCAACCATTTGACTTTCAACTAAGTCATCATCTACCAAAGGTGATGTCTTAGAGGGAGGTGGACTTTCATCGAATGTTACTTTAAATGATTCCTCGACTCTTGAGGTTTCTTTGTTCAAAACTATATATGCTTTGCTATTTTGTGAATATCCTAGAAATACACCTTCATACGACTTTGGGTCGAACTTGGTGAGATAATCCTTTGTGTTTAAAATGAAGCACTTGCTTCCAAATACTCTAAAATATCCTAAAGTAGGCTTTTTGCCTCTGTATAACTCATATCGAGTCTTTTTTCAAGAATGGTCTAATTAGAACTCGATTTAGGATATATGTGGATGTATCTACAGCGTGACACCAAAAATTTTGAGGTATGTTTTGTTCATTTAACATAGTTCTACTCATTTCTTGAATTGTCCTATTTTTGCGTTCTACTACACCGTTAGATTGAGGAGTTCGAGGAGCTGAGAAATTATGTGTTATGCCATTGGCATCACAAAAATCTCCGAATTGGATTTCGTTGTCAAATTCACGACCATGGTCGGTTCTTATAGACACTATGTTACTTCCTATTTGATTTTGAATTTTCTTACTTAAGATTTCAAATTTATCAAACGCTTCGTTTTTAGTTTTCAAAAACTTAGTCCATGTATACCTAGAGTGATCATCTACTATTATCAAAGTATAAAAGTTTCCCCCGTAACTTTGTATAGCGGATGGACCAAACAAATCCATATGTAACAATTCTAGACACCTAGATGTAGACACCATGTTTTTAGCCTTATGGCTATTATGAACTTGTTTTCCTATTTTGCAAGCTTCACAAAAGTGTTGGTCATATTTCAACTTGGGCAGGTTCCTAACGAGTTCCTTAGATGATAAGGATTGAATTAACCTCATATTGGCGTGACCTAAGCGTCGATGCCATAGAGTTGAGTTTTTGTCCAGAGAGGTGAGACAAAGTTTGTCTTTAGGTGTTTTGTCTAATTTCATAGCGTAAACGTTATTCTTCAAAACACCTTTTCCTACGGTTATGCCATCCTTAAGTATTTTACTTCCATTTTCACTAAAAAGGACGTTATACTTTTTGCGGCATAATTGACTAATACTAAGTAAGTTAAATCCTAAATTATCTACATGAGCAACATCATCAATAGTGAGAGAGTCATGAGAGATTGTACCTTTTCCGATGATTTTACTTTTAAGCTTGCTACCGAATGTGACATTACCTCCGTCGTACACTTGGTAGGATGAGAAAAGGCTTTTGTTCCCCGTCATGTCTCTTGAACACCCACTATCTTTAATCCACTCATCTGGTTCTAACTCAACTTTTAAGCATACCTAAGTTCAAGAAAAACTCAAGCGTTTGGTCCCCAATATCTCATGGGTCCGTTTGGGTTAAACATAACATTATCATGGTTCATGTATGGAAAAGGTGGACAAGTGTTCCATGGCATGTAGTTGGGACCTTGATAGTTCCTAGACATGTTTTGGTTCCAACTATTCTGATAATGATGTTGTGAGTTAAAGTTACTCTTAGGAAAGGGGTGTTTGGGAAAACTAGTTTTAGGTCTCTGTTGAATCGTTTTAATCCTAAACTCATTATTAACTTGTCCTTTTCCTATAGTAACTACTGGTTTTTGTTTGTTAACTATTGTACTAGTGCTAGGTTTTCTAGTGACCTTAACGAATTCAGTACGATCAGATTTAAGAACCTTCTGTTTATCAACTGTTTCCGCGGATCCTTTTGGTACTACTGGCGGAACCAAGTTTTTGGATCCGCCAGATCCGTGGTTGTCTGCAGTTGTTGAAACAGTTTCTTTTTCTTTCACTGTTTGTTTTTCAAAGTCACTTAAGTTTCTTAGTTTCATAAAATGTAGCTTGGTCTTATCAAGCTGAAACTTTTGATCTTTCATTATATCATCCATACAATTAATGTGTTTATCAAATCTTTTAAATTTAGAATTTAGTTTGATAAGTTTTTCCTGTGTGGACTTAAGTGTTTCTATTTCTAGTTTAAGTTCTTGACATGAGACACATGTTTCCTTAGCATCTTTACCCTTTTCTAATCTTAAGGCTTTTTCTTTTAACCAATATACTTCGTTTTCCAAGAATTCCTTTTTGGTTTTTAAGAACTTATTTTTGTTTATGATTTTAAGGGTAATTTCACACAGTTTATTATATTCTATTTCTACTGTGTCATCATCAATAGAAGAGTAGGATGAGTCAGATAGTACCTCGTTAGAGTCATTGGCCATAAGAGCAACTTCGTCATTCTTAGGCTCGTCGTCATCTCCTTCACTATCACTCCAAGCTCCACTAACAAATGCTCTTTGAGACTTGTTCTTTGGAGGCTTTGCACATGTCCCTATTAGGTGACCGGAATCTCCGCACCTAAAACACTTTCTATCTACTTTTCCCTTCCTATCATCACGGTCTTTCCGGAAGGATTTCTTTTCTTCACGAGGTTGTCTTACAAACTTGCCTCGTCTCCTGAAGAATTTTCTTGAAATCTCTAACAGCCATGGCATACTCTTCGTCTTCGCTATCTGAGCTAGACTCTTCATCGTTACTAGACTCTACCCTAGCTTTTAAGGCAATGGACTTCATCTTCTCCTTCTTGCCTTTAACTATTTCTGAATCTTTTTCCATCACCATCTCGCGAACCTTGAGATTTCCGATGAGCTCGTCTAGTGTCATGCTTGAGAGATCCTTGGATTCTTCAATAGCTGTCACCTTTGCTCTCCACTTCGGATGAAGTGCTCTAAGAAATTTCCTGACAAAGTTCTTACTAGAAAAGGATTCGTCAAGTGCTTTAAGAGATGTAATAATAGTATTGAACCTAGAGAAAGCACTATCAATGGTCTCATCTTCAGAGATAACAAATTGTTCATATTGTTGAACAAGAAGATCAATTTTGTTATCTTTGACTTATGAGTTCCCTTGATGAGTGATAATCAATGATTGCCAAATATCTTTAGCCGTTTTACACATAAAAACTCTTTCATATTCTTTCTTTGGTAAAGCATTATAAAGCATCATTTTAGCTTCATTATTTTTGGCAATCAACTTCTTTTGCTCATCACTGTGATGAGTAAGAGAAGTACCCATATCCCGACCACTAGATATATCATTACTTATGGGTTTGTAATCACCCTCTACAATAATATACCATAGATCTATGTCCTTTGACTTCACATACGTCTCAAAGCGGTTTTTCCAATTTATAAAACAATTAGGTTCAAATAGTGGTGGTCTTTGCATAGATTGTCCTTCTTTAAAGTTTTCAAAATCCATTGATTGTTTCAAGTTTTTAAAATACAATATATTTTGAAATCTTGAGTAACGTAGCTCTGATGCCAATTATGGAAAACTAGAAGGGGGGTTGAATAGTTTTTACCGTTTTAAAATTAATTCGCTTTGTGACTTAAAGTGATTTCAAAGTAAATATACACAAACAAACAATATAAGTAAAGTAAGTAAGGATAGGAACAATCAAACCACAACACGGAGATTTATAGTGGTTCGGCTACAAGGACTCTCTTCCTTGCCCTACTCCACTCCTCAAGCCTCTAACTCGAGAGTTTTTCTTCACTAAGAAACAAACTCCCTTCTCGGCAGAGAAAACCTTTTTACACGTCGCTTACACTTTATCCGGTACTAAGCTAAACACCGGGTTCTTTACAAGGGTACAACCACTCCCGTTGGTTCTTTAACAAGGGTACAACCACTCCCGACACTCTATGTGTTTTGAGGACTAAAACACTAACCGATCACTACTGAATAAATAGTATAAACAATGATGTGGATACTACTAGATCACACAGTAACTAACTAATCAAGGCTTGCAACACAGTGTTGAAGCTTGTTGATGCTTGATCTCTTTTGCTACAAAAAGAAAGATCACTAAGAATGAAATGAATGAATGTAATGGGTTAGTAATGTATAAATGTATGAATGTGTATTTTATGGTATGTAAGTGATAAGTGTGCCTGAATGATCAGCTTGCTATTTATAGGCAAAGCTGATCAACAGGGCAAGGATTTGGCGGATCCCAAAAATTGGATCCTCCTTTGTACTGGTTTGGTTCCGCGGGGACCAGGATAGCTAAGATATTCTCATATCTTTCCATATCTTGCACAATCTTTCCATATCTTCCAAGGTCAACTCTTTAGCTTGAAGATCTATACAAGATATCACCTAAATCCTCAAGATATCCTAAAGATATCAAAATGAGGTATGCCATGATGTCATGTTTAATATTTCTAATTTAAGAAATAAAAGTAAAACATGTAAATGTAAAATGTATATATGCAATGTGATTCCTAGTGATCATGTAATGTGTAAATATGTTTTTAAAAGACTTGTTGCTATAAATGTAAAGGACTTAATCTTATATTTATGCTTTGCTTAAAGTTAAACTTTGTAATTGTCATTAAAAAAATTAAGCAAAGATCATAAAATATAAATAACGTTTTTAGGACGATATTTGTATTAACAAATAGCAAACGTCATAAAAAATGGAAGAAACCGTGAAGCAGTATGCAATTATGTCGCCAAAGCACAAGTCCATCTCCGTGCAAACGAACAACAAAGAAGAGGAAAAAAAGAAAAGAAGAAGAGAAGAAGAGGGCGATTTCAACATTCTATTCAGTTTGTACGTCCGGAAACCTCTCGTTCAAACTGCATGAGAGTGTTAGATGATAGGTTATGGTCCAAACCTAAAGGCTTAGGGTCCATTAGATTTACGGTTATATTTGTTTATTCTCTAAGTCACGTTCTATTATAATTTGAGATGAAATGTCACTAGTAAAAACGGGGCCTTCCCCGACGACTTTTTTTCTACCATGCCGACGTCATGTCAACGGTAGATGATAGGTGCCGACGACATTTCGAAGGCACGTTGTAGTCGTGAATGCCTCGTAGGGACTTACTATCCCGTCGACTTTTCCCGACGATAATGTGGGACCCACAACCATTTTCCCGATGACATGTCGTCGGTACAATGTTGTTAATTAATAACTTAATTAAGTAACTAGTCAACGAAAGTCAAATATTTATTATTAGATGCTGACGACATGTCGAAGGTACAAATTTTACGTAGTCAACGAAAGTCAAATATTTCTTATTAGATGCCGACGACATGTCGAAGGTACAAATTTGACATATTCAATGAAAGTCAAATATTTCTTATTAGGTGCTGACGACATGTCGAAGGTACAAAAGAGCACCAAATAAATTTGATCACCAATTTACCGATGACATATCGTCGGTAACCCATACTGCTGCTGCTGCACAACGGCCTGCACAACAGCAGTTCTCCAAATTTTTTCTGGAAATTTTTCCAGAAAAATCCTACCACAACTTGTACACAACCAAAACCTTTACGCAACCATTAGCGACATGCCAATATCCAAAAACAACTTATAACGGCTAAAACACTTATATATAATCGCTAAACACCGTAAACACATTAAAACATTACAAACATCTAGTAGTGTGTTGGGTTAGTTTCATGTTAGTTTATTATGTTAAAACTAGTTAGTTGTCTAATAAATGGCCAAGTCTACGCTCTAAAAGTAGCCGAAGTTGTAAAGCTTGACTTTTCATTCATGTATTTCTAATTAGGTAACCATGGTTGTATTTTTACGCTGTGCATTATATAAACGAGAATGGCACCGGTCCGCCGCGTTGCGGGCGGGCCTTTTTTTTCTCGGGATTTTTTTAAGTAGAAAGTGATACTAACTCGGGTTGTCCATCCTCATAAACCTGAAAAAAGTTGGCCTAAATTAACATATGTTTAGCCATTTCACACATCCACTTCACCCGAGTTTTCTTCGGTTAAAGTTTCTCTCCATTTGTCCAATATCTCACTATAGCTCATATAAACGTCACTATTACAGGTTTCTAAGCATAATGTCACATATTGATATGAAAATAGAAATAGCAAGAGACAGAAACCGTGAGCTTCTCTACATGGAACGCGAGATTAATAATCTTTCTGTGTTTAACCCATTCATCAGCTTCGGCGTCGGCTACACCTCTAGACAACAACTTTGTCAATGGATTATGTTCCGAGACTGCCATTATATATAACAATACCATATTAATCTTTGCATTTCAAATATTAGGTGCTTTCATTGTAGTTGATGACAAAATTTGTACATAAAATATGATCAAACAGTCAAATGGTTACCTGGTACATTAGATAGGGTGCGGGTTGCAGCGGACACCTCCTCTACACCGTTCTTTCCATCAGGTGCAAAGATACCGCCTCTACCTATATCCTTTAACTCGTATCGCTAAACAGGTTTACTGGAATAATAGCAGAAAGGCGCGTTAAAAAATATAATGTCAACACATTACATTACAGGAAAGGAACGCATGATTCATCTAAACACTAAATCATCACATGAAGAAAGGATCCACATGATATTGAAGTTTTACCAACAAATATGTTATGCATGATTATCGTCTACTGTCATTAAACGTATGACCAGAGAATATATTTTCAATGCTGATTGTCCAAACTACACTAAAGAGTTGCATTGCACCAATATCAAACAACATCCAGATATGACGGCTGCACTATTCTCCAAGATGCATGTTACAAATTCTTTTGTTTACAAACTATACAGATACAATCAATAATTAAGAACTAAATAAAATCATCATTTTATGAAAGAAAATGATACCTTATTATTACGCTGGACCACATGACAATTCCAAAGATTTGCAACCTAATTCAAGAACAGAAGTTTATGATGAAATCAGATAAGCCAATGATTTGCAGCCTAATTCGTGTTGGGTGGCATAGAAAAGCTTGGATTTTGTAAATGTTAATTGTTAGTTGATGAAGTATTTGTTAATCTTATTTGGTCTATACAAATTCTTCTTCTAAAAAATGATCCAAACCCATTTTCAGATGACTGAATAAATTTTATCCCCTGTTTACGAAGGCATCCATGTTTTCATGACAGTAAACGGTGATCAAATGACTGGATTACATGCTATTCAAATGTCTTCAACTTTCTGCAAAATTATATCTTGAAAAATATAACTCAGATTCATAAAGTTCTTTTCGTTTTTTATTATTTCATATTTGATCTAGCTTTTAAAAAATTTGTACTTGATTTTCATAACATCCTACTTGATTAGGCATTGAAATGTTAAATAAATAGAGATGTTATTTAGTGCGAGCTAATTAATGAGCTATGGCTTATTTGCATTCTGTTGATTTAGCTTTCATATAGTCAGTAATTTGTTTAAAAATTTATGAGATCTAGAGTTTAGAATAATTTTATCAAAGAAGATCATTGGCTATATCATGTCTAGTTAATGGGCAGAAACAAATATTATTTCGTGTGGTGATTGATTTACGTGACAGCTTATCTGATATTAGGCTGCAAATATTTTTTGTTTCTGAAATATTGTATATTGGTTACAATATTTCAGAAACAATATTTCAGCCAATGAAATATTCCAAAGATTTGCAGCCTAATACGTGTGGTGATTGGTTTACGTGACAAATTTTCTGTTTATATTGGTTACAATATTTTAGAAACAAAGATGAAGTGTTCTCATACATCAGGGGTTGATGATGAAATAATAGACTACACAGAAGTTTATGTGCTGATATGTGACGGCTAATTCAACAGCAATAGAGGGAGATATCGTTTGTTACCATTCACATTATTAGGTATATTATACTACATTCCAGGGGCAATGGTCCATAAGCTAAAGACACGTGAGGCAGACGCGTACCTGATTTTGACACCATGATTTAAGCTAGATTCTCTTCCCCACAATCAAGCATATAACCGTAACCAATGAATTGAGGTTCCAACTTTGTTTGCTTTCCAGATATTTGTACTGAATAGTCGAGAATGTTGCCAGAGTTGTGGCATGCTAGATTCCAGTAAGTGTGCCGAGCCAAACTGATCAGGGGAGGGCCTGTATATCAATATCGAGCGTTAGTGTAGTTTTTAGCGTAAGCAATCAAGTTTCTAAGAAATGACTGCAAGTTGTGTTTGACCCGTTAAAAGTTTATGATATTACGTGATCACAACATTAAAAAGAAAGTCTCAATTCTCCACGCAACATGGGCCAAAATATTTGTTCTTTGTTTCTGAAATATTGTAACCAAAGAAGTGGATAATGTGTGTACCGTACGGAATTAATAGCCGAGTCTTAGGAGAGCTTTTAAAACCATGGGAAATTCCTGAATATGCCTCCAATAGACCATTTCTCAGAAGATCTGTGTAGTCTATCATTTCATCATCAACCCCTGATGTATGAGATGATAATTTCGTTGCACTATGCAGCATCGGCATAACATACATCAAGTATTTCTCAAATTCTCTCCAATCGGCAGTGCAATATCACCAAATCATGGAAAAACTGGTGGTGTCACTGAATGGTGCAACTGGTTACTTGACAGGTCTTTAAGAAGTCAGGTTATTATCCCATCACACCATGGCAACATCTTATCTTCAGTCACAGCTATTTGGCTATTGAATGACCTGTTTTTTGCACATAGCAATAATGATAATTATTTGCAGCAGTCGCTTGAAATAAATAACAAAAAAAGTAAATCTATTGAGAACTCCATTCTCGAAGCATTGCAGCATAAAAGAAGAAAAGAATTCCAACCTCAAAACGCAGATTATCAATCTGAAGAAAGACGAAGAACTAAGAAGACTGGTCCAGCTAAGTTGTGTAATAATGGCAAATACCGTTCTAGCTTTTGAATATCCTGAAATGTAACAGCAAAACAGAAACCATTCAAAATGCAACTTTTAGCTTTGCCATGTTGTTCAATACATTGGCAATTGCTTCAGTAATCGATCTGTTTGAATTAATTGTTCAAGAGTTCTTGAATCCTGAGCATAGCTAAGCTAACAAACACTCCTGAATAGATAACCTTTTGTTTACTTTATAACAATAACTACCTCCATCGTATAAAAATTGCAACGTTCAGCATTTGAGTATTTGACTATTCATCCTATTTCTGAATTTCCATCCTCTTGATACAGATAGGCTTATGGTCAAACAGGTCATTATTAGGTTGAATTAACTTAGAATAAGAGAGTAAAATAATGCTATCATTATAGGATACGGGGACTGATTATTTTGTAATATTGCTTAGTTGAACAAAAAAGTCAACTTGTACCTCTATTTGACCATTACAAATGGCTTAGATCGAGTATTTCTAGAAAAACGTTGTCTTTTTATATAAAATAAGCAAATCCAAATACTATTTCCTAAAGCTTATTTTCAGCTTATAAGTGCTTAGGATTGCTTATTGCATTTTTCTGCTTAACTATCTTTGTTTTTTTAAGCAGAGAAGAAGTTGTTTCAGGTTATCCGCTAATTTTGGGGCAAAATAAGGAGGGTGAGACATGGTAAGAAAAGTTGAACTAATTTTCTACCTTCATCGCTAATCAAAAACCATTATGAATGGCTCCATCGAAAATTTCTAAAAGTTACTGTCCTATTATACGAAATAAAAAAATCCAAACAGTAGTTCCTAAAGGTAATTTTCAGCTTATTAATAACGTCGACACCGTCTAATACCTGTAACGCCTGAGGGTTTAGTTAACTTTCTTAATCCTGACGAAGCTCATACTCATCAGCTTTTCAGTTGCGTCGTGAGTCGCATTCTCAGTTATACAGACCTGAAACACAAATAAAAAAACATGGAGCCTGAATTTCTGCAAAAACCTCAAAAGCAAGAAAAGAGCTTCTAACTTATCGGTAATGCATCTAGTGATAAAAAAAGGACTTGATATTCATCATTTCCCTATACTTGAGGCCTTGCAGGCCGGTTCCAACAACTCCTGAAACGATCATATCAAATTCCCAGTGGTTCAGCTCCTCGGGCTGCAAAGAAATTAGATATAGATGAGGAAAACTCAGTATATAGTGGATCTTCTAAAATAGAAAGAAAAAAAAAATAAGCACAAACATAAGATAGATGCAACTATTTTATAATTAGGAAACCGCTAATTTTTGTAAAAAAAACTGCTATCAACGAACACATATATACATTTAGATATGTAAAATTAATGTTATATAAGATAGTCGCAAGTGTTTTAAACAGCTCAACTCATATGCTACGAAAGATACTGTAAGAATTGGTGCAACAACATGATCAAGTGATTTTAAGTTAAAGGACACACTGTGTGATCTAATTAAACACGATCATGAGCACGCATGAACTTCAGATATATACGCGCGTACATCAATCCAAATTTTTGCCCCTAATGCATCTATTTGGCCAGAGATACAAAAAACTAAGAACATTTAACTTTACCCTGATCATTTTTTCAGCGCTGTGATGCATTGTTGGGCTATGATGCTATAGATGATGCTGTATTTATAAAATTATCTTTATAGTATGAACCTATGTACCACATTGCTGCAATTTCATAAAAACGCATTTGTAATTTCAAGTGTATTAGTTGAAAGATGTAATACACATCTGGACTTTAAAGCCAAAAAATAAAGAATACCTTCAGCTTAAAAAGCAATGTTTTAGGATAGGCTAAACACTTGAACTGCTCTGGGTGACATTGATTTTCGATTAACGTGACCCTGCAAACAAAAAATTTTAAAAAAATCAGAATGGGTCGGGAAAATTTGGGCCAGAATAGGGTGTCTAATAATCATAGTTGCATCAAACAAATCACCAATGAAATAAGGCAAGAAAACAAATAACCTTGAACATCCATATCCTAACAGTTTCATAAATATCTTTTCCATGATTCAAGTGTAAAAGTTACTTCAAAAAATTGTCAAAACAATATTACAGTAAGTAAAAACTCACCCAAACCCACAGGCCGAATCGTCTGAAGCCTATCCTCCACATCAAAATTATTCGCCCTTGTAGCTCCAAACCTCAAAAAAAAGTCACACATGGAAAATCAAAACCCCACAAATGAAAAAGGTTTAATAATGTAAACAAAAAAGCTACAACTTACACAATTGATTTTTTTCCTTCAATCCACTAAAATCAAAGTCAGCCCATCTAACAAAATCATTAGGAAAGCAAATAAGATCAAGGTAAAAAACGAATTAATATGCATACCTCTTCCAAACGCTGCTAATCTTTCTGTTCTTGATTTTTTTTTTTTTTTTTTTTTTTTTTTTTTTTTTTTTTTTTAAATCTTTCCGGCCTTTTTTTTGTGTATGAACTCTGTGTGGAATTGAAGAACTATATATTTTGTTAGAAAAGAGTATGGTATAGAAAGTTCTATCGGTACTATATCAATGACACCACACCACGTGCAACTTTGAAAAAGCATACAAAAAATCTCAGTTTTTAGGTAGAAGCCATACCCAAAGAATAAGAAAAAGGAGACAAAAGCCAGAGTTTGAGGTAGAAGCCATACCCAAAAATTAATTGCACACAATTATACGTATACAACATATTATCATACCATTATTATACGATCTAAAGTGCTTCTTAATGGATGACAATGGGCTGGACACACAAAACAGGCTAACCCAGCGACTGGGCTTTTGGCGGGAAGGATTTTTGGCGGGAAAATGAAACAGGACCAAACGGTGTCGTTTTTTTTATGGTTTAATAAAACTGGTCATTATATAAATTATGGCACATCCAACTCTAAACAAGTTGGAAAATCCAGCTCGTCTCAGGTTTGTGTAGCATTAAAGAAGTCAAATAATAGCCACATTCTATCCTGAGATTAACTAATTGAAAATGAAATCTGCTACTATTTATATATTTGTTAGTTTTGTAGACATAAAATAATATTTGTGTGTT
Organism: Artemisia tridentata subsp. tridentata; assembly: GCA_021014915.2. Classification (NCBI taxonomy): domain Eukaryota; kingdom Viridiplantae; phylum Streptophyta; class Magnoliopsida; order Asterales; family Asteraceae; genus Artemisia; species Artemisia tridentata. Next base: position 267,983,181 of record CP139505.1, read on the forward strand.
AGGATCGAACTCGAGATCACGGGATTGCACACTTTACGAATGAAGAATTAACGATTAATAATTATTTATAAAATGTTATATTTAATTATTATATAAACAAAACACATAACGACTGTTAGTATTTAACGGATAATGACTAACCGCCGTTAACCAATAAAAGGAAACTATTAAAGGGTGAATAATAGGAAAGTCGAGAAGGATCCGGAAGCCCCTAATGGGTGCAACCGATCGGCCTAGGGATTATGTTTCCTAATCCTAAGTTAACTTGTCCTCTAAGTTTACTCACCTATATAAATAAAGGCTAGGATTCATTATTGGGTACTCTTGTACACATTAATACCCTAAACCTTGTGTCTTTTCTTTCCTTTGTGTAAAACCGATCGAACTAAACCCTCTTAGGGTCGATCGAATTTTTTGATTGTCAAAAAATTCTTGTTTTGTGTTATTTACTTGCATAACGTTAATTTGGTATTAGTTCGTGTGTACAAGAACGTGAATCAAACACACTATTGTTTGATTCTTGGATTGAATTGCAAAATCGGTAAGGGGCAATTCGTGTAATCCGTATAAAACCTAATTAGGGTTCATCACTTCTATTGCTTGGATTGATTCTTGGTTTGCTAGAATCATTAAGGTACGCATACATTTAAATCCGGTTAATTAATTATGTGTTATTGTTCCTACGCTTCCGTATGTGTTCTTTGATGTTATTGTTTTTATATGATCATCATGATATTATAATTCTAACAGTGGCATCACGAGCCGTTATAACGTGTAATTAATTACCGAAACACATAAGAAACGAATCTTGATTGTGTTTATTCATGTTTGTTTGATTTAGGGTTTATACAAAATCGAAACCCTAACTTTTTTTAGGGGCCGATTGCCCTATAATTATTTAGGGTTTGGTTTTGTAATTTAATTTGATTAGAAACCCTATGTTTAACATGTTTATGTGTTTGTATGCGATCTTGTGGCAACTTGCTAATTGTTAGATAGAATGTAGGATATTTAGGTACGATTAAACACAAGATTGGATGGTTATATGGATCGAACTAGAGAGAAGCTAGAGAGAGAATGGAAGATGGAACCTGTAGAGAGATAAACCAAAAAAGAAAATGAATAGAATGCTTGCAAAGGTCCAACCCTCTCCACATGAGGAGAGGGGTATTTATAGTTACATGCATAGCCTACATACTTTGTCCCTAGTGGACTGTGGAGCGAGCTGACAGAGGGTAAAGACCCGACTCACTCCACAATATTAATTAACTACTTTACTACTAATATTACTAGTTTTACTACGAGCTATTTAATACACGAGAGTGCTCGGGGTGACCGAGTCTTCAACTGAATATTTATATTCCTAACAGATAGAATCCATGAAAACGTGCATGTTTGGCATGGATTCATTGTTGTGATGATTTAAATTGTTTTTCACATGTAATTTAATTGATAAATGTCGAATTGGGGAAGACTCCAATAAATTAAGTAATCAATTATGTGCTATGTGGTGTATATTTAATTATGACTAACGCAATCGATACGTCGATGCATGTGGCTCACTTACCATTGTAAGTGATAGTCTTAGTTAAATATATACAATATAAACCTAGAATTGATTATTAATAGGTTTTATCAAATAAAGTTTGCATGTTGCTATTTGTTTACATAAATTAATTGTTAAGTTATGTGCGTTATTTAGTTGTTTATTTTTATTATTACTTGTTTTTTGTTTAATTGTGTGACACGTTTTAAGCAAAAAAAGGTTAATTTTTGAATAGAAAATAAATGGACTAAATAATGGTGAAACTTGATGTGATAAATTATGAATCTTGCAAAGTCTTATATGCCGATAGTGGTTCGCTTCGCACGGTAATTTGCTCCCAGGCGAGACTAGCAAGGTTATAATTTATAACATGTTTTTAAGACTTAAAGTCATAAACTTTTAATTGATTGTTGAGTTTTGTACCTATAGTACGAAGGGCTCACCCAATTGTGACAAACTATAAGAGGGGTATAAGTAGAAACGGGGTTTTAATAAGCTTCGCACTGACCTTTGTTTCTACGCTCCTTTGTGCGTCAAATTGGAGCTACCAAGTACGACTATTTTATGTATAAAATCACATTAAGGGTGAATTGACCACAATTTCACGTACCACTTTGTGGTAATTATCCGAATAACGTGGTTTTTTTTACTCATGTAGTAGTAGGATATAGTGGGCGATAATTGTAGGTAATTCTTTGATTGGTGAACCCAATACCTCAATTAAAACTTTGTTGATTTAATCTTAGCTTAAAATTGGTAAATAAATAGGTTTTGAAAAAATCATCATACGAAGATGTATGCATGCTTCTTCGTACATATTTTGATTATAAACATAAAAAACTAGTACCCTTAAAAATTAAGTTAATGCCATCTAATTAAAAGAACACTTGAAGTTGTAATTTACGTCATGTGAGAGCTTGGACTAGATTACAATGGAAAGGTAAATTTCATACTTTCATTACTAGCAGATCAACTGATGTAATTGGACTATGTTAATTTACAATTTTTTAATTAGACGACTTAATTGAGTTGTAAGTGAGAGCTTGGACTCAAGGCATAAGATGGGGATAAAACATGCTTATATTGGAAATTGTTTGCCAATATAAATCTCATAATGATCTAGGAATTGGAAATTGTTTGCCAATTATTGTTCGATAGATTACCTTATTTTATACTTTCATTACTAGCAGATCAACTGATGTAATGAAACTATGTTAATTTGGATCCTAGTTTTCAAGAAAATACTATGGTTATATGAATATTTCCTTGGGTATTTTATTTTCTTGAAAAATTGTATTATCGAAAATACTAATGTTTGAACTTTCTTTATCTGTAGAAATGGCTCAAAACAATAACACTACTATGAGTTCTGCGTTCAAATCATTTTTTGAACGGGAAAAATTGACTGGCTCTCAGAATTTCAATGATTGGTTTCGCTCACTCAGGATTGTCCTGCGAGTGACAGATCAACTTGAATATTTATATAAGCCTTGTTCTGCTGAACCTACTGCTGAAACTTCAACTGATGAGGAAAAAACATTGTGGAAAGCTGAGTTTAAGACACATAATGATGTGGCCTGTTTGATGTTGGGAGCAATGACACCTGCTTTACAAAAGCATTTTGAGAATTACTTCCCTATGGACATGCTAAACGAACTCAGAAAAATGTTTGAAAAACCACAAACCGTTTTGGTCTATGATTTGATGGAATCTCTGCACGGTTGTAAGCAGGCAGATGGTGAACCTGTAAGTACTCATGTGTTGAAAATGAAAGGTTACATGGATCAACTACAAGCACTTGGCAAGGTCTATGAACAAGACATTGCTATTAACTTAATCAATAGATCCCTGACTAAGGAATTTAGTGGTTTTGTGCGTAATTTCAATATGCACTGCGTAGGGAAGACAGTTTCTGATTTACACGCACTGCTTATTGATTACGAGAAAGGTTTACCACCAAAGGCTTCTACACCCCAGGTACTTGCTATTCAAGGGGGTAAAATTAACAAGCTGAATGCGAACAAGAAGGGTAAGGGAAAGGGAAAGGGAAAGGCTGATAAGGGTAAGCAAGTTATGGCTTATCAACCTCAACCCAAGAAAAACCCTCCTAAGAAGAAGGATAATCCAAAGAATGAGCATGCTTGCCAATACTGTCATGTAGTTGGTCACTGGAAGAGGAATTGTTCTATTTATATCCAAGAGTTACGAGAAAGTAAGAACAAGAAGACTGGGCACTTGGGCGCCAGCACTTCAGGTAACTTACTTATGATTGAATTATTTACTCTAAATCATAAAATTAATTCCTGGGTATATGATACTGGATGCGGTATTCACATTTGTAATACGCTGCAGGGGTTTAGAGTGGAAATGAAGCTTGCCTATGGGGAGCAATATCTGCATGTGGGAAATGGAGCACCTGCAGCTGTTGAAGTCATATGAGTGTTTAATTTAGTTTTGCCTTCGGGCTTAGTACTGTCATTAAACAATTGTTATTATGCACCTTCTATTATTAGAGGTGTTGTTTCCTTTTCATGTTTATTGGATTTGGGTTTTATTCACACTATCAATAGTAATGGAATTTCTGTTTCTTTAAATGGTATTTTTTATTTTAATGTTATTGCTGTGAATGGTGTGTTTAAAATTGACATGAATGATTATGTATCCAATAATAATAATTCAATGTATAGCATAAGTAAGAGAATTAAGTCAGACTTGAATTCTTCTTACCTTTGGCACTGTAGACTTGCTCATATAGGAAAGACTCGCATGTAAAAGCTACAACATGATGGGCTTTTGAAAAGTATCAATGATGAATCATATGATAAATGTGAGTCTTGTATATCTGGGAAGATGACTAAGAAACATTTTCATAGTAATATGGAAAGGGCTTCTGATCTACTTGGTTTAATACATACTGATGTGTGTGGACCATTTAGACATGTGTCAAGGAAAGGTGCTAGCTACTTCTTAACCTTTACAGATGATTTCAGCAGATATGGTTATGTTTACTTGCTTAAACATAAACATGAGGTGTTTGAAACATTTAAGGTTTTTAAAGAAGAAGTAGAATTGCAACTAGGAAAGAAGATTAAAGCTCTTCGATCCGATAGAGGTGGTGAATATCTAAGCCAAGAGTTTAAAGATTACTTAGCTGAGAATGAAATTGTCCAGAATCTCACATCTCCATATACTCCACAACAAAATGGTGTATCTGAGAGAAGAAATCGTACATTGTTAGACATGGTACGATCAATGTTTAATCTTACAACTCTTCCTTTATCTTTTTGGGATTATGCCTTAGAATCTGCGGTTCGTATTTTAAATATGGTTCCCACCAAGAAGGTTGATAAGACACCATATGAAATATGGAATGGAAAAGCTCAAAACTTGACTTATTTAAAGGTCTGGGGTTGCGAGGCGTATATAAGACGTGACTCAGTAGATAAACTCCAACAGAGATCTGTAAAGTGTATCTTTGTAGGATACCCAAAGGAGACGATGGGTTACTACTTTTACTACCCACCTGAAAACAAAGTAATTGTTGCTAGATATGAAGACTTTCTTGAAAAGGAACTTATATCTCAAGAATTCAGTGGGAGAGTTTATGATCTGGAAGATGATCATGTAGATACATTACCTTATGAAAACACTAGCGTACTTCCTGTGGAACCTGAAAGTCTGGGTCCTCCACCTGAAGTTGAAATTGTTCCCATTCGCAAGTCTTCAAGACATGTGAAAGCTCCTAAACGTCTATGTCTTAACGTAGAAGTTTAGGAAACTATATTAGGGGATCTTGATGAGCCTACTAATTATAGGGCTGCCATTGAGAGTCCTGAAAAGGATAAATGGGTAGTTGCTATGAATGGGAAAATGCAATCCATGAAAGATAACAATGTCTGGATTGAAGTAGACCTTCCTCCCAATGCCAAGGTAGTTGGAAGTAAGTGGCTCTTCAAGAAGAAAACTGACATGGATGGCAAGGTACACACCTATAAGGCCCGTTTGGTAGCTAAAGGCTTTACTCAAACATATGGTGTTGACTACGAGGAGACCTTTTCTCCTGTAGCTGACATTAGGGCTATTAGGATTCTCATAGCCATAGCAGCATACTATGACTATGAGATTTGGCAAATGGATGTCAAAACTGCCTTCTTAAATGGTCGCCTAGATGAAGACATCTATATGGCACATTCTGAGGGGTTTGTGAATCCAAAATTTTCAAACCGTGTATGTAAACTTCAAAGATCCATTTATGGATTGAAGCAAGCATCAAGGCAATGGAATAAAAGATTTGATGAAGAAATCAAAAGGTTTGGATTTACTCAGAATCTTGATGAGCCATGTGTATATCACAAAGCTAGTGGGAGTAATGTAATTTTCCTTATCCTATATGTTGATGACATATTGATCATGGGAAAAGACATTCCAAGTTTGCAAAAAGTTAAGGCATATCTTGGAAAGTGCTTTTCTATGAAGGATTTAGGGGAAGCTGCATATATTCTGGGAATCAAGATCTATAGAGATAGATCAAGGCGGTTAATTGGATTAAGTCAAAGTGCTTACATTGACAAAATATTGAAGAGATTCAATATGCAAAATTCCAAGAAAGGATATTTGCCAATGGAAGTGAAACATGGCTTGAGCAGTGAGTTATGTGCTTCAAAACCTGCAGAGGTGGCACACATGAGCAAAGTTCCTTATGCTTCGGCTGTAGGATCTATTATGTATGCGGTGAGATGCACAAGGCCAGATGTGGCGTTCGCTCAAAATATCACCAGTCAATTTCAACAGAATCCAGGTGAAAAACATTGGATTGCTGTTAAACATATTCTTAAGTATCTTAGGCATACGAAAGATATGTTTCTTGTGTATGGTGGAAATCCAGCTACAAAACTTGATGTAACAGGTTACTGTGATGCATCCTGGCAATGTGACAAAGATAATGCGAAGTCTCAAACTGGTTATGTCTTTGTTATCAATGGAGGAGCAGTAGACTGAAGGAGCAAGAAGCATAGCTGCTTCAGAAGCAGCAATGGAGGCTGTTTGGATTAGGAAATTCATTTCAGGGCTTGGTGTTATGCCTTCAATTGAATCGCCTATTAATATGTATTGCGACAATTCTGCTGCAATCATATTTGCCAATGAACCTGGAGTCATGAAGGGCACCAGACATTTTCTACGGAAGTATCACTATGCTCGGGAACAAGTCCGCGAAGGTGAAATTAATCTCTTGAAAGTTCACACAGATGATAACTTAGCTGATCCATTCACTAAGGCTTTAGCTAAAGAAAAGCTTACTGAACTTGCCAATGGCATTGGACTTAGATTAGCTAGTAGTTTCATGCATGACTGTGTTTAGTATTTGGATAAAGGATATTGTAAACATTTATTATTGTTTAATGAAATAAAGTATTGGTTATGTTTATGTTCATTATTTAATATTGTTATCCATATTTGCATGTTTAATCCGTGAATAAATTAGTTATTCTAAATTGTCCGTTGTCAGTTAATGATATGGGAATATCATTAAAATAAGACAAATCTGAGTTTTGGTATAATATACTTGAAAGTATATTGATGCGTTGACATGCCAAATTCACATGATATTCAATGAATTGAGTATATGACTTATCCCAAACTACATGATGTTACTTTATGGATGTTGTTATTAAGTAAATCATGAATACACTAGTACAAAAACGACATATGGTCACACATGGTCGATTTGGAACAGCCACACATTCAAATATTTGTGTGGCTGAAGGTAGGTAAATTGACAGCATTTACGAATTAGTCACACATGAGCATTTCGAATGTGTGACCATAAGAACTCTATTGCCACACAATCGACCCTTATGTGACTAAACGTAACTGGTGATTTTGTTCCAGATCATTTAGTCACATATGCATTTGGAACGTGTGACAAATACAAGTAACCTTGATGCCATATATGGTCACACTAAACTTATAGTCACATTTGCTTCTAATAGTATGACCAAATGCCATATACGGTCACACAAAACAGTTTGTCACACATTATTTAAGTGTAGCCAAAATCCAGTACATATAGTCACACTAAACAGTTTGTCACACATTATTTAAGTGTAGCCAAAACATGATTTGTGTGACTAAATGTTAACAAAGGCCACACAAAAACCAAATTAATGTGGCAAGTGGATGATCAATAGTCACACAAAATACACATTCCTTCACTTTAAATAGCATATGGTCACACTTATTAACACTTTTGGTCACTTGATGGTTAGTTGTATGTGACTAAATACACTCCCAAAAACATGCTTTGTGTGACTAAATGTTAGTAAAGGCCACACAAAAACCAAATTCATGTGGCAAGTGGATGATCAATAGTCACACAAAATACACATTCCTTCACTTTAAACAGCATATGGTCACACTTATTAACACTTTTGGTAACTTGATGGTTAGTTGTATGTGACTAAATACACTCCCAAAAACATGCTTTGTGTGACTAAATGTTACCAAAGGCCACACAAAAACCAAATTCATGTGGCAAGTGGATGATCAATAGTCACACAAACTACACATTCCTTCACTTTAAACAGCATATGGTCACACTTATTAAAACTTTTGGTCACTTGATGGTTAGTTGTATGTGACTAAATACACTCCCAAAAACATGCTTTGTGTGACTAAATGTTACCAAAGGCCACACAAAAACCAAATTCATGTGGCAAGTAGATGATCAATAGTCACACAAACTACACATTCCTTCACTTTAAACAGCATATGGTCACACTTATTAAAACTTTTGGTCACTTGATGGTTAGTTGTATGTGACTAAATACACTCCCAAAAACATGCTTTGTGTGACTAAATGTTACCAAAGGCCACACAAAAATCAAATTCATGTGGCAAGTGGATGATCAATAGTCACACAAACTACACATTCCTTCACTTTAAACAGGATATGGTCACACTTATTAACACTTTTGGCCACTTTAGGGTTAGTTTTATGTGACTAAATACACTCCCAAAAACATGCTTTGTGTGACTAAATGTTACCAAAGGCCACAGAAAAACCAAATTCATGTGGCAATTGGATGATCAATAGTCACACAAAATACACATTCCTTCACTTTAAACAGCATATGGTCACACTTATTAACACTTTTGGTCACTTGATGGTTAGTTGTATGTGACTAAATTCACTGCCAAAAACATGCTTTGTGTGACTAAATGTTACCAAAGGCCACACAAAAACCAAATTCATGTGGCAAGTGGATGATCAATAGTCACACAAACTACACATTCCTTCACTTTAAACAGCATATGGTCACACTTATTAAAACTTTTGGTCACTTGATGGTTAGTTGTATGTGACTAAATACACTCCCAAAAACATGCTTTGTGTGACTAAATGTTACCAAAGGCCACACAAAAACCAAATTCATGTGGCAAGTGGATGATCAATAGTCACACAAAATACACATTCATTAACTTTAAACATCATATGGTCACACTTATTAACACTTTTGGTCACTTTATGGCTAGTTATATGAGAGTAAATACACTCCCAAAACCATGGTTTGTGTGACTAAATGTTACCAAAGGCCACACAAATATCAATTTCATGTTGCAATTGGATGAACAATAGTCACACAAAATACGCATAAATAACAGCTCAAACATTTTTTGTTTGCTTAATTAAGGTAAATTTATTAAGAAAGTGAGCCATAAAGGCAATGTTACATGAAACAACAACCAAACAAAACTATACAGCCATAACATAACACAAACACCTAAATACATTGGACAATTCCCAAGCTCTTATTACATAACATGGTTCACTTGGATTTTCGTATAACAACACCTCCACAGTCGGTTCGATAGTAGTCAGTTCGTGATTCGTTACCCAAGTCACGTCGATCCACACATGGCAATATGTTATCATTGTGCTGGTGAATGACGGTACTAAATTCCTCATCGACTTCATCATACATATCTTTGTAATTCTTGGGAGGTGTCTTAAACACAATAGACAATTTTTTATCTAACTGGTCTTGCACATAAAACACTTGTCGTGCTTGTGAGGCTAATATGAACGGATCAACCTTGTGGCCTAAATTATTCAGGTCAACCAATGTATACCCAAGAACAGTATCGCGTTTCACACCACCTTTGTGATTAACCCAATCACATTTGAAAAGAGGAATTTGCCTGTAACGGTAATCTAGCTCCCATATCTCTTGCAAAACCCCATAATAAAACGCTTGCCTTGTGGTTGCAACTTCTTTAGATATGTGCATATCTAATGCCTCAACACTAACCCCACTGTTCTGGTAAACTTTGCCTTCATGACATTTCGTACGAAAGGTATACCCATTGATGATATATGCATCGTATTTCACTACGCTGGCGCGTGGTCCATATGATATCCACCTTACAGTTTCTGATACACTTTCTTTGTCGATGTTCAACTCTCTCTCAACCTGAATTTCATTACAAGTTGGAAGGATTTAGTATGGCATCCTAATTGCATTCCCAAACACACATTCATTCTATGTCTGGCAGTGAAAACTAAAGTATGTATGGCAGTGAAAAAAAAAGTCAATTATAAATTGCATAAGATTAATTACCTCTTTGCGTAACCACTTAGCAAAAGATTTACTGTGTTCATTCTCCAGAAATGCAATTCGTTTACCCGGGTTTTGTGTTTTCAAAACTTGCTTGTGTCGCCTGAAACAATGTGTTTGATTATTATATTTGGTAGATCATTTTAAGTAAGGAAATAGACATGTGTTATTAAAACTTACTCGATATACGGTACAATTTCATCTGTATTCTGTATTATATACAAATGTGTTTTCTGAAAGAGTTCCGCAGAAACTTCACTTGATTTGCCGGCCGACAATGGCTTTCCGTCCTCATTTTCATCAGTTTCATGTTTATCATGTGGGAGACCAATAGTTTCCATGGATTTATGATATTCGCTAAAAAACTCTATTGTTTCTTCCGCAATAGTCTCCTCAGCAATGCATCCTTCTGGTCTATTCCTGTTTCGCACATGTCCTTTAATAACCTTCATACATCTTTCGAATGGATACATCCACCGAAAGCATATGGGACCACATAATTTGACCTCCCTAGTAAGGTGCACAGTCAAGTGTATCATAATATCAAAAAAAGATGGAGGAAAGAACTTCTCGAGTAGGCAGAGTGTCACTACCAGTTCTGCTTGCATATTATCTAGCTGTTGCGATATTATTTCTTTGCTGCATATCGATTTAAAGAAAAAGCAAAACCTGATAATAGCATATCGTATGGGTGGGTGCATGATTGAACGTATTGCAACGGGCAGAAACTCTTGCATTAACATGTGATAGTCATGCGATTTTAGGCCAATGAGCTACAGGAGGTATTTTGATCTGCCTCGAAACAAACAACCATCTGATGAAAGAGTGGTGTTACTTCAAAGTGAACTTGAGAATGAGAGACGCCAACTTTCAGAAAAAGATGCGGTAATCCAGGATTTGATGAAGCAATTGGCTGCACAAAAGGGGCAGTCGAACTCAACGTCAACTCCATTGGCATCAACTCCATTGACGTCAACTCCATTGGCAACAACTTCATTGGCAACAACTCCGTTGACGTCAACATTGACGCCAAGTCCATTGACACCACCAGAAGTAACATTCCATCTTTTATTGACCCTTTTAAAAACTGCTGCAGTCTTCTTAAACACTTTATATTGCAGGTGTCTCCGGTGAACATTAATCATATAAACAGCAGTGCTGATGCGGATGCCGGAACACGTGTTTCTGGATGTGAGAAAGTTGCGAGCATTCAGAAGTCTAACGGACTATCAACTTTGGAAAAGGAAAAGGAAACAAGTGTAAGTAATAAAACTTCCACATGTGATTTTTGAAATCTACATGCATGTCTTATTTACTGTGTTTTATATGTATAGGTAACTGTTAAATTTGTCGCATCTAAGAAAACAACTAGAGGAAAACGAAAGGATGCACGTCAAGCTTCCCAATCACAAGAAGATGACTCTTCATTACTAGTACTACCACAAGTATGTATTTAAACATGTTCATATATTATTTTGTTTAACTAATTTCTGATACATACATGCAACAAATCATTTTTTTAGGTAATTAAGTGCAAACTGTGGCACTCAAAGAGAACAACTATTATTGCTTTGGGCCGCGTATACAAGAGTGATGGAAAACAAATGCTTCATAACAAACCACTCCCCAAGGATTGCTATAAAGTGTCTATTGATAAATCCTTACAGGATGCAGCTTGCATACCGGATGTAGGAGGTAACGGTTTCAAAACAGTTATGCAGGCAGTAGGTGGTTTTTATGCATGGCCAAAGGAGCAAGTGATTTTGGAAGATCAGGTACATACATGCATGTGTTTTATCAACCTACATATATATATAATTTCTCATATTTAATTCAGTATTTGATACACCCGGCTTTTTGTTTCCTACAGGTAACACCACCAAGTACCATACAAATGATTAGTGAGCATAACAAAGTTCCACCTAAATTAACAGGGAAGCGCAACTACGTCTCTATTGAAGCCATGAAATGTGAAGCTGCTCAGAAGATCAAGACTCAGAAGTCGTTAAATTATTGAGAATTTTATTATTTACGGCATTACAATTTTATATACATTTCAATTTTATTGTATTTGAATTTGTTTTGATATATCAAAACACTGTTGGTATTACGGCATTACAATTTTATATACATTCCAATTTTACGCCAATTTTATTGTATTTGAATTTATTTGAATTATATATATATATATTGATTTCTTAAATGTGACTAAAAGATGCATATAGTCACTATTATTAACACTGTTGGTCACTGTTTAATTAATTCGTTGTGTGACTAAATGTTACAAAAGGCCACACACGCATACAATTCATGTGGCCATTGGATGATCAATAGTCACACAAAATACAAATTTATTCAATTTAAACGGCATATGGTCACACTTATTAACACTTTTGGCCACTTTATTATTAACTGTATGTGACTAAATACCCAAAAGAAACATGATTTGTGTGAATAAATGGTACAAAAGGCCACACAAACATACAATTCATGTGGCCATTGGATGATCAATAGTCACACAAACCACAAATTTCTTCACTTTAAACACCATATGGTCACACTTATTCACACTTTTGGCCACTTTATGCTTAATTGTATGTGACTAAATACCCAAAAGAAACATGATATGTGTGACTAAATGGTACAAAAGGCCACACAAACATACAATTCATGTGGCCATCGGATGATCAATAGTCACACAAACCACAAATTTCTTCAATTTAAACACCATATGGTCACACTTATTCACACTTTTGGCCACTTTATGCTTAATTGTATGTGACTAAATACCCAAAAGAAACATGATATGTGTGACTAAATGGTACAAAAGGCCACACAAACATACAATTCATGTGGCCATTGGATGATCAATAGTCACACAAACCACAAATTTCTTCACTTTAAACACCATATGGTCACACTTATTCACACTTTTGGCCACTTTATAATTTATTGTATGTGACTAAATACCCAAAAGAAAAACGCTTTGTGTGACTAAATGTAACAAAAGGCCACACAAAAATAAAATTCATGTGACCATTGGATGATCAATAGTCACACAAAACACACATTTCTTCACTTTAAACACCATATGGTCACACTTATTCACACTTTTGGCCATTTATGATTTATTGTATGTGACTAAATACCCAAAATAAAAATGCTTTGTGTGACTAAATGTAACAAAAGGCCACACAAAAATAAAATTCATGTGGCCATTGGATGATCAATAGTCACACAAAACACAAATTTCTTCACTTTAAACACCATATGGTCACACTTATTCACACTTTTGGCCACTTTATGATTTATTGTATGTGACTAAGTACCCAAAAGAAAAATGCTTTGTGTGACTAAATGTAACAAAAGGCCACACAAAAATAAAATTCATGTGGCCATTGGATGATCAATAGTCACACAAACCACAAATTTCTTCACTTTAAACACCATATGGTCACACTTATTCACACTTTTGGCCACTTTATGATTTATTGTATGTGACTAAATACCCAAAAGAAAAACGCTTTGTGTGACTAAATGTAACAAAAGGCCACACAAAAATAAAATTCATGTGGCCATTGGATGATCAATAGTCACACAAAACACACATTTCTTCACTTTAAACACCATATGGTCACACTTATTCACACTTTTGGCCACTTTATGATTTATTGTATGTGACTAAATACCCAAAAGAAAAATGCTTTGTGTGACTAAATGGTACAAAAGGCCACACAAAAACCAAATTTATGTGGCAATTGGATGATCTATAGTCACACAAACCATACATTTCTTCACTTTCAACACCATATGGTCACACTTATTAACACTTTTGGCCACTTTATGGTTAATTGTATGTGACTAAATATACAAAAAGAAAATGCTTCGTGTGACTATAAGAGTTTTTGGTCACACAAAGCTGATTAATCCAACTAAAATTGTACCTATTTAGTCACACATTTTAACGTTTTGGTTACTCTTTTGTAAGTGAGACTAAAAAGAACCAAAACATGTGACCGTAGGTACCCTATGGTCACACCACCTTTAGTCATACACACGAAAAAAACCATGTGTGACTATATGTATATCGTCACACATATTTGGTGTAACCAATTCCACTTTTTGTTCTAGTGATAGTTATCCTCAGACTTGAGATACCAGATAACTGTTATGAATGTAGTGCATTCTGTGAAACAATTTAACGCTATACGTAACTGTTAGTAATAAGGATTGTTTTCGGAATTGTTGCAAAATTCATAAGTTATGCTTGTAGTCAAGATAGAATTTGTTCCTTCAAATTTATTTTGGAGTTTAATACTGTTGGGCCCCTCGTAGGGTTGACAAGATGTTTGCGTGGCCACGCCCAAGATCTCCCCTGAACATGTTCAGAAGATTTGGTAATCTTGCTCAATCACAAACAACGAGAAACAGAATAGTTGAATAAAGAATGACTTAAATCCATATCTTTATTTAACATAGTATTAGTAACAAAAGGATAATAATAATGACGAATCATTAAAGGTTTTTCCAGGAGACCTACTCGAGTTGTACTAGAGGCATCGGCGTGTTGCAAGACGCTAACCGATGTGATCACAACTATTAAGATATGTCTAAGTGGGAGCTGTTAGTTTTGTAGACATAAAATAATAGTTGTGTGTTAGGATCGAACTCGAGATCACGGGATTGCACACTTTACGAATGAAGAATTAACGATTAATAATTATTTATAAAATGTTATATTTAATTATTATATACACAAAACACATAACGACTGTTAGTATTTAACGGATAATAACTAACTGCCGTTAACCAATAAAAGGAAACTATTAAAGGGTGAATAATAGGAAAGTCGAGATGGATCCGGAAGCCCCTAATGGGTGCAACCGATCGGCCTAGGGATTATGTTTCCTAATCCTAAGCTAACTTGTCCTCTAATTAAGTTTACTCACCTATATAAACAAAGGCTAGGATTCATTATTGGGTACTCTTTTACACACTAATACCCTAAACCTTGTGTCTTTTCTTTCCTTTGTGTAAAACTGATCGAACTAAACCCTCTTAGGGTCGATCGAATTTTTTGATTGTCAAAAAATTCTTGTTTTGTGTTATTTACTTGCATAACGCTAATTTGGTATTAGTTCGTATGTACAAAAACGTGAATCAAACACACTATTGTTTGATTCTTGGATTGAATTGAAAAATCGATAAGGGGCAATTCGTGTAATCCGTATAAACCCTAATTAGGGTTCATCACTTCTATTGCTTGGATTGATTCTTGTTTTGCTAGAAGCATTAAGGTACGGATACATTTAAATTCGGTTAATTAATTATGTGTTATTGTTCCTACGCTTCTGCATGTGTTCTTTGATGTTATTGTTTTTATATGATCGTCAAGATATTATAATTCCAACAATATTGTGTATAATGTTTTTCCTTATAACACGCACAAGTCCCGGATCTCCTATCTCTTGTTTTACCAGGAGACAAAATGGCTGCTACGCCTGGACTTTTTACTACATGGCCTTGGAAACCACTTGAAAATTTCAAGGTATTATGCGGGCAACCTTTCTCCATTCTCTTTATTGATGGTAGGCTTATTGTATCCTTAAACTTATCGAATTTACATCCAGGCCAGTTTGATTTCACCGACTGGTTACATCAAGATCTACGACGAACATAACTGTTTCCTTGAACTTATGAATTTTTATATGATAAGCGTTCTAGAATGACCACCATGATTTCTTAATCTTAGCTTCATATAATTTTCACAAGCTGAACACTGGCTAGAAGTAAGATACTTTTGCAAATCCCTGGCAAAGAAGAGTTGAGGCAAAAGAATCTCTTTAGTGTTAGTGATTGCAAAATGTATTGGCAAAGTAATGGGGAGTATCTTGCTGTTAAGGTTGACCGTTACACAAAAACCAAGAAAAGCACTTATACTGGCTTTGAGCTTTTCAAAATCAAAGAGCGTGACATACCTATTGAGGTTTTTGAGCTTGATAACAAGAATGACAAGGTTATTGCATTTGCTTGGGAGCCAAAGGGTCACAGGTTTGCAGTTATTCATGGTGATAATCCAAGGCCCGATGTTAGTTTCTACTCAGTAAAGGGCGGTAAGGTTTTAAAGCTTACAACCCTCAAGCAAAAGCAGGCGAATGCTCTCTTTTGGTCACCTAGTGGTCGTTTCATCATTTTGGCTGGGTTGAAGGGCTTCAATGGACAGTTGGAGTTTTATAACGTTGATGAGCTTGAAACTATGGCTACTGCTGAGCATTTTATGGCTACAGACATAGAATGGGATCATACTAACTGGATAACATTATTTATGTTTATTGAAGTATTTTTTTGGGAAAATTAATTGTCTTTCACTGATTCTGTTTTTAGGTATGTTGCAACTTCAGTCACTTCCGTGCATGAGATGGAGAATGGATTCAACATTTGGTCCTTTAATGGGAAGCTGCTCTACCGAATTCTAAAGGATCTTTAATGGGAAGCTGCTCTACCGAATTCTAAAGGATCATTTCTTCCAGGTAATCTTGCAAGTTTTGCATCAGTTAATTAGTTATTCTGCTAGAGTAAATCCCTTCACACAGCTTTTAAACTTCACAAATACTGTCCTCTCAGCTGGTTCTAGCTGTATTTTGGTTGCCGGTCACTAAGTTTTTAATTTGATTTTTATTTTTGTACCTGTAATGACCAAGAATCGTGTTTATCACCTTCAGGAGGTCGAGGTTGATGAAAATGGACCGAAACCATGGTCGGTTTTAGAGAGGGAAAGGTAGAGAGAAGGTGGAGAGAAACCTTAGATATTATTGATATGTTGGATAAGGATTCACAGCCACACCCCACAAGTGAAGACTTGTGGGGTATTTAAATGCCTTACAAGACAACTATCCTAATATTACATTAACAGTCCCTGCACTTTATGCATACTAGTTGTCTATTCCAATTCACGTAAATATCGCTCAGCTTCATTTCTAACAATCTCCCTCCAGCTGGAGATATACGTGAATTGGTTACAATGATTCCTAACAAGTACATAACAATGATGAATACAATGCTGAAGTAGAGCAGTTTCCTCTGAGGATGTCTTCGCAGCTCTTGATCTTCTCGTATCTTTCTCAGCTCACTTGAATTACTTGTAGGATCACTGTAATGATCTAATTGGGTTATTACTCCCTCCCAATTAGTAAGGCCTTTTCTTTTACATGCTCCCTCCCAAATTGACAACCCGTTTGATATAGCCTTGATGCTTGTAGAAGAAGTTTCTCTGAAATCTTCCCAAATTGTCTTCAGTCTCTTGCACAGCGGAAAATGGATCATAGACTGATAACTTGTAACTTCTTCACAGGTTTGTTTGGGGAGCATCATATCGACATCTTCAGCTCACTTAGAATGCTTCCAGTTCTTCAATAAACAGCCCTGATGTACACATTTCTCCCTCCAGGATGATGACGATCTTTCGGACTCATCCTACATATGTGTACATAGATATATCAACTAGAAGAAACACACAAATCAATACCCCATGAGTGGATGTCGATAACTATTCTCTCTACAATTCTCTTCAGATCAATCTCTTTTCAAACCTTTGTACTCTTCCTCTGGCTAATAGTAAATGACCACGTATGGAGACAACCCGATATGACAAATTTGAAAATGAAGTAAAATAATCCCAAACTTGTGACTTAAACTTGCACGATAGTGTGACTAAGAACCTATACTGAGCACTACAACGTAACTCCTTAAAGCATAGGTCGTTTCATATACCCATCCATCCTTCTTTAACTGTATATGAATCTCTCTTGAATTATCCACATCTTTGTGTGACACTGAGTACTACAACGTATCTCCTTTAAGTGATAGTTAACTAGGTCTTCGTCCATCCACCCCTTGACCTATGAGAACTAGATAACCCAAGACTTAATCACTATTCTATAAATGCTCAAACAAGGATCTCGAAGAATCATGCATTCAACCAACCCCGATATCTTCAAGATACTAAGTACACGCACCCGTGAAATTCCACTTCAAGCTCAAATAAGTAATAAACAAATAATCCCCGTAGTCACATTTTGATAACGTTCAAAATTTAGCCATTGACATTTTATTTTGATTCTTGATCAGGACATGAATGAAATCTAAGTTTGACACAAGGATTTTTCATGTATATCATGTTGTTTGTTGTATCATGCTTGGATAAAAGATGATTTGACAACATTAATATCTAATTGAAAGTTATTAGATAAATAAGTGTAATGGATATGGTTGGATATAGAATTAACATCCTCATCCTAGAATTGCTCCTAAATTCTAAGTATGAACCATATGGCAAATTGTTGCGTAATTGATATAGCCGAGAAATCTTGAAAGATTGGAAGGTATCAAACATTACACGATAGATATTAAAGTTTACGGAATTTTAAAGAGCATATTGTTATTTGCATGCAATGATGCTAGTAAAAAAAAAATTGAGATGACACTCAATACTAGTCATAGTAGGATTTCATCCTTGTTAATGGCCATGTGTACTAGTTATGCTTAACTATGAGCATAGTTGCATAATACATTAAAGAATTAGAATACTTTAAACTATAAAAGGTTTGATAGTTTAATTGTCATAAATTGGTGGTTGAGGATGTCACACATTTTATGAAATATTATGTGGCAATATCAAGATAGTTGAATGCACACATACAATAATTTTACTAATTAAGTTCTTGAAATAAGTATTCTCAAAATTCCGATAGATCATGATTAGTTGATTTATGCCTTGTCAACAAGCATGATTGACATGACTTGAGACATAATTCACTAATATGAATTATCATGCATTGATCTATTTAGTATTTGGATAAGGGATGTTAAGAAATTATTATTTACAATGAATTAAAGTACTTGGTACGTTTGTTTTCATTAATAATAGATTGTATCCTATATTTGCATGTTTAAATCCGTGAATAACTTATGTTATTCTAAAATTGTCCGTTTTCACTTAATGATATGGAAATATCATTAAACTAAGACAAATCTGAGTATTGGTAGAATATACTTGAAAGTATATTGATGTGTTGTCATATCAATTTCACATGATATTCAATGAATTGAATATAGGACTTATCCCAACTTCATGAGTTTACTGTATGGATATTGTCATCAAGTAAATCATGTGTATATAGTTATCCTCTGACTTGAGATGCCAGATAACTGTCATGGATGTAGTGCATTTCTGTGATTCAATTTACCGCTATACGTAACTGGTAGCTATAAGGATTATTTTCAGGAGTGTTGCAAAGTTCATGGGTTATGCTCGTAGTCAAGATAGAATTCGTTCCTTCAAATTGTTTGGAGTTTAATACTGCTGGGCCCCTCGTAGGGTTGACAAGATGTTTGCGTGCGCACGCCCAAGATCTCCCCTAAATATGTTCAGAAGATTTGGTAATCTTGCTCAATCAGAAACAACGACAAACAGAATGATTAATAAAGAATGACTGAGATCCATATCTTTAATAATGAATTATTAGAAACAAAAGGATAAGTATGATGATGAATCATCGAATGGTTTTTCCAGGAGACCACCACTCGAGCTGTACTAGGGGCATTGGCGTGTTGGTAGACGCTAACCAATGTCATTACACTTTTAATAGATTTCCAAGTGGGAGCTGTTAGAGTTTTGGAAAAATATTAAGTTGTGTATGACTAGAATCGAACACGGGACCTTGGGATTGCACACTTTACGTATGAATGATTAATGTAAATAATTAATATATATAAACGTTATGTATTTAATTATTTGTACACGAAATAACGACTAACGGATGTTAAGTAATTAACGGAATTGACTAATGACCGTTAGTGAATAAAGGAAGGACTGTAGATGGAATTACAGGACAAGAAGGTTCTAGAATCCCTATCGGATTACTATAGCCGATCGGCCTAAGGCTTTCCAAAGCCCAATCCACCTCAAACTTGTCCTCTAAGTTACCACTCAATAAATAAAAGGCCTAGAGGTTAGGGTTTCAGAGCTTGTGCACTCTTGCTATAACCCTAAATTGGTTTTCCTTCTTCTTTGTCTAAATTCGGTCGATCCAACCTTCTAGGAGGGGGAATCGATTTTTTAAGTATTAAACAAATTAGTTTGGTTTAATCGTGTTCTATTGCTAGCACCATACATTAATTGGTTATAGTACATGTGTACAAAACCTTGGTATTAACTCACTTTAGTTAATTCCATCCTGGATTGAGAAACAAAACGGTAAGGGGTTTCTCGTTAATCCATTTTTTATTCAAGAAGAAGAATTGAAGTTAGATCCTTGTTCTTGCTAGGATCAAATGTACGTTATCTTTATTATTCGATTAATCTATTTACATGTTAATTATGATTCTTTGCTTTCGCTATGTGCTTTGATGTTGTAGATTTATTTATATGAATGTCATGTTATTTAAATTCTAACATCCTCCACATTCTGTTTGATTGCTGCAGTTCTTGTGGAGGCCAAGGCCACCATCTTTCTTGTGCCCTGAGAAAGAAGAGGAAATCGCAAAGAATCTAAAGAAATACAGTAAGAAGTATGACGTGCAAGATCAGGATATCTCAGTATTGTTGAGTGAGCAGGATCGTGAAAAGAGAAAACAACTGAAGGATGATTGGGAAAGGTGGGTCAACGAGTGGAAGAAATACCATGAAGAAGAAAAGGCGGCAAGACGAGATTTGAGAGATGGTGAAGACAGTGATGTAGAAGAGGAATACGAGGCCAAAGAAGTCGAAGTTGAAGAGGAGTTGGATGTGAAGGTGGAAGTCATCCCGGATGCTTGAAAATCCGATAATTTTGTAGGAGCTTTTTGCCCATGTGTGTTCGTTTCTAGTTTCATAACAATAATTTTATTTGATATTTGACTAGAAAAGATTCACTGTTTTCATTGATTATGTTAAAATTTTCAATGGTTAAATTATGCTGACAGTTGATTTGGTGCTTTAAGTTTAGATGGTGATTTTTTATTTAATCTTTTATTTTAGGTGGTGTTTTTTAATTCAATTTTAAGCGGACACATTTTTCAGTGTTTAGAGTGATGGGCGTGGTAGGCAATCATGCACCAAAATTACTCTTCGATAGTAACTTGAGAAGTAAGAGTAGACTATCATGGCAAACCTTATTTGTATAAATCTCCTGTTCAATTTTCAGATAAAATATGATCTCTAAAGAGGTACTGTATAAACTATAAAGTGTTGCAATGCTACCGATAAGAGGCATCGGTGTCGTAACATTCGTAACACCAAAAAGTGTTGCCACATCATCATCCTCATTTTCAACATAACACACAAAAATACCTCTTCATTAATAACATAATTAACACCACTCTTTTGAGATTCACCATTTTATAAGTATTATTTTTCACTTTTCAAACAAACTAAATGTCATTAATTCAAATAAAAATACAATACTAAACTTTAAAAACATATGAAAGATAAAAAAAACATACGAAAAAAAAATTAAAAACAATACGAAACTTTAAAAATACAATAATTAATTTTGTTTTTGTTGAAGTCAATATTAGTTCATTAGTTCTTGTTTTTGCATTTCGATGAGGTGAGCTTGTTCTTCCGGAAAATCGGCGGTTTTAGTCCGGAGAAACTTCAATTCTTCCATTTTTTGTGTAAAATCACCAAATTTAAACAATTTACTTCCCGCGGTGCTCAGTGAAGTTTCGTATTTAGTTTTTTTGGATGGACGTGGTTTGCCAGGGGAATGAGGTCCCACATCTTCTCCGAATAGCTCGTCAAGTCCGGTTTGATCATCCGGATGGGCGCGTCCCATTTGGAGTGTTTTTTCAAGATTTCTTATGTGTCTTCTTGAGAAAACGATATGTGTTCCTAACACGGTTCATAAAATCAAGCTCGTTTTCCCCTCTACGACCACCCATACATTAGAAACGTTTAAAGATTGCATTGAACTTTTAGCAATTATGGTTCAACGTATGCCACTTACTCGTTAACAAGTCCTTGTTACGTTTTTGCAAATTAGTTTTGTTGAACTCGTGGAGAACCTTATACTAAAACGAATCATTGTTTTGGTCGGCTCCGGCGTTGTTATCCTCGGAAACGACAATGTAACAGGAGGCTAATAACGTTTCCTCCGACAATAATCAATGATGAGAACAAGTTAAGGTTTCTGTTTCGGGTTTGTTTTCGGTTGTGGGGTTCGGGTATTTTGCTCATTTATCTATGTATTTTCCTTTTTTTACGCATCTTTTATGTTTTAGTTTCTGTTGGCGGTTGTCGTTGTGATGTTTGTGGTTGTGCCATGTATGGTGGTGGATTTTATTGTAGATTGTGAAATTGTTGGTTAAGCATTTGTTGTTGAAGATATTGTTGTTGATGATAAAGTTGTTTGGGTGTGTAGGGTGGCATAGAGTATTGGCTACCGAACCTGAGACAGTGAGAATGTAATGATATTGATTGTGCGGATGAAGGTGTCGGAGGGTTTGACAAAGATGACGAGTTGGGTTGCTACATATTGAGGAGGTTTTTGAAAAATGGATCGTTACTGTTTTGAGACATTTTTGGTTTGGTAGTTTGTTTGTGAAAATGTAAGTGAGAATTGAAGTAAAGTGTTTGTGCGTAAAAAAATGAGTGTTAAATGTTTTAAATAAGTGGGTAAGGCTTTTTTTTTTTTTTTTTTTTGAAATATAGCCATTTATGGCCGTTGAAATTGAAATTTTTTTGAAACAAAAAATGTATTTTTTTTAAATACAAACCAACGCGCGTTGGTGGATTAACGTCCCACCCAACGCCGTTGGAATTGTGAGTATGCCGTTGCAAAAGTCTGACTAAATATGACACTTATTTAAAAATTCCCTCATTTTAAGCTTGACTTATTTTTGTGTCATATTATTAAATATAACACTATTTTTTTTTCTAAATGACAAGATTACACTCTCCTCACATACAACACAACTCTTACGCACTCTTACACTATTGTCTGCTCCTTTATTTCCAGCTCGATGCTTTTGGTCTCTTATGCATCGCAACTGAAATTTATTACGAAATGATTTTTATAAACCTTAAAATCTAAGAATTGAAAATCTTTAAAATTTTTATAAACCTTAAAGTTTCTAAATTTTGGTTTCAAAGACCACAAACACCGCAGCTCTGATACCACTTGTTGAACGATTACGACAACAAACACAAAGTTCGATCACGAAACACTAGATCGCGGGTTGTATCGAGCACAAGCAGTTGACACGAGAGAAGAGTGAGACTACAAAGAACTGAACGTTTACGTTTTATTAACATATGGGATGATTTGAGGCTGCACCACCTACCTCCTTTTATAGCGATGGGGGATCGACAATAGCAATCCCAAACCGCCTATAACTCAGCCAAACTAGCCGACTTAGGCATCTCCTAACAAGCTAATTACTTGCCTTGGAAGGCAAGTTCTCTTTACAACCTATGATGGAGATTAGCACTTCCCTCTTAATTAATTTTTAAGATTTCCTTTAATACATTTTAAGCATTACAAGTCAAAAAACACTATTTACAACTATTTAAAACACAAAACATTTATTCAACACATACAATTACTATTCTTCTTAAATCACCCCACTCAAAAATACAACTATTTTATCGCATGGTACGATCTAATCAAGCTACTAATCATCTATTGTTAAAATCCAACAAGCCAAGGAATTAATAAAATATTGTTAAGCATTTGATATACTGGTTATTTCCCCGTGACGGACATGCGGATTTGCTACTAGATGTTTGGTGCCGTTAACATTAATTTTATGTACCTGCCGCCGCAACGCGCGAGTACCCACGAGTATTACATAAAGAAACTTAGCATAACTAGCTTAAACTAATCCTAATCGTATACTAACCTAACTAGCCTTGGAAACTAACAATCGACTAACAATACACATACACATATATATCAAGTATTTAACTGTAAATGCGAGTATGGACAAATGTTTCCACATATATATCAAGTATGTAACCTAACTTGCCTTAAAAAGTTGACCACCAAATTGCCGCTCCCTCCAAAAAGCAAAGTAAGCAATGGCGTAAAAAAAATAGCAAACGTCATAAAAAATAGTAGAAACCGCGAAGCAGCATGCAATTATGTCGCCAAAGTACAAGTCCATCTCCGTGCAAACGAACAATAAAGAAGAGGAAAAAAAGAAAAGAAGAAGAGAAGAAGAGGGCGATTTCAACATTCTATTCGGTTTGTACGTCCGGAAGCCTCTCGTTCAAACTGCATGGGAGTGTTACATGATATGTTATGGTCCAAGCCTAAAGGCTTAGGGTCCATTAGATTTACGGTTATATTAGTTTATTCTCTAAGTCACATTCTATTATAATTTGAGATGAAATGTCACTAGTACAAACGGGGCCTTCCCCGATGACTTTTTTTCTACCATGCCGACGCCATGTCAACGGTAGATGATAGGTGCCGACGACATTTCGAAGGCACCTTGTAGTCGTGAATGCCTCGTAGGGACTTACTGTCCCGTCGACTTTTTCCGACGATAATGTGGGACCCACAACCATTTTCCCGATAACATGTCGTCGGTACAATGTTGTTAATTAATAACTTAATTAACTAACTAGTCTACTAAAGTCAAATATTTCTTATTAGATGCTGACGACATGTCGAAGGTACAAATTTTACGTTGTCAATGAAAGTCAAATATTTCTTATTAAATGCCGACGACATGCCGAAGGTACAAATTTGACATAGTCAATGAAAGTCAAATATTTCTTATTAGGTGCCGACGATATGTCGAAGGTACAAAAGAGCACCAAGTAAATTTGATCACCAATTTACCGAAGACATGTCATCGGTAACCCATACTACTGCTGCTGCACAACGGCCTGCACAGCATCAGTTCTCCAAATTTTTTCCGGAAATTTTTCTAGAAAAATCCTACCACAAACTTGTACACAACCATTACTGACATGCCAATATCCAAAAATAACTTATAACGGCTAAAACATTTATATATAATCGCTAAACACCTTAAATACATTAAAACATTACAAACATCTAGTATCATGTTAGTTTATTCTGTTAAAACTAGTTAGTTATTATGCTAATAAATTGCCGAGTCTATGCTCTAAAAGTAGCCGAAGTTGTAAAGCTTGACTTTTCATTCATGTATTTCTAATTAGGTAACCATGGTTGTATTTTTACGCTGTGCATTATATAAATTATGGCACATCCTACTCTAAACAAGTTGGAAAATCTAGCTCGTCTCTGGTTTGTGTAGCATTAAAGAAGTCAAATAATAGCCACATTCTATCCTGAGATTAACTAATTGAAAATGAAATCTGCTACTATTTATATATTGTGTATAATGTTTTTCCTTATAACTCGCACAAGTCCCTGATCTCCTATCTCTTGTTTTACCGGGAGACAAAATGGCTGCTATTCCTGGACTTTTTACTACATGGCCTTGGAAACCACTTGGAAATTTCAAGGTATTATGCGGGCAACCTTTCTCCATTCTCTTTATTGATGGTAGGCTTATTGTATCCTTAAAACATATCGAATTTACATCCAGGCCAGTTTGATTTCACCGACTGGTTACGTCAAGATCTACGACGAACATAACTTTTCCTTGAACTTATGAATTTTTATATGATACGCGTTCTAGAATGACCACCATGAATGCTTAATCTTAGCTTCAAATCATTTTCACAAGCTGAACACTGGCTAGAAGTAAGATACTTTTGCATATAGGGCTCTGACCTCACAAGTTAAAACAAAAGCGTTCTATATATGGTCAATCAACTTCCTTAACATTGCAGAATCATTGCAGTTGTTTACTTTTTATTTCTTGTCATACCGCGAAAGTAAGAAAATGAAATGTATTGGGCAGGTAACATTTGATATATGTCTTCAGGTTTTAAAATCAACACTTACAATCTGGTATTGCTTACGAACGTTGCTATATTCAAGATTTTGAAAATTAGACCGGAATTAGAGTTCTAGTCTAACATTTCGAGTTGCTTGGGTTTTCAGATTCTGAACTAAGTTTAACAAATAAACAAAATATGTATTAAGTAATTTAAACAATCTTGCTACTCTAGGGATTTCTACAGTAAAAGGGAATCCTCGACTAATATTTTTACTTATCTTAAAATATTTTGTGTGATGCTGAAGTATATCTTATTGGCCCCATTGGTGGTGAAGAGCGTCTATGACTATATGATTTTGGATGCCACTGAGAGAGATTCAACAAATTTTCTCATTTTCCCTCTATTGATAACAAGAATAGTTCAGAATCAAGTATGGACCTCCATCTCTCGCTACACAACTGCCAAAGGAAAACAGAGGATAGTCGACAAGGCAATTGAGTTTGAGCAAATCGACCGTGAAAGTGGCTGGTATCTCTAACTTTTTGTCTGCAGAATTGCACTATACTATTTCCAGAAGAAACAAACATTTTGATATATGCGAAATTATATACATGAAACACTACCCTACCTAAAACTCTTTATGGAGTCCTTTTTTTTAATGACATGTCATGAATGAGATGTATTTGTATCACAAGTGGACTCGGAAACAGAATTACACAAAACTGATAAATACGGCGTATTCTTGATCTAATCGAGTTTGAGTTTATTTTTGCAGGGATGATCAAGTAATCTTATCTGGTATAACATTTTATGCGGGCAACTATTTCTTAGAGGACTGTAAACATTTGCCCTTTTGGAGGTTGGACGGAGTGATCATAGTGATCTTGCTGCATGTTGGAGTAGTGGAATTCCTTTATTATTGGATCCACAGATCTTTTCACCACCACTATTTCTACAATCGCTATCATTCCCACCACCACCACCTCTGTTGTCGTTGAGCCAATATCTTGTAAATCTACATTTCTCCTTTCTCTTTTACGCAAGCTCAAACTTACTATAATTGCTAGTAATAAGAAGTTTTGGTCTTCAAAAGGACCCGAATTTTTTTCATTTGCAGGATAGCAACAATCAAGTGATTCCAAAATTTTCATTAAGGCATCAAGATTAGCAGTGTTGGTACTTGGTAGTTCCCAGCATAAACGGAACTTAGAAGGGACCGAGGGGCTGTGGCCTCTCCAAATTTTTTGACCCTGTGTACATTTTATCCCCTTTTATATATGGTTTTAGTCAGTTTTAATACAAAAATTTCAGCGTAGTGTATATCACCCCCCCCCCCTTAAAATAAATACTTTTCAAGTTGGCCCCTTACCAATAGCGTTCAAGTTTCGCCTTTGGTTCCAGTACCTATATGGTACTAGGTACCTTTATGGTACTAACAGCCTTATCGTGTTTCACAACTAATTTGACATGCTTAGGGTGCGGCCCCTTACCAACAGCTTTAGTTGGAGAAAAAATTATCTTGTTTTCGATCTCTAATTCTATAGAAATTTGGAAGGGAAATTTATCTCTAAAAAACACTTGAAAATACAGAATACACGTTTAGTTGATGTTTGTATTTTCTGTTTAAAAGAAGGGAAGGGAGGGCCTTGTGTGCAAAGGGATACAAGGAAACAACAAAAATTTGTTTTGTAATTTCCCTTGTCTAGTTAGGAAATAGGGTATTTGTGTTTTGTGAAGAACTTTTTGGAAATAAAGTGATTTAAATGCGATCTCTGTTTTCTTTGTTTTATAAAATACATTTAGTGGAAAACGTAGATTTTTTCCTCTAACTAAATGCAACCTTAGTGTCTCAATCTTCTTGTAATATGGAATATTATAAATTAGTGAGTTTTGTTTCTGTATATATAGTTGTGATTGTGTCAATTTCTTGTAGAGGTGTCAGACATCCGTAAATAAATATAAAAACCCATAGTCATTGAACTTTCTCTCGTGTTTTTGTCACAGCTGTCAATCATCCATTTGCAGAGCATCTAGTCTATTTCTCACTATTCTTAATTCCCATTGCGACAATAATCCGAACAAAGACTGCATCCATTAGTGCAATTGCTTCATACTTGATTTACATCGATGTAATGAACTACTTGGGCCATTTCAACTTTGAATTCGTACCTCAAAAAGTATTCTCCATCTTTTCTCCTCTCAAGTACCTGATGTACACCCCCACGTAAGCCCAAATCACATTTTTATGTAGTTTAATGGATGCATATATATTTTATTCTATTTTTATATATTACAATAGATTTGACATCCTCGATCTCTTGTTCAAATGAAGATGATAAGTCATGTTATCTAGCTAGAAAGAAAAAAATGAATGAGGACCAACTTCTAGTAGATAAAAAAAGCTCATTTTTATGTTTCCTCTGACAACATAACCTATATCATGTTATATATGCTCAATAAAGCATTAGAGGATCCAAATCAATTAAAATAAAATTTTATCAATTGTGTTGTGTGATTGATTTTTAGAACAATAAGCATAAGTCCTTTCTGGATCTTAAGTAGATGAAACCACTTCCGATGATTATTATATTCATCGAACCTGAATGAAACATTAGTATAGAGTTTTGAGCTGCTCAACAACCGTCACTCAGCTAGATACTTATCATAACAAATATAACTTTTCAATCGTAAACCCTTATGCCATTTGCGACTTAGACAAGCATTTAAAATTGGTTGATGGTGTAAGTTTTATATACATTAGACAGCAATAGGCCAAAAGCTTTGATGGTTGGTTTGTGACTCGCTCTAAAATTATATAATATAGATTACTGTTTAGTTTATTTAAAATGGTATTGTATTAAGAGGGAAACCTAGCAAGTTACGGTGCCAAAAATTAAATGGGGTTGAGAGCGTTACACGTACAGGTTATCAAACCAATCAATTAATCCGGTTCAATGTATCTTTCTACTGACATTTATTATTTCTCAGGTTTCACTCTTTGCACCACATTCGCTTTCGTACAAATTATTCACTTTTTGTGCCATTATATGACTATGTTTATGGAACTGTGGACATAGACACAAAATCATGTCGTGAGAAGTCGCTAGACCGAAAAGAAGAATCTTCAGACATAATATATTTAACACATTTGGTGAAACCCGAATCCATCTATCAAATCAGACTTGGGTTCTCATCCCTAGCTTCTAAACCCCAAATCTCTTTTGCATGGTACTTGTGGATGCTATTGCCTGTTACCATTTTCTCTAGGCTGATTACTTGGTTTTATGGAAAAGCATTTGTGGTAGAAAGAAATGTCTTCAGAAACAGCACCATAAAGAGTTGGGTTGTCCCAAAGCACCGGATATAAGTATGCATTATTCTTTTTATTTATCTTCTAATTTGTAATTGTGAATGTAATTTGTCTTTGTGTGTATGAATAGTACTCCATGGAATCACAAAGAGAGACTATTAACATCGTAATTGAGGAAGCTATTTTGAAAGCCGAAAGAAAAGGGGCTAAGGTGTTTAGTTTAGGTCTACTTAACCAGGTATGCACACAATTAAAGCTCGATTAATTTAGTTTCTGATAATTTTAGTGAACTCCGGGGAT
Source organism: Artemisia tridentata subsp. tridentata (assembly GCA_021014915.2). Lineage (NCBI taxonomy): Eukaryota > Viridiplantae > Streptophyta > Magnoliopsida > Asterales > Asteraceae > Artemisia > Artemisia tridentata. The sequence goes on from CP139505.1 coordinate 268,012,814, forward strand.
ACCAAGCCAAATCTGTTGGTTGAAAGAAGTGTTTAATAGGGAGTACATGACAATAAAGAATATATATAAAATAAAGAGTAAATTGAAAAAACTGTTCTTGTGGTTTGTCTAAATTGCAAACACGGTCTCTAAAACTTTGAAAGTGTGTGCATAGTCCACGCGAAAAATTTCTCACGGTCCTGCGCCTGCACTTTCGAAGTTTTAGGGACTTCGTCTACGATTTAAACAAACCACAGGGACAGTTTTGAAATTTACTCTAAGATAAATCTAACAATTGAGATAGGTCACATAAAAGGGCTGGAAATTAAATTACAACCTGAAGATTGAAAGCCACCGAATAAGGTAAAATTACAACCAATGACAAACAGCAGAGCTGAACTTCAGATTAGTTAATCCATCATCTGTTATAAAGTGACTTAAACTTTTGGGTTGGTTTCGTAAATTTGTCTTTGGATAGATATTAGTTTTTTGATATGTTTTTCTAATTTGAGTCGGTTTAGGATTTGGCAAGTTTAGTTCATTGGTTGCCTATAAATAGAGGCCAATGACATTAGTTTTCTTTGTACCTTTTGAATTTGTGTTTTGTACCGTTTGAATTAGAAGTTGGGGACATTAGTTTTCTTTGTACATTTTGAATTTGTGTTTGGTACCGTTTGAATTAGAAGTTAGTACATTTTGAATTAGTTTTTCTCTTGGCACCTTTGAATTTGATTTTGTATTTGGTTTGATTATTTGAATAAAGCTTCCGCTTTGTTTGATTTATTTATTTTGTCTTTGAATTACCAACAAGTGGTATCTAGAGCTAGGTTGAAGATGAAGAAAAAAAAAGTTCTGGTTCCCTTGATTCGAATAATCGATTTGAGTTCATAAGATAAGTTGGAAAGTTCGAATAGTTTTTGCTGGTTTTGGATTTTTGTTTCTTTGATTGTTTTTGCTCCGAATCGTTTGGCAGTTCACACTAATCGTTAGTTTGGGAATAAATATATTTGGTTTGGTTTTTATAAATCGTTAGTTTTGGTGGAGCTTTAATTTTGTGCTTTTTTGGTGACAACAATCTGTTTTGAATTTGGGCTTTTGGATAGTCTGTTTTGAAATTGGTTTTCACGAAGTCTTTGGTTTAGTAATTAGTATTAGGCTTTTGGTAATTTGTTTAGATTTCAAGAAACTTCTATTTTCTTGGATATGTTTTTAGTTTGAAGATATTTGTCAATTGGACTATTGAAGTATTCTGAGATGGACGATTGTTATTAGTTTAGTTGGCATAAGCTCGTCTCAATTTGATCATCTTTTTGGGATTTGCTAATTTGAATTGGAACCGTAATCTTTATTATATAAGTGGGTTATTAGAATTATTATCCGTATCATATTTGGGGCGTTTGAATTATTAGAGCCCGTTCGTCAAATTATTCATTAACTTGAATAATTTGATTGATACTTGGATAATAAGTTTGAAGTTGAACCATAATACTTATCAAATAAGTGGATCATTGGAATTTGAAATTAATATTTGGGTCGTAATTCTTATTATATAAGTGAACCATTGATATTTGAATTTTGTTATTTGGAATTTGAAGATCGATTTGGTGTTTGAAAACTTAATTATTATTAGGTCGTTTGAAATTTATTCAATCGTTGGGAATTCGTTAGTTTGAAAATTTTGGATATTCGTTCATTGGGCTTTTGAAGTTTGTTGCCCGAATTTGATTGTCTTTGTTGAAGATCGTTTGAGCCGATTTTTTGTTTGGTTGACCGAGTTTGAATTTTTCAGTTAACATTTGTTTGTTCATTTGGAAAATTATCGGCTTTTGTATTTGTTCGGTTTGTTTTGGATCGTTTTATGGGAATCAATCGTTCGTTTTAAATTAGGCTAGTATCTTTAGCATTTGAATTTGGAATTTGGAAATTTGAATTTGAAGACAAAATATTCGTTTGGTTTGAAGTTTCGAGCGGAGTTGAAGTCACGGTGGAGATTGTTAGAAAGTGACTTAAACTTTTGGGTTTGTTTCGTAAATTTGTCTTTGGATAGATATTAGGTTTTTGGTATGTTTTCTAATTTGAGTCGGTTTAAGATTTGGTAAGTTTTGGTCATTGGTTGCCTATAAATAGAGGCCAATAACATTAGATTTCTTTGTACCTTTTGAATTTGTGTTTGGTACCGTTTGGATTACAAGTTGGTACCGTTTGAATTAGTTTTTGTCTTGGTACCTTTGAATTTAGTTTTGTATTTGATTTGATTATTTGAATAAAGCTTCCGCTTCGTTTGATTTGTTTGTTTCGTCTTTGAATTACCAACATCATCGAATAGTGGGCTAACTTTGGGTGTCCAATTTATAGGTAATTTAGTAGAGTAATAAAAAAGGAAGGGGAATTTTAAATCTTTTACCTTCAGTTTACCGTCAAGTGATTATATCATGTCTAAGCATTATAAACTATTCTAATACATGTTTTCTAGACTTGGATATGAAATGTTAGTTTTCTTGTGCTATCCAAATCAAACTTTGCTGCAAACATTTGCAGCGTCAGGAGCTAAATGGAAATGGAGAGCTATTCCTTAGAAGAAATCCAAAACTGAAACTGAAGTTGGTAGATGGGAGTAGCTTAGCAGTTGCTCTGGTACTAAATAGCATTCCCAAAGATACAGACCAAGTTGCTTTGGTTGGAAACTTTAACAAGATTGCTTACTACCTTGCCATAGCTCTATGCCGCAGGGGCATTCAGGCAAATGTCAAAATGGAATTTTACAAAAACAAAATCTGAATGATCAACCCTTGTAATCAATTCCCTACTTAATATCTGATTTCCAAATCAAAATCAATTCCTACCAAATGTAAATTCAGAAACACTGTTCGGGTTCATTTATGTTGTTGGAGGTGTCGGGAAATGAATCTTGGCAAACTGGTGTCTTTGTGTGTGTGCGTGTGTGTGTGTATAAAGGACTAAAGAGAATTTTGAAAGTTTCACACCACAAAGGTAAAAATAGTTCTATCCGGGCTTAAACAATATATTTTTATTAACTAAGAATCTTTTTATAAATATTGCAAACTATAGAAGGATTTCCGTACATATGTCCTAGATTTTAAACCAGTGTAGGTTTTTAAAAGAGATGAGGAACTTGAAGGAGGATGCATGAAATAACATGGATCGAGTTTAGCTGAAATGCAAAAAAATATACATCATATGTGAGGAACATGCATGATGGTGATAAATGGATTCAAACTAACTAAATTTATTGGCACAAAACCGCAACGAACCAGAAAAGTAGGGATACATTTGATAAAAATGTCAATCATGATTTACATAATTATTGTCAATAACTAGGTACAAAAAGTATTATCTACTTAGAACTTCTCTAACTATAAAATCACTTAATGGTTAAGTTACATTGCACTTCTGGTTAATTTTTTTTTTTTTTTTTTTTTTTTTTTTTTTTTTTTTTTTTTTATTTTTTTTTTTTCTGTTAGGTTGCCACATCACGCAAGGAGGATTACATGAAGGTTAAATAAAATCTTGAGCTAACCGGTGATCAAGATAAACTAATACTTTCAACAAACTATTCACAGAAGGTAAACAGCTTTAATTTGTTTTCGTTGTTGTGATACGAGCAAATTTGAACACTTATTCTTCTATGCGTTTGTTTAACCGCTAAAGAAACTATCGTGTTCTATATTATAGTGCGTAATATATATCGTTTATCAAACTTTTTAATATAATAGAAAATCACAGTTTAAGCTCTTTTTTATTTTTATGTATGAATCTCGATCTTAAGACATGGTTGGCCGGAGATGGATTAAGCAAAGAAGAACAACTCAAATTAAAGCATTAAAAGGAACCCTGATCTTACATAACTCTCCATTCCCTCCTATGAAAGTGCGTAAGGATTGCTTTTACTACATGACCCCAGCAATGTTGGCTCCTAAATGCCTTGAGAATGTTGATTCATGTAAGGTTAGTAGCATACAGCATATTTTTATTATAAAAATGTTTGAGTTTTGTAATAGAGTAATATTTAGAATGTTATATACATATATGTTTATCATTCATCTTCAGTAATTATTAATGTGCTTGAATAAAACAATTAAAAGATATTCTGTCCATTATAATTTTAAACAATATTTCTATCAATCTTGTAAGCAAGGTTTTAAACCAATTAATCAGTACATTTGGCATGCAAAATTTGATCGTGTTAACCGTATAAAACATAACGATTGTGGTATTTGAATCGATTTGGGAGAAATAGAGTTCTTTGGAATGGCAGACAAAAATTTGTTAATAACCAAGCTAGCATAAATAAAAATCATCAAGAAAACACGATATGAATTACCAAACCTAAAATAGCCCAAGGACTTCAAATTCGAAACCAACACCGAGACAATCCTAGAGTTACTGCTAGAATTAATTCATCTATCTGCTTGAGCAACATCTCACTATGCTTGTGTACCAGATGATCAATATCAAGTAACTTTTTCTGCCAATAGTACTATTGTGTAATCATAAAAGGTGGACAGAACTAGTATTCATTTAATCCGTTCTCAACATGACCCTGTTAGAAAGTTTTATCAGTTTATGGTTTCCACTTACTAATAACAGTTGTGTTCGTGGACAGAACTGGTTACCTAGAAGGGTGATGAGTGCATGGAGAATTGCCAGGATAGTACATGCCTTGGAAGGATGGAATGTGAATGAGTGTGGAACTGATATCTTCAACATTGACCAAATTTGGCAAGCTAGTCTCCAACATGGGTTTACTCCCCTTGTGAAATCATATGTTTAAGGTATATACATATATATATCATGTATGTAACTGTAACTGCGAGTATGGACAAATGTTTCCACATAGTTGGGACAAGCATATAAATAATACCATCAGTTTTAATAACTGAATCGTAAGGCAAATAAACTGTTTTTACATTCTGTTAACAATATTATTGAAGCTTCCATATGCTAATTGCTTTTTGAACTGCGAATGTTGTTAAAAGAGAAAGAGTTGTCACTGAAATTTCATGCAGCATCTACGCAGTTTGACCATTCATCTTTATTGTTTGTCTTTTATTATCACTCTGACCTGGAAGTTTACTGTGTGGAAACCTGAAACGAAAAGGCGAAGAAGAGAAAAGGCGTAAGAATATAACCTGTTAGATTAGTTAGCTAAATAATGAAACTGAAATCGCCCCATTACCTCCAAGACTTTGAATATGTTCTAGATCTCTATGTTCTTTAGATATCTTTGTTCTACTTGTATAGTTGCTCAGCTTTATTTTCCATCTATTATGAACTTGGTACTGAAATGAAGAACTAATGCCAGTAACCTATATGTTAGTATATTTCCAGGTATTAAACCATACAAAATTACAATTGGAATTAACTATATCATTCGACATGAAGCAAATTAGCATACTTTGCTAATTTAACTGAAATTGCAATCAATTGTTTTGATGTTACATAGCTGATATCTAGTCGAATATAAGAGTTATTCTTTTATCATTTTCATTTTATTTCCCATGTCCATCATTTAAGGATTTGCGTAACTTTCAAGGGACGTGAAAATAAGAAGATGATTAAAAATATTTTAACGAACTGGAAAACATACCTAATAATCCCAACTGGAAGACCAGTGCTGCACGGTTTTGTTGAGGTTACCCGTCCAGGTGTTTACATTTTCAACCACGGCGAACGTAAGTTTCGGTGTTATTACAGAACTTTCAGAGAAAGTGTGCATATCTGGGCAATTCTTGACGATAACTTCTCTTAGTTCTAGTAGTTCCAAGTCGCATTTTGTGTTGGAGAAGTATTTGAGGTTTGGTAACAATTCAAGCCTTACTTCTTCCAATTTGTAGAGAGAACGAACATTTAATTTTACATCTTGATCATCTGCAACTACCACATCCATCATCTTGCAACTAGATATATCTATATTCATGAGATTTGAAAGACCTTTGAATGTGTAAGAGGAGCACAAGTTTATCAACTTCGGACACTCATTAACAAATACGCTTTTCAGGTTTCTAATTGGTGCAGCTTTGGAAGCCCACACTTCCTCGAGTGAATCACACTTCCCCACTTCTAATTTTTCTAAACTGGGAAATAGTGTTTCCAAATCGGATGGAAATATGTTAACCAGTTTGTGACATTTTTCAACTCTAAGAGATTTCAATTTATGGAAGTGGCTTGTTGGAAGTTGACTTGACCATAACCTTTCAACACTGTCCAATTCAGAAACTTCAAGTGTTTCCAGACTAGGAAGCATGACCTGACACAACAAAGACATCAGATATTTGTTGGTCTAATGTCTGCTCGAGCATATGTGCAGTCGAAGGGTCACCAAGCAAGTGGGACAATTACAAGTCTAGTATATTTAGGACTCTTTATTTTTAGTATAAGATAAGCATTATCTTATTTAATTAGAGTTGTAATAGGATTAGGAAAGCAAGTTCTATTCCCTATATAAACAACAGCCGAGCACATGGACTGTAGGTGTAATCGATATCAGTTTTTGTAGCATATATTTTCTGATTATTGGAGAGCGTTTTATTCCAGTATATTCGTGTGCTTATTTGTTCGATTGTTCTAGTTCTGTCTTGTTTGTGTGCGTGAGTTCGATCAGACGTGAGGTTTATATTTGGTATCAAGAGCTAGGTTGTCAAGGCAGGATCGACCTAGGGTTACCAAGGAAGCAATCGAACTAGTTTATCAAAGCAGGTGATCGACTAGTTTATCGAGGCAAGGTTTCAGGTTTCAACTCAGGTTCACAATACCACAATCGACACAGGTTTTAAATAACCTGGTTTCGATTCATCAAGGGTTTGTGGTGTTCGATTGAGGACACAAGGCAGGAACAAATCGATCCAGGTTTTACTTGGGCAAGAAGTCGACCTAGGATTGCTTGGGCAGGAAGTCGAACTTGTTGTACAATCAAGCAAGGTAATTTGGGCTGGAAGAAGAACAATCGACACCTGTAACTTACAAAAGACGTACAAGAAGGATGGTGCAAGGCGAATCAAGTCAACCACCTCCTGTTGAACATTCTAAAACTGCTCTTCAATGTCCAATGTTAACAAGCACAAACTATAACATATGGGCAATAAGAGTTAAAGCGGTATTCCGAGTCCATGGAATACTCGATGCACTGGAACCAAAGGAAGGAACACAAGTCGTTGATAAGCAAGATCATATGGCTGTGGCGTTACTTTTTCAGGCGATTCCAGAAGAACTTGTTTTTCAAGTTTCACAATTCAACACAGCCAAAGAAATCTGGGAAGCTTTAAAGACCAGGTATGTGGGTGTTGATCGGGTTCGTGAAGCAAGGTTGCAAACCTTGGAGACGGAATTCGAATCTTTAAAGATGAAATTCAACGAATCAGTCGATGACTTCGCGGCTAGGATGGGCAAAATTGTAACTGAAGTCAACAGCTTGGGAACAGTTTATGAAAACAAGAAACTTGTTAAGAAGCTGCTTGCATCCGTACCGGATAAGTTTGTTGCAATTGTTGCCTCAATTGAACAATTTGCTGACTTGAATACTATGTCTTTTCAAGAAGCTATTGGAAGACTGAAAGCATTCGAGGGTAGAGTGAAGGGTGTTGACACCACCTCTGAAGATCAAGGCAAGTTGATGTTCGGAAGGGCTGAAAGATATGATAAGAACAAGGCTGAGAAAGGTCGAGGAAGGAACTCCTCTGGTGGCAACGGAAAAGGTCAAAACAAATCCCGTGGTAGTGGTCAAGCCAATAACCACAACCGAGGAAACCAAAACAACACCGGGAACAATACGGATCAAAAGAAGAACAAAGGCCGAGACCTTTCAAAGATTCAATGCTTCAGATGTGACGAATATGGTCACTTTGCTTCTAACTGCCCTGAACGACGTGAACAGAAGCAAAAGCATGAAGCAAACCTTCTGAAAAAGGAGGATGATGACGACCCGACACTTTTTATGATGAAGAGTGTTCAAGAAGTTGTATTCTTGAATGAAGAGAAGATTATCCCAAACCAATTGAATACTAAGCCAAACGAGGAAGACACTTGGTATTTAGATAATGGAGCAAGTAATCACATGACGGGGATCCGAGAATACTTTTCGGAGTTGAATGAGAATATCTCCGGCAGAGTGAAGTTTGGTGATAACTCCTACATCGAGATAAAAGGGAAGGGATCGATAATCATTGAAGGGAAAACGGGCGAGCAACGATTGATCACTGGAGTATATTACCTACCCGAGCTGAAAAGCAACATTATTAGTCTTGGGCAAGCTACCGAAGGCGGATGTGACATTCGTATGAGAGGTAGTTATCTCACCATGCGTGACTCGGATGGTAAGCTTCTGATGAAGGTTCCTAGAACGAGCAATAGGCTCTACAAAATAAAGCTCCAAGTTGGAAGTCCGGTGTGTCTTAAAGCAAAGATGGAAGATGATGCTTGGTTATGGCATGCTAGGATGGGTCACATTAATTTCGAGACAATGGAATTAATGGCAAGGAAGGGCATGGTTGAAAATTTGCCAATAATTCATCAAGAGAACAAGTTGTGTGAATCTTGCTTGGTAGGAAAACAAACCAAGAAGGCGTTTCCTAAGGCAGCAAAATTTAGGGCAACACATTCTCTTCAACTGATACATGCCGACCTATGTGGACCGATTTCTCCACCATCCATAGCGGGAAACAGGTACGTATTCGTATTAATTGATGACTTCTCACGGTTTATGTGGACTTTTGCCTTGAAGGAAAAAGGAGAGGCATTTGAATATTTCAAGAAGTTCAAAGCTCTAGTCGAGAGGAAGGCGGGAAAGAAGATTATAACCCTAAGGACCGATAGAGGAGGTGAATTCACTTCAAGAGAATTTACAAACTTCTGTGAAAACGAGGGTATAACAAGACATCTAACCACTCCATACACACCGCAACAGAATGGAGTCGTGGAGAGGCGAAACCGTACTCTCATGGGAATGACTAGAAGCATCTTGAAAGCACGAGACGTACCAAACTATTTGTGGGCTGAAGGAGTAAGACATGCTACGTTTTTGATTAATAGAGTTTCAACTCGAGCTCTAGTTAATCAAACACCTTACGAGGCTTTCAAAGGAAAGAAGCCTAACTTGGAGGGTTTGCGGGTATTTGGATGTGTGGCTTATGCAACGGGAACAAGGCCATATTTACCTAAGTTAGACGACAGGTCAACACGACTCATTTATATCGGAAACGAGCCTGGAACTAAAGGTTTTCGATTGTTCAATCCAAGACTAAAGAAGGTAGTGGTATGTCGTGATGCGGAGTTTAATGAGGAACTTGGCTGGAAGTATGTTGCTGGAAGCGAGACACACGAGCTAAACCCAGGTATGTTTGTCATAGAATGGCATGGTTCTATTGATACGGGTTGTGGATTTGTAAACCCAGGTGTGACCAATGAAGAAGAGGCTGGAAATCAAGATGCTGATGAAGATCAAATGGTCAATACCGAACAGCCTAACCCAGCCGAAGCTGTGAATGACCCTGACCCAGTTCAAGCGACAGAAACTCAATCAGCTTTGAGGCGTTCTTCGAGGGTTCCAACTATTCCAACCAGATTTAATGACTTCATATTGGGGTCCAGTTCAAGAACCTCAACTGTTAATGAAGATCAAAATCTGCTCCTAATAGAAGATGATGAACCAAGAACGTTTCAAGAGGCAAAAGGTTCAAGCAAGTGGATGATTGCTATGAAGCAAGAGATTGAGTCGATTAAGAAGAATGATACATGGGAGTTAGTTGATCCCCCGGTTAATGTTAAACCCATTGGATTAAAGTGGGTGTTCAAAATTAAGAGAAATCCGGATGGTTCAATTAATAAATTTAAGGCTCGGTTAGTAGCAAAGGGTTATGCTCAAAAGGAAGGAATTGACTATGACGAGGTATTTGCGCCCGTAGCACGGATTGAAACGGTGCGTTTATTGATCTCATTGGCCGCAAAAGAAGCATGGGAGCTACATCATCTGGATGTAAAGTCAGCTTTTTTACATGGAGATCTAAAAGAGCAAGTGTTTGTTACACAACCGGAGGGGTTCGTGAAGAAAGGAGAAGAAAGGAAAATCTACAAGTTGAAAAAGGCGCTTTATGGACTTAAACAAGCCCCGAGGGCGTGGAATACAAAACTTGATAGAGAACTTAAGCAAATGTCGTTCAAACGATGCCAACACGAACAAGCGGTGTATGTGAAGAAGACAAACAAGTCAATCTTGATTATTGCGGTCTATGTAGATGATCTCTTGCTAACCGGTTCGAAGCTTAGCGAAATTGGTGAATTTAAGAAACAAATGCAAGAAAGGTTCGATATGAGTGATTTGGGAAAATTGAGCTATTATCTTGGCATTGAAGTAAAGCAAGAGGATTCGAGTATCTCAATAAGTCAAGAAAGCTATGCAAAGAAGATCTTAAAAGATGCTGGAATGCATGAAGCGAATCCTACTCAATGTCCATTAGAACCTGGAATGAAGTTAAGCTTGGACAAGGAAGGAAAACCAGTTGATGCAACTCTGTATAGACGACGAGTTGGTTGTCTAAGGTATTTACTACACACTCGACCTGATTTATCTTATTCGGTTGGTTTGGTTAGTCGTTATATGCAAGAACCAAAAGAATCACATATGGCAGCTGTGAAACAAATACTACGGTATATCCAAGGTACTTTGAATTTTGGAGTGCGATATAACCAAGAGAAAACCAAGAAGTTAGTGGGGTTTAGTGATAGTAGTTTTGCTATGGACCAAGATGATGGTCGAAGCACAACTGGGCACGTATTTTATCTAGGTAAATCACCTATCACTTGGTGCTCACAAAAGCAAAACACGGTGGCTCTATCGTCTTGTGAAGCCGAGTTCATGGCTGCAACTTCAGCCGCGTGTCAAGGGATATGGTTACGTGGATTGTTGAGTGAAATAACCGGAATGGAAGAAAAAGTGGTGGTCTTGCACTTATGAAAAATCCAGTCTTTCACGGGAGAAGCAAGCATATAAACACACGTTATCATTTTATCCGAGAATGTGTTGAAAGAGGCCAAGTACAAGTTGAGTTTGTAAGAGGTGATTTGCAGCGTGCTGATATTCTGACGAAAGCTCTCGCAAGGATTAAGTTCAAGGAGATGCAAGAGCTACTCGGAGTTGAAGACCTCCCTATCTCGAGTCAGAAATTAGGGGGGTGATTGTTGGTCTAATGTCTGCTCGAGCATATGTGCAGTCGAAGGGTCACCAAGCAAGTGGGACAATTACAAGTCTAGTATATTTAGGACTCTTTATTTTTAGTATAAGATAAGCATTATCTTATTTAATTAGAGTTGTAATAGGATTAGGAAAGCAAGTTCTATTCCCTATATAAACAACAGCCGAGCACATGGACTGTAGGTGTAATCGATATCAGTTTTTGTAGCATATATTTTCTGATTATTGGAGAGCGTTTTATTCCAGTATATTCGTGTGCTTATTTGTTCGATTGTTCTAGTTCTGTCTTGTTTGTGTGCGTGAGTTCGATCAGACGTGAGGTTTATCACAAAGACATCAGATATTTATTGAGCTCATGGTTTAAACAATTTATTCATATTGCAGAAATAGACTAACTCATTTACTAGATCTGCTTTAAACGAGTTTTTGTTAAGATCGTTCATAGACATTGCAAAAATTGACTAACAAGTTATTATTATGTTGAAGTATCTTTTTGAGCTGACATATGTAACCATGTGTATGGAGTAATAGTATTAACTCAAATCGGAAAAGGCTAGATTGTTTAAGCAAATGTAACTTCATAACTAGTATATATATTACTTAATTTACTTGATCAAGGACAGGTGGCCAATATAACATACTTATCCAGTATTCATACCTTGTCATTAAACACAGAAGATGGATGATCAGCTATTTCTTCGAAGCAGAAAGTTTTGAAATGTGTTAGCGAACGAAGTCGTAGAACTTTCAATTGTGGAAAATCAACATGATCAATCCCTCGGCAGAAAAATGTGAGCATGTTTAATTCAAAAAGGATTACTTCTTTTAATTTGAGGAACACAATCCTTTCTTCATTAGTAGTTACAGAGGGCCGTTGAATTGAAATTACTTCTTCCATCATATGACAGGACTGAATATAAAGTCCTTGCAGATGAACTAGATTTGGAAGGTGACTAGACCAAACTTCCTTGATGTTGCCAACGTTGGTGACTGTTAATTCAGCCAGGCTTGAAAATTCAACCTACAGTATTTTAGATTATGTCAAGAATATTTTCAAAGCAATAATTTTAAATGATAGATCTTTTTGAGCCGCGAATAAGAATTGAATACACAAAAAATAAAAGAGAGACTAACTAGAAGCTAGCCCCTTAACTACAAGATAAATAAGCACAAGGTTTCTGTTGGCAAAGGCATATTCTATTATGGGTAAAGGGTGGCTCTATAGAATCAATTTAAAAAACAGTGTAATGTATAGACATCATAACGGGAGCATGTATATTACAAACATTGTGAAAGCATATTAACTTATGAAAACTAGCAGAAAGCCGATAGTGAATTTATGCTCATTCATATTTAGAAATCTCCTATGGATTCTCTGACAAGCTAAAGAGAATAACTAACGAATACCAAGATGTTTCAGAATTCCCATTGACGTTGGTGTAAAACCATAGCTACAAAATATCTTCGCCGAAGCAAACTCCAAAGGTGGGTAAGAAGGTAACCAGCAATCCCATAAAATAGAAACCAAAGCAAAATATTTTATTATGTACTTACAAACTTATGTTAAAGACATATAGCAGTTCCACATTCAAGAAGTTCTTGTACGAATCTGGGATCTTCGTATAATACACTAATAAAGATACTTTAAAAAAGTTAAATGAGGCAACTTTCCTTCCAACAAGAAATTACAGGAAAATTATTTTGTATGCTATGCCTTTATGATACTGAAACATTTTCAACTTATTAAACCATAGAGTAAAAATATACTATTTATGTGTTGATGGTGTGCACATTAGAAGAAGTGACGAGATGTTCAAAACATGGCAAATAATAGTGCTAGATTGAGATGTGAAAAGTTAAACCTTGTGGTCCACCGGAGATTGCAAGTCAACGCCTTTGTAGTTAACCTTGGAAGCCAGATTGATCTCCTCAGGACAAAAAGTATGGAAGTTCTGTAAATATTCAAGCTTTAATACCTTCAGCAGTGGAAATTCAACTTGCAGGTTGTTCCCTTGCGAAAAACAAATTAGGCTGATAATATCATTGAGGACCAACTTCGTTAACTTTGGGAATATTAACTTATTTTTAGTAGTACTCGTCTCTGAGGGACTAGGATTGTAAATTACTTGTTGCATAATCATACAATATTCTATATGAAGGCTTTCGAGATGCACCAAGTTCATTGCTACTGAAAGATCAAAGAGATGGGCCATTTCAGGTAAGACAGACAGATGGATGTCACGTAACCATGAAAAGGATCCAACTGGAAGCCCTTGGTCATCGTGTCGTAAAATTCCCTTTAACTGCCGCATATTTTCCATACGCAGTTTTTCCAAACTGCTAAAGACATCAGAACCATTTGATGAGTAAGTATGATCAGAAAGATACTCTACTCCTTCATTGTTGCAGCTTTCAACGGTCAAAGTCTTCACTAATTGAAAACCACTTGGAACTAGCTCGTTTAGAGCAATTTTCATACCATCTCCTGTCAAAAATACCTTCTCGGTACTCTTCTATAACAATTTGTCAATGCCTCCATCTATATGTGTATCTGAATCATCAAGCTTCAGCAAAAGCATCCTGTTATTGAAGGAACGTGATTTTTCAAGATGAACTCCAACATAGATTACATATCTTTGTAGTTTTTCAAAGAGAGAGTTCCTAGGGAGAAAACATATTGATTTGATGCGAATTCCTAAATAAATCAACTTAGTCAAGGACTCTAACTCGGTGAGGCTTGCATCACCTTCTTCTTCATCTCCCCACAACTTTGATCCGGTGTCTAATTCTTCAAGTTGAGACAAGCTTGAGATGACACTAGGAGAGATCCTTTCAAGCCCGTGGCAACCACTCATGTCTAGCAACCTCAAATTGGTAAACTTCCCTATCTGCCGAGGCAACTCAATGATATCACAATTTCCAAAGCTCAGTATTTCAAGATTCTCAAACTCCTCAGCCTTGATATCTCCAATTTCTTTCATTTTGCAGTTCATGATGCACAAAGCCAATATGTCTCTTGGCAATGAATCGAGAAATGATGACAATGAAACTAGAGACATATTCCATAATTCAACAACTTTTACTGTCTTCATTCTCTTAAACATGGTATTTATTTTCTCTAGAGAGAGCTTTGGGCATGCAAGTTGCAGAAGTTCTAGTTTTTGGAAACTCAGTCCACTTGAAGGAAGCTCAGATATCTCATTTGAGACTACTGAAACCGCATTATAATTCCCATACGTCATACCTCTAGGCCATCTATCCTCATGAATCACCGCCGCACTGAATTGCCCCAAATTTTGCTCCAACGTAGATGTGACTGATATGCCCACAGCACGAACAACACTGTGTACCTTCACCATAGACTTCTTATCACCACTTAACAATAGATGACGACTTATAAGTCTATCTGTGAGAGCATATACCCTGTCTCTTGCATGTGTTAAGAAGTCAACGCCTTTATAGAGATCTAACCCCATCCCACATCGTACCAATGCTTCTAGTGAGACATTTGCATATTCTGGATATAGACAACATAAAAGAAAGACTTTATTGGCTTCCAGATCCTCTAAAAGATCATAACTTACTTGCAGAGATTGATAGACCTCTTCCTTCACCCCTTCAATATTTGCAGGGAGAATAGAGCTCTGCAATTTTTTAAGTGTATCCTTCCACACCTCTTTTCTTTTGTCCTTGAGTGCCTTACCAAGGCATACTACTGCAATAGGTAAGCCGCCACACCTTTTTGCAATTACAGATGCAGTCTTATTCAGCTCAGGATCATGTTGTAACGAATCACTAACCATCTCTCCAAGAAGACTCCACGTTTCTGATTCTGTTAATATGTCAAGTGTTAGAATGTCACAGCACCCCATTGCTTTGCATGTATCTTGACTCCGTGACGTCAAAATAACTTTGCAATTTCCAGATGGAATTCCAATGCTCTTTAAGTCAACATGTTTCCACACATCATCAAGTATCACAAGATTTCCCTTCTTGCTTTGTAGTAGCCGTTTCCATAGTACGTAAGCCCTTCCTACTTGAGTATCTGTTTTAAATATTAAGCCCAACCATTTTGCAAGATCTTCTTGAACCTTCATCAGATCATGTTCTTTTGACACCGTTGCCATTATGATCTCATCAAACATTTTTTCCACTTCTACACGCCTGGCAACTTCCCTCACCATTGTTGTCTTTCCTAACCCCCCCATACCACATACACTGATAATCTGTTTGGTATCATCCTTTAACAAATTCATCAACTGATATATGGTAGGTATTCTAGATTCAAAGTTTCTAAAATCTCCAGAAGATATGTCTCCCACTACTGGTGGAGGTGCTGGATAGGATATACTTTTGGGAAATTCATCTTTTAATTCGGCAATCTTTTCTGTCTTCTTCTTTGCCTTCTTGCTTAAGATGTAACGTTTTTTTATGTTTGGAAACCAACCATTCCATATACTCTTTCTTTGTTGAACTTCATCGTTGAGAAATTTAGTAGAATCAACATAAACGATTTCAACATTTCTAAACCACAGTTCCACCTCAGGTGTAATAACTTCACCGTTTCTTTTTGCTGCATCAACTTCTATAGTTACTCCTTCTTCTTTGACCTTCAACTTCTCCACTTGTTTCTTAAGACTTTCAATGTATTTTTTATAGTATAGCACATATCCCAGATGACGCCGAGTCTCCTTAAAAAGCGTTTCCCCAATCTTAGCTACAAGATTAGCGGCAGCACCGATTAACAAGTCACCCATTACTCGAAAAAACGAATTTTAACTATCCTTCAAAGATGCCCCTGACCAAAAATAAAAGAAAAACAAAAAAAAACTAAGAGATGTTCATGATTACATAAAACTACTGATCTATATATATGTGACCAGAATGACTTGCGATGCCTAAACAGTACAAAAAGATTTTCCAGTTTTATTTCGGCTTTATAGAGACATTTTTGGATTGTTTCGATCTTTTTTCTCCACTTCAAATTTGAAACTTTTATAAAGAACTAGCCGGTACCCGCTGCCGCATGATTATATTTTTTGGCGATAACAAAGTCTTTTTGATGGATTGCTTTTATAAAAGGAAAAAAATGTCCTTAAAAGAGATTATTAATTGGAAATTAGCTTGTTTTCATGCTTATGCATTTAGTAACATTATAAAAGGTTTTTATAGCAAGGTACCCGCGTGTTGCGGCAGCGGACACCCTATAATCAAAATTTTTGTTGAGCGATTATACGTTTTCATGATGCTAACTTTACGCATGGCGATAACTTTAGGGAACAACTTTACCGCACATTATTTCATAAACAAATGGCAGAGAACCCGTGCATCACGATGCAACGACGATACAAAAACGGTAGTCACCACTATTGCTAGTTGTTTTGGACTTGCAATATTATATAACGTTTAAACTTAGAGGGTGTTTTAAAGTAGCGGTTTTAGCGCCATCTGGTGGTGTCTATAAAGGTCGTAAATGGTGGTTCGTTACGTGGTTGAAAAATGTGGTGTTAGAAAGTCTGACTAAATAAAAGATTGGTTTGTACGATTCGCCTAATGATTTGTAAATTTTATTTAGCGGGTGTTTAAAAAAAAAAGATGATTTATGCATTATTGTTTTGTACCATGTGGTATATTAAGTGTACTCGGTAACGTGTCAGCGGGTGAATTTTTTGTGTGAATTTTGTGAGTGGTTCTAGCATTTCTCTTTTAATAATATCATTAATAAATTGTAAATTTCATTTAGTGTGTGTTTTAAAGTGGAAAAAATGAGAAGATGATTTATGCATTATTGTTTTGTATCATGTGGTATATTTGTACTTTTCAGTGAGTGGGGTATTTTAATAATATCATTAATGATTTGTAAATTTCATTTAATGGATGTTTTAAAAAAGAAAATAAAGATAAGATTATTTATACATTATTGTTTTGTACCATGCAGTACATTAATTATACTTTTAAGTGGCAGTGTATTTTAATCATCAATGATTTGTAAATTAAATTAGTGAATGTTTTAAAGAAGAAAAAAATAATATGATTTATACATTATTGTTTTATACCATATGGTATATTAATTTTACTTTTGAGTGATGAGGTATTTTAATAATACCCTCAATTATATGTGTTGCGTTGATGTATTAGTTGTAAACATAACTTTGAAACTTGTAATGCTTAGAAACCAACAAAAAGATTTCATAAGTGGCAATTGTGTAAGCTTAAATTTTTAAGACCTTCTTTTATAGGAATTCCCAAACACTTTATATAGTAGTATAGATTCTCCTTTTCATTCCAATTTTGAGTATGATAGTAAAAGTGTATATTACATAAACAAATTAGTTAAATCCTTCATCCACAAAAATATATACAAAATATTAATCGACATATGAAAATTTTATATAAACATCCGCTCGTGCACGAGTAGTATGACTATATAAGTATAAAATATTTTACATACTGTTATAGAAAATTTAACAACTCCGTATATGCACCCAGACTGACGTTACTATGCCAAAATAGAAATTTACAAGATAGGATTTTACATTTAGAACCAATTGTATTATTGAATCGGATACTATATAATTTGTACAAATAATTAAAATTTAGATATATCAAAACACATTAAGTAAAATGTATGATAAAGCCTCGTGCGTGCACGGGTATATATAAGTAGTACTCAATACCCGATTAAAACAAACAATAATGTAAACATCAAGACCCAAGTTTATTTTATTGATTCATAAGCTCAAATTCAAATACACAACATTGATACTATATCTTAACTTGTCCAAGGACAGGTTAGTAAATAGTTCTTCTGCTGTTAGAATAATGACTTCAACTCTAAGGGTTGTTAGGTAAATTTGATAATTTGTGTGACTTGTCCTACAAGTTTTAGTATATGTGTTTGTTTAGGATTAGGTAACTATTTTATGACGGTTATTTTAATCTATATAATAGATTGATAGATTTAGAATTTTTTGTACCTTTGAATCACAATTTTGTGTTTAGTACATTTGAATTCGGTTTGGTAATTTGAATAAAGCTTCCACTTCGTTTGTCAATTGTGTTTATTTGTTTCGTCTTTTGATTACCAAAAAGTGGTATCAAAGCCAGGTCGCTAAAGATGAAGAAAAGGAAAAAAAAAAATCGTTTGCATTTGGATTTGTTTTTTATTGATTTAGTTTGCTTGGTTTTGTGTTTGAATGATTGGTTTGACCTATTGTGGGTTTTCATAATTTGTTAGTCAAATTTGATCAAAGATTGCGAATCGGTAGAAACCTTTGATATGTTAGCACTTGGGCATACGTTTGAATTCTTTGGGATTTCGTGTAATACAAATACAAATTATGTTCTTTTGGTATCTGTCTTCTCAATTTGCTATTAGATCCACAAATTAGTATTTGTTGCTTTGGTGATATCCATATTAAGTTATTTTTTTGGTATTTGCATATGAATTTGGACCATAATTCTTATCATATAAGTGGGTCACTAGAATTATTATCCGTATCATATTTGGGGGCGTTTGAATTATAAGCGTTTGTTCGTCAAGTTATTTATTAACAAGAATTTGTTTAATACTTGAATAATAAGTTTAAATTTGGACCGTAATAATTATATGTTTACGTATGAGATGTAAAGCGAGATTAGGATTGGGCTGAGATAGTTATGTTGTTCGGTTTCCCATGTTGAACGATAAGGACCCAAAGATGTGATTAAGAATCACGAGCTTGGGTAACACTCAAACAAATGTGAGAATGTAAGAGAGTTGGATCCCTTTTTTTGGGGTGTGATGCCTTTTATTTATAGAGAGACATTTAGGGTTTAATGATAAACCCCACATGGATGATTAAGGAACGTAGACAGGTCAGATGTTGATCATCTAGCGAGTAGACAAGAATGACAGGCGGCGGCTTCTCCTTGGTTTGTGTGTCTCCCATTGTCATATGTCAGATAGTACATCTTAACCATTAGTGACAGTTGGGAGACAGTTGTCTCATACGTGTATGTAGCACGGCCTGAGATGCTTTCCTAGGCCAGGTGTGGCCTGGGAGTGTAATCGGGCTTTACCAAGAGTTGATAATGGGCCTTTGCTAAGTATTGATAACTGCTTGACTTTGGCGTATAGTTAATGGGCTTTGACCATTAATATTAATGCACCATCATTATATATGTGCGTCATTTGAATCTGAATTTGGTATTTGTATTTTGTAAATCAGTTTGGTGTTTGAAGACTTGGTTGTACTCAGGTCGTTTGGATTTTGTTCGATCAATGAAAGTTTCTTAGTTTGGAAACTTTTGATCTTCGTTTGTCTGGCTTTTGAAGCTGGTTGCCTAAATTTGATTGTCTTTGTTGAAGATCGTTAACACGTTGAGTGTTCATTTTGAAGTATCGGCTTTTCTTTTGGATTATGCTAGTATTTCTATCATTTGGAAATTTGAATTTGAAGTCACGGTGGAGATTGTTAGAATAGTGACTTAAACTATAAATGTTGTTCGGTTAATTTGGTAATTTGTGTAACTTGTCCTATAAGTTTTGGTATTTGTGTTAGTTTATAATTAAGAAACTATTTTATTACGGTTAGCTTAGTCTATAAATAGAGATTATAGCTTTAGAATTCTTTATATCTTTGAATCAAGATTTTTTTTGGTACATTTGAATTTGGTTTTATATTTGGTTCGATAATTTGAATAAAACTTCTACTTTATTGGTCGGTTTTGTTTATTTATTTCGTCTTTTGATTACCAACACCGTGCAAAACATTATGGGTTAGTGAAATGGTTCATGGGCAAAAAACAAATCTTTTGAAACTGAGCATTTGGGTTATCGGTTTTATATGATATATTATAGTTTTATTCTTTGGTTAGACTTTGAAGGATATGAAACAAGAGCCCTAACTTTTTTGAATACATGGTGCTGGAAATTGAAGAAGGAGGGAACAATAGTTATTTTATAAATTTTAGAGTCTTTCTAATGATTAAGTTATCCATTTGGATATATTTGATATTTTATATCTTATAAAAGACATATATGAAATTGAGTTGCATATGCATGATATTTTGAAGTTTTTGAAATATATATAACTTATTTATGATTATTAGTCGTGTGAGTAACATCGTAGGAACTCGAGCCCATATGTGTATTGTTTCGATTAAAAGCGAAAAAGAGGACACATTTTTTCGTTTTTTGATTCAATTAGACGACTAAAATGTTTAAGGAAAACAATGTTTTTGAGTTTTGTTATCAAAGAAATGTAAAGTAAACATTTTTCTCTCAAAATTGAGAGGAAACACTTTACTTTAATAATCAACAAAAATATACTAACTTTCATTCCGTTTCTTTTTCTTTTCCTCCTTAAGTGCTACTCGAAAACATAACTTCTTCTTTTCCCTTTCATTTTATTTCTTTTTCTTCCTTAACTCTAACTCGAGAACACAGTAAGCTAAAATGCATCACAGGCCACAAGTAATTTCTAGACATATTCAAGGCACAAAAGGATAGATCCCTGTAGGCTGTAGCCTTTCTAAATTTTGTATCATAGTCTAATGCTTTCAGCTTTTGAATGATCATATGCAGAAAACATTCACCTCAATATTAACTTTTCTCAAAATATATATGAGCCGAATAAAAATCAAGGATGACAGTGTTGCTTTGGACTATGAAAATTAGATTACCAATTAATGAGCTTTGTAAACAGAAATGAGTTTATACCAAACTTTGGTCTTCTTTTAAAAACCGTATTTTTTATACTCAAATATTTTTGTTTGCTCATAAAAATGGCATGGGCATAATCCAAGGTATATATTATGCGATTACTACATTTACCAGAATTCACTGTTCTGCCTCCTTTACTGGTTTCATGAGGAAAGAGCTTAGATATCTTGTCGAGCTTCTATACAGATCCCCGATTTTGTTGACACGGCGACAGAATTTATGAAATATATGAATTTGGGTTCTTTTCGCGTAGGTACGGATGGAAAGAGTTTGGATGGTAGAATAACTTGATATTGCCTATGCCAGGCATGGCAAAGGAATGAAACTATAAATAATAGCAAGTCGATTGTTTCTTGCACAAGTTATATAAGGCTGCAGTATTCTTCAAGCCGGTTTCCTTTTCCTGATGGATTATTCTTCCTCTTTTCTTACAAAAAGTTTTTTTTTGTTTTTATTTTTGTTTTATTCTTTGGTAAATATAGTGAAGAACCTTTATACAAGAATATTTTTTGGCGTATATTTGTACATTTAAAGCTTCATGTAATGTTTAATAAAAACTTATAAAGCTCTAATAATATTAGAACCAACTGAAAATGTTAAGTACGTATCTTAATTGAACTGTTTAAACCATAACTACAATATCGACATGCTTCTTAACAATACTTTTTTTTATTGAAAGTTATTTCTAGACTTAGCGATCTTTCGATTCAAGCTGGTTTCCGGGCAGCACCTAACACTAACCTCATCGTTGACCAGTTCATTATTATTATTATCGTTGTTATTGAAAGGCTGACCGGATCATAATGTCGGTTTAATCAATAAAAGGAACTACCTTAGCTTTATTTATGAGTCTGCCACCGAGTGTATCAGGAAATAAAATTGTTGATATAGTTGTCACATATACGTACTAACGTACGTGAGCCATATCACTTATTCGAACAAAAATGTTTTCTCTAAAATATGGACACCTAAAGTCAAAACCATGTATACTTAGCTCGCTGAAAACCCAATCTCGCAAGAAACAAATCCTGGTTGCTATCCTTTAACTGTTTATTCTAATAAAATTGCTAATAGCAGCTCTTAGGGTTGTGGTTAAGAGGATGTTTTTTCTTACAAGTTGATGTAATACACTATTTCAACCAATCAGAATTAAATATTAGTTATGCATCTATTTTTTTCGGAATTATTTCCGCAATTTTAGTGATTTTCATCCAATCATGATAATTCATTAATAACATTGTAATAACAATCACTTTCTTAAACACAGCCCTACGGGCTGTTGTTAGGAAAACCCTTATTCTAATAATGATTAATTATAGGCATCTTAGCTAGCTATGACAATGTCATTCTTTTGAGTATCTTTCGGAGTGCTATTCAAGTATTTGTGGAAATTACTTTAACGTGTGTCCTTAATTTACCCAAATGTGGTGATATCCTTGACTTGTTCAATAGAATAGGACATATATTCTTTTCTTTGCGTTAAAGTACATATGGATGGATTGTACAGGAGGATATAATATTGAGAAAATTTTAAAAGGGTAAATTGCAAAAAAAAGAAAAAAAAAAAAAAGTCCTCATGGTTTGTCATTTTTGCACCGTAGGTACCTCAAAACTTAAAATAACGAATAATGTTCCTGGTGTTCACACTTTGTTGCAAATTATGTTGTTTTCACTAACGGCCGTTAAAAACCCCCTGTTAGTAAGTCCTCATGTGCGTTCCACGTGAGGGTATTTTCATCATATAAGTTTTTCAGCAATTTTACACATGTTCCCTTCCCGAGGCACACATATTCACAAGGACATAAATTGCTTTAAAACTTAATTGTGTATATACTCTTTTGCTTTATCCGATCAAATGACACACGCACACACATACTATCTGGAACTTAGCCGCCGATCAAAATCAAACCACACTCACAATCAAAATGGTAGTGGGAGCTTCACTTTGGCATATTCGAACTCCCGATTTCCCGACTCATCAGCTTGGTCTTATTTACGGTAAGCTTAGATGTTTTAAGTTTTTATTGTTTTTCTTATTCAAACATGCATGTGTACATTGTAGGTTATGTGATTTTCAAACTTTTAAGTTGTTATTTGTTTTTCTAACTAGATTCTAGTGGTACACCATTCACTCTGAAATCTATCACGATGGGGGCTTCACAAACCCACCAGACCGAAGATATCGGTTCACGCATATAACCTATGTTGACCTGATTGATTGTGACTTTTTTCTCCATTGATCAGTTTGTTGGGATGTTAGAGGAGCTAGGATTAGGGGATGATAAGATTCTGTTCACACATTTTGGGATCCCTGGGAAATCTTTGGATAATGAGTTGGTTCCATTTATGAGTGAGAAGATGTGGCGACACTATTGAAATATGTGCCAAAACTTAAGGAAATATAGGTTTACATTGAAACAAATGTTTCATTAGTCGAGCAACATTTGATGCAGATGAGGAGTAGGCGTGGTAAGGGTGTTGTGATTGAAGATATAGAGGATGGTGATGTCGTTAAGGAAGTTGAGAACGATGGAAAGTTATGTTTGCTACAGTGAAATGGTGCTACTGAAATGGGAAAGGTGGGAAAACTGGTTGATTCTTCAACTCATGCTTTATCTAGTAAGGTTGGATGCTGGGATGATGAGAATGTCTTTTTCCTAGATTTTGATGATGAAAATGCTGTGTACAACGAACAAATGTAGTTAATCAAGACTTGCAATATCTGTACTACTAAAAGCAGCAAAGTGTCGAAGTCAGGAATATACTTTTCTTTGTTGCTACACAGGACTTTTTTGAACAAGTAGTAATGTCATTTAAGAAACTATTCAATGTATTTGGTGGATGTTATACTAAAATGCCTAAAATGCTCAAAGTGTAAAGCGAAAAAGATGGTTCGGTAAAAAAAATATGCAGTTTGTCTCATATAAAATTTACTTGAAATCGATTGGCAGGTAGAGACAATCAAAAGCACATTTTATTAAAAAAAAAACAAAAACAAAAAAAAAACAAAAAAAAATAATAAAATAAAAAAACAAAACAAAACCGAGTAAAGTAAATAAAAGATATATTTACTTTACCTCGTCACGCAGCCAGAAATAACAATCCACAGTTATTTCACCACACCAAGGGAACTTACAATTATGCCACCCCTCCCTACACAGAAACTGATCAATTTCGTAGCCAAAATAAATTATGTCGATGTTTTGGTATGGTCGCTTAAGAACCTATACATAAAACAAAATAAACATAAATGACCATTACAAAATGATTACAAAATAAACATAAATGGCCATTCGCTAGAGGTTATAAAATCGTACGTACGTACGTCAAAAGCATATCAATATTTGGCTCGTTTTGTTCGTAATTTAGAGCTCTTCGCAACGATATTTTTTTTATTAACAAATTCGCTATATATTTGCTAAATATTTGATGAATAAAGTTTGTTATATAAAATAATTGAAAATATTAAAAAGTGTAGGGAGGTTTGGGTAAATTTTCATTTTATATTAAAAAAAAAAAAAAAAAAAAAAAGGTTGAAATCGATACCAAAAGTCAGCGAATAGTGTACGTGGGTTTTTTGTTTTATGCGTAGTTGATTGTGGTGGGCCATATTTAAAGGATATCGCTGCCTTTTGTCAGCGAAATTGTGACAACCCGTAATTTTCCTGATGTATTTTTATACGAGGTTATCCATGTTTTTCATTTACGAACCTTCCCGAGCTCATTTGACCATAAAACGTGAAGTTATCTCGCGAAACGTGGAATTTGTACACAACGCGTACTGGCACAACCAACGATTTTATTTGATTATTTTATTATTTGTGAGAAACGAGGCGTATGAATAGTCGTTTTTATTGAAAAAATTATTCCGATCGCAATGGTGAAATTCTCGTGCCTTGAATTAACCGTTTACTTGTCTAAACGAGCCCCGAACTTGATGTCGTTAAAGATTGCAAAAATTTCAGAAATGGTCCCTGTGGAATTTTACACCCCGCCCCCCCTAAACTTCTGTTGTTGACAGTTTTGGTCCCTAGGGTTTACATAACATTTGGCAATGCCTATATAAGCATCCTTATAACCATATTAGGGTTATTATCCCCCGCCCCCTGCCTTCTGCAGCCGCCAACCACCACCTCTCCACCACCTCCGACCTCCATCACCGCCATCATTAACGCCACACCGCCACCCAAAACCTCTTTATCTCATCTCTTGTGCATTGTATTCGAAGAACACGCGCCTTCCAAGAACCTCTTCCACCATCACTACGCGCCACCACCACTTGTTGCCGCCACCTACTGCTATAGATTTGGATCGTGTGGCTTGTTGTCGGTTTTGTCTCAGTTCGAGTTACCACGGTCACCAGCCTCCATAGCCCCCCACCACCGCTGTCATCCTCCCCCTCTCTCTTTTCTCGACATGGTAAAAATCGAGAAAACCGTTTATTATTTATTGTTTTTGGATGAAACCGATTAGTGTTGTTTTTGTTTCGTAGATTTTAAATGGATAAAACTCGTTATTAGTTTGTGATTAAAAACCGGATTTAAACATTTGTGTTATATGGTTTCGTGTGGTAAGTTTTGAATGAAAAATCGTGTTGTTCGATTTCGATGGTCACGGGTCGAGTATATGACCTGAGTGTGGTACCTGAGTTTGTGTTTGGATGTATTTCGATTGAGCGTATTTCTAACCTTGTGGTTTCGTGTGGTGTTTGTTGATCCGCATGACTCATATCTGGATTGTTGGCTGTGTTAGACCCGTTTAGGGTTGAGCCGAGACCAAAGTGGTCTCGAATGAGTTGGATTTGTTTATTTTGTGTCCTAACAGCTTATGGATTTAGTCATAGCATATTGGACTTATTGTCCTCTTGGTTAAGGGCACGTTTGATGTTGGTTGTAAAAGTAGGTATATGTTTGTTAGGTTTGAGCTCGTTATTTCCATTTTTGAAGCCTACAGCATATTTGGTCTTTCATAAGCTCGAATAGCTTATGATCGGTGTGGTTATCGCCTCGTGTTACAAGACCAGTATAGGGTTGTGGTTGGTTTGTTATTGCATTATGTGTTGGTCAAAACCATAAGGATGTGCTCGTTTGGTCTTTGGTCTTGGTTAACATCAAGAACCCACGTCGGGTGTTTGTCTTTGCTCTATCTTCCGAGCCAAACACCCAAGAGGGTGTGGCTTCATGGTGAAATCCAATAGGAACCCGAATAGGGTGTGACTGGTTATGAGTTTGGCTGTGTTTTGTGGGTTTAACATTGGGTTTAAAATTGGGTTGTATTTGGTAATGCGAATGGGCCACAAGCCCAATATGGGTGTGTTTGGCTGTTTATGTGTTGGGCCTAAGCCCAAGTAAACATGTAGGTTAAATAAATTGGTTTTATGCGTTAACAATATTACGGATATTGAACTTTGACTAACGGGTATTACTTTGTTTTTAACTTGGGATATTTAGTATGTTTCAGACATTTGAAATCGTGATTTGGATTTGAATACGGATTTTGACTATTATACTTGGACGTTTGGACAATTATGGATCGTTATCGGATTTACGATATTAGATATTGGATTCATTGGACATTTTGAGACTTGAGACGACATAATATATTAAACTCGAAAAGACTTTAATATATTAGACTCGGACCGGACACAAAATATTCAATAAACCCAAAACTAATAATTACGCGAATGATAACGAAACATAAAATTTATAAGATATGGAAATGTCAAACATTGGTTAACTAAAGTCACAACGACTTGAGAAAACTGATTTTATTAGTTAAACTTATTTCTATTTATAAGACGTTTATGTTTTATACAAATTATTTGGGATATCGGGGTAAATACCGAAACGTACAAGCTGATTTATTTTATTTGAGGTGTTTATTTGTCGTTAACTTCTAGATCTGTCTTCTTTGGTTTGAGTTCTCGTCAGTATTCTCTCGACTATGTCGATGTCTATTTCTCTTTGGCGTGAGTTGTATGTCGGGTCTATGTTTTCTTACCACACCACACGAAACGTTGATACTAAGCTTTTGATAAGTATTGAAAGTGAGTAATCCACGAAAACTACGACACGTTGTCTTTTATAGACTTTATTATTGTGCGAAACGTATTTTGAGATAACCGTATACGTATTATGTTGTGCCGATCCTAGACCGTTGTGTACCGTTGTACCTATATATCTTGGAACCATCGTGCCGTATGTCTTGAGACTGTTGTGTTTTGCTTCTCAATGCCAGTCATGTCAGTTGTGATCTTTACATTGTTGTGGCTAAGGTGAGTTCATGGCCCCTACTTTTACTGGTTTTATAACTGTTTTGGGGGAGAATACATGCTCGTTTTAAACTAAACTAAACTCAAAGATTGTTTATTTGGATACGCGAATTTTTTACTCAAGTTTTGACTATTTGGCTGAAATATTTGACCTGGTTATTTGAATGTGTTATGTGTTTACCTGTTTATTGATGTGGCCTGAAATTGTGATTGTGGTTTATGAAACTGTTACGTGAGCTGGCTAAGGTCATTTGTTATATGAGCCGCATCTGTGCGAGATTATTGTTACATGACGCAATCTTGTGCGTGCTTATGAATATTATTTGCCGCAATTGTGCTGGACTATAGTGTGCACCTACAGGGAATTATTGTTGTGGTTTGACTCTTGTGACTTAGCCAGCGTAACAGATAAATTTGCGTGACACTATATGAGTGTAGTATCTGTATGATTGATTACGGTTCGAGATGTTTTGGTTATGATATTATTTGCGGATTTGGTTTTGAAACGGTGATTTAGGCAGTGTGAGCCTACGCTGAATATGAATTGTTTGTAAATGATGATTTGAACTCGAAAACCTTTTGGTTCAACCATATTGCTTTAAACTAAAACCTATGAACTCACCAGCGTAAGCTGACCCTTTTAGCATGTATTTTCAGGTTATCTCTAGAGGCGTTTGGCAAGGGGCATGGTCATAGACGACTTTGATAAATATTTGGGACCGCTATATTTATTTTATGGGCCTATTTTCGCACTACTTTTGAACAATGTAAATTAACACTTTTTGTTAATGAATTTTTACTCTAAAGGATTGAGGTAAAAACCGTTCTTCGTACCTTGTGTTGTGATACCAATTGAGTAGCACCCCAGTGTATTGTATGCTTCCGCTGGACCCGATTTTGGGGGTGTTAAAGAAATGTGTTTTTTTTTTTTTTTTTTTTTTTTTTTTTTTTTTTTTTTTTTTTTTTTTATTTGCGATTAATTTGGATTCGACACGTATTAAGTTTTCACTTCTCTCCCAATAAGCAGCGATCAATATGGCCTTATTGGATATTGAAAAAAAATTACCTTCTGCTGGACAAGTGGTTTTAAAAATGGTCTCTGCAGTAATTTTCGCTATCCATAATACACAGACTCTACAAGCTTTATATAAGTTGGAATATAAGTTAGCTTTAATCCTACACGACATCAGTAAATTACCTTTTCACCAGCAGTTGTGATAACTTTGCCTTGCTATTCTGGTTTACAAGTATAAAACTGCATACAAAAAGAATTTAGCACCTATTAGTAGACAATCATATTTACAAGTATAAAACTGATCTCTGTGAATAAATTACCTTTTCATAAGTCTTGGTGTTCACTTTCTCCTCTTGTTTTCCTGTTCTCTTTTACAAGTGTAAACCTGCATACCAAAGTGTTTGCCACATATTAGTACGTATAACATTATAATTAAATTACAAATAAATGATTAAAATGAATAAATTGCTTTTTCATAAGTATCTTTGTTCACTTTGTGTCTTTTATTAGTAATAACTTGCATATGAAAGTATTTTGGAACAAAACTCGCCTATTAATGTATACCATGATAAGTTTTTCAAAAGAAAATAACTTGGACAACAATTGCAAAAGGTAAAACATTAACCTGAATTATAGTCTCAAGTTTGAATGTGCGGGCTTCCAAAGCCTTAACATGAGCATGAAGAGCAACAACATCTACCTCTTTACCACTACTCTCCACTGAACAATCCTTTCAACTGATTTTCTACTTAGGCGTGCGTGCAACCGACACTTTCTGAACATAATCATCCTAAAGTCCCCCTTTTGCAACGGGCGACGCTCTCGGGGTATACCACTTAAAAAATTCGTTGCTTCGTGTATACCATTGAGATTCAGCCTCAACTTTGGTTGGGAAGACAGTGTAGTTTGGTATTGAGCCCTAGGAAAAATATAGAAATTAGTTTTTATCCACCAATCAATTGCAAAAACATTTTATTTACCTTGGCAAAAAGGTCGAAATAATCAGATTTTCTAAATGATGTGTGCTTTCTAAAAAAAATCTACATTCATTTTTGTTTTTCATTTTTTATATTCATTCAGTTATCTACTTATCTATATTGTTGCTTCAGAATCCCTTACATCGTTTATATTGTCATTGTAAAACCTTATGTTTTTTTGTTAAACATTAAAAAGCTTATATATAATCATGTATTTCTATCGATCCGAATTATACAAATCTTACATAAACTATTGTTCCGATTAAAGATCTATACTTTAAAATCTGTCGCGACGCACAGATTATTATACTCGTTACTCCAACATGGAAATAAAGTACCAATGTAACCTTAATAGAGCATCAAAACAAAAATAGGCACTTAATGAACTTTGGTGGTAGGAATTTGCAACCATGCAAACTTTATAGGGAAAATCTTACCTGCATTACAAAGCAGGTAAGTTACATGCTTTGCTTTGTAAAATTTTTAAAAAATTTACAATTAAGCCCCTGCACTTTCATGGTTCTCACTGTTTAGTCCTTGTCCCCCTCTTTTTTTTCAAATGAAAGCAGGTAACTTACCTACTTTGTAAAGCAGGTAAGTTATCCCCCAACTTTATATAGGGAAATCGTTTGATCACTAAACTAGTAACAACTTTATTTTCCAAATATATTAAGTAACGAATACTAAACAAGAAAGAATAAAACCCCACAATCATCAGCAATGGCTGCATAAACCAATAAAACAAATACTACATTATCAAAATTCAATCTTTAGATAGAACACAATCAGTTGGTGACCTCCTCAACACTTTCTGGAGCTTTCACGTAAAACCGATTGAGCCGTTCCAGTGATTTCTTAACCTGGAAAAGATGTGCATTTCAAAATTTAGAAATATTTCAAATATGGAAAACGAAATGTATGAATATTCGAAATCCATTTACCTGATCATCCCAATCTGTTCTCCATGTCAAGTACATTAGCGCAAGCGTTTGAGTTACAATTCCAAAGATCATTCCAATCCATATTCCCTATATTGAGTACCATATAATATCTGAGTATTTATCCAAAATAAAAAGCCTAAAACTTTACATTGTTTTGAGATTGATCATATACCTTTACTTGGAGATTTGTCAAATATCCTAGCAACGCTCCACTTGGAATACCAATTAGGTAATAGCAAACAAGGTTAATGACTGCTACAATACCTTGCATTCCAGCTCCAACCGCGACACCTAAGGATAACAACATGTCACGCGTTAATATCATCATTACATAGACTAAATGTCATAAAAATTATCATTATGTACTTTCGAAATATAGATAGGACCCTTTTTGAAAATTACCAGAGAGAACCGGATAAATGCTGTTCAGCAACACGGAAAATGAAAGTAGCAATGAAAGTTCTGATACAGTGTCTGCGACTCGTTCATCATCCGTAAAGGCATAAGCAATTTTTTTGCCAAACGCCAAGCATAGAACAAAAAAGAATGATCCTATGGCTATGGAAGTTCCTAACAAAACTTTAATAGAGAACTTTGCAGCTTTAGCATTTCCTCTTCCAAGTTCATTTGCTACGCGCACACTGCAAATTATTCAAACAAGATGAAACTTGTGAATCAAAAAGTTTAATGCATATTATACGTATGGAATTTTAAATGATTTAATTGATATGTTGCATACCATGCAGCGCCTAAGAAACCGAGACTTATCATAAACTCCCATGCATTAATGTTCAAGCTGCAATTCAAAGCTTTAGGTTAAAATTCTTGAAATGATTGTAGTAATAAACTAAAAAACGAATACAAAAATGTCAAGTTCGATTTATACCATATGGAGAATGCAGAAATGGCAATTTCAGCGTTTGCCATGTATCCAGCAAGTAAGACTAACACAGCATTGTACCATAGCTCCAAGCTGAGAAGAGAAAACCGGAAAAAGAGTTATTAAGTTTACAAATGTTTGCAAGATTGAGAAAGTCACACTCAGAAAACTAGATTTGAATTAAAAGGTCAAAATGATTTATATTAAACATCTACAGACTAATACAAAAAGCCAAACTAAGAAGACGGTTTAAACTTATGAGTAAACTTCCAAAATGAGCTTTTATTATGTGGATTCTAAGACAATATTGATTTGTGGGCGGTTGAATCCAAGGCAAATAACAGAAGTGGGAAAAGTAAATAGATGCAGATGTATAAATGAATTTTATTTTATTCTATTTTATAACCAACTGGACATAGCGCATATACTACTAAGAAATTTATTGTGACTTTTCGCACAATATGAATTCTATAGTTAAACGGTTGACTTAAAAAGTCAAAATTGGTGCAACAAAATAAAAAACAGTGATGAGCAGATCTTACCAGACCATAACACCAGATGATATTGATAGCTTTATAACAGGAAACAAATCTTTGAAGGCAGCAACTGTAAACCCTTTCCATGATAAAGGACACCAACCACCAAAAATGTAAATAAACTCTCCAATCACAAGGAACCATGACGATGCCGACAATGCAATCATTGCACCAGGAATTCCATACCCAAGCTTAGTCACCAAAAGCCATGACAAAGGAATGTGTAATCCAAATTGGAAAATGGAAAGGCATGCTATCACCATGTTCTTTAATTGTGCTTGAAGAAACATTTGTATCGTCAAGCTAAACACAAAGTTGTAAATGAAAGGGATGAACCATAGAGATATGTATCCACCACTTTGGGCTATTGCTTCGTCTTCACCTAAGAGTCTGTATACTTGTGTTCCAAAGATGAAAATTGGGAGCAGAACTGTCAAGGTAAACAAGTCAACGATCCATGATCGTTGCAAGTAAATTCCCATCATATGGTGTTGCCCCGCACCAAATGCTTGGCCACAAAGAGTTTCAGTTGCGCTTGACATTCCCAACTGTTACACATTTAAAAAGAAACTGTGATTAAATTGAATGGCGTATATGACTTAAAGAAAATTAGCGGTGTGTGAGTTGTTAATTTAGCATTCAGCATGAGATAACATACGGATGAAATTTTGAAAAAGTATCATGCATTGTATACAGACTAAACAATGTGTGATATAGCAGATAATGATTGACTTACGAGTATTCCATTGACAAATCGGACACTTAAGGTTTGGACAAGGGCGTATCCGGCAAGATCCATCTCACTTATATGACCGACAAATGACTGAGTGACAACAATACATCCGAATGCACAAACCCTTGATATAACACCGGGTAATGCGACCCTCCATATCTTTCTGGTTTCAGTCCATACCCTTTCGGTCAAGGTACCTTCTACCTCTTCCTCTTCGTGTCTAAGTAGCTTCGTTTGAAGTCCATTATCCATTGTTAGTTAAACTGAAAAAGGCGAAATTTGTTGATATGTTAGTCTTGTTAACTCATTTTTCCAGTGTAAAATGTAACACAGTTTTTGATTTTAAATCATGAACAGTGGACCTGTCATCAATAAAACTGTAACTACATATTCATGTATCATTCAAACCAAGTTACATGTATATGTAGTTACTTTTTTATGAGAAATGATTTGTACATGGACATTTTTATAGATACACGGAATTTTTATTGCCCTTTTTCCTTTATACAAGTCTCATTGTCCCTTTGAAACGCTCAACCTCATTTTATCTTTCTAAAATCCTGTGTTCGTTTTAGGATAAAAAATCAAAAAACAAATCGAGTGAAAATAGGGAAGGGCATAAAGGTCAATTTACTGTTGATCAACTTTTTTTAGTATCAGGCATTCTTTTAAATAGAAATAAATAAATAGCTTTATTAGTTAAGAATTAAAAAAAATATATATCTTTTGGCCACCATACACGAAATTCTATCAATCATGACCAGATCCATAAATCAACCAAATCAGAAAAGTCTAGCCGACGTCTTAAGTAGTTAAGTACATGGTATTAAGAACTTAACAATCAAAACTATTAAAGCAACTAACATAGTTACATAATAACCACACATTTTAATTTCAGATCAATAAGTATAAATTTTTTCAAAGTCTTGGTTTTCACACTTCCACCTTTTGTGGTGGACTCTTGTCTTATTCATGTACTTCTAATTTCCAAATATCTATAAATAAAAATTTATTTTTCTAGAAAGGCCATTATTCACTTTCACCTCTGATTAATTTTGTTTCTCACGTTTAAAAACATACGACTCAAAAAATAGGGTCCTACTATCAACTGTATCAATACCCCTGCTCACATTTTAACATCCTCGCATCTGGCCCACATTGTTTCAATAGTTCTGTTTCATATTTTTGTTTTTAGCTTGTTAAAATTTATAGTTTCTGTTCCATACTTTTAGTTTTGTAGTTTTATAATAAAAACATTATTAGAAAAAAATTAAAAATTCATTAAAAAAAAATTAAAAAAAAAAAAAAAGGTATCCCTTGTTTTTGTTAATATATATATATATTTTTGGGAGGGGGGTATGGATAAGTTGTCGCCAGAAAATATACCCAGTCTAACATAACGGATTTGTAAGGTACAAATATAAAGAGACTTTATTACAGTTTTTTTGACAGAATGATGGGGTAGGTAGGAATATAGGTGGCAATGAGAGCCATGTGCTACCAAAACCATGACTCATGTGTTTAGATCTTGAACCACCCATTTTAATACACCTACTCCCAGGCATAATAAGAAAAAAAAGAAAGAAAAAAAAAAAAGGACATCATACCTTTTTTTTTGGTGCAGCCATCATACTTTTTAATTTAAGTCAAACTTCTCCACTCAGATTTGTATCTAGATTTGGCTTTTATTTTGTGTTTGATAGATTTTGAATCAATTATATTAAAATACTTGCATATCAATCAAATACTAGTATTCGATAATATTTATTTTGATAGGTTTTATGATGGGGTTTTCTTTTAATAATCCCCCACAAATCACTTAGCACTTAGCATGATTTTCAGTAGAACAAGTATTAAAATGTTTAAGCCGAATTGCATTTACTACACATGAATTACTAGTATTTAATAAGTTGCAATATCAATAATATTTTTTTCACTATAATGGTCTCAAAATCTCCTTTAATTTACATATTAATATATGTGCAACAAACACATACTAGCAAAACCCTTGTTAGACATACAAACATTAGATAATTTTTTCTGCAAAAGCATGATTGTTACAAGGTGATATGTCTATACAACTTATTTATCAAACAATACCCATATGGTAGAATTTGAAATCGACAGATATATCCACTTAGAATTCAATATACCAACCAGACTATATACAAGTTGTCAAGTTGTTATAAGGAACATCAATACAAACCCAACATGTCATTCACACTAAAAATCAAACCTAACATATATAATGACGAGTGATGTATAGCATTTATATCTTTTTTATTATTGTTTTTATATGCATATGTTAGCATTCATTTGAATATAAATGTGTCAAATATAAATTTAAAATAGATTCTCAACTGAAATGAATTACTAGTAAAAAAACAGAACATAGCAAATAATAAGTGATTTGTACATTCATATTTTTAATTAGGACACTCAGCTGTATATGCAGTCTAAGCACAATGTAAACATTGTACAAATATATAATGCACGCAATAGAGTGTCTCGATCAAAAGTATGAGCGTGGCTTTAGCAAATACTCTGCTACTCTGCACTACTCCTTTGGTAGATACTTTTCTATCTTAAAACATACTAAATACTTGTATTTCTAATGTATTTCTTGTAGCTCGTCTAATACACGTAATGACCAGATAAAATTCAATTGATAGCTTAAAAATCTCAACCATAAGAATACATATGTTTTGACATCTTCTATGCTAATTCCAATTGGGTGATCCTTGATCTTTTTTTACTGCAACCCCATAAAATCCAAATTACAACTATAAAGGCACATCAAAACACCTATTATAAATCATATTTGATGATCCAGTCTATATTTACTACAAACAGAAATATATAGCAACTAGGAACAAATCTTGATACCTTCTATTATAATTTTAATGTGTGGTGGTCCAGTATTATTTACCACAAACAGAAATATATAGCAAAACCAACAAAACCAAACAAATCCAACTCATCAAATTTAAAATCTCTTAACATATATAACTTTTATATATAAAAAGAAAAGGATCAAAGTTATACTAAAGTATTATAGAAAACATTTACAAAAAAAATGGTAACCATTTAAACAAACTCAACTCAAAAAACATTTAGCCAGTGCTACAGAGTCAACGTTAGGAACAAATTTTCACAAAAAGAATACAAACCCAGATGAGAAAGACTTACTATATGTGATAAGGATCACCGGAGCTACGCCGTGATGCAACAGCCAAAGGTTCTTTCCACTTTTGTAAAGTTAAGGTGGAACTGTGGTTTTAGGGAGGAGAAAGGTGAGATGTGGAGGGTTTAGATGAAAAATGTGATACTTAGTATATTTATGTGACTCATGGGTTGAGTGTACCTACCCCTCAAAAGTTAATAAATCATGACTTATCTTGCTTTTTCTGTACAAAAGCTTTTTCTGTACAAAAAGAAAACAAGAACTTCGTTTCCATTGGTTAACTATTTGTAAATGGTAGGTGGGAAGGAGTGTTAGGTACCAATATACTCGTAATATGACAAACTTGTTAGGCCACTTCCATCAGTTAACTCAGCTTTAAAATTTAAGGCCTGCCACGTCAGCTTTTTCACCCTTTAACTTAACTCAGCTTTAACTCACACATCAATAACTCAGCTTTAACACACCTTAACTCAACTTTATACATAAATTTTCAAATTCAACCCCTAACTTATAAACTACTTCAATTTTTTTAAAAAAACAACACATTTATTAAAACATAACATTCATTCAAACATAACACACTTAAAAAAAAAAACTTACAAACGAAATTAAAGAAATAAATAAAAATAACGACGAAATTAAAAATTACATAATAAAAATAAAGACAATCATAATTATTTATTCATCGTCTTCTTGATCTTCAAGGTGCTGCCAAACATGATCCATAAGGTCTCGTTGGAGGCGAGTGTGTGTGTCTCTATCTTGAATTTCTCTTGCCCTTCGACGTTGGCCATCGCATCTTTCGACCCACGAATTTCGCCTCAGACGTGGTGACGGATCCACCCACATGTCGTTAAAATCACGTATTGCAAAATTTTGATCTTTTATAATCATGTTATGCATAATAATGCAACAATACATGATTCTCTTTATCCTCGAAAGATCATATTGACGAGCTGGTTGACGTAGTACCCCCCAACGTCCCTGAAGCACACCAAAAGCACGTTCGACATCCTTTCGTGCACTTTCTTGTTTCTTTTTAAAGTAAGCATGTTTCGCGTCAGTTGTTGCCGTGAAGGATTTGACAAACGTAGCCCACTGTGGGTAAATACCGTCGGCTAAGTAATAGCCCTTTTCATACCTCCTTCCATTTACCATATAAGGGGCTGCAGGGGCGACGTCATTTAGAATGTCGTCGAATAACGGTGAGTTATCCAAAACATTAATATCGTTATTCGCCCCCGCCATCCCAAAAAATGCATGCCAAATCCATAAATCGTGTGAAGCAACTGCTTCAAGCATTATAGTTGGGTATTTTTTATCACCCCTACCAAATTGCCCTTGCCAAGCAACCGGACAGTTTTTCCACTCCCAATGCATGCAATCAATGCTACCAAGCATTCCAGGAAAACCATGAACCGACTCATGTCTTTCGTAAATAGTTTGAATGTCGGTCCATGTTGGTTTCCTCAAATACTCCGGCATAAACAAATCAATAACGCACTTGGTAAAATTATCAAGACACAACGTTGCTGTACTCGAACCCATCTGTAAATACTCATCAAACGCATCGGGTGACGTGCCGTACGCCAATTGGCGTAGAGCAGACGTACACTTCAAAAGAATACTTAAACTGTTTCGACCAGTACAATCTTTCGCTTCGGTAAAATACTTGAAATGATCAGGAACAATACCAGAGGTATAAGATTGAATACCTTCGACTATTCGTAGAAATAGTCGCCGACTCATACGAAATCTTCTTCGAAAAACCCGTGCCGGATACTTACAGTCTTCATCGAAGTAGTCGGCACGCAAACGTTGATCAGCAAGCTCACGTTCACGAAAGATATGCCCTTTAACTTTCGAAGGTCCAGCGGCTTCTTGTTGTTCTTGTTGTTCCATTTGCACTACTTGTTCGTACACAGATGCCATCCACTGAATATCGTCTTCGTCACTTGAAAAGTTGTTAACTTCGTTTGGATCCATTGTGAATCAAAAACGTATTTTTTTTTTTGGTGGAAGGTTGAAGAAAATAGTCTAAGATGTAGTGTTGTGATTTGTGGAAGTGTGAAAAAAAATGTGGTGTGAAATGGGTATTTATAGGAGAGTGAAATTGGTTTTGAAAATTTTTTTTTTTTTTTTAACTACAACTAGCCGTTAACTGCAGGGACCAATCATGTAATTTTCGAAACCTGCACACTAGCCGTTGAGAGGGGCTGTTTCTGCCAAAAAAAAGTTTTTTTTTTTTACAAAAGTAACCCTTAACGTGACGTTAAGGGGCTAACGCAGCCCCTTAACGCCACGTTAACGCCAGATGCTCCATCAGTTAACGCAAGTTAACGTGCGTTAAATCACCAAAATTGCCCCTTAACGTTGCCATTTAACGTACCGCTGCAAGTGGTCTTATAATTTACTGTAATAAATATCACAAGTTCATATATTAAAATATAATCATCATACACATGCGAAAGCGTAGGATCTATTTTAAAAAATAAAAATTAATCGAATAATAAAGTAAGTGTACCTTTGATTCTAGCAAAACAAGAATCAACTTCAAATCTTCTTCAATCAATATCAAGAATTGGATTAACGAGTTACCTTTTACCGTTTTGTAACTCAATCCAAGATATTAACTATAATGAGTTAATACCACGTTTTTGTACACACGTACTATAACCGAATTAATGTTTATGCTAGTAATTAAACATAATTAAACCAAACAATTTTGTTATGGGAAAAACCAAAACCGATCGGCCCTTAAGGGTGTTTGATCGATCGGCCAAGCAAAGAAAAGAAGAAGAAAAGACTTAGGGTTATAGTAAGTGCACAAGAGGTATAGAACAAATAACCCTAAGCCTTGTTTATATAGTTTAGGAGACTTGTAAGACAAGTTGGAATGGGATTGGGTTTCAACCCAACCCATTAAATCGGCCTAAACCACCCCTAAGGGCTTCCGGAACTTTTCCGACTTCTATTTTCACTCTTAGTCCTTTACTTAATCTCTAATGGTCGTTAGTCAATTGTCGTTAACTACTTAACGTCTGTTAGTCGTTATTTTGTGTTTTAATAATTAAATATATAACGTTTTATATATTAATTATTATCCATTAATTCTTCATACGTAAAGAATTCTTCATACGTAAAGTGTGCAATCCCGTGGTCTCGAGTTCGAATCTAGACATACACGTATTAATATTTTGTCCACAAACCTAACAGCTCCCACTTGGACATCTATAAATAGTGTAATGACATTGGTTAGCATCTAGCAACACGCCAATGCCCCTTAGTACAACTCGAGGATGGTCTCCTGGAAAAACCATTCGATGATTCATCATCATACTTATCCTTTTGTTACTAATACCACGTTAATAAATATATGGATCTTAGTCATTCTTTAATTAACCATTCTGTTTCTCGTTGTTTCTGATTGAACAAGATTACCAAATCGTCTGAACGTATTCCAGATAGATCTTGGGCGTGGCCAAGCAAACATCTTGTCAACCCTACGAGGGGCCCAGCAGTATTAAACTTCAAAACAAATTTGAAGGAACAAATTCTATCTTGACTACAAGCATAACCCATGAACTTTGCAACACCCCTGAAAACAATCCTTATGGCTACCAGTAACATATAGCGGTAAATTGCTTTACAGAAATGCACTACATCCATGACAGTTATCTGGTATCTCAAGTCCGAGGATAACTATATTCATGATTTACTTGATGATAAGATCCATAAAGTAAACTCATGTAGTTGGGATAAGTCCTATATTCAATTCATTGAATATCATGTGAAATTGGCATGTCAACGCATCAATATACTTTCAAGTATATTCTACCAATACTCATATTTGTCTTAATTTAATGATATTCCCATATCATTAATTGACAACGGACAATTTAGAATAACCAAATTATTCATGGATTAAACATGCAAATATAGGATATATTATTAAGAAAATGATAATCAAACATAACAAATATTTTATTTCATTAAAATAATAATTGTTCATAACATCCTTTTATCCAAACACTAATCACAGATGGGCATGAAACTACTAGCTAAACGAAGTCCTATGCCTTTAGCATGTTGATAAAGCTTTCCACTAGGTAAAGCCTTCGTTAAAGGATCAGCTAGGTTATTATCTGTGTGAACTTTGAGTAACTCGATTTCACCTATCTCCACTTGTTCTCGAACATAGTGATATTTAATCGGGAAATGTCTGGTGCCTTTCATGATTCCAGGTTCATTGGTAAATGTAATTGCAGCTGAATTGTCACAATACATCTTTATAGGGTTTCAATCGAGGGCATAACTCCAAGCCCTGAAACAAACTTCCTAATCCAGACGGCTTCCATTGCAGCTTCTGAAGCAGCTATGTACTCACTTTCTGTTGCAGACATCGCTATGGTACTCTGCTTCTTGCTCTTCCAATCCACAGCTCCATTAATGACAAAGACATAACCCGTCTGAGACTTCGTATCATCTTTATCACATTTTCAGGAAGCATCGCAGTAACCTGTAACACCAAGTTCTGCTTCTGGATTTCCCCCATATACTAAAAACATATCTCTTGTAGCCCTTAAGTACTTGAGAATATGTTTAACAGCAGTCCAGTGGAGTTCACCTGGATTTTGTTGATATCGACTAGTTATATTTTGAGCAAATGCCACATCAGGCCTTGTGCATCTCACTGCATACATAATAGATCCCACAGCCGAAGCATAAGGGACTCTCTTCATGCGTGTCACCTCTGAAGGTGTTGAAGCACATGCTTTGCTACTTAAGCCATGATTATCTTGCATTGGAAAATATCCCTTCTTGGAATTTTGCATGTTAAATCTTTTCAATATTTTATCAATGTAAGCACTTTGGCTTAATCTAATCAACCGCTTTGATCTATCTCTATAAATCTTGATTCCCATAATGTATGATGCTTCTCCTAAATCCTTCATGGAAAAACATTTCCCAAGATAGGCTTTAACCTCTTTCAATATTAGAATATTTTTACCCATGATTAATATGTCATCAACATATACGACAAGGAAAATAACATCACTCCCACTAGCTTTGTGATAAACACATGGCTCATCCAGATTCTGAGTAAACCCAAACTTTTTGATTTCTTCATCAAATCTCTTATTCCATTGTCGTGATGCTTGCTTCAATCCATAAATGGACCTTTAAAGTTTGCATACACGGTTTGGAAATTCTGGATTCACAAACCCCTCAGGCTGCGCCATATAGATGTCTTCATCTAGGCGACCATTTAAAAAGGCGGTTTTGACATCCATTTGCCAAATCTCATAGTCATAGTATGCAACTATAGCTATGAGAATCCTAATGGCCCTTATGTCAGCTACAGGAGAAAAGGTCTCCTCGTAGCCAACACCATAAGTTTGAGTAAAGCCTTTAGCTACCAAACAGGCCTTATAGGTGTGTACATTGCCATCCATGTCAGTTTTCTTCTTGAAGAGCCACTTACTTCCAACTACCTTGGCATTGGGAGGAAGGTCTACTTCAATCCAGACTTCATTATCTCTCATGGATTGCATTTCCCCATTCATAGCAATTTGCCATTTGTCCTTTTCAGGATCATTCATGGCAGCTCTATAATTAGCAGGTTCTCCAAGATCCCCTAATATAGTTTCCTCAACTTCTACGTTAAGACATA
This sequence comes from Artemisia tridentata subsp. tridentata, assembly GCA_021014915.2. Classification (NCBI taxonomy): domain Eukaryota; kingdom Viridiplantae; phylum Streptophyta; class Magnoliopsida; order Asterales; family Asteraceae; genus Artemisia; species Artemisia tridentata. Next base: position 268,053,913 of record CP139505.1, read on the forward strand.
GACGTTCAGGTGCTTTCACAGTCCTTACAGATCTGCGAATGGGAACAACTTCAGGTGGAGGACCCAGACTTTCAGGTTCCACAGGAAGTTCGCTAGTGTTTTCAGAAGGTAATGTATCTTCTTGATCATCTTCCAGATCATAAATCCTCCCACTGAATTCTTGAGATATGAGATCTTTTTCAAGAAAATCTCCATACCTAGCAACAATTACTTTGTTTTCAGGTGGGTAGTAAAAGTAGTAACCCATCGTTTCCTTTGGGTATCCTACAAAGATACACTTTACAGATCTCTGTTGGAGTTTATCTGCTGAGTCACGTTTAACAAACGCCTCGCAACCCCAGACCTTTAAATAAGACAAGTTAGGAGTTTTTCCATACCATAACTCATAAGGTGTCTTATCAACCTTCTTGGTCGGAACCATATTCAAAATGCGAATAGCAGATTCTAAGGCATAATCCCAAAAGGATAAAGGAAGAGTTGTAAGATTAAACATTGATCGCACCATGTCCAACAATGTACGATTTCTTCTCTCAGATACACCATTTTGTTGTGGAGTATATGGAGATGTGAGATGCTGGACAATTCCATTCTCAGCTAAATAATCTTTAAACTCTTGACTCAGGTATTCACCACCTCTGTCAGATCGAAGAGCTTTAATCTTCTTTCCAAGTTGCAATTCTACTTATGCTTTGAAAACCTTAAATGTTTCAAACACCTCATGTTTATGTTTAAGTAAATAAACATATCCATAATGGCTGAAATCATCAGTAAAGGTTAAGAAGTAGCTAGCACCTCTCTTTGACACATGTCTAAGTGGTCCACACACATAAGTATGTATTAAACCAAGTAGATCAGAAGCCCTTTCCATACGATTATTGAAAAGTTTCTTTGTCATCTTCCTAGATATACAAGATTCGCATTTATCAAATGATTCATCATTGATATCTTGTAAAAGCCCATCACGTTGCAGCTTTTCCATACGAGTCTTGCCTATATGAGCAAGTCGACAATGCCAAAGATAAGATGAATCCAAAATATTCTTGATTCTCTTATTATTGATGCTATACATTGAATTATAATTATTTGAATCATTCATATCATTTTCAAAAACACCATTCACAGCAATAGCATTAAAATAAAAAACATTATTTAAAGAAACAGAAATTCCATTGCTCGTAACAATATGATTAAAACCAATATCCAATAAACAAGAAAATGAAACAACACCTCTAACAATAGTAGGTGCATAATGACAATTATTTAAAAACAGTACTAAGCCCGAAGGCAAAACTAATTTAAATACGCCTATAGCTTCAACAGCTGCATGTGCTCCGTTACCCACGTGCAGATATTAAAACGACCTGAAAATCCTAAACGACATTTGAACACATGATACGAAAATACCCTAAGAATTTAGACTTACGTTATGATTAAAAACTACAAAATACGAATCCTAAACCTAAGTGTATATAATTCGGCACACCCTTTAATTCCTTGGGAATATCACACGTTAATATATCATTTGGACCGATTGCTAGCCTTGTACATATGGTACACAAATTTACATTTATAAGAGATAATACCGAAATTAAATGGAAGATTTGTTCTTCCACAATAGTAGCAAAAATCATGGCACATCTCCCCTTAATTCACCCTATTTGTTGCCTTATCATTAATGAGGCATATAAAAATAAGAAACCCTGTGCTGTTTAAATGGGAGCTTGTATGATATTATGTGGGAGTTTTTTAATGGTTCCGGCTCGTTAATCTTTAGAACGTGTAAGCTGAACTGTGTGTCGTGGTGTGTGTACATGCATGGTTGAACCAATCTATGTTTAAACATCTGATATAGCAATGTTAAGCTTTGGAAGGACAACACGAATTGAGTTGTAGTGGATCGTTTGACTAGGTCGGCTCACTTGGAAGATTGGCAGAGATTCCTTTCGGTAGAAGATTATTCAAGCTACATGGCGCACCTGCAGTGATCGTGTCAGAGAATCGCGTTTTTCTTCACACTTCCAGAAGAGATACAGAAGACTATGGGGATTGGACTCGGAATTTTAGTATGACTTCTCATCTTCAGACGGATGGACAGACATAACAACTATTCGAACTTGGAAGATGTGTTGAGCGTAAAATTTGACAAGTGCTGGGTCTGGTTGTATTTGCTCATTAAGATTGATGGCATGCAAGTGACAAGGGTTTTTCCTTTCGGAGTTTTGTAAGAACGGAGATGTGGAGCACCTTTTGGTTGAATTAAGTCGGAGAGTTACTTATTTATGGTCCGGAGTTGATTACAGTGACTAATGGACTAGTTATCATTGTGGAAGAGAAACTTTGAAATTTTAGACCGGGAATTTGTGTGCTCTGTATGGTGTTCCCGTACAGAAGTGTAGACGTTTTGGCATATAAGGAAGATTTAGTTCGCGATGCGTTAGACCTTAGATTCGCTCCTATCCATACGGTTATTCTACCAATTCCGTTATGCTTACTGATACGTTGTGATACTCCGATATGTGCTTAGTTGATCGTCGGTACGAATATGAAACTCTTGAGACGTTTGATAATTTGATTTGTTCTTCTCTGATTATTAGCCAATTCCTTAGTTCATTCAGAATCTGGATAGAGTTGATGAAGTTTTATCGTTTCGCACTACCTCCGTATTTTCCTCGTGTGTATATGTGTTTCGTGTATCCCTTCGTGAGAATTACATCTGTCATCTGCTACGTATTTTTTTTCGTATTCGTTGGATCAGATTTTTTATGATTTGTGTTCTCATGGAGAGCCCGGGGCTATCCTAGTTTGTCTGGATCGAGTCACGAGAATTTTTTTTTTTTCGTTTGTTAAAGTATTTTGGAAGAACCTCTCCAAGCGTGACACTATTTATGGTCATTTCTTTCGTGATTTGGTACGTATCCGTCTAACTTTTGCGAATTCAAATTTCAAGGACGAAATTTTTCTTTTTAGAGGGGAAGAATTATAACGACCTGAAAATCCGAAACGACATTTGAACATATGATACAAAAATACCCTAAGAATTTAAACCTACGTTATGATTAAAAACTACAAAATAAGAATCCTAAACCTAAGTGTATATAATTCGGCACAACCTTTAATTCCTTGGGAATATCACACGTTAATATATCATTTGGACCGATTGCTAGCCTTGTACATATGGTACACAAATTTACATTTATAAGAGATAATACCGAAATTAAATGGAAGATTTGGCCTTCCACAATAGTAGCAAAAATCATGGCACATCTCCCCTTAATTCACCCTATTTATTGCCTTATCATTAATGAGGCATATAAAAATAAGAAACCCTAGGCTGTTTAAATGGAAGCTTGTATGATTTTATGTGGGAGTTTTTGAATGGTTTCGGCTCGTTAATCTTTGGAATGTGTAGGTTGAACTATGTGTCGTGGTGTGTGTACATGCATGGTTGAGCCAATCTAAGTTTAAACATCTGATATAGCAATGTTAAAAACAGGTCTCAAGGTATATAAGGGTCTCGTCTACGTTTGTATAAGTAAACATGTCATATGATGGCTTAAAAGGGGTTTTTGAACGGAACATTTTTGAAAGCTGAATATGTGAACACTATTGCTTGAGTGTCATAAGTGTATAATGCTGGATCTTTGCTTGTAAACCTAGTTTAATGTCTTATTTAAGATTTCCAATTGGTTTGAAATGATTTGGAGTTGTTTTGGTCATGTTTTTAAATTTTATGAGATTAAGTATCAAACCTGAGAAATCGGAGTCTGAACATCAGTCGATGTTTTTGATTCTTAATTTTTAAACCATAAGGAACTGAGAGCTCTCCTTTTACAGGGGTGATATTTAAGTTATGTGGGACTTCCTGGAATTTTTGTGGATTTTTCTGAAGTGTCTCAATGGGTTAATTAAAGGCAAACTTTCTGTGTGTATCTGCAGTTAATTTTCTGGGTAGGTCTGGAAAGATGTTTTTTGAAACAATACTTGTACTTGGCAATAAATTCTGGGAAAATTCATGTAAGCTCACAAGATATATATGTACATGTGTAAATTATTATAGCCTCTGAATAATGGTCAAAGTGTGGTTTAAAAATTGGTAAGTAAAGGCTAAAGTATACTAAAATCAAAAATTTGTTAAGAAGCTAAGGTTTTTGTAATTTCATACCATTAAATGTGTTTGAACCCTAAAATGCACTTAAATGATAATTATGATATAATCGGTCATATGTTGACCTAATTTCGATAACGAAGCCCTAAGTGGATTAATTATGAGTTGTAACCGAAAGTTACTAATTGTGGATTATGGAAAGTTACTAAATATGGAAAGTTACTAAATATGGAAAGTGGTTGTTATGATTCCGTTTGATATGATTCTGTTTGATATGATTCCATTGATATTATCTGTTTGATATGAGCCTTTGGTATGATTCCATTGATATGATCCTTTGGATTGAGATTTGTTTTACTATTCATTGATGTGATATTCGTTTGCTATCCATTTGCTATGATAAGTTTCCGTTCAGTTTGATATGCTCTGATTAGATATGATATGATATGATATGATATGATATGATTTGTTCTGTTCTGTTGCCCAAGCTTCTGTATCTGTATCCCTAGCCATGGAGGTACCATGGCCATGTCATTAAGGCACAAATGGCATGACACTTTCTATGGAGGTGTGATTGATCCACGACGTCCCCTTCTGTTCTGTTATGATATTTGTGCACATTGGCCATTATGATATGTGTATATGTCTGTTATGAGCAGGTGTATATATATGATTTGTTTTGTATGGGGCATATGGATGCATCCTAGATTCTATTCTGTTCTATTCTGGATATGATTAGTGATTGGTTGGTGCGTGTCATGCACCCTATTTCACTTCTGGGAGCTAGCTACTCCATTTGGTACTTGAGAGGTCTCTCCTCCTTGTACAACTTATGATTTGACGGATATATGGATATAATATGATGTGATTATGTGACTAAGCATGTGGCATGCTTTCTGAGCTCGTGGGCATTTCTGTTCTGTTATATTATATGATTATTATTCTCTTTTTTATTCCTTTGACTTCATTATGATCTCCTTATGTTTCGCTATGATTTACTTCTTATGATATATGACATTTTGTTCAGTTGATCCTTGATCTCTTATTCGTTTGGCAGATGATATTCGTTCAGCATGAGCTTATGTTCCTCTTCCCTATACTTATATATGTTCGATTATTCGTTTTGTTTATATCTGTTCACTGGGCTTTTTAACCCCAGCTGCATTTTTTTCCTGCGGCAGGTTTTAGGTTGGAAGCTGGGATTTGAGGGAAGAGTGCATAGGAGCTCTTAGTGGACCACCTTGAAGATAGATACCCATTTGCTTCTAGATTAGACTTGGACATAGCTTCAGTTAAATTTAGTTTGTTTTTGTACTTCAGTTTTGGAACTCATCATGTTTAGAGTTAGTATTTTATTGTCATCTTAGAATAACTTTGTAATTATTATGTTTATAAGTCTTCCGCTTGCGTTTGTATGCTCTAGTTGACACCATAATGTGGCATTTTGACCCTTGTCGGGTTGGGGTGTTACAATTATGGTATCAGAGCTCAGGCTTCGACTTGTAGTACATAAGTTATGGCCTGTGAAGATTTGGACCCATAGGTTTGCACTATAGGAGCTTATGGAATGACCTTTAAAGGATTTCCTTTAGGTTTCTCCCCGTAGGAACTTTAGTTATGACCGGTGAGGATTGGGTAGATTGTGTGATAAGGCATTGGTTAGCTATCTTTCTTCCGCACCACTCTGATTTTTGCCTATGCTTGCAGTTAAGCCTTTATAAGATTATTCGTTCCGGAGATTTAGGAAATTTATCAAAATACGCAACATAAGTTTAGTAATCAAATAAGTTTAGAATGCTTTGAGAAATTTTTTTATAATGCCCTACTGGTTTCACTTTCTGAGGTTATCACATTCTTTCGAACTTCGATCTTTGATTCGTTTGATAATCGTTTAGAAGCCTTTTCGTCCGTTCAGAGGATTCTGATATGTATGAATTCGATATGTTCGACACATTATGTAGTTCCTCTGGCTTTTGTTAAGCATATTAAGGTTCCATCTGCACTATTAGATTTTGCCCTACCTAGTTCTATCTCTATGAGAAATCTTGTGATTATCCGTCACGGGTATCGGAATTGTCCAGTACATTTTGAAGATATCTGAAAATAAGTTTCGTTCTGCTAATCTGATTCCTTTGGAAAGGTTTGATTCGATAGTATTCTGAATATGGATTTGTTGACTGAGCATCGAGATGCTAACAACGGTCATATTATATTTGTCATCTTTGGCGATTTAAGAAACTCAAAATTTTGTTCCATGTTTCCCAAATTATATTTGGTTAGCTATCTTTCTTTCGCACCACTCTGATCCTTCGCGGTTGTAAAGATACTTCGTTTGATGAAACTCACCTTGAGAGTTATTCAGTTGTTTGAAATTTCGCAATGTGTTCTTGGTTTAACAATCAAGATTTCCATCTGAGTGTGAATTTGTTTTGATCTGGTTATGAGAATTTGTTTAGTCACGACTCGAGGTAGAATGTGATTGCAATAAAGGCATGTGTATATGATGCAAGTATTATGACGCCTGGCCAACGTGATAATAGTTACATCATATAACTTGAACTTATTGGGATCATAGGAGATCTTGAGCAGTGCCTGAGATCAGTAAGTTGGTTGATTCAGAAACCCTATCCGTATAAGAGCAACGTTTTGCCTAATTCTGAAACTCCGTATTGAACGACTGTAGTTGAAGGGAAATAATTGAAGGACCAGCTTCTAGGAAGTGGTTTCATCTTTTTGAGAATGTATCTATGTCGTGCTCCAGTTTATTTGTGAAGAAGAATGATGATAGTATGAGGTTATGTATTGATTTTCAGAAGCTGAATCGCATTATGGTTAGAACTGTTACCCTTACCTCGAATCGATGATTTGTTTAATCAACTTCAGGGTGTGAAGTTTTTCACAGTGATTGAGTTGGATCCGATTATTTTCAGTTACGTATAAAGGAACAAGATGTTCCTAGAATTACCTTTCGTATTCATTATGGTCTTCATGAGTATTAGTAATGCCAATTGTATTGGCTACTGCTCCGACTGTTCCTATGGACTTGATTAAATCGTGTCTTTCATGAATACTTGGACAATTTGTCATAGTATGACATATTGGTATATTCAGAGACAAAAGAGAAACACGAAAATCATCTTCGTATTTCGTGTTGGAATTTCTACGTCAGAAGAAGCTCTATGTAACATTCTCGAAGAGAAAATTTTGGTTGGAATGAAGAATGAGAGGAGAAATTTGAAAAGCTGGAAGAGATTGGTTTCTACTCAGGAAGGAGGCTTAGTTGTGTCCTTATGCAATACGGGAAGATTATTGGTGATACATCAATACAGCTAGAACCGTATGAAGTGAATTATCCGACGCTTGACTTGGGAGTGATTTGTGACAGACATGAAGAAGCCCAGGAGCAAGACGGTGGAATATGATCTATGTTAGAAGACTTGAAGGAAGCGGCTTTGATTGAAGTACATAGTTCTACTTGCTTTATTCATCTTAGTTGTACGATTATGCATAGAGATTTGAAGCAAAATTTTGACGAAATGGTATGAAGATGGTTGTGACTACATGGGTGGCGAAGTGTTTAGAGGGTCAACAGGTTAAGATTCAACATCAGAGTACAAGTGGGTTTCCTTAATTTTGGATGTTTCGTATGTGGAAGTGGGATTAAATTTTCAGGAACTTTGTAACGGGATTTCCGCGTACATTTTGGAAGGACAACACGAATTGAGTTGTAGTGGATCATTTGACTAGGTCGGCTCACTTGGAAGATTGGCAGAGATACCTTTCGGCAGAAGATTATTCAAGCTACATGGCGCAACTTCAGTGATCGTGTCAGAGAATCGCGTTTTTCTTCACACTTCCAGAAGAGATACAGAAGACTATGGGGATTGGACTCGGGATTTTAGTACGACTTCTCATCTTCAGACGGATGGACAGACATAACAACTATTCGAACTTGGAAGATGTGTTGAGCGGGAAATTTGACAAGTGATGGGTCTAGTTGTGTTTGCTCATTAAGAGTGATGACATGCAAGTGACAAGGGTTTTTCCTTTCGGAGTTTTGTAAGAACGGAGATGTGGAGCACCTTTTGGTTGAATTAAGTCGGAGAGTTACTTATTTAAGGTCCGGAGTTGATTACAATGACTAATGGACTAGTTATCATTGTGGAAGAGAAACTTTGAAATTTTAGACCGGGAATTTGTGTGCTCCGTATGGTGTTCCCGTACAGAAGTGTAGACGTTTTGGCATATAAGGAAGATTTAGTTCACGATGCGTTAGACCTTAGATTCGTTCTTATCCATACGGTTATTCTACCTATTCCGTTATGCTTTCTGATACGTTGTGATACTCCGGTATGTGCTTAGTTGATCGTCGGTACGAATATGAAACTCTTGAGACGTTTGATAATTTGATTTGTGCTTCTCTAATTATTAGCCAGTTCCTTAGTTCATTCAGAATCTCGATAGAGTTGATGAAGTTTTATCGTTTAGCACTACCTCCGTATTTGCCTCGTGTGTATATGTGTTTCGTGTATCCCTTCGTGAGAATTACATTTTTAATCTGCTACGTATTTGTTTCGTATTCGTTGGATCAGATTTGTTATGATTTGTGTTCTGATGGAGAGCCCGGGGCTATCCTAGTTTGTCTAGATCGAGTCATGAGATTTTTTTTTCCGTTTGTTAAAGTATTTTGGAAGAACCTCTCCGAGCGTGACGCTATTTATGGTCATTTCTTTCTTGATTTGGTACGTATCCGTCTAACTTTTGCGACTTCAAATTTCGAGGATGAAATTTTTCTTTTTAGAGAGGAAGAATTATAAAGACCTAAAAATCCGAAACGACATTTGAACATATGATACAAAAATACCCTATAAATTTAAACCTACGTTATGATTAAAAACTACAAAATACGAATCCTAAACCTAAGTGTATATAATTCGGCACAACCTTTAATTCCTTGGGAATATCACTTGTTAATATATCATTTGGACCGATTGCTAGCCTTGTACATATGGTACACAAATTTACATTTATAAGAGATAATACCGAAATTAAATAGAAGATTTGGTCTTCCACAATAGTAGCAAAAATCATGGCACATCTCCCCTTAATTCACCCTATTTGTTGCCTTATCATTAATGAGGCATATAAAAATAAGAAACCCTAGGCTGTTTAAATGGGAGCTTGTATGATTTTATGTGAGAGTTTTTGAATGGTTTCAGCTCGTTAATCTTTGGAATGTGTATGCTGAACTGTGTGTCGTTGTGTGTGTACATGCATGGTTGAACCAATCTAAGTTTAAACATCTGATATAACAATTTTAAAAACAGGTCACATGGTATATAAGGGTCTCGTGTGCGTTTGTATAAGTAAACATATCATATGATGGCTTAAAAGGGGTTTTTGAACGGAACAGTTTTGAAAGCTGAATATGTGAGCACTATTGTTTGAGTTTCATAAGTGTATAATGCTGTATCTTTGCTTGTAAACCTATTTTAATGTCTTATTTAAGATTTACAATTGGTTTGAAATGATTTGGAGTTGTTTTGGTCATGTTTTTAAATTTTATGGGATTAAGTATCAAACCTGAGAAATCGGAGTTTGAACATCAGTCGATGTTTTTGATTTTTAATTTTCAAACCATAAGGAACTGTGAGCTCTCCTTTTACAGGGGTGATATTTAAGTTATGTGGGACTTCCTGGAATTTTTTTGGATTTTTCTGAAGTATCTCAATAGGTTAATTAAATACAAACTTTCTGTGTGTATCTGTAGTTAATCTTCTGGGTAGGTCTGGAAAGATGATTTTTGAAACAATACTTGTAATTTGCAATAAATTCTGGGAAAATTCATGTAAGCTCACAAGACATATAGTTACATGTGTAAATTATTATAGCCTCTGAATAAAGGTCAAAGTATGGTTTAAAAATTCATAAGTAAATGCTAAAGTATACTAAAATCAGAAATTTGTTAAGAAGATAAGGTTTTTGTAATTTCATACCATTAAATGTGTTTGAACCCTAAAATGTACTTAAATGATAATTATGATATAATTGGTCATATGTTGACCTAATTTCGACAACGAAGCCCTAAGTGGATTAATTATGAGTTGTAACCGAAAGTTACTAATTGTGGATTATGGAAAGTTACTAAATATGGAAAGTTACTAATTATGGAAAGTGGCTATAAATAGCAGGAAACCCTAATATGTCAATCTGAACAACAATAAGTACTAAATCAGAAATAACTTATGAGATGGTTCTTAAATAATAAGACGATCATTAATTCGTGTAGATTCGCTGAAGAAGGAGTAACTTCCAATCCATGTGTTTTCTGATATGGTTTCATTTGCGGTTTGAGGTACAGATATTCTATCCTTTCTCAGTAGGGATTTCTCATGACTTTTCGATCCTTGACTTTGATCATTTGCTCTATTATGATTCCGTTTGATATGATTCTGTTTGATATGATTCCATTGATATGATCCGTTTGATATGAGCCTTTGCTATGATTCCCTTGATATGATCCTTTGGATTGAGATTTGTTTTACTATTTGTTGATGTGATATTCATTTGCTATCCATTTGCTATGGTATGTTTTCATTCAGTTTGATATGCTCTGATTAGATATGATATGATGATTTGATATGATATGATATGATTTGTTCTGTTCTGTTGCCCGAGCTTCTGTATTTGTATCCCTAGCCATGGATGTACCATGACTATGTCATTGAAGCACCAATGGCATGACACTTTCTTTGGAGGTGTGATTGATCCACAGCGTCCCCTTCTGTTCTGTTATGATATTTGTACACATTGGCCATTATGATATGTGTATATGCTTGTCATGAGCAGGTGTATATATATGATTTGTTTTGTAGGGGGCGTATGGATGCATCCTAGATTCTGTTCTGTTCTGTTCTGGATATGATTAGTGATTGGTTGGTGCGTGCCATGCACCCCATTTCACTTCTGGGAGCTAGCTACTCCATTTGGTACTTGAGAGGTCTCCCCTCATTGTACAACTTATGATTTGACGGATATATGGATATGATATGATGTGATTATGTGACTAAGCATGTGGCATGCTTTCTAAGCTCGTGGGCATTTCTGTTCTGTTATATTATATGATTATTATTCTCTGTTTGATTCCTTTGACTTCATTATGATCTCCTTACGTTTCGCTATGATTTGCTTCTTATGATATATGACGTTTTGTTTAGTTGATCCTTGATCTCTTATTCGTTTGGCAGATGATATTCGTTCAGCATGAGCTTATGTTCCTTTTCCCTATACTTATATATGTTCGATTATTCGTTTTGTTTATATCTGTTCACTGGGCTTTTTAACCCCAGCTGCATTTTTTTCCTGCGGCAGGTTTTAGGTTGGAAGCTGGGATTTGAGGGAAGAGTGCATAGGAGCTCTTAGTGGACCACCTTGACGATAGATACCCATTTGCTTCTAGATTAGACTTGGACATAGCTTCAGTTAAATTTAGTTTGGTTTTGTACTTCAGTTTTGGAACTCATCATGTTTAGAGTTAGTATTTTATTGTCATCTTAGAATAACTTTGTAATTATTATGTTTATAAGTCTTCCGCTTGCGTTTGTATGCTCTGGTTGACACCATAATGTGTCATTTTGACCCTTGTCGGGTTGGGGTGTTACAGATATTGTTCTCCATAGGCCAGTCTCCTTTCAACTCTAAACCCCTGCAGTGTATTACAAATATGAATACCACATCCAGTATCGTATACTCCAGAATTTATTTTATGAGTTAATGAAAATAATTCAATCATGAAAAAGTTACCAGAAGTGCTGGGGTTACCAGCCTCAGCCTTCAACTTCTTCACACACAACTCCTCAAGATAGAGTGGACAGTTCCGCTTCCAATGTCCTATCTCATGGCAGTGGTGGCAAGCCTGATCCTTCTTGTTAGGATTCACCTTGTTCTTCTTCGGGTTATTCTTCTTGGGATTAGGTTGGTAGGCCATAACTTGCTTACCCTTGTCAACCTTTCCCTTACCCTTCTTATTCGCTTGCGGTTTTGGCTTTTGTATCCTACCTCCTTGTATAGCTAATACCTGAGGAGTAGGTTCCTTCTTTGGTAAACCTTTCTCATAGTCCACAAGCATTGCAAGCAACTCTGTGACTGTCTTCCCCGCGCAATGCATGTTATAGTTTTGAACAAAACCAGAAAAATCCTTGTTCAAGGATCTGTTGATTAAGTTCACACATACATTCTCCGGGTAGATGTAGTTGGTCCATGTAACTCTTCATTTCTAACACATGATCACTAACAGGTTTACCTTCACCCTGCTTGCAGCTATGTAATGCATCAATCAAATCATACAATTCAACTGCAGGTGGCTTCTCATAAGTCCTTTGGAGTTCTTGAAGCATATCATAAGGACAATGGTGCTCAAACTGCTTTTGCAATTTGGGAGCCATACTTCCAAGCATCAAGCACGCAACTTCATTGTGCTTTTTATACTCCAATTTCCAGGCTTCTCTGACATCCTCGGATTCAGTAGCATCTGGTTCAGCAGGGAAAGGCTTATTCAAGTATTCCAGCTTATCGGACACTCTCAAGACAATCCTGAGTGACCTATGCCAGTCATTGAAATTTAGGCCAGTCAATTTTTCCCGTTCAAAGTGGTTTTTGAACGCAAAACTCAATACAGCATTATCGGGTTGAGCTATTTCTACAGAAAAAGTTCAAATATTAGTATTCTGATAATACAACTTTTCAAGAAAATAAAATACCCAAGGAAATATTCATATAACCATTGAATTTTCTTGAAAACTATGATCCAAATTTTTATAGTTTCACTACATTAGTTGATTTGCTAGTAATGAAAGTATAAAATATGGTAATCTGTCGAATAATAATTGGCAAACAATTTCCAATTCCTGGATTATTATGGGATTTACATTTGCCAAATACAATTTGCAAAGTAAGCATGTTTCATCCCATCTCATGCCTTAAGTTTCTAGGTCTCACTAACAACTTAATTAAGTTGTCTAATTTAGAAACTGCAAATTCTCCATTAATGGTCTCACGCATTAACGAAAATTTACCTTGTCATTAAAATCTAGGTAAGGTCTCACTTAGGCTAAATAATAACTTCAAGTGTTTCTTATAATTAGATGGCATGAACTTAAAATTAAGGGTACTAATTTTGATGTATCAATCAAAATATGTACGAAGAAGCATGCACACATCTTCGTATAATAAGTTTTCAAAGCCTTTTATTTTCCAATTTTAAGCTAAGATTTAAATCAACAAAGTTTTAATTGAGGTATTGGGTTCACCACTCAAAGAATTACCTACAATTATCGCCCACTATATCCTACTACTGCATGAGTCAAAAGACCCAAGTTATTCGGATAATTACCACAAAGTGGCGCGTGGAATTGAGGTCAATTCACCCTTAAGATGATTTTGTACATAAAATAGTCGTACTTGGTAGCTCCAATTTGACGCACAAAGGAGCATAGAAACAGAGGTCAGCGCGAAGCTTATTAAAAACTCATTTCTACTTAAACCCCTCTTATAGTTTGTCTTAATTGGGTGATCCGTTCTTACTATTGGTACAAAACTCATCACTCAATTAAAAGTTCATGACTTTAAGTCTTAAAAAACATGTTATAAATTATAACCTTGCTAGTCTCGCCTGGGAGCAAATTACCGTGCGAAGCGAACCACTATCGGCACATAAGACTTTGCAAGATTCATAATTTATCACATCAAGTTTTACCATTATTTAGTCCATTTATTTTCTATTCAAAAATTACCCTTTTTTTCTTACAACGTGTCATACAATTCAAACAAAAAACAAGTAATAATAAAAATAAATAACTAAATAACGCACATAATCTTAACAATTAATTTATGTTGACAATTAGCCACATGCAAACTTTGTTTGATAAAACCTATTAATAATCTTTCTATGTTTAATTATGCATATATTTAACAAAGACTATCACTTACAATGGTAAGTAAGCCACATGCATCGACGTATCGATTGCGTTAGTCACAACAAATATATACCAAATTGCATATAATAGATTCATTAATATAATTAACTGATGTCTTCCCCAATTTTAAATCTATCATAATTACGTGTGTAAATCAACTTAACAATTAATCAAACATAATCCATGACAAACATGCATGTATCATCATGGATTAACACAAGTCACAAGATACGAAACTTTAAACACATAAACATTTTACAATTAGGGTTTCAAAACTAAAAACTAATTTTTTATACAATAAGGGCATCGCCTCCCTCCCCCTAAAAATTAGGGTTTTCGATTTTTTTATAAACCCTAAAAATCGACTAACATAAAACCTAATCCAAAATTCATTTTTTATGTGTTTCAGTAATTAATTACATGTTAAAACGGCTCATGATGCCATTGTTATAATTTAATAAACATGACAAGTTCATATATTAAACATATAATCATCATACACATGCGGAAGCGTAGGATCTATTTTAACACATAAGAATTAACCGAATAATAAAGTAAACGTACCTTTGATTCTAGCAAAACAAGAATCAACTTCAAATCTTCTTCAATCAATATCAAGAATTGGATTAACGAGTTACCCCTTACCGTTTTGTAACTCAATCCAAGATATTAACTATAATGAGTTAATACCACGTTCTTGTACAAACGTACTATAACCGAATTAATGTTTATGCTAGTAATTAAACACAATTAAACCAAACAATTTTGTTTTGGGAAAAACCAAAACCGATTGGCCCTTAAGGGTGTTTGATCGATTGGCCAAGCAAAGAAAAGAAGAAGAAAAGACTTAGGGTTATAGCAAGTGCACAAGAGGTATAGAACAAATAACCCTAAGCCTTGTTTATATAGTTTAGGAGACTTGTAAGACAAGTTGGAATGGGATTGGGTTTCAACCCAACCCATTCGATCGGCCTAAACCGCCCCTAGGGGCTTCCGGAACTTTTCTGACTTCTATTTTCACTCTTAGTCCTCTACTTAATCTCTAACGGTCGTTAGTCAATTGTCGTTAACTACTTAACGTCCGTTAGTCGTTATTTTGTGTTTTAATAATTAAATATATAACATTTTATATATTAATTATTATCCATTAATTCTTCATACGTAAAGTGTGCAATCTCGTGGTCTCGAGTTCGAATCTAGACATACACGTATTAATATTTTGTCCACAAACCTAACAAAAATCATATAAAACAGTCCAATAGTTCAAAGTTCCAACCCCAAAAGTGTTTAAACTAGAAGGGTTTGTTATGATGTTCATAACATGTTAAGGGGCTGTTTAAACCTTGAATGTGATTTTAGGAGTAGATTGTATTTTTAATGGTGTGTCAAAAGGTATATAATTATATATGGATCTCTTAATTTCATTTATTATCAACTTATAATAAGGTTCTTGCCTTTACTATTTGGAGTTTGGATAAGGCTTTGGTTGCTCGAGTAGATGTGCTTGTATCATCTTTAATATATGGATCATAACGAGTAAATTTACCCGTGCGTTGCTGTGGGGTGGACGTGTCTGTGTTTATCACAATCATGTTAGTGTTTTTTTGAAGTAAGCAATTATTTAGCTTTTTGTATATGTTTTTATTTTAGAAGTATTATTGGTATAAATTGGTTTGTTAGGAATTACCAAAATGGGTCGGAAAACTGTTGCGTTATTTAAGTTTATATAACCTATAAAAAGTGGCAAGCCCTCGCGTTGCTGCAGAAGTGTTGCACCAAGACATGGAAGAATTTTGTTAACGTTAATTTAGATGAAAGTGTAGGTTCAATTCTATGGATGAAAAGACGTATCAAATTTGATTAATCTACATTCTTTGAACCTAATAGTATTATAAACATTAAAACATTATATGAAGTCAGTTAAAGTACATTGCATGATAAAAGTATTTTCTTTCTGATTGCAGCTTAAAAGTATTTTGCATCGCGCGCTTTATTGGAACAATCTTGGATTTGGTCTTAAAATGTTGAATAACCACTCACTTATATCTTGAACCTCAATGGGCTAGTAGCTTGGTGTACTCGAATCAAAAGCTTGATCAACTCTTATCTCCTCTAATCTTTTCATTGAAATAAACTGTCACTGCACCAAATACATGAAGTTTTATCATCAACTCAGGTGTTCCTTTTTTAAGGAGGCAATGATTTTATTATAAACAGGAACATAGAAGATACAAACCGCATGGACTTCCTATTATAAAAGATCAGTGAATATTGAGAACTTTAATTATTGCGGGCGGGGCGGTTTTTTAGGTTGTTGTATTTTGGTTTTGATGTTTTTATGAAAGCTATCGGTCGTTAATTATTGCACTTTAGTTTTTTTTAAGTAAAGTGTTTCTATATAAAACTACAAACAAAACATTCAATGCACTTGTTCCATTGTATATAAACATGGAACTTAAAATAGTAGTACATACATGCAACATCGCAATATCAGTCTAAGAGAAGCAACGCTTACTCTGAAAAAGGTTGATGGTTGTGGCTGCTACTGGGACATAGAGACACACAAATCTTGCGTAACGTTTCTTCAATATCTGTAACAGTCTGTTCAAAAGAAGTAGAAAAACCCAAATTATGAATATCATTATTTATGTCAAAAATCAAATAACCTTATTTATGAAGCAATAATTAAGTTCAAATATAAGTTGCTATTATATTGAGATAAATATGCATTTAAGCAATGGAAGTTTTTACACAAATAGGTGATCCACACCATTTGTCTATCGCAAGTAGCTGTTAGAAAGTGGCGTATGCTTATCGCACATATCAGAAAAATATCAGTTTATTTTTATTTTTCTTTATTATTATTATTATTATTATTATTATTATTATTATTATTATTATTATTATTATTATTATTATTATTATTATTATTATTATTATTATTTATTTATTTATTTATTTATTTTTTTGTGTGTGTTAAATTGCTGCAAATGAAGACCATACGTGCCAAAAGTCACGCTTTTTATCAAAGGCATAACAACAAAATTGTTTGAATAGATAATAAATACCGCCTTGTCTACTGGTTTGGTCTGGCCGCACAGGTCTGTAGTAGAAGCAGTTCAAAGCTGAAACTGAATAAGCTGATAACAGCAGCAGCTAACTCAGCTCAACAAAGAAACAGACTTTGGTGTTCAATGTGTTACAATTCATCAAGTGGGCAAAGGATTGGGTGTACTAAACTTCAACGATATTTGACCCGTAAAGCTCTAATAAATAGTGAAAAAAATGGTTTCACAAAAACAACAATTTTAGGGAGTGTTTGGGAGCTCAGATTTCAGCCATTTTAGTCCCCATTTCAGACAATCAAACAGTATAATTAAAAATGTTACGTTCATGGTTTAAAGTAACCTGGAAAAAATAGGAAAGTTATGACCCTAATGAGCTCGACATTTTTTATAAGTTCTCTTACTAAATATAAAAAATAGGAAATCTTGTGACCTAAGAGACCTCAATGACTACATAAGTAATATTGTAGTATGTTTAGGTTTTGGTGTCAGATAATTGTCTATGGCCATTGTTTTCATACATGCAGTTAGAACACTTTTGTCGATAAAAAGTAACAACGAAACTTGCTTTGAATCGTAGAATGCACTCATCCATTGTTGTTATGTGCGGCAGCAGAATTCTTTTCCAACCTTTGATTACTAACTGTAAAACAACACATGAAAGACGTTAGGCAAACTGCATATACATACATGTATGAGCAGCCTGTTAAGGCGTTACGTGAATACACATTCTGGTTGGAAAACCTGAAATATAGAGACTTTAGTGATAGCTTGTGGTACACGAACCTTTGACCTTCATATCTTGAACCTGAAACACGACCATTGACATTAAGGTTAGGACCCTGAACCTGTTGCATCATGTTGATCCGTAAGTAAAAGCTGATAGCCTTAATGATTTAAAGGTTCACTTTTAATAGCAATATGTAACACCCCCAAAATCGGGTCGCAGCGGAAGATGATGTCGCTGGGGTGCTACTAAATTGGTACCACAACACAGAGTAAAGAGATCGAATTTACCGTATCCGTTTAAAAGAAATTTTTATAATCAAAAGTACTTTGTTTTACATCATTCAATAAAATGCGGAAATACAGGCCCATAAAACAAATAACGTGGTCCCCAAATGAATATCAGAGTATCTTGATCCTATAACCATGCCAAGCCATGCCAAAAGCCGCCAAAGGTGAGCCGACACTTTAAGAACCTGAAAATACATGCTAAAATGTGTCAACACGAGGTTGGTGAGTTCATAGGTTTAAGTAAACAACAAGTAATATATGGACCACAAGATTTAAAATTGGTTTGACTAGTTCATTCAGTTATGTGACCAGTACATTCGGTCATGTGACCAGTTCATTCGGTCATGTTACTAGTACATTCGGTTATGTGACCCGTCCATTCGGTCATGTATGAATAATCTTTCAAAGTGCTTGTGACCATGAGTAAAAAGAATTAAGTATGTAACATGTGAATATATAACGCGTTCGAGTAAACAACAAATTCATAAGTAAAGCAAGTAATGGTTTGAGTAAACAAGTAGTATATTCAAGTAAAACAAGTATTTCATTTAGATAAAAACGAGCATGTATTTTCCCCCAAAAGTATTACAAAACAAGTAAAATAGGGGCCATGGACTCACCTGAACACTGATATGATAACAAAAGGAAAGTGCACGGAATTGAGGCTCGGAAACTACTCGCAACCTAATATGAATGATATGTCTTAGGTTCGGCAAAAAGGTCATGTATGCAAGTTTACACTCTAATATATCACCCGTACATGTTCGTTGTAAAGTTTGGTCATTAAAAACGTATTTACATTATGGTGCTCGTTTAAATATCAAGTATACACATTTATATGTCGTCACTAGTTCATCTCGTAAAGTGTGGTCGTTTTGTTAGTAAGTATCTTAGAAAATCACCGACGTGCTTTTGCAACATTCTACGATAGTTATCTAAGAGATTTTTGAGAAAAATAAAGTTTTACGACAAAATATTCACTTTGTTAGATTTCTAAAAATGACCAAGTGGCCTAGTAAAGCTAGTCGTAAACCTGTGGTTATTAAGTATTATTTATCGAACTCAGTGGATTCAGAAATTATATAGTAAGGTCTACAAAAGCTAACACTGACTTTTAGCTCATTCGGATCCCGATCCCACACTTTTATTGTCATAAAGTTAGGTGGTCATGCTGTTTTATAGTTTCTGGGCAGTTTTCGGGGAAGTTTGAGAGGTCATAAGTTACTCGTTATAAATCCATTTGACGAACAGTTGGATTTTTTGGAAACTAGGCTAGGTGACTTTATTTTATCTACTAGTGCCATTTTTCCATAACAGACCCTATCTATGAGAAAAACGGGGTGAAACATGGTCACATGGGAAAAGCAGTTTTGACACTTAGAAAAGTTCCAGTTTGAGGTGAAGGTTTTGGCCAGTTTTCGTCATAATACAAATCTATGTATCTTGGTCGTTTTAGCTCCGTTTCTAATGTTCTTTATATCCCCGGGTTCGTATTTAAGTGTACTAACTGAATTTTAGTGCCTCGGAATGTCTAGTTAACTTTTAATGTCTGATTTTACCTTTCGAAAAGTCCTTAACAGCATGTATATTTTCAGAAAATTAATTTTAGTCTCTTATCGTAAAACTAACGTAGTTTCTTCGTTATATACTCGTTTTAACCCATTCAAGCGGCAATGTTTTCGTAATGGAGTCTATTTTCTATATTTCTACTCAAATCTTACTTCCAACCTACTGATTTTTCTAGATTTAACAAGTAAGGATATCCACTTTCCTACTCTTCCATCTTCTTGCCAAGATTACCAAGTTATTAGTATGTTCATAAAAATATGTTTAAGACTTAGTTAACCATCACAAGTTTAAAAGTGTTTCAAACATGTACAAAGTGATATATATATAAGTGTATGCAAACTTGAAAATGAGTACTAGGAAATGAAAATAATACTCATAAGAGTAGTATAAAAGCTCATGGACTAAGTGGTGCTTACTTGAAGTGATTAGGATAGTGAGGTGATGAAAACTTAAGTTTACCCAAGAGTAACAATCCTTAAACCCTTAACACTAGATTTTAGTACCTAAATGATCATCAATAAATCCTTGCACTTGGAAAAACCAAGTTTTCTTGCTTCCTCTCCTTGTGGTCGATTAGTAAATGAGTGAGGGAGTGTGTGTTTTTCTTTCCTTCTGTTGTTTTTTACAAGTTATAAGATATATGTGTAGCGTGGTATATATATATATATATATATATATATATATATATATATATATATATATATATATATATATATATATATATATATATATATATAGAGAGAGAGAGAGATTTCATGGTCTAGTCAAAGATCACTTGTGATTTGGTCTTGGTCTTTGTGGTTAGCCATCCATGGCTGGGGGGGGGGGGGAGACAAACTTTCTATTCAAGCACATAAACTTTGGTCCTTGTCTCCTTGGTTGAATTTTGAATACAATTGGTTAAAATAATTAATGTATGTGTTATAATTAGGGGGTGTGGCCATAGTAGGAAAATAAGGAAGTATGTTTTTAATTTTTGTATAAAATGTATTTATTGAGTGTATTGGGTATTAAAAAATAGGTATTGGGTATTAATTTGGTAGGTTAACGGTAAATACTTGTATTTAAGTAATGTTTGTAAAAGAATTGATAAATGTTTGAAAAATAATTTTTGGCACTTTTGAAATAATTTAAGGAGTATGGAAAAGCATGAAGAATAATTGTTAGGAGTTTCGGGTGCGTTGTTCAATTAAATCGCGAAAAGCGTTTGTTAAATTAATAATCATAAATAAATAAAATGGGAATTGTATTTGGGATTAAAATTTCGAACCGGAGTAGGAGCAAGGTATTCGGATGTTGTGGACTAAATATAGTCTAAATTCATAGTTCTCATGAGGGTTGTTCCTAGTTTAATATGTATTTATCCAAATAGTTATACGTAAAAAGTGTTCTTGTAAAATTTCAAAGTAGTAAATTAGAATTTGAAAATAAATGTTGACATGAAAAATTAAGGGTTGCTACAGTCTACCACCCATAAAAGGAATCTCGTCCGCGAGATTCAGTCAGTGTGGGTCGTTGGAGTGGTGTCAGAGAAGAAGTATGGATATTTGCGATGGATTTGGATTTCTCATTTCCAAGTGATCTCAGGTTTTCCTTGAGAATTTCAGCGAACCTTAACGATAGGAATTCAACTTTGTTGTTTTGCAACGTGGTATGAAGTGGGGCTAGCTTTTCAAGACAAGGTTGAGTTATAGGTAGTGAAATAGAGAGTGTAATAGACGAGGCTTGTTGTATTGCGGCGATAAAAGATAGAGCATTCATTAGATAGAAATTTGTAATAGTAAATAAAGCTTATACGATAGTACTTAATGTGATACGCAAAAGAAATACAACCCTAGAGAGTTTAGGCTTCGGTTTATTATTAAGGCATGAGTTCTCTTCATAAACATTGTCGTTTTCGTTGATGTCCTGACGAGCTTCTCCTTCTCCTATCACGTACGCACTTCAACGAGCTCTTCCTCCATTCTGGTTTCTCAGCTCTGGGCATTCACTCTTGAAGTGTCCAATTACTCCACACTCATGGCATGTTATCGTGACTTTCCGATCCATTACGAGGGTGGGAGCCTTGCAATCCCTGGCTTTGTGTCCAACCTTTTGGCAGTTCCCACATTGAGCGGGGCAAGGTCCATTGTGGTGAAACCGACACTTATTGCACTTGGGTAAAGTCCCTGCGTATCCTTTCTTTTCACTTGGTCCAGTAACGTAGGCCCTAACCACTTCCTGTGGTTTGTGTGGCGGCCGAACTTGATCGTTTCCTTTGTTGTCATCCCTTTTCCTCTGGTTGTGGTTGTTGTTGTTATCTTCTCGAGCATTCCTTGCTCAAACAAATTGGTCCATCAGACTGTGAGACATTCGAATTGTCTCTTCGAGAGTGTTGGGTTTTGATGAGGTAACATTTCCCTGAATACTGGGAGGAAGTCCCCAGATGTACCTTTCAATCCTCTTACGGGTAGTATAAACCATTTTCGGGCATAGAGTTGCCAATTCATGGTATCGTGATGCGTGGTTTTGCGACCTTACAAAAGGTTTTACCTCTCAAGGGATCTTGAGAAGTTTACAATCCCCACCAGGCAGTGTACCTGACCGATGTAGTATAGTGAAGTGGCAAGTACCAGGGGATTGACCGTTCAACTCAAAGAATAGTGTTCGTTAGGATTGAAATTTATCTACTAGGTCTAGAGGTGAGGGATGATTCTTTTTGTATTTTTATATTTTATGAAAAGCAAGTAAAATCTATGGTTTGAAGGAGTGGGCGGAATTAGTTGCTAATCAACTAACCCAAAAGCTACTAATTAAACTAATGTGCAGGAAAGTAAACTAGGGTTTTACAAGGGAAGTGAAGCATGTCTACCTATGATGTATTACTCCTTGCTAGCTATCCAATTCTACCTATTGAATTGTCACACCTTGTTTTAATTGACGGGTTGTATTCCTTAATACCATTCGTAGGGTGGCGTACAATCTTCCCCAACTCTATAAGCTCCTACTTCACTCCTATGTCGAGCCGGCTAAGAAGCTCCTAACATGGGATCACTAGAATTCGCTCATGCATTAAATACAACCATATGTTACTTAGTACACCTTGGTTCATATTTCTTAAGACGTTCAAGCAAGTTACCGTATAGGAGGTTAGCCAGTTTTCTTAAGCCTAACATCGATATCACCCAATCAAACAAGAGACAATAGGAAACAAGAATTATAAGCTAAACCAATTAGATTTGTTGAAGTTGTCACACCCTAATTGATGGAGATGGACAAACACATCAACAAGAAATCAATAAGATCTAATTAGTTATACACAAGTTTCACACAATCATAGGTAAACACTAGGTGATTTAGTAAAACATAATCAATGAAGAACAAGCAACAATAATAATGGAAGACATAATTAAGATAGAATCAACACACCATTACAAGATGTTTATGGAGTGATTAAGACCTTCTAAGTTGCTGGAAAAACACCTACCTAAACCCTAAAATCGGACTTAGGGTTTAGGGCTTACAAATAATGAAGTTATAAGGTTGTATTTATAAGCACTTTTCAGCCCGGCCCGTCTTGACGGCGTCAGACTAACCTTGACGGCGTCAAGACCAACTTTTCTTCACCAAATTGTAGATCTTTTCGTCCCGAATCCGTGGCCTTTTGAATCACCTAAATCCGAGTTCGTATGAGGATTTTATGGCCAAAACAGTAACAGCTACTCCGCGCGCGAGTTGTGATTGTCTTGATTAACTTGTGGCGGTTTCACTAAGGTTCCTTCTCATGTAAGAATACTTTGACGCCGTCACTCTATATCATCTGACGTCGTCAGGTCTATGATCCTGACGCCGTCACCTTCAAAAATCCTCTGGCCCGTCTCTCTTTAACTTAACACTTGACGGCCTACATCCATTAACACGTGACGCCGTCACAAAACCTTCTGGCGCGTCACGTGTAAATTCATATTCATCCTTTTGCCAGTACGTGATGCCGTCACTTACAAAGCGTGACGCCGTCAAGCTCTGTTTCCAGCTTGATTTTTGGAGACTTTGCCGTTTTCTTCACTTTTCGCTCCAAAAACGTCCAAAATGCTTCCTTTTCCAGATTTCTTCTCCAAAGTACCTAAAATGACAAAAGGAACGATTTAGGGCAATATTTGATCAAATAATCACGAATTAGGGCTTAAATGACCCCCTAAAAGCGGTACACTTTTCATCTCATCAAATATCCCTACACTTGGGATTTGCTTGTCCTCAAGCAAATGAGCTTTTCCACCAATCAAAATACAAGTTAGGGGTCATTTAACATTAATATAAAAGTAATTACAACAAATGATCGTTCCACCTTAGTCAAAACAAGCACGTAAATTATACACTAGCACCTCACATTAAGTGTTTGGATACTCTCATCTCTCGGGTGTTGTAAATTTATATATGAAAATGGAGAAATATCACTCATTACCTTTCATAGCAAATAGATTACCATAGGCTTGGGAAAGGATCAAAACCTCCACCACATTGGCGTAAGCACCTAGGATAAACTATCAAAGAGGTCTTTTAAGGGTTGTAACATTAGGTGTAGGGATAAGGAAAACACGGTTTGTTGGATAAGGATATTTTTACTGGTGGCAAGTCAATCATCTTGGTCAATTACATGTAGAATGAGGCGTTGCTAAGCCAAGACTCGACTCAACTTAAACTAATCACGAACTAATAAACATAGAACAAAACAAAACATAAATAAAAGATAGAGGCGGATGGTAGTCCGTATGCTTTTTCTTCACTTTTTTTTTTTTTTTTTTTTTTTTTTTTTTTTGCATACACTCTTGCCCTACCATCCAGAACAATACATCACTAGGGATTCTTTGTACCATCCCTACACTTGAACTTTTACATACTTTACATAAAATTATTCTAATGACTCGAATCAAGATAATCGAAACATTTGGAGTACTTTAAAATATTAACGTACATATGGGGGTAATAAATGATGTTCTTCCCCATTACTCCATTACACTAGTGCTTTACCCATCAGTCCCAATCGTCCCAAAACAATATGTACAAGGATATGACTCGACTTAGCAACCATGTAATCAATTAGATAATTAACTAAGGGTTTAAACAAATGTTGTCACAATAATGCACTAAAGATGAGTGCACACAAGGTAGGCTAAGGCGATTTGGGTGTACATTTAAGTGGGGTGTAAACAAATTCTTCCTTTAAGTAAAATGCTTAAAGGTCAAAACGAAAAGATAGGCTCTGAGGGGTGTACTAGGGGTATCGTGTACCAAAAATGGGTACAACGCAAAGGGTGTGGGAGAATTACTTGACCAATGTAGCCAAAGTAATTATAACAAAAACACAGGTGTAAAACAATGGGTTAATCCTAATGCCTCTTATCATGTAGTCAATCCTAACTACACGAATGTAGTCTCACTAGCGGTCTCGGTATGCATCACAAACGCAAGTTCTAGAATCTATAAACTACCGGTACACTCATAAGCACCAACAATGAATGCTTTTTCCTAAAGATCTAAAGGCGAACCTCACATATTTGGGGTGGAAATTTTTGAGTGGTATGGTTTTTGTGCTAGTCATACAATTCCCTATCCATGAGACGCTTATTAAAATCAAAGTTTCACTCCTATATGTTGTAAAAAATTTTAAATTTGGTGCTAAAATTGCCCTAACCAATATTTATCTCAGTTTTATTACACATCTACCATCAATCAAACAAAAATCAAGTGCAATTGTACTCTCTAAGATATCATCATTTACCCTTGTAACACCCCCAAATTTCGAATAGCAACAGCGGAAGACTTTACCGGGTGTTACGTAGTGGATCACAGTCATAACCATAGAAAACGACTTAAGAAGACGTTTTAATTTATCATTCAAAACACAAGAGTTTTTATAATACAAAGATGTTTCATAGTTGAACATGTTTATTTAAATTTGAATGATAAACATTTATTTAGAACCCGTGCCGGGTTTAATGCCCACTCCGTGCCTTGAGCTTCAGCTTCTAGTTACCTGAGAATACATGCTAAAAGTCAACAAAAGTTGAGTGATGTTCATAGGTTTGAGTTTAACAGTTTGAACACAAGTATAAATGTTAATTGCTTCGAATACAATTAACTAGTTAAAATCAAGTTGTTATTGCATTAAGCTCATGACACGCAACGCTTAACAGGCATCATGTATGATGTAAAGAATATCGGCCCTCAAGGTAGGTATTTGCCAATAACCTAGAGTTTGTTTAAATAAAGTGCGTATGAGTGGCTCATCCTAGCAGACTCAAACGGGGATTGTCAGTCCCAAATAGATCTATTCACAACTATTTACGTTCACTCGTAAGTGATTAAGGTTCATGATAGAGGGACTTTTGGCAATAGCTACTTAAGCAATAATAACATCAGGCATAGCATACAAAAAGTTTGTGTCTTCATGTTTTGTAGCATGTGTCTCCCCACAAAAGAGTTTAAAAGTTGAAAAGTGGGCTATGAACTCACCTTGGTAGTACAGTAGTGGTAGTAGTATCGTAACTTAAACGATGAAAGGAAACGGCTTCAACACACGACCTAAATAATATATGGCAAGTTTTAGTGGTTTGATAGTCTAAGTTTGGTTTATCGCGAATCATGGCGTTTAAGGTTTGATTGGTTTAAAACATGCGTGTTTAAATGATCAAGGTTATATAAAAGATAAAGTTATATATAAAAGAAATATGAAGTTATATATATATATATATATATATATATATATATATATATATATATATATATATATATATATATATATATATATATATATATATATATATATATATATATATTTATATATATATAACTCTTGGATATGTGCTCGTTCGTTGAGGTATATGAGTTTGGCTAAAGAGAGTGTCGTTGAAAAATCAAAGTTAGTTGATAAGTTATATATATATATATATATATATATATATATATATATATATATATATATATATATTATATATATATATATATATATATATATATATATTTTTTTTTTTTTTTTATGTTTCGTTTATGTTTATATATACGTATATATATATTTATAATATATATAATCGTAGGGAAAATTAGCGTCGTTAACGTTGATTGACAAGTTCATAAAATAATTATATAAACTTATAATTATTTCTGAAATAACATTTATGTTTCGCAAAATTACACTTTATACCCTAACGGTCAAACCGTTTGCACCGTTAGTCATCGGTTAAGTTTTATTACACTTTAAGTCCAAAACATTTAATATTTACATATTATACCCAAAAGTTCTTAAATTTACAGTTTTTATCATGATACTATCAAAATGGCAGTTTGTAGCTTAAGTTTTCGAATGTGGCAGTTTTAATCCATCGGTTAACAAAGTTTTACAAATCTAGTCCAAACTTTGTAAAAACTATATTTTCACTATTTTTATTTTAAAACTAGGTTTGGAATAGCTTTTGGAATTTGTCTTAACTGCTTAACTCGTTAACAGCTTATTAAAAAAAAACTGCTTATTGGGCTTGAAGCCCATTCGTTATCTATTTCAAGTTTTTTTTTTTTTTTTTTTTTTTTTTTTTTTTTTTTTTTTTTAAATTGCTGCGAAAGTGTTTTACTTTAGGGTCGAACAAAGTTCAAGATAAACTTACTAGGTCGAGTAAAATACTTGCCTCGTTAGTTTGACATGTGAACTACCAGTTCGAGTTTTAAGAATGATATGTTGTGTGACTCGTTTAACATATACGAGGCCAAAGCAAAGTGACCTCGTTCCTTTTAAATACAGATTTAAAGTTTCAAAATTTATTCTAAGTGTTTTCAGAAATTCGAATAGAGCAAGTGACCTTGAAAACGTGTCTCGAAAGTGAATTATATGCTAATATATGTTACTATTCTTTGTGACGCTTCATAGTTGATATAATAAGGTACGTATGAGTCGAATAATTATATATGTTATTTAGGTGATTAACGAAATAAATGGAGTGAGCTAGGCATGGTTTTTCATGAGTGGTAATGACATTACAATGTATGTATTGAGAAGAGAGTATTTGAGCTTACTTCACCACTGAGGGCGGGAAGAACACGCTATTGTGAGGCCTTGGAAAGACTAGGATCACCACGAGTTCGCTTATACGTGTGCCTAAGAGATAGGACGTGACATGGAAAACCCTTAGTTTGCTCGTACACTGCTATCACTTGTTAAGTTCTCGAGTTACTCCAAACTTGAAAGGCTTAGCAAGGTTTATGTGAGGAATAAGTTTGTTTAGAGGGTGCATGAATCGGTTTGCATGCATGAGTTTATATAGGATGTATGAAGGTGACAATGATGATTTAAGAGTGAGGAATAGGAGAGTACTAGTAGTGCATCGTCCTTGTGCTTAGTTCGAACAAAGAGAAGAAGTTGAACATTCCATGTTTTGCGTTGTTACTTCTTGTGAAAGTACGAAGGGCCATATAAGCATGCTACATGTTGCCTCCTGACTTGTCATTGAATGTTCAAAAGAAAAGAGAGAAACTTGCGTACGAATCTTGTTCTTTGTGTCTAGCCGAGAACAAGGAAACAAGGGAGTATTATTTGTGTTTTGTCTTAACTCCATTTGGTGCATTCTAAAGTCAACTATTCAAAATGAGATTGTGACAGCTCACATGATGATAGAGTGTGGTAGTGTCTTTGCAAAGAGTGCACATAATGGTTTCTTGTGGTTGGGTTGTCAACGGTTAGGAACAAAAGGGAAGAAGACAAAGTTGAAATTTAAGTGTTGGTGTTTGTGGCTTTGTCGAGTTCTCAAGCGACCAAAGTATTAATAAGGTTGTGTCCAAGCTTGTTTGTGACACTTAGAGGTCGAGACAATGTAGGAAACGTGCCCATAATTGTTTGTGATTCGAGTAATGTGGTCCTAGATTTGAATATCTATGGCTTATAGAATAAAATGTGTTTTGAGTTTTTGTTTGGTTTATTGGCACCTAAGCCGAGCTTGGTTGGATTTTAAACAACCAAAGGATCATTTTAATTTGTGAGGTTTGTCACGTTTGGTTCTCAGCTAGGTCGAGAATCGAATGACGTAAAATGATAACATGGTTGTTAAGTCGAATCGAGAGAAATGGTGGCAAAATGAACATTACTTGTCATATTTTTATAAGTATTGTTAAAAATTTTGATTGGATTGGGTTGATACTTGGGTTTGTTTAGTGGGCTAAGTCCAAAAAGAAAAGGAAAAATTTATAAGGGTCCGTTTAATGTATTTGATTTGCCGAGAGATTGGGCTGAGGCCCAATGGTTCTAGTAGTTCATTTGGGCATTGGGTCGAAGCCCAATATAGTTACCGAGCATTTGTGAAAATTTTCGTGAACTCGGGAATGTATTTGATCACGTTTGGTTAATTTACGAAACGTATAAACGTTAAGTATTAAACGTTAGTAGTTTTTGATAATTCGCGATTTTCAGACTATCAAGGCTCGTGTGTAGCATCGTTCTAGGTAAATGGTAATCACAAGTATCGTGGTGATTAAAATAATATAGCATGTATAACAAAAAATTTTTTTTGTTACTAGTAGAAATGGTTATTAATTACGTAATGATTTATTAATCATTTATTATCATTTACTAATCATAGGGAAAATCACGGGAGGTTACAACCCTCCCCTTACACTTAAGCTGAACATTGTCCCCAATGTTCATTCAAAGGATGTAAAAGTAAATAAGGTAAAAGAATGAAAACAAATACTCCCCTGATTCGTTCGATGTGGATAATCCGGTAACATGGTTAAATCCTCCTCCAAGAAAATGAACGTTGAAAGCTTCCCTTCCGAAATATAAATCATCTTCTTGTCCAATATAACCTGTTAAACCTGAGAAAACAAACACAAAAAACCCAAAGCATCAACCTGAACAAAGAAAACTCACAACTAGATGTAATTCCAGACTTAGAAATAAAAACAAAACGATTAAAGATATAATGCTTGTAGAATGAATATTTGCAGATTTCCTGGAGTTTATAAAACTAAAGATTTAACAAAAACTTTATGACTCCGGTAGAAAAACAAAAGTTGCAAAATTTCCAGAATTTTATTCTTGACGCCGTCAGGTGTTAACCTTGACGCCGTCAGAAGTGACCTGCAGAAATTTTATGGTTAGTTTCCGGAAAATTTCTGGAAAAACTTATGCCTCACTTCCTGGAAATCCTGCAAAATATTCATTATGACTCGATACAAGCATTTGACTCTAACAATTACTAGTATGCATGCTCATTTAATATTGTTGTGATTCATGTTCAATCTTGTTCTTGTAAACAAATTTGGATTCCCTTACACTTATCTTTTGCAAAATACCTTTATATGTAGTTAAGACGAAGTTAAAAATAAAATAAAGCATTTTCACAATTTACTTTGAAACATGAGCACAAACAATAACAATTAAACTTGCATACGGAAACAAATAAAATCAAACAAACAAACAAACAAATAAAGTTTGGGTTGCCTCCCAAGAAGCGCTTGTTTTTGTTCGAGTCACGAGCCTGACTCTACCCTTATTTAACGGAAATAGTGGAGGTTTTCCCTACACTTAGGATTAAGTGCGGGTAGAAGTAGCGATACACACCCTTAGGGTGGAAATATGCCACGTGAGGTGAAGGGGGTGAGTGAATGGCTTCCTTCATCCTAAAACTACCCGGATAATATTGGTTTATGGGTGGGTCGGTTCCTCTTTTGTCTCCTAGATGTAAATCTAAGGATGAAAAGTTGTGTAAAGGTTGAGGTTCCGGCTCATCAACACTAGGAAATTCCCTAGAACTAAGAGTAAGGTCATCACTAAAAGTGTTCAAACCTATATCCTCTAGTTGTGCTTGGTCCAAGGGTTCTACCTCCATCGGGATTCCTAAAGTCTCTTCTACTTCTTCCGGGTAAGTCACGGGCGGTGTGGGTGCCTCAAATGAGGGTTGAGTATTTTGTGGGCTTATGGTGTTTACCTCATCATTCCACGTGTCAAGATCACCTATATCCTCATCAATTGTTTTCTTAGGTAGTGATAATAACAAACCTAGTGCTTCATCCAACTTATGATTTATTGATACGGCTCTATCCACAATTCCTTGGCAAACTAGGTCGCTTTTCCTATTAGCCTCACTAAAACAAGATCCTAAACATGGAGGTTGTTCATAAGAATCTATCCTAGGTGAAGGCTCATATGATTCATAAGTGTCTCTAAATGAGGTATTTTGAACTTCTTGGTGTTCTAGCCACTCAACCATATCTTGCAATCTTAGAAGTCTAAGTGAAAAGTCCATTTGAAGCAAATTACAAACAAAATCACAAAGAAAAGATAGACTACGAGAAAGCTACAAAAATAGAAAGAAAAATCTCACTTGATAGGAATCTTGTGAGTAGACCTAATAAAAATAAATTTCAACCTAAGCAATAACTACTCCCCGGGCTGCGGCGCTAAAAACTTGATGCGTGGTTTTGCGACCTTACAACAGGTTTTACCTCTCAAGGGATCTTGAGAAGTTTGCAATCCCCACCAGGCAGTGTACCTGACCGATGTAGTATAGTGAAGTGGCAAGTACCGGGGGATTGATCGTTCAACTCAAAGAATAGTGTTCGTTAGGATTGAAATTTATCTACTAGGTCTAGAGGTGAGGGATGATTCTTTTTGTATTTTTATATTTTATGAAAAGCAAGTAAAATCTCTGGTTTGAAGGAGTGGGCGGAATTAGTTGCTAATCAACTAACCCAAAAGCTACTAATTAAACTAATGTGCAGGAAAGTAAACTAGGGTTCTACAAGGGAAGTGAAGCATGTCTACCTATGATGTATTACTCCTTGCTAGCTATCCAATTCTACCTATTGAATTGTCAAACCTTGTTTTAATTGACGGGTTGTATTCCTTAATACCATTCGTGGGGTGGCGTACGATCTTCCCCAACTCTATAAGCTCCTACTTCACTCCTATGTCGAGCCGGCTAAGAAGCTCCTAACATGGGATCACTAGAATTCGCTCATGCATTAAATACAACCATATAACCTTAGTACACCTTGGTTCATGTTTCTTAAGACGTTCAAGCAAGTTACCATATAGGAGGTTAGCCAGTTTTCTTAAGCCTAACATCGATATCACCCAATCAAACAAGAGACAATAGGAAACAAGAATTATAAGCTAAACCAATTAGATCTATTGAAGTTGTCACTCCCTAATTGATGGAGATGGACACACACATCAACAAGAAATCAATAAGATCTAATTAGTTATACACAAGTTTCACACAATCATAGGTAAACACTAGGTGATTTAGTAAAACATAATCAATGAAGAACAAGCAACAATAATAATGGAAGACATAATTAAGATAGAATCAACACACCATTACAAGATGTTTATGGAGTGATTAAGACCTTCTAAGTTGCTGGAAAAACACCTACCTAAACCCTAGAATCGGACTTAGGGTTTAGGGCTTACAAATAATGAAGTTATAAGGTTGTATTTATAAGCACTTTTCTGCCCGGCCCGTCTTGACGGCGTCAGACTAACCTTGACGGCGTCAAGACCAAATTTTCTTCACCAAATTGTAGATCTTTTCGTCCCGAATCCGTGGCCTTTTGAATCACCTAAATCCGAGTTCGTATGAGGATTTTATGGCCAAAACAGTAACAGCTACTCCGCGCGCGAGTTGTGATTGTCTTGATTAACTTGTGGCGGTTTCACTAAGGTTCCTTCTCGTGTAAGAATACTTTGACACCGTCACTCTATATCATCTGATGTCATCAGGTCTATGATCCTGACGTCGTCACCTTCAAAAATCCTCTGGCCCGTCTCTCTTTAACTTAACACTTGACGGCCTACATCCATTAACACGTGACGCCGTCACAAAACCTTCTGGCGCGTCACGTGTAAATTCATATTCATCCTTTTGCCATTACGTGACGCCGTCACCTACAAAGCGTGACGCCGTCAAGCTCTGTTTCCAGCTTGATTTTTGGAGACTTTGCCGTTTTCTTCACTTTTCGCTCCAAAAACGTCCAAAATGCTTCCTTTTCCAGATTTCTTCTCCAAAGTACCTAAAATGACAAAAGGAACGATTTAGGGCAATATTTGATCAAATAATCACGAATTAGGGCTTAAATGACCCCCTAAAAGTGGTACACTTTTCGTCTCATCATATCGCTTAGTATAAGATGCAATGTCAATTCCTTTCACAGCCAAGTTCCAAAATTCAATTTCCATCTTCTGAACCTCATTTCTCGGACAGTATTCGGTTATCACCATGTCCTTGAAATCAGCCCAAGGTATTTTGAAAGCAGCATCCAGTCCCACTGACTGAGCATAAGCATTCCACCAAGTCAAGACACCACCCAGCAATGTGCCTGTCGCATACTTGACCTTACAATTCTCTGCACACTTACACATGCAGAAGACTGACTCCAGCTTCTCTAACCATCTAACTAAGCTGACAGCCCCTTCATCGCCACTGAAATACTGAGGCTGGCAATACATAAATTCCTTGTAAGTACAACCACGAGCCACGGTACAACCACGAGCCACGAGTTCAACCCTGGTTTCCGTTCCACTGGCTTCCCTGCCGTTACTACTGTTGCGGAGGGTCTCGTATTCAGCCATAGCAGCGGCAACTTGTGCAGTGACTCACTGAGCAATGAGTCTATCGATAGCAGCTGCACTCATGCTTTGTTTCTTTGGTGGCATTCTCTTCAAAACAAGAAAAGAAGAGTGAGACGTAATAAAGACGTTTCCTAAAAGTAGGTGCTCTAAAGTGGCTTGTCGTAAAATGAAAACTTGAGGTCGTGTTATGATTAGCTGGCGTGCTTCTAGGTGGCGGTTCACGAGGTGATGTAGATGTGAATGTTCATGCAACGATTGTATACACACACATAAATTTTTGAAACCTTTAGAAATCGAGTAGAGAATCAATCTGGACATAATTCTATTATAACTACTCCCAGTATTGCAAAATTCACCTCTGAGTCGGACATAGGTGATCAGGCTATGTCCCACTGTCCCTGGTTGAATATAGGTGATCAGTCTATATTCCACCGAGGTTCAATGAATTTTGAAATACTCAGCTCAGTTATACTAATAATATGTCCCTCACATTTAAAAGTCGTTTTGAAAGATTAAGGCAAGTGACCAAACTCGAGGTCGAATGATGAGATTACGTAAGGAAAGGCGTAAGGCTGTGACGTGTACGATACGTAAGCATACTTATATGGAAGATAATTATAGTAATCAACGAAAATAAGTGGGTATAATTAATCCGATAATAGGACACAAATCTCATCAAATATGTCAGCAAACAAATCACAAATGAGGCATCAGCTTGGCAGGCAGGCACGTGGCGGTCATAGGGTTAAGTTTTCGTAAAAGTAGTTATAGTATAGGTTTTAAAATACCCAGTTCTCTATAACCAAGGCTCTGATACCAATCTGTAACACCCCCAAAATCGGGTCGCAGCGAAAGATTATGTCGCTGGGGTGCTACTAAATTGGTACCACAACACAGAGTAAAGAGAACGGATTTACCGTATCCGTTTAAAAGAAATTTTTATAATCAAAAGTACTTTGTTTTACATCATTTAATAAAATACGAAAATACATGCCCATAAAAGAAATAACGTGGTCCCCAAATGAATATCAGAGTATCTTGATCCTATAACCATGCTATGCCATGCCAAAAGCCGCCAAAGGTGAGCCGACACTTTAAGAACCTGAAAATACATGCTAAAATGTGTCAACACGAGGTTGGTGAGTTCATAGGTTTTAGTAAAAAACAAGTAATATATGGACCACAAGATTTAAAATTGGTTTGACCAGTTCATTCGGTTATGTGACCAGTACATTCGGTCATGTGACCAGTTCATTCGGTCATGTTACCAGTACATTCGGTTATGTGACCCGTCCATTCGGTCATGTATGAATAATCATTCAAAGTGCTTGTGTCCATGAGTAAAAAGAATTAAGTATGTAACATGTGAATATATAACGCGTTCGAGTAAACAATAAATTCATAAGTAAAGCAAGTAATGGTTTGAGTAAACAAGTAGCATATTCAAGTAAAACAAGTATTGCATTTAGATAAAAACGAGCATGTATTCTCCCCCAAAAGTATTTCAAAACAAGTAAAATAGGGGCCATGAACTCACCTGAACACTGATATGATAACAAAAGGAAAGTGCACGGAATTGAGGCTCGGAAACTACTCGCAACCTAATATGAATAATATGTCTTAGGTTCGGCAAAAAGGTCATTTATGCAAGTTTACACTCTAATATATCACCCGTACATGTTCGTTGTAAAGTTTGGTGGTTAAAAATGTATTTACATTATGGTGCTTGTTTAAATATCAAGTATACACATTTATATGTCGTCACTAGTTCATCTCGTAAAGTGTGGTCATTTTGTTAGTAAGTATCTTATAAAATCACTGATGTGCTTTTATAACATTCTACGATAGTTGGCTAAGTGATTTTTAAGAAAAATAAAGTTTTACGTCAAAATACACTTTGTTAGATTTCTGAAAATTTCCAAGTGGCCTAGTAAAGCTAGTCATAAAACAGTGGTTATTAAGTATTATTGATCCAACTCAGTGGATTCAGAAAGTATATAGTAAGGTCTACAAAAGCTAACACTGACTTTTAGCTCATTCGTATCCCGATCCTGCACTTTTATGGTCATAAAGTTAGGTGGTCAGGCTATTTTTATAGTTTCTGGGCTGTTTTCGGGGAAGTTTGAGAGGTCATAAGTTACTCGTTATAAATCCATTTGACGAACGGTTGGACTTTTTGGAAACTAGGCCAGGTGAACTTTATTTTACCTACTAGTGCCATTTTTCCATAACAGACCCTATCTATGAGAAAAACGGGTTAAACATGGTCACATGGGAAAAACAGTTTTGACACTTAGAAAAGTTTCAGTTTGAGCTGATGGTTTTGGCTAGTTTTCGTCATAATTCAACTGAATTTTAGTGCCTCGAAATGTCTAGTTAACTTTTAATGTCTAATTTTACCTTTCGAAAAGTCCTTAACAGCATGTATATTTTCAGAAAATTAATTTTAGTCTCTTATCTTAAAACTAACGTAGTTTCTTCGTTATATACTCGTTTTAACCCATTCAAGCGGCCATGTTTTCGTAATGGAGTCTATTTTCTATATTTCTACTCAAATCTTACTTCCAACCTACTGATTTTTCCAGATTTAACAAGTAAGGACAGCCACTTTCCTAAAAGTATTAAAACGCGTTTTCTAGTTTTCTAACCATTCAAAACCACTTTCAACAACTTCAAAACTAATCCTACTCTTCCATTTTCTTTCCATGATTACCAAGTTATTAGTATGTTCATAAAAATTTGTTTAAGACTTAGTTAACCATCACAAATTTAAAAGTGTTTCAAACATGTACAAAGTGATATATATATAAGTGTATGCAAACTTGAAAATGAGTACTAGGAAATGAAAATAATACTCATAAGAGTACTATAAAAGCTCATGGACTAAGTGGTGCTTACTTGAAGTGATTAGGAGAGTGAGGTGATGAAAACTTAAGTTTACCCAAGAGTAACAATCCTTAAACCCTTAACACTAGATTTTAGTACCCAAATGATCACCAATAAATCCTCGCACTTGGAAAAACCATGTTTTCTTGCTTCCTCTCCTTGTGGTCGATTAGTTAATGAGTGAGGGAGTGTGTGTTTTTCTTTCCTTCTTTTGTTTCTTACAAGTTATTAGATATATGTGTAGCGTGGTATATATATAGAGAGACATTTCATGGTCTAGTCAAAGATCACTTGTGATTTGGTCTTGGTCTTTGTGGTTAGCCGTCCATGGCAAGGGGGGGGGGGGGGGAGACAAACTTTCTAGTCAAGCACATAAACTTTGGTCCTTGTCTCCTTGGTTGAATGTTGAATACAATTGGTCAAAATAATTAATGTATGTCTTATAATTAGGGGGGAGGGGGCGGCCATAGTAGGAAAATAAGGAAGCATGTTTTTAATTTTTGTATAAAATGTATTTATTGAGTGTATTGGGTATTAAAAAATAGGTATTGGGTATTAATTTGGTAGGTTAACGGTAAATAAGTATATTTAAGTAATGTTTGTAAAAGAATTGATAAATGTTTGAAAAATAATTTTTTTGGCACTTTTGAAATAATTTAAGGAATATGGAAAAGCATGAAGAATAATTGTTAGGAGTGTCGGGTGCGTTGTTCATTTAAATCGCGAAAAACGTTTGTTAAATTAATAATCGTAAATAAATAAAAAGGGAATTGTCTTTGGGATTAAAATTCCGAACCGGAGTAGGAGCAAGGTATTGGGATGTTGTGGACTTAATATAGTCTAAATTCATAGTGCTCAAGAGGGTTATTCCTAGTTTAATATTTATTTAACCAAATAGTTATATGTAAAAAGTGTTCTTGTAAAATTTCAAAGTAGTAAATTAGAGTTTGAAAATAAATGTTGACGTGGAAAATTACGGGTTGCAACAGTCTACCACCCATAAAAGGAATCTCGTCCGCGAGATTCAGTCAGTGTGGGTCGTTGGAGTGGTGTCAGAGAAGAGGTATGGATATTTGCGATGGATTTGGATTTCTCGTTTCCAAGTGATCTCAGGTTTTCCTTGAGAATTCCAGCGAACCTTAACGATAGGAATTCGACTTTGTTGGCTTGCAACGTGGTATGAAGTGGGGCTAGCTTTTCAAGACAAGGTTGAGTTAAAGGTAGTGAAATAGAGAGTGTAATAGACGAGGCTTGTCGTATTGCGAGGGTGGGAGCCTTGCAATCACTGGCTTTGTGTCCGACCTTTTGGCAGTTCCCACATTGAGCGGGGCAAGGTCCATTGTGGTGAAACCGACACTTATTGCACTTGGGTAAAGTCCCTGCATATCCTTTCTTTTCACTTGGTCCAGCAACGTAGGCCCTAACCACTTCCTGTTGTTTGTGTGGCGGCCGAACTTGATCGTTTCCTTTGTTGTCATCCCTTTTCCTCTTGTTGTCGTTGTTGCTGTGGTTGTTGTTGTTATTGTTGGGAATTAAATGTTCTGAAGATTAAGTATCAAGAATTACAAGTATTAACAGTTCTAACTGCTGTGAAAAATACTCTAACAGTTCCAACTGCTAGTGTATATCTTAGGACTGTTCAAGTTATAACTAACCGTACTAACTGATGTTGGTATGGTAGTACAAAGAAGGGACTGCTAGTTGATACTGCTGAGTGGATAATTGTCACATATTCAACTGCTGGATGGATAAGTATTGAAAAGATATTTGTGTACTAAAGTCAAGGATATATGGTAGATAATATCTTTTAGCAAAGTGATCAATAACAAGTTGTGTACTCAGATACATGTTGTATCTTATGTACTGACACACTCAAGATAAGTTAGCAAGTAGTTTGACTAGACTTAACAATATTGTAAAAGATCTTTCTTGTGATATAAAAGAAAGATCTTAGACTAGAGATATAAGTCTATGTGTGTGTTAAACATATAGTGAAAAAATATATCTCTCAAGAACATAGAAACTTAAGATTCAAGGTTGTAACCCTAGTGATAACTCAAGATCACTCGTATTATTATCATTAATAATATTGAATCGTTTGGTGTTAATCTTTCATTGTTCATTGTCATATAACAAACACAACTGTTCCATTTCCATAACACAAATAACCTTCTAAGTGTGATTAAGTAGATTCCGCATTCTTAATCATATTAACTCAATATATCATACACACAAAGTACAAAAGGTTTAACCACCTTAACCGTGTGTCGAATCCTAACAAGTGGTATCAGAGCTCAGGCTGATATTTGATTTAGAAGAAGAAGTAGAAATGGACGTTGAATCTATTCAGACAAATGTTGCTGCGAAGATTCCCATGCTCAAACAGAATAAGTTTGAGATGTGGAGGCTGAGGATAGAGCAATATTTCCAAGTGCAAGATTATGCACTTTGGGAAATCCTTGAAGATGGAGACTCTTACCAGCCTACCACCACTACATCAACAGTGGACGAAAAAGTGGTGTCAACTCTGCAGACAAAGCCAACATCTGCAGAAGAAAGAATAAAGAAGAAAAATGACTTGAAGGCAAAAAGCATGCTGATAATGACCATTCCCAATGATTAACTTCTAAACTTCAGCAAGTTCAAAGATGCCAAGTCATTATTTGAAGCTATTATTGCCAGGTATGGTGGAAATGAAGAAACCAAGAAAACCCACAAGACACTGCTCAAACAACAGTTTGAAAACTTCTCCTCTACATACAATGAATCTCTTGACCATATGTTTAATAGGCTTCAGAACATTGTGAGCCAACTTGCTATTCTTGGGGTTGAAATACCTCAAGAAGATTTGAACTCAAAATTTCTGAGAAGCCTACCAGAAGAGTGGGCTATGCATGTTATTGTCTGGAAGAATAAGCCAGACCTTGATATAATGGAGCTTATAGATTTGTATAGCAACTTCAAGATTGTGGAGCAAGATTTGAAGAAGAATGGAGGTACTAGTTCTAATACTGGGAACATGGCATTTATGTCAACTCCTAGTACCTCAAAATCAAGTGAAGAGGTGAAAGTTGTTGATGGTGTTGGTACTGCTAGTTCATCAAGCAGTACCATAAGTATTTTAGATGAAAAGACTTGTTGTGCATTTCTTACAAGTCAAAATAATGGGTCCATGCTCACCTATGAAGACCTCCAAGAGATCCATGAAGATGATCTGGAGGAAATGGATCTAAAAAGGCAAATTTCTCTTCTTAGCATGAGAGCCAAGAAGTTCTATCACAAGACGGGGAAGAAGCTTGTAATCAGCAACACTGATGCTGCTGGTTTTGATAAGTCAAGGATAGAGTGCTATAACTGCCATATGATGGGTCATTTCTCAAGAGAGTGCAGAAGACCAAGGCAGCAAGATAGCAAGAACAAAGGTTTTGGAAGCACATCCAAAACAAGGGAGGTTTCTGAGCCGAACTCAAAGGCTATGGTAGCTATTGATGGCTTAGGTTTTGATTGGAGCTTCATGGTAGATGTAGAAGAAACTCCTGCTCAGATGGCACTTATGGCTTTTTCTGCTACTGAGGTACAAAATCATAAAGCTTGTTCAAATACTTGTTCTGTTCTTAATGCTCTACAAGTTTTAATCAAAAAATATGATGATCAAAAGAAAGAGCTAAGCAGCACTTTTCAAAACTTTATAAACTATAAGTGTGGATTAGAGACTCTAGAGAAACAAATCACACACTATAAGGAAAATGAATTAGCTTTTTCTGATGACAAAGCTCTCCTAAGACAGGACATATTCTTTAGAGATGCTGAAATTAAGCTTTTGAGAGAAGCTTTTGATAGGGTCAAAAAGGAAAATGGAAACATTCACTTGACTACACAGGCACTAAAACATGCTTCTAGAGGTGTACACAACATAATAGAATGTCAAGTGATTAATAGAGCTAAGTCAGGGTTAGGATATAAGAGTGTCCCACCTCCTTATAGAGGCATCCCAAAACCCCCAGGGATTGACCTAAGGAATTCAGGTTTACCTGAGTTTCAAGAACCAATAATGAAATATGGTTCTAAGACTACTGAGAGTCTTAAGGTAGAAAAAGTAAGTGAAAGTTTAGATAAAACTTTACTTTATCAGGACAAGGTGTCCTTTGTTAAGAAATTAGTTGCTATAGTTGTTGAAAACTGTACAACTGATAGTGATGAAGAAGAATAGGTTATGTCTAATCCTGAAGTAGTTAAGAAAGCAGGAACAAGGGTTCCTAAAGTGATCAAAAAGGATACTGTTAAGCCTAGTTCAAACATTAAACATGTTAGGCAACCAGTTAAATATTGTGAACAATATAGATCCACTAGCAAGCCCAGAGGTAACCAAAGAAATTGGAATGGCCTCAAGTCTAACCAATTAGGTGATGAATTTTTCTTTTATAGTAAAGCTTGTTACGCATGTGGTAGTTTTGATCATCTTGCAGCTTTCTGCAGCCATTGGGTATCTGTTAAGCCTAGTTCAAACATTAAACATGTTAGGCAACAAGTTAAATATTGTGAACAATATAGATCCACTAGCAAGCCCAGAGGTAACCAAAGAAATTGGAATGGCCTCAAGTCTAACCAATTAGGTGATGAATTTTTCTTTTATAGTAAAGCTTGTTACGCATGTGGTAGTTTTGATCATCTTGCAGCTTTCTGCAGCCATTGGGTATCTGGGTATGAAAACAATAGGGTGAATTTCAAAAGGCAAACTCCTCAAACTCACTTTCACTCTAAGTCCAAGAGTATAAAACCCAGAGCAGTTTCGACAGCAGTCTCTACTGCTAGGCAAGCAGTTTCAACTGCTAGACCATTTATAACTGTTAACCCAAAACTAATAGTTAACAATGCAAAAACAACTTTCAAAAATGCATTAAACACTGTTACAAGGCCCATTCAATCAAAAGCAGTGGTCCAAAAACAAGTTTGGAAACCAAAGGGTTCAACTGCAAAACCAGCAGTTAATACTGCTAGGAAAGCAGTTAGTACTGCTGCATGGAAAAACAGGGCAAATGCTGTTAAGATCTCAGCATGTTGGATTCTTAAATCCAATGTTGCATCAACTGTCCTTAAAAGATTAAATTACATTGATGCAAGAAGCAGATCCAAGTCAGTAATGGCTTGGGTCCCCAAAAGAAACTAATACTTCTCATTTATGTGCAGGAACATTCAACTGATAAACAAGAGGATCAAGGTTATTCAGATAGTGGATGTTCAAGGCACATGACAGGCAACAAGTCTTATCTCTCAGATTTTCAATCAATAGATGGAGGCTATGTTACCTTTGGAGGAGGTGTTGGTGGCAAAATTTCCGGTAAAGGTACCATTAAAACTGGAAATTTAGATTTTGAAGATGTGTTCTATGTAAAAGAGCTAAATTATAATCTTTTTAGTGTCTCACAAATGTGTGACAAAAAGAACAATGTTCTTTTCTGTGAGACTGAATGTCTTGTACTTTCTCCTGATTTTAAGATGCCTGATGAAAGTCAAGTACTTCTTAAAATTCCTAGAAAGGGAAATATGTACAGTGTAGACATGAAGAACATTGTTCCTAAAAAGAATTTAACTTGTCTTGTTGCAAAGGCCACATTGGATGAATCAATGAAATGGCATAGAAGGCTTGGTCATATTAACTTCAAAACCGTAAATAAAATTGTTAAGAATGGTTTGGTAAGAGGTTTACCTCAAAAACGATTTGAAAATGATCAAACATGCATTGCTTGTCTTAAAGGCAAACAACACAAAGCCACTTGTAAGCCCAAGATTTTTAACTCTATCAATCAATCATTGTCTATGCTTCATATGGACTTATTTGGACCTGTTTCAGTAAGTAGTATAATGCATAAGAGATTTTGTCTTGTTATAATTGATGACTTTACTAGATTTACATGGGTTTTCTTTCTATCTACTAAGGATGAGACTACAAGCATCCTTAAGACATTCATTACACAGATAGAAAACCAAGTAGACAAGAAAGTGAAAGTCATTAGATGTGATAATGGGACAGAGTTCAAGAATAGAGTTATGGATGATTTCTACAAACAAAAAGGTATTAGGAGAGAATTTAGTGTTGCTAGAACTCCACAACAGAATGGTGTTGTTGAGAGGAAGAATAGAACTCTAATTGAAGCTGCTAGGACTATGTTAGCTGATTCTAGGCTACCTATAACTTTTTGGGCTGAAGCAGTTAGCACTGCTTGCTATGTTCAAAATAGAGTTTTAGTTGTACAACCTCACAATAAGACATCATATGAACTTTTTAGAGGTAGAACTCCTGCAATAGGATTTCTTAGACCTTTTGGATGTCATGTGACAATTCTCAATACCTTGGACCATTTAGGA
Organism: Artemisia tridentata subsp. tridentata; assembly: GCA_021014915.2. Classification (NCBI taxonomy): domain Eukaryota; kingdom Viridiplantae; phylum Streptophyta; class Magnoliopsida; order Asterales; family Asteraceae; genus Artemisia; species Artemisia tridentata. The sequence goes on from CP139505.1 coordinate 268,096,489, forward strand.
AAATTCGGTGGTAAAGCAGATGAAGGATTCTTTGTTGGATATTCTCTTAATAGCAAAGCATTTAGAGTATACAACACAAGAACTATGATTGTAGAAGAAAATCTACATGTGGAGTTTTTGGAAGATAAATCCAATGTAGAAGGTCAAGGACCAAAATGGCTATTTGATCTTGAATCTCTAACCAATTCAATGAATTATGTGCCTGTTGTTGCAAAAACTAATGATTTTTCAGGTTCACAAGCAACAGATGAGGCAAGGTTAGAAAAGGAGACAAACCAAGATCATGTATGGATGCCAAGAAGTACAAGTGTGGAATCAACTTCAACAACTGATGAATCTTCTTCTGGAAAAGCTAAAGAAGGTGTTGAAGATGAAAGCAAGAAAGATGGAACTGAGAAACAAGACAATCAAGTTAGCAGTTCAAAAGCAGTTTGTACTGCTGAGACAGAGCATTCAACTGCTGGCCCTTCAGAAACGAAAGAAGCAGAATTCTCAGACAATGAGGTGGATTTCAACAATCTTCCATCAAATTATCAAGTTCCTTCTACTCCACAAACAAGAATTCACAAAGTCCACTCCCTAGATAATGAGATTGGAGATGTACAATCAGGTGTGAAGACAAGACAACAACTGATGTCTTCAGACCAACAAGGGCTTTTTGATGCCCTCTATGCTTCAAAGCAGCATGAGTTTTCAAACTCTTGCTTGTTTGTATGTTTTCTCTCACAAGATGAACCAAAGAACATTCTGAAAGCCTTAGATGATTCAAGCTGGGCAGAAGCTATGCAAGAGGAGCTTCTTCAGTTCAAGATTCAGAAAGTTTGGGTGCTAGTTGATTTACCTAAGGGTGCAAAGGTAATTGGCACTAGATGGGTTTTCAAGAATAAAAGGGATGAAAGGGGTATAGTGATTAGGAATAAGGCTAGATTAGTAGCCCAAGGGTACACACAACAAGAAGGGATAGACTATGATGAAGTTTTTGCTCCAGTAGCAAGAATTGAGGCAATTAGGCTTTTCTTAGCTTATGCTTCATTTTAAGGCTTCACAGTTTACCAAATGGATGTCAAGAGTGCTTTTCTATATGGTACTATTGAAGAAGAGGTTTATGTCTCACAACCTCCTGGTTTCATTGATCCAGAACATCCAGATAGAGTGTACAGAGTAGTTAAAGCTCTATATGGCCTTCATCAGGCACCAAGAGCTTGGTATGAAACACTTGCTTCCTATTTAAAAGCAAATGGATTTCATAGAGGAAAGATTGATCAGACACTTTTCATCAAACAGCACAAGAAGGATCTTCTATTAGTGCAGGTGTATGTGGATGACATTATCTTTGGATCTACTAGGAAGGAGATGTGTTTAGAGTTTGAGAAACTTATGCATGATAAGTTTCAGATGAGTTCTATGGGAGAACTTACATTCTTTTTGGGTCTGCAAGTTAGGCAATCATGTGAAGGCATATTTATTAGTCAAGATAAATATGTTGCTGAAATACTTAGGAAGTTCAAATTTGCTGATTCAAAGGTAGCAAGCACACCAATGGACTCTGAGAAGCCTCTTCTTAAAGATGTAGATGGAGAAAATGTAGATGTACACACTTACAGATCTATGATAGGTTCTTTGATGTATCTTACATCATCAAGACCTGATATCATGTTCTCTGTTTGTGCTTGTGCAAGATTTCAAGTCACTCCAAAGGTTTCTCATTTAACTGCAGTCAAGAGAATTTTTAGATATCTCAAGGGTCAACCTAGGTTGGGTCTATGGTATTCAAGGGAATCACCTTTTGACTTGGTAGCATTTTCGGATAGTGATTATGCTGGTGCTAGCTTGGACAGAAAGTCTGTTGGAGAATGCTCGTGTCATAATCACTAATTATATGGCTAGACATATGTGAGCCTATGGGGTCACACACTTATACACAGAGACACCATTTTATAGATTGTATTTATCGTATTTACAATATATAAACGACTACGTAACTCGAGATCGATAACGGGCCATTAAATACTAAGTTAGACTTAGTGTTTTTGGACCGGGCCAACAACGGGCAAGCCCATTGTGGGCCCCTAAGGAGGCCGGCCATATGGAGGGATCAAGGGAGAATTATGGAGCTTGTTAAGGGCCTTGATGTAAGATTGTAATTGATAAGATCAAGGGATTTGATCAAATCAATTACCAATCAATTTCATTAAACAAAAATAACAAACTCTCCTCTCCTCTCTCCCTCTCTAACCCACGGCACAAACACACCCTTTTAGGGTTTTGTGTTTTTCATCCTCTCTTGATATTATCTATTGTAGGTTGTACCAAGAATCATTGTTACGGGGTTTAGACTAGCATCGGGTGGTGATCAAGGACGTGTAGTGTGGACATATCATAGAGGTGATCTATTTTGATCACTTGGGTTTCATATGGTGTTCGACATAAGGGTTTTGTTGGTGACTCCCGGATCACGCTACAAAGGTATAAATTATGTGTTTATTTATTGATTGATCATATGGCACTATGGATCCGTTGTGGTGATGTTTATCCGCTGCGTTTTATATTAATTAATTGTTAATTCATGTTTACATCACCTATAGTGGTATCACGAGCCATCATATGTTGTCATATGATCATCTTGTATGCGTAAAAATGGCTAAAAATGTTGTTTTTTAATGGATTTAAAAGTGTGATTTTAAAACAGCCCCTAGGGCTTGAATATTCTGAATATGTCGACTTTATTAAGGTCTTAAGATCTGGACTTTTTGATCCTATGGCCATTTGTTATGAATACGTTGTTTGTTTACTTGATCGGTACCCGTAAAATGGCCTAAAAACGTGTTTTTTGAGAGATTTTTAACCCAATTTTTAATCAGCCCATGAGGCTTATTTTTCTGTGGTAAAATGGTGTTAAGAAGGTCCTAATATCAGTGGGTTATGAGTCTATGGCCATTTGTCACGCGTACCATTCGGGGTTTTAATTCTTGTTAATTATTTCTTCGATTCGTTGGCTAACAATTTAATTCTTGTTATTTATTTTGTTATCCATGGCAAATACATGCATGTTTGTCCATGGAGTTAGCCAAAACCATGTAATAATCTTTATTTGAATGTATTATTATGTGTTCATATGCAAAGCCGATGAAAACCTAGACCACTTGTGCGTTGTGATTGTGATTGTTGGTTGGTTTTTCTTGTTTTGGGGTTTGCCATTGTTTCGGCACTTTTGTAATGTATTTCAATTTTGGTTTTGCCAATGTTTGGGCATTTTATAGTAGATACAAAGTAGATTAGTTGTATTTTACTTTATATGTATTGTAAACAAGAGCTTGGAAGCAAAAGGCGAAAGATTGAAGAGTTGTAGACTGAAAGTTGCTGCTGGATATCTGTTGGGAAAACGTGCTTACCTGCTGATTGGTAAGGTATTTTTTTCTAAAATTTTTGGTGCAGGTCCACAAGACATAGGGCTACAACTTTGTCAACTGGGCCGAATCATGAAGAGGTGATCTTCCTGGGCTTTTGGGCCTTGCAAAACAGGAAAACTGGGCTGACAGAAACTGAAGTTCATGTGCATAATGGGCTTTTTACTTGCTCATGATTGTCTTGGAGCAAGTGGGAGCCCTCCATGTGGTTGTGATATAAGTCCCTAGTTGACTCTTGGTTCTTGTGATGGCTCACAAGACCAAGCATAGGATTTTCATCGGTTGAGGCTTTGCATATTGTGGTTGTATGTTTGTTTGGTTGTTTTTTGTATGGTTGTGACTACATGAAAAACGAAAATTGTTTTCATAAAACTTAAAACAAAACATAAACCATTTTGAACTAAGTCTTATGATTTAGTTTAACTAAGTTTAAATATGATTTGAAACTTAAAATCATTGTTTTCTATATAAACAACACTTAAACCGGTTGAGATTGTTTGTTTATTTATTTGTATTGTCCAAACTAAATAATAATCCACATAGGATATATATTAGTCTTGAAATGGACAACTTGACACACATAAATTAAAACAATGATTAGACTTAAGTTAAGAAAAGTTTTTAACTTGTGCTACGAAGAATGAATGCATGCTTCTTTCGTACACGTTTTTGATTCACATCAAAATATTTACCCGTCAAAATTTAAGTCATGCCGTCCAATTTTGAGGACCCTTGCAATTACTTTTTGCCTATGCGTTGGACCTAGGTTGAATTGTAACCCAAGGTGACTATTCTCTATGCGTGAGACCTAGATATATTATCACACGTTTTCAAATTGGATGACTTAATCAAGTTAAGCGGTTAGACCTTGACCCGAGGCAAAGATGGGACTAAACATGCCTACATGACACTAGTTGTTTGACACTAGATGCCATGAGTCCCATAAGGATCTAAGAGTTGTACATGTAATACAATTGGTGATCGTCGCCTACCAATTGAATCTACTATTGCTAGCAGATCAACTGATGTGATAGTAGAAGCACAATGTGGATCTTAGCCTTTTCGTAAATTAATTGTTTTAAATTGTAAACATGGGGTAGTTAAATTACAAAAGGATAATTATCGAAAATACTAAATATGAACTTTGTAAATTCAATTAATGAATTAATACAACACAAACCGTAAACAAGAGTTTGTTCTTTTCTTGTTAAAAGGACGAACTAAGTCACTCTTTCCTTGTAAGAAAGAGACTTATTCCTATCCTTTTTCTTTATGAGGAAAAGCCATAATAGGAATATTTGATTTTTTCTAAATTCTAATCAAACTCAAAGAACACCTACTCTAGAAATCGTGATGTCTTGTAAAAGTCAAAACGGTTAAGTATGGTTACACATCTTATTCTTTCAAATTTGTTTTATAACCCTAGTTTCGGTTTTGAAACATTGATGAAACATAAGATATTTGGATAACTAGAGAACACGTTTTCTATAGCTACCAAACTAAAATGAGTTTAATTAGAAGACAGAAAATATCAATAAACCGCAAAGTGGTAAAGGCAATTACTAGCATGATTACCTAGCAGTTTGTCTTAACCCAATAAGCCTACTAAGGTCCTACATACCATTGTGGTAAAGTAGACCAATTATGGAGGAAATGCATGACTATTTTCAAGTTAAAATAGCAATGATGGCTAGCCCATCATCTATATGTTAGAACTTGATGCACTTTCTTGAATTCCTAAGTACATGTTTACTAGTCAAAGTGACTTACATTAGCAATAATGTGTAGATATTCAAAGAAAGATAGAAAGTATCCAATCACTACTCACTCTCCACTGGTGACGAAACACATAAAATGTTGTCTAATCCAGTGGGAGCTACGTGATTATATTACTGGTGATGAAACACATGTAATGTTGTCTAATCCAGTGGGAGCTGTAAGCTTTAATACCTTGCAAGTTGCCCATCTTATTTCCAGATTGTCTTGAAATAATACATTACTTTCCACATGTTAAGCATCATAGTTTATATAAGAACCATTGCATAAATTTTATAAGATAACTTGTCGCGTTCCTGATGTTGCTTCCTGAAATGTTATCTATAAACTTGTTGTGCATGATTCATTATTAAAACGATAAAGTTCTACATATCTATATTTTGATTTTGACTCAAAATCATATGTTATCTTAGACATTGTCATATTGCTCATACAAACAAACGAGCGTAGTGTTGTTTGTATACTCTCATGATGTTGTGCCATGCACAAGTGGGAGAAATCTTAAATGTGTGCAAGGTACAACATATAACAATATGACTAATGGTTTTTCTTGACTGTAAGGTAAGAAACCAAGATTCTACTAGGACTTCTACACATAAAATGTATGTTGCCCTAATTAGAACAAATATCAAGATAACATAAAAAGCTACTTCAACATATTCACTGAATTGTTTAGTAAATATGATTATGTTTTCTTGCAAATCATAATCATGAAGTATAAAATTAACTTGAATGTACTATTGAGGCCATGTGTCGGCACTCATAATTACTTTAGTTGAATATGTTTAGGTCTCTTGTAAAGACACAAAACATCAATTCCGTTAATTGTTGAAAAACTTATAACGTAAAGTAAGACGTTAATTTGTTATGTCTTCTAGTTAAGACATGTACACTTACGACGTATAATATTAAATGTTTATGTTTTCTAGTCAAAACATGCACATGATGTATAGTATGCAGTAGGCTAAAATTACTATCGATGCCATCTGGTTTGACTTGGTTGGCAGATATGTAAGCCAAAAGTATAAGTTCATCTAATGAGTTGTGTGATAGTCTCACAACACCAGTCCTCATGGAATATCACAACTTTATGGTATGTCCATCATGGAAAATCAAACTCTATTGATATTGTTTGATCTTTGATGACTTAAACTGTTTTACCTCCAAAGCAATCAAGGTTAGAAAATTGGATGTGCCATGTGTACACTCAATATGGTTCCAACCCAGAAGGAATTTAAGACACCATTGTATTATGGCATGGGATGAATCTCATTATGTCTTAATTGAAGTTCTGAATTTGTTAACTACTTAAGAGTAAGTAATTAACAAACTAGAGTCAAGAACTAACGGTGTATTTTGGATGTCCCACTTGAAAACAATTTATTGTTACTCAAGATGCTGAGTATCTAGAGATTAGTCTCTACATACAAAAGCAAGTGGGAGTACCTTTAGACCTTGAAGTTATTCAAGAACTAAATACACAACCTTCTGAGTACACTTGCTAATGTCATACTATGGTTAAACATGCATATGTTAAACCATAGATTGATATCTCTCATTCATAAATCCGCAAGGATACCTCTTGCACCTGAATGATATAGTTTTTATATCAATGCTGAGGGACATAAGTTAGAGGATCATGGTGAACCTGCTAACTACTGAGATGCATTATCAGATATTGTATCTGATGAGTAGCTCAAAACTATGAATGTTAAGATGCAGTCCTTGAAATACAATCACTCGTGTAGTTTGATTGATCTCTTACCAATCAGTTAGACTGTGAGGTTAAGAATGAGTTTCTTGAAGAGAAAACTCAAAAGGACAAACTTGTACACACATTTAATGCACGCGTAGTAAAAGAGTTTACTCATACTCAGGAATTGACTATGATTAAATTTTTACAAACATTAAATGTATAAAGATGATTAATTGTCATACTTGTTTTCATGTAAATGAAATATGACAATCGGATATCAAAACACTTTTCTTGTTGATTACCTTTGCGAGGACGATGAGTAATCAAAAGGGTTTATGAATCCATATAATCTTTATTATGTATACAAGATAAAATAATCCATGTGTGGATTAGATCATGCATCTAGGAGCAAAGATCTTGAGTTAATTATAAAATCATTAATTTGATTTTGATTAAAAAGATTACTCCTAGGTACACTAAGAGCAAATTGGAGCACTGTATTTATTTTCTTAAATCTCATATGTCATTAACATATTAGAAACAATATTCCATCTAAGCTAGACTTTAATCCTTAGCTTGGAATGAAGTTTCTCTTGAGGGATTTATAAAATAAAACATATAACCTTGTTATATATATGTTTATTAGAATAAACATAAGCGGTTATTAAGTCTAAACACAATATGACACGTTATTGAGGGGAGTCTCAATGATCAATCTTACTTGATGAGATTGAACACATGATTGGAAATCTTAAGTTTGACTGAAGGATTCATCATGTAAGTCATATTAAGTATTGGACTATATATATTTATCATTTGCATGAATGCAAGATGAGTTGATAACAACCAATATCTAAGTGAAAGTCGTTAGATAATTGTTAAACGAACATTATATTGGACCTACATAGGACCAAAGATATGTTCAAACGTTTACGGATAATTGAGGAGCTCTGTTTTGTTTGCATACGCTGATGCTTATTTAACTGAGATAATACTCAACCCTAGTCATGGTAGGATGTCATCATGAATGATGACATTGCTGACTAGATGTGTTCGACTGAGAGCATTAATGCGTTATACATTAAAAGAATAAGAATACTTTATAGTTTGAGAAACTATTCAGATGACTATCTAAAGTAGGTGTTTTGCTGGCTTCAAACACCCTATGGAATGTATTGTTGCGATACTCGTCTTGTACTTGAATGTGCACATACAAAGGACAATCATCATTCAAACCTTTCATGAGTTTTGAAACAAGTACTCTCAAAGTTTACTCAGATGACTACTTGTTGTCTTGTACAACATGATTCGATCATGGTGGGAACATCGGATCCCGACCTATGAGTAGTCTTATGCATATCTGTTTTTAGTATTTGGATAATGGAACTGTAAGCAGTCGTATTATATAATGAATTGATATACCGGGTATGATCGTCTTCATTTATACTACTGTGTTCTATATTTGCATGTTTAATCCATGAATAATTTATTCATTCTAAAATTATCCATTGTCGGTTGACGATACGGGAGTATCATCAAATTAAGACAAATGTGAGCGTGTTGGTGATTTATTTGCCACACTCACATGTTGTTCATTGAGATGAACATTGGATTGACCCAACCTACGAGAATTCACTACATGGATCGTCGTCAATAGTGAATCTCGCAAGAGGTTATGTCTCTTATCCTCAGACTTGAGATGCAAGCAGGTCTTGCATGTGTGGAATTTTATTCCTTGATATGGTTAAACGCTATCCTGAATAAGGTAGTTATAAAGGCCATTTTCAGGAGTGATATGAAGCATGTGAATGACACGTGTAGTCAAAATGGGATTTGTTCCTCCACTTGATTTGGAGTTAGATACTATTGGGCCCCTCGATGAATTGAACAGATGTTTGTATGGCCGTACCCAAATGAGATTAAGATGAATCTTAATTCACTTGGTAATCTTGTTCAATATCCGTATCGAGAAACATAATAGTTGAACTTTTAGAATGACTTTTGATCCATGTCTAATGTTCAACACGGTATCTGAAACAAAAGGATAGATGACATATAAACCATCTGAAATGAGACGTTTAAGAAACTAACCTCACATATTTCTAGGGGCTTTGGCGTGTTGCTAGAAGCTAACCATTGCTTGTATAATTACTTGATCATTATGACGTCGCAAGTGGGAGCTGTTGGAGAATGCTCGTATCATAATCACTAATTATATGGCTAGACATATGTGAGCCTATGTTGTCACACACTTATACACAGAGACACCATTTTATAGATTGTATTTATCGTATTTACAATATATAAACGACTACGTAACTCGAGATCGATAACGGGCCATTAAATACTAAGTTAGACTTAGTGTTTTTGGACCGGGCCAACAACGGGCAAGCCCATTGTGGGCCCCTAAGGAGGCCGGCCATATGGAGGGATCAAGGGAGAATTATGGAGCTTGTTAAGGGCCTTGATGTAAGATTGTAATTGATAAGATCAAGGGATTTGATCAAATCAATTACCAATCAATTTCATTAAACAAAAATAACAAACTCTCCTCTCCTCTCTCCCTCTCTAACCCACGACACAAACACACCCTTTTAGGGTTTTGTGTTTTTCATCCTCTCTTGATATTATCTATTGTAGGTTGTACCAAGAATCATTGTTACGGGGTTTAGACTAGCATCGGGTGGTGATCAAGGACGTGTAGTGTGGACATATCATAGAGGTGATCTATTTTGATCACTTGGGTTTCATATAGTGTTCGACATAAGGGTTTTGTTGGTGACTCCCGGATCACGCTACAAAGGTATAAATTATGTGTTTATTTATTGATTGATCATATGGCACTATGGATCCGTTGTGGTGATGTTTATCCGCTGCGTTTTATATTAATTAATTGTTAATTCATGTTTACATCACCTAGCTTGGACATAAAGTCAACAACTGGAGGATGTCAATTCCTTGGGTGTAGACTTGTCTCATGGCAGTGTAAGAAGCAAACAATTGTGGCTAATTCAACAACTGAAGCTGAATATGTAGCTGCTGCAAGTTGCTGTGGTCAAGTTCTATGGCTTCAAAACCAACTTCTTGACTATGGGTACAATTTCTTAAACACTGTTATTCATATTGATAATAGTAGTACAATTTGTATTATTAAAAATCCAGTGCAACATTCTAAAACAAAACACATTGAAATTAGACATCACTTTATAAGAGACTGCAATGAGAAAAGATTAATTCAAGTTCTTAAAAGCTTTTGATGTTGGAAGGTTTCAGTACTTGGTAGCAAGTATTGGAATGCTTAATCCTTAAAATTTCTAATCTATGTGGTTTTTATATATGTTAAGGTTGTACTGATATCTTTGTAAATTGATACTGTTAATGGAACAGTTAGTACTGCTAGTACAAATTTTGTTTAAACAGTTCATACTGTTGGTCATATATTGATACTGCTATAAGACAAATGCTATGCATTTTGTTTCTTGGTTTTGGACTAACAATTTCAGGTATGAACTTTGAGCAATAAGGAAATTTCAAGTGAAATGGAAGCAGAAGAAAAGTGATTCCAGTTGCTTTCATAACAGGTTTATGATGGACTGAGTTTGGGAACTCATTAACAAAGGTTTACACCTAAGTTAATTAATTCTTTAAAACTTCTTTCTTGAAACCTGGTTATCATATTTCACATTGAATTGATGACTTAGTTGGTCAGATAGTAACTGACTCAACTCACTTTCTATCATTTTATACTTTCAAAGTATAATGAGCAAGTCTAAAGACATCTGATAGAAAGAACAGTTAGTAAAAGTGAATCTAACACTTGTGTTAGAGGTAACAATTACTATGAGCTGGAAACCCTGTCAGGAAAACTCTTTGAATGAGTTTATCTGCACACAGGCAGTTATTTATAACTGAAAACATTGGTTCTCATACAACCAGAGGTTGCTTTAAACCGAAATTTTGATTAAGTGTCTGTTATACACTTAATCCCTTCAAAATGGTTGAAAGCAATATGGTTTTTCATAATAAAATCATATACATACTGCTAAGGCAAAAGTTTCTTAAAAAGGATTTTAAAAGAGACTCACAAAAACCATCACATTGATGGACCATGAGTCAAATGCCCCATGAATCACCTCTCATAGGAGTTAACACACCTAGAAGTGATGAGGGCAGCAACTTAAACTCTTAAGGAATTGATGGCTTCATGTACAACATTGTCTGAAAACAAGTTCACATTGATAGATCAGATAATGATGGGATGATGGTGAGAGATCTTCCAAACAGGGGAGGATAAAATGTTATTTGCTTCAGGGGAGGAAATAAAAGCCCAAGAAAGGAAGATTAACCAATGAAAGGGAGGAAAAGACTAGAGCATACAAGATGATGACATGGAGGTTGAAAATGACAAGAATAGAGCTTATTCTGGAGTATTATATATATATATTTAGAAGGGATGAAGCATTCCAAAGGAGAAAGTTCTATCTAGGTCAAACGAAGAAAAGTTTCAATTTCAGTTTACCACGTTTGTTCATCACTTGCAAAGGCATGCTGATAGATGATTTCACTTGTTGAAACAAGCATCCAAGATACACAGCACCATTGCCTCTTATGATTCCTCCATCCAAGGAAATTGCACCATCTTTTAGGTCATGTTTGAAGTCTAAAGATTTGTGTATTGATATTGTTGAAGTCAAATATCAGAAAGCAGATGAGCTACTGAGAAAGATATTCAATCTCTCAGAACAGAAGAAAGTTCAGATCAAGGGTCTGACTATGAAGTGTTTGAAAGATCTTCACAATCCATAATTTAATTCAGAAACATGTTGAAATGGATTCACATGTTTAGGGGAGGATTGTTGGGAATTAAATGTTCTGAAGATTAAGTATCAAGAATTACAAGTATTAACAGTTCCAACTGCTGTGAAAAATACTCTAACAGTTCCAACTGCTAGTGTATATCTTAGGACTGTTCAAGTTATAACTAACCGTACTAACTGATGTTGGTACTGGTAGTACAAAGAAGGGACTGCTAGTTGATACTGCTGAGTGGATAATTGTCACATATACAACTGCTGGATGGATAAGTATTGAAAAGATATTTGTGTACTAAAGTCAAGGATATACGGTAGATAATATCTTTTAGCAAAGTGATCAATAACAAGTTGTGTACTCAGATACATGTTGTATCTTATGTACTGACACACTCAAGATAAGTTAGCAAGTAGTTTGACTAGACTTAACAATATTGTAAAAGATCTTTCTTGTGATATAAAAGAAAGATCTTAGACTAGAGATTAAGTGTCTATGTGTGTGTTAAACATATAGTGAAAAAATATATCTCTCAAGAACATAGAAACTTAAGATTCAAGGTTGTAACCCTAGTGATAACTCAAGATCACTCGTATTATTATCATTAATAATATTGAATCGTTTGGTGTTAATCTTTCATTGTTCATTGACATATAACAAACACAACTGTTCCATTTCCATAACACAAATAACCTTCTAAGTGTGATTAAGTAGATTCCGCATTCTTAATCATATTAACTCAATATATCATACACACAAAGTACAAAAGGTTTAACCACCTTAACCGTGTGTCGAATCCTAACAGTTATCTTCTCGAGCATTCCTTACTCGAACAAATTGGTCCATCAGACTGTGAGACATTCGAATTGTCTCTTTGAGAGTGTTGGGTTTTGATGAGGTAACATTTCCCTGGATACTAGGAGGAAGTCCCTAGATGTACCTTTCAATCCTCTTACGGGTAGTAGAAACCATTTCCGGGCATAGAGTTGCAAATTCATGGTATCGCTTAGTATAAGATGCAATGTCAATTCCTTTCACAGCCAAGTTCCAAAATTCAATTTCCATCTTCTGAACCTCATTTCTCGGACTGTATTCAGTTATCACCATGTCCTTGAAATCAGCCCAAGGTATTTCGAAAGCAGCATCCAATCCCACTGACTGAACATAAGCATTCCACCAAGCCAAGGCACCACCCAGCAATGTGCCTGTCGCATACTTGACCTTACAATTCTCTGCACACTTACACATACGAAAGACTGACTCCAGCTTCTCTAACCATCTAACTAAGCCGACAGCCCCTTCATCGCCACTGAAATGCTGAGGCTAGCAATACATAAATTCCTTGTAAGTACAACCACGAGCCACGGGTTCAACCCTGGTTTCCGTTCCACTGGCTTCCCTGCCGTTACTACTGTTGCGAAGGGTCTCGTACTCAGCCATAGCAGTGGCAACTTGTGCAGTGAATCGTTGAGCAATGAATCTATCGATAGCAGCTGCACTCATGCTTTTTTTCTTTGGTGGCATTCTCTTCAAAACAAGAAAAGAAGAGTGAGACGTAATAAAGACGTTTCCTAAAAGTAGGTGCTCTAAAGTGGCTTGTCGTAAAATGAAAACTTGAGGTCATGTTATGATTAGCTGGCGTGCTTCTAGGTGGCGGTTCACGAGGTGATGTAGATGTGAATGTTCATGCAACGATTGTATACACACACAGAAATTTTTGAAACCTTTAGAAATCGAGTAGAGAATCAATCTGGACATAATTCTATTATAACCACTCCCAGTATTGCAAAATTCACCTCTGAGTCGGACATAGGTGATCAGGCTATGTCCCACTGTCCCTGGTTGAATATAGGTGATCAGTCTATATTCCACCGAGGTTCAATGAATTTTGAAATACTCAGCTCAGTTATACTAATAATATGTCCCTCACATTTAAAAGTCGTTTTGAAAGACTAAGGCAAGTGACCAAACTCGAGGTCGAATGATGAGATTACGTAAGGAAAGGCGTAACGCTGTGACGTGTACGATATGTAAGCATACTTATATGGAAGATAATTATAGAAATCAACGAAATTAAGTGGGTATAATGAATCCGATAATAAGACACAAATCTTATCAAATATGTCAGCAAACAAATCACAAATGAGGCATCAGCTTGGCAGGCAGGCACGTGGCGGTCATAGAGTTAATTTTTCGTAAAAGTAGTTATAGTCTAGGTTTTAAAAATACCTAGTTCTCTATAACCAAGGCTCTGATACCAATCTGTAACACCCCCAAAATTGGGTCGCAGCAGAAGATGATGTCGCTGGGGTGCTACTAAATTGGTACCACAACACAGAGTAAAGAGAACGGATTTACCGTATCCATTTAAAAGAAATTTTTATAATCAAAAGTACTATGTTTTACATCATTCAATAAAATACGGAAATAAATGCCTATAAAAGAAATAACGTGGTCCCCAAATGAATATCAGAGTATCTTGATCCTATAACCATGCCATGCCATGCCAAAAGCCGCCAAAGGTGAGCCGACACTTTTCGAACCTGAAAATACATGCTAAAATATGTCAACACGAGGTTGGTGAGTTCATAGGTTTAAGTAAACAACAAGTAATATATGGACCAAAAGATTTAAAATTCGTTTGACCAGTTCATTCGGTTATGTGACCAGTACATTCGGTCATGTGACCAGTTCATTCGGTCATGTTACCAGTACATTCGGTTATGTGACCCGTCCATTCGGTCATGTATGAATAATCGTTCAAAGTGCTTGTGACCATGAGTAAAAAGAATTAAGTATGTAACATATGAATAGATAACGCGTTCGAGTAAACAACAAATTCATAAGTAAAGCAAGTAATGGTTTGAGTAAACAAGTAGCATATTCAAGTAAAACAAGTATTGCATTTAGATAAAAACGAACATGTATTCTCCCCCAAAAGTATTTCAAAACAAGTAAAATAGGGGCCATGAACTCACCTGACCATTGAAATGATAACAAAAGTAAAGTGCACGGAATTGAGGCTCGGAAACTACTCGCAACCTAATATGAATGATATGTCTTAGGTTCGGCAAAAAGGTCATGTTTGCAAGTTTACACTCTAATATATCACCCGTACATGTTCGTTGTAAAGTTTGGTGGTTAAAAACGTATTTACATTATGGTGCTCGTTTAAATATCAAGTATACACATTTATATGTCGTCACTAGTTCATCTCGTAAAGTGTGGTCGTTTTGTTAGTAAGTATCTTACAAAATCACCGACGTGCTTTTACAACATTCTACGATAGCTGTCTAAGTGATTTTTGAGAAAAAAAAGTTTTACGTCAAAATATACACTTTGTTAGATTTCTGAAAATGACCAAGTGGCCTAGTAAAGCTAGTCGTAAAACTGTGGTTATAATGTATTATTGATCCAACTCGGTGGATTCAGAAAGTATATTGTAAGGTCTACAAAAGCTAACATTGACTTTTAGCTCATTCGGATCCCAATCCCACACTTTTATGGTCATAAAGTTAGGTGGTCAGGCGGTTTTTATAATTTCTGGGCAGTTTTCGGGGAAGTTTGAGAGGTCATAAGTTACTCGTTATAAATCCATTTGACGAACGGTTGGACTTTTTGGAAACTAGGCCAGGTGAACTTTATTTTATCTACTAGTGCCATTTTTCCATAACAGACCCTATCTATGAGAAAAACGGGGTGAAACAGGGTCACATGGGAAAAACAGTTTTGACACTTAGAAAAGTTCCAGTTTGAGCTGATGGTTTTGGCCAGTTTTCGTCGTAATTCAAATCTATGTATCTTGTTCGTTTTAGCTCCGTTTCTTAAGTTCTTTATATCCCAGGGTTTGTATTTAAGTGTACTAACTGAATTTTAGTGCCTCGGAATGTCTAGTTAACTTTTAATGTCTAATTTTACCTTTCGAAAAGTCCTTAACAGCATGTATATTTTCAGAAAATTAATTTTAGTCTCTTATCTTAAAACTAACGTAGTTTCTTCGTTATATACTCGTTTTAACCCATTCAAGCGGCCATATTTTCGTAATGGAGTCTATTTTCTATATTTCTACTCAAATCTTACTTCCAACCTACTGATTTTTCCAGTTTTAACAAGTAAGGACAGCCACTTTCCTAAAAGTATTAAAACGCGTTTTCTAGTTTTCCAACCATTCAAAACCACTTTCAACAACTTCAAAACTAATCCTACTCTTCCATTTTCTTTCCAAGATTACCAAGTTATTAGTATGTTCATAAAAATATGTTTAAGACTTTGTTAACCATCACAAATTTAAAAGTGTTTCAAACATGTACAAAGTGATATATATATATATATATGTATATATATATATATATGTATATATATATATATATGTATATATATATATATATGTATATATATATATATATATGTATATATATATATATATATATATATATATATATATATATATATATATATATATATAAGTGTATGCAAACTTGAAAATGAGTACTAGGAAATGAAAATAATACTCATAAGAGTAGTATAAAAGCTCATGGACTAAGTGGTGCTTACTTGAAGTGATTAGGAGAGGGAGGTGATGAAAACTTAAGTTTACCCAAGAGTAACAATCCTTAAACCCTTAACACTAGATTTTAGTACCCAAATGATCACCAATAAATCCTTGCACTTGGAAAAACCAAGTTTTCTTGCTTCCTTTCCTTGTGGTCGATTAGTAAATGAGTGAGGGACTGTGAGTTTTTCTTTCCTTCTTTTATTTCTTACAAGTTATAAGATATATGTGTAGCGTGGTATATATATAGAGAGACATTTCATGGTCTAGTCAAAGATCACTTGTGATTTGGTCTTGGTCTTTGTGGTTAGCCGTCCATGGCAAGGGGGGGGGGGGAGACAAACGTTCTAGTCAAGCACATAAACTTTGGTCCTTGTCTCCTTGGTTGATTGTTGAATACAATTGGTCAAAATAATTAATGTATGTGTTATAATTAGGGGGAGGGGGCGGCCATAGTAGGAAAATAAGGAAGTATGTTTTTAATTTTTGTATAAATTGTATTTATTGAGTGTATTGGGTATTAAAAAATAGGTATTGGGTATTAATTTGGTAGGTTAACGGTAAATACGTATATTTAAGTAATGTTTGTAAAAGAATTGATAAATGTTTGAAAAATAATTTTTGGCACTTTTGAAATAATTTAAGGAGTATGGAAAAGCATGAAGAATAATTGTTAGGAGTGTCGGGTTCGTTGTTCATTTAAATCGTGAAAAGCGTTAAATTAATAATCGTAAATAAATAAAAAGAGAATTGTCTTTGGGATTAAAATTTCGAACCGGAGTAGGAGCAAGGTATTGGGATGTTGTGGGCTAAATATAGTCTAAATTCATAGTGCTCAAGAGGGTTGTTCCTAGTTCAATGTTTATTTAACCAAATAGTTATACGTAAAAAGTGTTCTTGTAAAATTTCAAAATAGTAAATTAGAGTTTGAAAATAAATGTTGACATGGAAAATTACGGGTTGCTACAGTCTACAACCCATAAAAGGAATCTCGTCCACGAGATTCAGTCAGTGTGGTTCGTTGGAGTGGTGTCAAAGAAGAGGTATGGATATTTGCGATGGATTTGGATTTCTCATTTCCAAGTGACCTCAGGTTTTCCTTGAGAATTCCAGCGAACCTTAACGATAGGAATTCGACTTTGTTGGTTTGCAACGTGGAATGAAGTGGTGCTAGCTTTTCAACACAAGGTTGAGTTATAGGTAGTGAAATAGAGAGTGTAATATACGAGGCTTGTCGTATTGCGGTGATAAAAGATAGAGCATTCATTAGATAGAAATTCGTAATAGTACATGAAACTTATACGATAATATTTAATGTGATACGCAAAAGAAATACAACCCTAGAGAGTTTAGGCTTCGGTTTATTATTAAGGCAGGATTTCTCTTCTCAAACATTGTCGTTGTCGTTGATGTCCTGACGAGCTTCTCCTTCTCGTATCGCGTACGCACTTCAACGAGCTCTTCCTCCATTCTGGTTTCTCAGCTCTGGGCATTCACTCTTGAAGTGCCCAATTACTCCTCACTCATGACATGTTATCGTGAATTTCCGATCCATTACGAGGGTGGGAGCCTTGCAATCCCTGGCTTTGTGTTCGACCTTTTGGCAGTTCCCATATTGAGCGGGGCAAGGTCCATTGTGGTGAAACCGACACTTATTGCACTTGGGTAAAGTCCCTGTGTATCCTTTCTTTTCACTTGGTCCAGTAACGTAGGCCCTAACCACTTCCTGTGGTTTGTGTGGCGGCCGAACTTGAGTGTTTCCTTTGTTGTCATCCCTTTTCCTCTTGTTGTCGTTGTTGCTGTGGTTGTTGTTGTTATCTTCTCGAGCATTCCTTGCTCGAACAAATTGGTCCATCAGACTGCGAGACATTCGAATTGTCTCTTTGAGAGTGTTGGGTTTTGATGAGGTAACATTTCCCTGGATACCGGACGAAAGTCCCCAGATGTACCTTTCAATCCTCTTACGGGTAGTAGAAACCATTTCCGGGCATAGAGTTGCCAATTCATGGTATCGCTTAGTATAAGATGCAATGTCAATTCCTTTCACAACCAAGTTCCAAAATTCAATTTCCATCATCTGAACCTCATTTCTCGGACAGTATTCGGCTATCACCGTGTCCTTGAAATCAGCCCAAGGTATTTCGAAAGCAGCATCCAGTCCCACTGACTGAGCATAAGCATTCAACCAAGTCAAGGCACCACCCAGCAATGTGCCTGTCGCATACTTGACCTTACAATTCTCTGCACACTTACACATGCGGAAGACTGACTCCAGCTTCTCTAACCATCTAACTAAGCCGACAGCCCCTTCATCGCAACTGAAATGCTGAAGCTGGCAATACATAAATTCCTTGTAAGTACAACCACGAGCCACGGGTTCAACCCTGGTTTCCGTTCCACTGGCTTCCCTGCCGTTACTACTGTTGCGGAGGGTCTCGTATTCAGCCATAGCAGCGGCAACTTGTGCAGTGACTCGCTGAGCAATGAGTCTATCGATAGCAGCTGCACTCATGCTTTGTTTCTTTGGTGGCATTCTCTTCAAAACAAGAAAAGAAGAGTGAGACGTAATAAAGACGTTTCCTAAAAGTAGGTGCTCTAAAGTGGCTTGTCGTAAAATGAAAACTTGAGGTCATGTTATGATTAGCTGGTGTGCTTCTAGGCGGTGGTTCACGAGGTGATGTAGATGTGAATGTTCAAGCAACGATTGTATACACACACAGAAATTTTTGAAACCTTTAGAAATCGAGTAGAGAATCAATCTGGACATAATTCTATTATAACTACTCCCAGTATTGCAAAATTCACCTCTGAGTCGGACATAGGTGATCAGGCTATGTCCCACTGTCCCTGGTCGAATATAGGTGATCAGTCTATATTCCACCGAGGTTCAATGAATTTTGAAATACTCAGCTCAGTTATACTAATAATATGTCCCTCACATTTAAAAGTCGTTTTGAAAGACTAAGGCAAGTGACCAAACTCGAGGTCGAATGATGAGATTACGTAAGGAAAGGCGTAACGCTGTGACGTGTACGATATGTAAGCATACTTATATGGAAGATAATTATAATAATCAACGAAAATAAGTGGGTATAATTAATCCGATAATAAGACACAAATCTCATCAAATATGTCAGCAAACAAATCACAAATGAGGCATCAGCTTGGCAGGCAGGCACGTGGCGGTCATAGGGTTAAGTTTTCGTAAAGGTAGTTATAGTCTAGGTTTTAAAAATACCCAGTTCTCTATAACCAAGGCTTTGATACCAATTTGTAACACCCCCAAAATTGGGTCGCAGCGGAAGATGATGTCGCTGGGGTGCTACTAAATTGGTACCACAACACAGAGTAAAGAGAACGGATTTACCGTATCCGTTTAAAAGAAATTTTTATAATCAAAAGTACTTTGTTTTACATCATTCAATAAAATGCGGAAATACAGGCCCATAAAAGAAATAACGTGGTCCCCAAATGAATATCAGAGTATCTTGATCCTATAACCATGCCATGCCATGCCAAAAGCCGCCAAAGGTGAGCTGACACTTTAAGAACCTGAAAATACATGCTAAAATGTGTCAACACGAGGTTGGTGAGTTCGTAGGTTTAAGTAAACAACAAGTAATATATGGACCACAAGATTTAAAATTGGTTTGACCAGTTCATTCGATTATGTGACAAGTACATTCAGTCATGTGACCAGTTCATTCGGTCATATTACTAGTACATTCGGTTATGTGACCCTTCCATTCGGTCATGTATGGATAATCGTTCAAAGTGCTTGTGACCATGAGTAAAAAGAATTAAGTATGTAACATATGAATATATAACGCGTTCGAGTAAACAACAAATTCATAAGTAAAGCAAGTAATGGTTTGAGTAAACAAGTAGCATATTTAAATAAAACAAGTATTGCATTTAGATAAAAACGAGCATGTATTCTCCCCCAAAAGTATTTCAAAACAAGTAAAATAGGGGCCATGAACTCACCTGAACACTGATATGATAACAAAAGGAAAGTGCACGGAATTGAGGCTCGGAGACTACTCGCAACCTAAGATGAATGATATGTCTTAGGTTCGGCAAAAAGGTCATGTATGCAAGTTTACACTCTAATATATCACCCGTACATGTTCGTTGTAAAGTTTGGTGGTTAAAAACGTATTTACATTATGGTGCTCATTTAAATATCAAGTATACACATTTTTATGTCGTCACTAGTTCATCTCGTAAAGTGTGATCGTTTTGTTAGTAAGTATCTTATAAAATCACCGACGTGCTTTTACAACATTCTACGATAGTTTTCTAAGTGATTTTGAGAAAAATAAAGTTTTACGTCGAAATATACACTTTGTTAGAATTCTGAAAATGACCAAGTGGCCTAGTAAAGCTAGTCGTAAAATAGTGGTTATTAAGTATTATTGATCCAACTCAGTGGATTCAGAAAGTATATAGTAAGGTTTACAAAATCCAACACAGTCTTTTAGCTCATTCGGATCCCGATCCCACACTTTTGTAGTCATAAAGTTAGGTGGTCAGGCTGTTTTTTTTAGTTTCTGGGCAGTTTTCGAGGAAGTTTGAGAGGTCGTAAGTTAGTCATTAAAAATCCATTTGTCGAACGGTTGGACTTTTTGGAAACTCGGCCAGGTGAACTTTATTTTATCTACTAGTGCCATTTTTTCATAACAGACCCTATCAATGAGAAAAACGGGGTGAAACATGGTCACATGAGAAAAACAGTTTTGACACTTAGAAAAGTTCCAGTTTGAGCTGATGGTTTTGGCCAGTTTTCTTCATAATTCAAATTTATGTATCTTGGTCGTTTTAGCTCCGTTTCTTAAGTTCTTTATATCCCCGGGTTCGTATTTAAGTGTACTAACTGAATTTTAGTGCCTTGGAATGTCTAGTTAAACTTTAATGTCTAATTTTACCTTTCCAAAAGTCCTTAACAGCATGTATATTTTCAGAAAATTAATTTTATTCTCTTATCTTAAAACTAACGTAGTTTCTTCGTTATATACTCATTTTAACCCTTTAAAGCGGCCATGTTTTCGTAATGGAGTCTATTTTCTATATTTCTACTCAAATCTTACTTCCAACCTACTGATTTTTCCAGATTTAACAAGTAAGGACAGCCACTTTCCTAAAAGTATTAAAACGCGTTTTCTAGTTTTCCAACCATTCAAAACCACTTTCAACAACTTCAAAACTAAGCCTACTCTTCCATCTTCTTGCCAAGATTACCAAGTTATTAGTATGTTCATAAAAATATGTTTAAGACTTAGTTAACCATCACAAATTTAAAAGTGTTTCAAACATGTAGAAAGTGATATACATAAGTGTATACAAACTTGAAAATGAGTACTAGGAAATGAAAATGATACTCATAAGAGTAGTATAAAAGCTCATGGACTAAGTGGTACTTACTTGAAGTGATTAAGAGAGTGAGGTGATGAAAACTTAAGTTTACCCAAGAGTAACAATCCTTAAACCTTTAACACTAGATTTAGTACCCAAATGATCACCAATAAATCCTTGCACTTGAAAAACCAAGTTTTCTTGCTTCCTATCCTTGTGGTCAATTAGCAAATGAGTGAGGGAGTGGGTGTTTTTCTTTCCTTCTTTTGTTTCTTACAAGTTATAAGATATATGTGTAGTGTGGTATATATATATATAGAGAGATTTCATGGTCTAGTCAAAGATCACTTGTGATTTGCTCTTGGTCTTTGTGGTTAGCTGTCCATGGCTGGGGGGGGGGGGGGGGGAGAGAGACAAACTTTCTAGTCAAGCACATAAACTTTGGTCCTTGTTTCCTTGGTCGAATGTTGAATAAAATTGGTCAAAATAATTAATGTATGTGTTATAATTAGGGGGGGGGGGGGGGCGCCATAGTAGGAAAATAAGGAAGTATGTTTTTAATTTTTGTATAAAATGTATTTATTGAGTGTATTGGGTATTAAAAAAAATAGGTATTGGGTATTAATTTGGTAGGTTAACGGTAAATACGTATATTTAAGTAATGTTTGTAAAAGAATTGATAAATGTTTGAAAAATAATTTTTGGCACTTTTGAGATAATTTAAGGAGTATGGAAAAGCATGAAGAATAATTGTTAGGAGTTCCCGGTACGTTGTTCATTTAAATCGCGAAAAGCGTTTGTTAAATTAATAATCGTAAATAAATAAAAAGGGAATTGTCTTTGGGATTAAAATTTTGAACCGGAGTAGGAGCAAGGTATTGGGATGTTGTGGACAAAATATAGTTTAAATTCATAGTGCTCAAGAGGGTTGTTCCTAGATTAATGTTTATTTAACCAAATAGTTATACGTAAAAATGTTCTTGTAAAATTTCAAAGTAGTAAATTAGTGTTTGAAAATAAATGTTGACGTGGAAAATTACGGGTTGTTACACAATAGTTGTAGACCAATAATCCAAAAAATAGATACTTGGTACAGATACAAAGCATATGGCGTGTGTGTAGCAAAAACTCTACACGTGCAACCCGAAAGCAAATACCAAACAGTTACCTGGTTTTAGAGTCTTTGTTAACGTTCTTTTGTTTATGAAACAATTGTATTTCGTAATATTATTTTTGATATTTGAGTCTCCCTTTCTCCTTCTTATAGCAGAATAAAGATCTCTACAATGATCTTTGGTTTCTGACAGCTAATTTCTAGATGTGTAACTTCTTTCTCGATACCAATTCCTCCATGACAGCCGCTACATTATCAGGATTTTTTTCTCTTAAAGCCGACACTAAAGCTTCTTTATGATGAAACTTCTTCAAAAGCTTATCATGTTCACCAAGTTTAACCTTTTTTGGTCTCATGTTCAAGTGTGAATCTATAGCTTTTTCAGACAGTGGAGAAATACCTTTCAATCTGTGGTTACCGATCAAGCCTCTCTATATCCTATCCGAGATTGCTAGTCGTCACCTTCAGTCGCAGCAGTGGCCCTTTCATTGCACTCTCTTGGGTCAGCAGCGATATGGTTTTCTTCCCGTTCACTCCACAGGGTAAATAGAATTAAAACCTGTAAATGTTGCAGTGGCTGGGTGACAAAGAAAAAAAAAAACATCTTCTGAAGGCTGCAAAATTACATAAGAAATATAAGTCGACAATAGGGACCACCAAAAAATCCCAATTGAAATGGAATTAAACCCCGTTGAGTTTATTAGACATTGAATATTCTTAAGTCTTACCACACGAACTGGTTGATCGATAACATTTTTATACCCTCTTTTGAACCTATCATGCTTTCCTCCTGCAAGAATTTTGGAACTATCAACACATCTTCACTTATTTATATGCATACTTCTGGATTATAAATATATGCACATGGTGACATGGAGGATTTTTACATACCTAGTTTTTTCCCCATCGAAAGTAAAACTGGTTTACAATTGCTGTTCCACCCTGGCAGTAGGCTAAAAGAAAAGTGTGAATATGTCAAATTCATGGAAAAAACAAAATCTAAAACATTCAAAGAGACTTACTTCCTCTAAAATGATAGCAGACAACTAAGCAATTATACGGTTCCGATTAAAATGATGACCAGTGGAATCCACAACAGCAGAATCCAAACACCATTATTGATTATCATCTGCAAATCGTCATAATTATTTTTAATCATCATATCTTCAGTGTTACTTAATGACGATATAGGTATTAAAAGGACATAAAATTTACCTCATCTATAATCACATGCTTTTCTTCATCCTTTTTTTTTTCTCACCAGTCATTATCGCCATCTTACTGGAGATATTATTGTTTTAATAGCCAGTGGGAAATTGCCCTGAGCGAAATGAACATGAGCCAAATTTATCCACACATCTGGCATTTGAACA
The DNA here is from genome assembly GCA_021014915.2 of Artemisia tridentata subsp. tridentata. NCBI lineage: Eukaryota > Viridiplantae > Streptophyta > Magnoliopsida > Asterales > Asteraceae > Artemisia > Artemisia tridentata. The sequence goes on from CP139505.1 coordinate 268,120,571, forward strand.
AAAACACTTCCACTTGCAGCTTCTTGTACTTACAATTATGAAGGGTATAAGGTAAATTCGACATTCAAAATAGCTACTCCATAAATCAGAAAGCATTAGTAAGCAGCTCTGCTAACTTGTGTAAAAAGTTCCTTTGCGACATGATGCAAACAAATTGACTTTTTTCTGCTAACACCACACCAGCACCATTGGCAGGATACATATTAGCTGGATGGTCTACCAAGACCTAATAATTGGTACAAAAACAGTTTTGTTTAGGTCAAAGTAACGATCAATGTGTGACCTTTTCTTATATCTCATGCATAACAATAATACCTTTGTGTATAATTCCTTCGATTTTTCTAGATGCGTCGCTTCCAACTTCGGTGCTCTTTTCGCAGATCTGACTGCTGCAAAGAAGCAATTTCAGTCTTTTAATCGGAAATGAAATGAATATATTTGTTTTATATGTTTCAAAAATGTTTATATTGTTATTAGTATGTGATGATTTTACTTTCAAGTTCGAAACTAATGGAAAACTTCCTTTTAAAATAAGGTACGATATACATATGAGATAATACATTAGTTTGGAACCCAATATGTTGAATTACTCACTTTAACGGAAGCCATATTAGTAGATGTGCAGAGAAGCACAAATGATATTTCATATGGAATGGGTGACATCAACAGTGGCATTATTGCACAGGTACGCCTTAATGTCATTTCATGAATAATGTGTACCCAGACATGTACATAAAAACGGAAAACCAACAAAATATATAACAAAATATGCAATCTGTACCTCATATTGATCCCCAATTGCCTTCCAAATTATCATGACTGGTCATGCGAACCAATGCATTTACATCACAATATAGGATATTCATCCACTTGAGATCACGTTCACTCAGGACAAGTCAGTTATCTCCACAGGCCGCAACTGTTGCAACAGAAGGAAAGGAACATAATATAAGCTATATAGAAACAAATTAGAGATTTAATTAAGTACAAACAACAACAGGAAAGAAATCAAAAATAAAATGGTTAAAAGGGTGTTTGTTTAAGGTTATTTCACAATTTCTATACGGTCAATAGATCAGCCTACCTATAGCAGCAAAACAATTAAGGCAATTCATAACACCCAATTCATAACAACAAAGAGACAATGATACTAAATCTCAAAACACCCAATTCATAACACCCAATTAACCATGATACTAAATTTCAAAACACCCAATTCATAAAAACAAAGGCACAATGAAACCCTAATTTTGATTTAAAAAAAAAAATTTAAAGAAATTAGAAAACCATACCGTTGGAATTTTTAAAGTTCGTAACAAAATATGCCATTGGGTCTCTTCCCCAACACTAGTACAAAAATGGGATATAGTCACACATGCTGTTTTTCGAACGGCCACACAATAACTTATTTGTGTGACTAAATGTACGAGAATAAAATAAACAGCCACACTTGATCCGACTTGTGTGACCATTTCGGAATTACATCTGAGGCTACAGCCACACATTTGAATATTTTCGTGACTATACGTATATGGTAAAAAAAAATTTGATTTTTTAGTCACTTGTAATTTGGGACGTGTGACGGATACAAATAAGTTTGAAACATTAGTGATGCGTGGTTTTGTAACCTTACAACAGGTTTTACCTCTCGAGGGATCTCAAGAGGCTTACAACCCCACCAGGCAGTGTACCTGACCGATGTAGTATAGTGTAGTGGTAAGTACGGGGGATTGATCGTTCTCCACAGGGAATAGTGTTCGTTAGGTATGAAAGACTACTCTAATAGGTCTAAGGGTTGAGGAAGATTCTTTTTATGTTTTTATATTTTTTTATGAAAGCAAGTAAAATCTCGGTTTTGAAAGAGTGGGCGGAATTAGTTGCTAGTCAACTAACCCAAATAACTACAAATGCAAATAAAATAAATAACTGAAAATAAAATGTGGTGAGAAACTTATGTGTAGAGAAATGTGTTTACTTAGATTTCCTTACTCCCTAACTATCTTTTACTGGTTAATTAGTGTGTATTAGTCGCGTGGATGACGGGTGTATTCCTTAATACCATTCGTGGGGTGGCGTACTTACTTCCCCAACTCTACAAGCTCCTACTTCACTCCTATGTCGAGCCGGCTAGGAAGCTCCTAACATGGGATCACTAGAATTCGCTTGTGCATTAAATACAACCATAAAAACCTTTAGTACGCATTTGGTTCATGTTTCTTAAGACGTTCAAGCAAGTTACCAAATAGGAAGTTAGCCAGTTTTCTTAAGCCTAACATAGATAAACAATCATCCAATACAACTAATAACACACTAATAACCAATAATCAATAGCTAGGTTTCATTAGATCTAAGCAAACACAAGATAAATTTAGCCTAACATGTTAATCAAAAGACAAGAATAAGATAGAATCAAACAACACATAGACATATTGAATGATTAATTGATAACTTATCTTCAATGTAACATGGAAGATCTCAAGGCAAAAAGCCTTGAAAAAGAAGCTAAAATCGTCTTAGGGTTTTCTCCCAAAATTCCACACACTAAGCTCTCCCTCTTAATGACAAAAAATTAGAAAACTATATATAGATTTTTACATCTGACGGCGTCACCTTATGGAGTGTGACGCCGTCACCTCGCCGCTTCTAGGGTTCCCGGATGACCTTCTTGACGCCGTCCCTCTTTAGCTCTTCCAAAATCCATTCTGGCTTATCAAGGCTTGACGCCGTCGAACCTTGAACGTGACGCCGTCCCCTTTTGATTTAAGCCGTGACGCCCTTGATCAAGTTAAAGCGTGACGCCGTCAGAATTCACATGCTATTTTCACTGGCTTATCATGAGTAAATTTCACGTCCACTTTTTCTTGCCAAGGCATGACGCCGTCCAGAGTAAACTGTGACGCCGTCAAAGGTAACTTTTGGCCGATTTTTGAGACTTTGCCGTTTTCTTCACTTTTATGCTCCAAAAACGTCCAAAATGCCTCCTTTTCCAGATTTCTCCTCAAAAGTACCTAAAATGACAAAAGGAACGATTTAGGGCGATATTTGATCAAATAAATACGATTTAGGGCTTAAATGACCCCTTAAAAGCGGTACACTTTTCGCTTCATCAAATACCCTTACACTTGAGATTTGCTTGTCCTCAAGCAAATGCGCTTTTATTCTAATCAAAATACAAGTTAGGGGTCATTTAATGCAAACATAAAAGTAATTACAACAAATAATCGTTCCACTTCAATCATAATAAGCACGGAGATTACATACTAGCACCTCACAAGTAGTGTTTAGATACTCACATCTCTCAAGTGTCATCAAAATAAATCTCATAAATGAAAACGGATAATATCTCTCACTACCTGTCATAGCAAATAGATTACCATAGGCTTGGGAAAGGATCGAAAACCTCCTCCACTAGGCGTAAGCACCAAAGATAAACTATCAAAGAGGGCTTTTAAATGGGTTATAACGTTAGGTGTAGGGAAAAGGAAAACACGGTTTTGTTGGATACGGGATATTTTACTGGTGGCGAGTTAAAGATCTTGATCAATTACATGTACTATACAATGTTGCTAAGCCAAGACTAGACTCGATCTTAAGCTAGAAACGAAATAACAAAATAAAAACATAAACATAAAAATAAACATAAAATGAAACGGGATGGTAGTCCGTATGTTTTTTTTCTATTTTTTCTTTTTCTCATTTTTTTGTATTTTTCTTAATTTTTTCGATTTTTTTTTTTTTTTTTTTTTTTTTTTTTTTTTAGACATACACTTTTGCCCTACCATCCAAAATAATACATCATAGGGGCATTGCATTCCCCTTACACTTGAACTTTTACATAACTTTACAAATACTAATCTAATGACTCGAATTAAGATAATTGAAAAACTTGGAGTACTTTTAAAACATTTAGCACATATGGGGGTAATAAATGATGTTCTTCCCCATTACTCCATTATACTAGTACTTTACCCATGAGTCCCAATCGTCCCAAAACAATATGTACAAGGATATGACTCGACTTAGCAACCATGTAATCAACTAGATAATTAACTTGGGTTTAAACAAATGTTGTAACAATAATGCACTAAAAATGAGTGCATACAAGGTAGGCTAAGGCGATTTGGGTGTACATTTAAGTGGGGTGTAACAAATTCTTCCTTTAAGTAAAATGCTTAAAGGTTGAAACGAAAAGATAGGCTCTGAGGGGTGTACTAGGGGTATCGTGTACTAAAAATGAGTACAACGCAAAGGGTGTGGGAGAATTACTTGACCAATGTAGCCAAAGTAATTATAACAAAAACACAGGTGTAAAATAATGGGTTAATCCTAATGCCTCTTATCATGTAGTAAATCTAACTACACGAATGTTGTCTCACTTGTGGCCTTGGAATGGTCCTAACGCAAGTTCTAGAATCTAAGTGCTACCGGTACACACATCATAGCATAAATGCTTTTCCTACCAATTCTAGGGGCGAACCTCACATATTTGGGGGTGGAAAAATTTTTAGTGGTACGGTTTTTTGTGCTAGTCATATAACTCCTATCCGTGAGACGCTCATTAAGACCAAAGTTTCACTCCTATATGTTGTAAAAAATTTTAAATTTGGCACTAAAATTGCCTTAATAGGTATTTCTCTCAGTTTTATTACACATCTACCATTAAACAAACAAAAATCAAGCGCAATTGTATTCTCTAAAATCGTACTTTTACCCTCCCCTTACACTTAAGATGAACATTGTCCCCAATGTTCAAATAACAAGATGTAAAAGAAAAAAGTAAAAGAATGAAATCAAATACTCCCCTGATTCGTTCGGTGGATAATGAAGTTACACGGTTAGATCTTCCTCCAAGGTAATGTTGAAGCTCCATGACTAATGCATCGCCATAAGCTTGATTCCATAAACATCTCCTTGTCCAAAATAACCTGTTAAACCTGAGAAAACAAACACGAAAACCTGCATAACATCGGCGGGATAAAATCTATATATAAGGATATAATGCTTGTGGAATGATAATTTTGCAGATTCCTGGAGATTATAAGTTGGAGATTTTAATAAAAAACTTTTTAAAAACAAAACTTTCAAAAATTTCTGAAAATTAAATCTGACGCCGTCAGGTTATAAACCCTGACGCCGTCAGAAATGACCTGACAAAAATTTTCATTTTAAGTTTCCGGAAAATTTCTGGAAAAACCTTTACCTTACTTCCTGGAATTCCTGCAAAACATCATTATGACTCGATACAAGCATTTGACTCAAACAAACACTAATATGTATGTTAATTTAGTATTATTACGATTCATGTTAATTTGTGTTCTAATAAACCGATTTAGATTTCCCTTACACTTATCTTTTGCAAAATACCTTTATATGTAGTTAAGACGAAGTTAAAAACAAAATAAAGCATTTTCACAAATTACTTTTGAACATGAATCAATAAGAATAAAAATTAAACACACATACGGAAATAAATAAAAACAAGCAAACAAACGAATAAACACACAAAGCAAATAAATAAAATAAAGCTTGGGTTGCCTCCCAAGAAGCGCTTTTCTTTATTAACGAGTCTTGTAGCTAGACTCAAAGTCACGTACATTACGTGATTCCATCATTCATAATGACATATCCCTGATAGATATGATCCTTGTTATCATGGTGGTGGTGTCTCAATCGCTCGACATTTGCGGTCACTTCACCTCCTCCTTTGCTGGTCAAGCTTACTATCCCATCTTGGTGTAAACTTTTAATTGTGTATGGTCCGTACCACCAGGGACTTGGTTCATTGGTAGGTGCTTCCGTTTCTGAATGCCTTAGGAGCACTGAGTCTCCTTTTGTAAATTCAACGGGGTTATTGGTTTGCTCACCAGCCTCAATATAATTGTTATTTCTACCCTTACATTCTCTAATCTCATTTTCCATATAACTCTTAATCCTTGCCTCCCATGCAAGAATTTTCTCTCGAACATTACCACAGACTATATTGGGGTTAGCCTCCATCTTCTTCTGCAGAGCAACATCTCGTATATGTCGTGGGATCGTTGGGAAGTTTATTGTTTTCTTCCCCTTCTTCATTTGGATGGTGCTATTTTCGTAATTGATTTGTGCTCTAGTGGTAGTGAGAAAGGGTGCCCCAAGGATTATTGGCATATTCATATCATTTCTCTCAATGATCATGAAGTCGACCGGATACAGGAATCCGGCAACGTTGACCAACACATCTTCTGCAATTCCTAACGGATACTCATAAGAATGCTTTGCAAAGGAGAGTTTAGTATGGGTGGTGGATGGCAATTCATCGGTCAACTGAACATAAACGGATAAAGGCATCAAATTTACGTCGGAACCTTGGTCAGCTATCGCATCCAGATACTTGTGTTTTCCAATGCTGCATGGTATTTCAAAGACCCCGTAGAATTTCTGCTTTTCCACTAACTTTTGTCCTATGAGGCATTCATACAATTGCCCACCGGGTAATGTGTCAGATTTATCATCCGGTTCCATCTTCTTGGACTTCTTGTTGGGTAGATGAGTACGTCAATAGTTTCTCACCCAATCGTTTATGGTCTCCTTGTTTATTTCGTGCTTCAAGTAATGCCTCACTTGTTGTGACACTGGCGGTTCAACCAATTGGCGCTCCTCAGAGGGCGCCTCCTCTCCCTTGTCGGAATCGCATTTGTAGGAATTGGTGTTTCCATTATTAAGTGGGATGATGTCAATTTTGTTAACTTCCATAGTTATGGATTTCCCTCTTCCATCATTTCCGCCCTCTTGGACGACGGAGGTGGCCGTGACAAATTTAGTGTTAGGAACTTCAGCGTCATTCCTCACCAACACTTTTTCAGGGGCTTTTGTATTTGTATATTCCTTCAAAAGATTCATCATCTCCGCCATCTTCTCTTCCATTTCCTCCTTCTGTTTGTAGACGGCTTCCTCAAATTTTGCCAACCGTTCGGAGTGTTTCGACATGTACTCTCTCATTCGAGCTTCGAATGTTGGACTAAGTTCCTGAGGTGGTGAGTTGGGTTGAGCGTGCTTATGGAAGGGTTTAGCATTTTCCCTAAGGGGTGATTCGGACAATGGTGTTTGCTTAACGCTTGAGACTGAGTTAACTGTTGCTTTTTGTGGACTTAAGGGTCTCTTTTGCTTTTCCATAAGATATGCAACCCTTTTCTCAAGTTCACTAACGCTTTCCTCAGTGATTTGATTGGCTGTATCGGGCGATGAATATGTCTTGACTGCCGAGCGCACGTCGTGGGAGACTTGCCACAATTCATCATCGTCGGATGCAAGCTCATCAATGATCTCCCATGATTCCTCGGCGCTTTTGTCGCGCAATCTGCCCCCGGCGGCTCGATCGATGGCACGCTTGGTGTGGTAATCAACATGGTCATAGAAGATTTGGATTTGAAGCCAGAGATTTATGCCATGATGAGGGACTTTTTGGAGTAAGTCCTTGAATCGAATCCATGCCCCGTAGAGGGTTTCGCCTCGACGTTGTTCAAACATCAAGATATCCTTCCTTAGCTTGGTAGTTCTTCCCGGTGGGAAAAACTGAGCAAGGAAACGAGTGGTGAGATCATCCCAAGAGGTGATGGATCCTGCGGGTTGACGTTCTAGCCACTGACTAGCTTGGTCCCGCAAAGAGAATTGGAAGAGACGCAATCGGGTCGTCTCTCGAGTGGCAACATCAAGGTCTATAGAATCAACGATTTTAAGAAAGTCCTTGAGATGTTGATTAGGATCTTCAGAACGAAGTCCATGGAATGCGCATCCGCTTTGCACCAACCGGATGGTGTCGGATCGCAAGGGTGCGATATTGGCTCCTTGAGTGAGCTCAATGGTGTTTCGATAGCCGTGGTGGCTAGGACGGGAATACTCTCCTAAAGTACGGGCTCTAGGAGGTGGTGGTGGTTGTTGTGGTGGTGGGTTGTGGGGGTTAAGGATATTACCATCTTCCATGATGTCGAATGGTAATGGTTACGAACAAAGACACGAAGAAAATAGATAGACTAAAGAAAACCTAGAAAAATAAAATAAAAATCTCACTAGAAAGGAATTTAGTGAGTAGACCTAATAGAAATAAAAATTCAACCTAAACAATAACTATTCCCCGGCAGCGGCGCCAAAAACTTGATGCGTGGTTTTGTAACCTTACAACAGGTTTTACCTCTCGAGGGATCTCAAGAGGCTTACAACCCCACCAGGCAGTGTACCTGACCGATGTAGTATAGTGTAGTGGTAAGTACGGGGGATTGATCGTTCTCCACAGGGAATAGTGTTCGTTAGGTATGAAAGACTACTCTAATAGGTCTAAGGGTTGAGGAAGATTCTTTTTATGTTTTTATATTTTTTTATGAAAGCAAGTAAAATCTCGGTTTTGAAAGAGTGGGCGGAATTAGTTGCTAGTCAACTAACCCAAATAACTACAAATGCAAATAAAATAAATAACTGAAAATAAAATGTGGTGAGAAACTTATGTGTAGAGAAATGTGTTTACTTAGATTTCCTTACTCCCTAACTATCTTTTACCGGTTAATTAGTGTGTATTAGTCGCGTGGATGACGGGTGTATTCCTTAATACCATTCGTGGGGTGGCGTACTTACTTCCCCAACTCTACAAGCTCCTACTTCACTCCTATGTCGAGCCGGCTAGGAAGCTCCTAACATGGGATCACTAGAATTCGCTTGTGCATTAAATACAACCATAAAAACCTTTAGTACGCATTTGGTTCATGTTTCTTAAGACGTTCAAGCAAGTTACCGAATAGGAAGTTAGCCAGTTTTCTTAAGCCTAACATAGATAAACAATCATCCAATACAACTAATAACACACTAATAACCAATAATCAATAGCTAGGTTTCATTAGATCTAAGCAAACACAAGATAAATTTAGCCTAACATGTTAATCAAAAGACAAGAATAAGATAGAATCAAACAACACATAGACATATTGAATGATTAATTGATAACTTATCTTCAATGTAACATGGAAGATCTCAAGGCAAAAAGCCTTGAAAAAGAAGCTAAAATCGTCTTAGGGTTTTCTCCCAAAATTCCACACACTAAGCTCTCCCTCTTAATGACAAAAAATTAGAAAACTATATATAGATTTTTACATCTGACGGCGTCACCTTATGGAGTGTGACGCCGTCACCTCGCCGCTTCTAGGGTTCCCGGATGACCTTCTTGACACCGTCCCTCTTTAGCTCTTCCAAAATCCATTCTGGCTTATCAAGGCTTGACGCCGTCGAACCTTGAACGTGACGCCGTCCCCTTTTGATTTAAGCCGTGACGCCCTTGATCAAGTTAAAGCGTGACGCCGTCAGAATTCACATGCTATTTTCACTGGCTTATCATGAGTAAATTTCACGTCCACTTTTTCTTGCCAAGGCATGACGCCGTCCAGAGTAAATTGTGACGCCGTCAAAGGTAACTTTTGGCCAATTTTTGAGACTTTGCCGTTTTCTTCACTTTTATGCTCCAAAAACGTCCAAAATGCCTCTTTTTCCAGATTTCTCCTCAAAAGTACCTAAAATGACAAAAGGAACGATTTAGGGCAATATTTGATCAAATAAATACGATTTAGGGCTTAAATGACCCCTTAAAAGCGGTACACTTTTCGCTTCATCAATTAGTCACACTATATATATACATATGTGACAAATATATGTCACACAATTGAAAAGTGTGACCAAAATCCATATATGGTCACACGAAGTAATTGTGTATGTGGCTAAATCATATACTCAAGTTTGTCACACATTATTTAAAAGTGACTAAATCATATAGTCAAGTTGGTCACACATTATTTAAAAGTGACTAAATCATATAGTCAAGTTGGTCACACATTATTTAAAAGTGACTAAATCATATGCAGCACTTAAAGTTTTGACAAAATAAAATTTCCCACTCTCAACTTTTCACAAGCCCCGCCTAAAATTTTCCCCCAAATCAAATTGCCCTCCTTCCCAAATATTTCATTAACCCGCCCATGTTTTTCTATACTCCTTCCCAAATATCATTACACCACCAAAAGTAGATCTGGTCTTCTTCTATCCTCAACACTCTCCTCACCAACGCCACCCTCCCACCACCACCACACTCTCACCAAGACCACCGCTCGCACCACCACCACACTCGCACCAACACCACGCACTCGCTTCAGGAAGAGCTGTTAACAATGAATGGGAATAAATCGTGTGGCATGATTGAGTAAGTGTAATCTATCTCCATCCTATTCTATAAAAAAATGTGTTTTTGACATGTTCAATTTCATAATTTTAATATGTATTATGGGTTGTAAACAGTCCTGAAGGAATTGAGCGTCTATGTTCTGATCTGCACGTTGCTCACACGGATGTGCGGATACTCATGCTCGCTTGGTATGTGTCTGTTGCTTCCATATTCACTCGACATTATCACCATTTGTTTCTCGTGCACTATGTTGTTCACTTGTTCTAGTTACTAATTGGTGTATTGAATCTCCAGGAAATTGCAAGCAGAAAAGCAGGGATATTTCACACTGGTAAGGAATTGTCTATATAATCAAGTTCTAAAACTTACATCTTATTAACGGGTTTATTGCATAAAAATAACCAAAGTATTTTTTTTTCATTTGTAATGTTTAGTCACTGTATTATCTTTATTGCTTAAACTTAAAATTTTCAAACAAATTTCCATTAATATTCTGATTATTAATAATAAAAAATGAAAACAAGAAAAGTGTTGCTGTTACTAGCTGCAAGTGATATAGCTTGCATTGAAAGCGCATATATAACATGCAAGTAGGAAGTTTGGAATTACCTGTAGTTGCTCCAAATTTATTGCCAAGTGGAATTTCTAGTTGTTACTGGTGCCTATAGTTAATTGTAGAGTTTAACTGTTTTGTGTTACTTTTGAAGTTAAAAGTATAGTTAATATGCTATGGTGAAAGTTAATGTTTGCTTATGCTGAAGTTTTTATACTTTTATTTAAGAGAACGAAACTGATTTTTTTGTCAACGTAGTACAAGCTAGGGCCATTTAAAACAAAAAGTACAAGATAGGTTGCGTGTTTTAATTAAATGAGTAGATATTATTGACTTTGAAGTAGAGTTATTTTCAGGAAGAGTAAGATTGAAATGGATGACGAGCGTGTATTGATCGTAGATGTGTGTCAAATAGGAGAACGGATGGTGGCCTAAGTTTAGTGTCTGCCATCTGATCTTATTATTACTCCGTATATTGCATACATAAATGTTAATTACTATGCAGGAATATACATGTAGAGGCAACAGTTAGCAGAACTCTAGGCAGAGGAGGATCAATGCCAAGTTGGTTTTACTTGCCTTAACGAAACAAATTACGATGTTGTGTGTAGTTAAAATACATAAAACTATGATTCGTCATTTCTTGTACATTGGTAGACCTGTAGGTGAAAAGTGATGTTTGCTTGTTTGTTTACGTAATAAATTTGGACCAAAATTTAGTGGCCTTACTGGGTAAATTTCTAAAGTTTCAAATGCTATACAATGCTTCATTGTCATGATTTATAATCTGTGTCAACTGATCAGGGTCATTTCTTAATCATCAGTGAATGATATGGAGACATCATGTGTTTCTCTCATAAAAGAGTTGCAGGTTTGATAAATCCCCTCTTATTTCTCTAGAACCAAACTTACCAACAGTAGTTTTTGGTATAACACCTCATCGGTTTTTTTTTTTTTTTTTTTTTTTTTTTTTTTTTTTTTTGCAGGTTTGAACAATCTCATGGACCTTTGATTGGACCTTCAAATGATAAGGTCTTACATTTGCAGTCAGTGAAATTTTGTTTGGTTTCTTTTGCTCTGTAGAAGTTATTTACTTTTGATAAGGTCTTATCAACTCTCTTTTGTATGCCCAGTTGGTATTGATGGGTGTGATGGATCTGCCAAAGATCGACAGCAAGCTATCCAATCTTTCCAACATTCAAAACAGGCATGTCCAATGTAACTATCATTCATTAAATAATGTGACTTGCAATGTCAGGTTAAAATTGCATTGGTTGGGATACTTGCTGGTAGTAGTGGACTTGACTTGTCAGCTGCACAAAATGTGGTATTTCTAGAATTGCCTGAGAGAATATCTGAATTTCAACAGGTATGAACATGCCGAGTCTCATGTTGTCACATTTTTACTGATGCATGTAATGAAAAGAAGAAAAGTTTGGAGGTTGCTTTCTTTGACTTAATAATAGTAACTATGATGTCACCATATATATGTGGTGGTTCCTTTTTTTCAACTAGTTAATAAGGTTGTGAAAATGATTTACATGAGATTTAGGAATCTTTAAGGGTATATTAGTCTGTTAGTATCCTTGATCTACTACCATATAGTGTAACTAGTGATCCAGTGATGCTCACAGTATGCAACTGGTGATATAGAGTCTGATGAAGTTGTTAATGGACGCACGACTTCTACACAGGGTAGTTTGTTAATATTAGCTACCTAAACAAAAAGACAACATATGCCTCAACCAAATGTGTAATTCAAATTATTCTGCAAATAACTTCAGTTACTTTCATGAATCAGGGATGAGCATGGGCACCACGAGCAGAATTTTCAGGAAAAAAAAACAAGATGGTTACTTCTCATTCTGCAAATAACTTCAGTTACTTTCATGGATCAGAGAAAAGATAAAAATGTTGGACGAAGAACATGAAGCCCTCGTTGAAACTGCTAGTGTATTAGTTACAACTGTTAGTACTGCTAGTCTATTAGTTACAAATGTTAGTTATAAGTTAGTACTGTTGGTTCATATAGTTAGCACTGCCTATATGATATGTATTAATGGTTCAGTTATATACATTCTAATTTTATTGTATTTGAATTTGTTTTGATATATATTGATTTCTTAAATGTGACTAAAAGATGTATATAGTCACACTTATTAACACTTTTGGTGATTGATTGCTTAATTCGTTGTGTGACTAAATATTATAAAAGGCCACACAAAAAAAATTCATGTGGCAATTGGATGATCAATAGTCACACAAAATATAAATCTCTTCACTTTAAACAACATATGGTCACACTTATTAACACTTTTGGCCACTTTATGCTTAATTGTATGTGACTAAATACCCAAAACAAATATGCTTTGTGTGACTAAATATTACAAAAGGCCACAAAAACATAAAATTCAAGTGGCCATTGGATGAACAATAGTCACACAAAATACACATTTCTTCACTTTAAACACCATATGGTCACACTTATTCACACTTTTGGCCACTTTTTTTTAAATTGTATGTGACTAACTCGAAAAAAACAACACACGTTGTGTGACTAAATCATCACAAACGTCACATTTATTATATTTTCATGTGTCCATAGGATGGGAAATAGTCACACATACTAATAAATCCAACAAAACTTGTGCCTAATTAGTCACACATTTTCGGGTTTTGGTCACTCTTTTTCAATGGAAACGGCCACAAACTAAACAATGTGACCATATGATACCTACGGTGGCGCGACTTTTCTTCACACACACCCAAAAAAAGTGTGTGACTATATGCATATAGTCACGCATTTTTGGTGTGACCGTAGGCCAAATCTGTACTAGTGCAAATGGTAACCTAAAAATCGGACTCTACTGATGGAATCCTTGCTTCGCCACCAAAAACATCTCTGCCTCTCATCGGATCTAACAAAGCATCCCTTATTTTCTGTATAAAAAAATCGACCTGTAATTAATTATTAGTTAGGTTAGTTTGCGTAAGGCAGATTTGGGTGTGTTATGAGTTTTTTTTTTCGTTTTTTTTTTTTTTTTTTTTTTTTTTTTTTTTTTTTTTGTAAGATGAAGAGGTGGATGTGCGTGGAAGGTTATAGAAACTATCCAATGTGTTGCACACGTGTACATAATGGCAAGCTGTATTACCATATATTATAATAATAATGTGAATAGTAAATGGGCTTCCTCAATTCAGCCAATGAGGAGTAGCCCCACATGTAATTAACCAATAATAATGTAAACAGTAAAACTCCTTCCTCAATTCAGCCAATGAGGAGTAGCCACACAGGGTACCACAACTGTTAGTGTATTGTTGTGACCAATAAGGTTTGAGATTAACGTTGTTAAGATGCATTTAATTGCTTTGACCAAAAACCATGGTTAGTATATATTATAATATTAAATTTTGGTATTTTGGTACGAAATTTCGGGTATATTTGGCGCAGAGCAGTGTGGAGTTTTTTGGGGCGGTGAGTAATGAGCATTTTAATTTTAGTGGTCGTTTGGCAAAGGAGCGTTGAGTATTTTGATTTTTAGTGGTAGTTTGGCAAATGAGCGGTGGGTTGTGGCTATTTTGTAGGAAGGTTAATTTTCCAATGCTTGTTTAAGAATGTGTGGCAAAAGAGCAGTTAGTTGTGACTTTAGTCTTTGTTTATGTGTTATCTTGCTATGGATGCATCTGTAGATGCATATATCCTAGTTATTTGGCCTCAAATGAACGTGGAATATATGTTGTTGTCTTGTACGTAAGTAACATCCGGTCATTTTACACATATAACCATGTTCTATTTAAACGAGGTTTTTAACCCGCGCGTTGCCACGGGAGGTTTGCATATGCATGTTTCTTTGTTGTTTTCCAGTTTGTGGACATGTTCCTTTTGCAAAATATAAACTGTAAAAAGCACAAATGAATAAAAAAATAGTCATACAGATAAGTTTACATAGCAGTTTTTGCTCCTATGGGGCAAATGTTTCACAAAAGAAATACATGTTTTGACACATATTTGGTCTGCTACAGCCAAATATTGTGCAAAGCACAGGTGCTGCTTTGAGCTAATTTCCTAGTCTAACTATACATGATCATAGCTGCCTTGCATACAAAGGTAGACCAGTTTTTGGTAATCTTAGAATGGAAGTAAACCGTGTTAGTATTTACAGGGACGTAGTCTACAACAAAAGGTTGACGTTTGCGGCTGCTATGATTATTTTAAGTTCACTTCGATTTCTGCTTTTGAACATTTTTGGATTTTGGATGCTCTTCTGTTGAGGTCTCTGCCATTGCTACATGAATCAAAATCAGAGGCTCATTAGTCACTAATAAGATGTAATTAAGAGATACCAAAAGTAATTAGACATTTTTTTTAATAAGTAAGGAATACAAAAATGATAGATAAGATATACTGTTAACGTTTAGTTGTTTATTTCTAGTAACTTTTAAAGGCTGCAACTTAATAATGTTTGATTCTTTTGGATTTTAGTATGATTGAACAGAAAAAGGCAAGTAGTAGAATAGTTGCTACCATTTTGAACGGTTATAATGCATCGTTGTGTATACCTAGATAGATGTGTACATGGCTATTGGCATTAAAAAAGTAGTATATGTGGTTGTAGTGTTTTTTATGTCTGACACTAATAAGCCAAATGAAATAATGACTTTGGACAATGTTTGAGACAGTAGACTGTGGCGAGAATAGAGTAAATGAGCCTAAACATTGTTTCTTTGAACACACCTACCTTACATGTTATTTGTGGCTGGTAAGGTTGGACACATGTCAAGAGTTGGTTTTAAAAAAATTGTTACCATGTGATGGTTAAGTACATCTGTTGTGTATATAAGTAGTTCTTATGTATGTGTCATTGTGGCTCATATGTCATTTACCATTTGTAAAAAAGTTTGTGAACAAAGATGGCCTCAACTCCTAATTTTGATGAATTGAAAGAAGCATGCGGTTCGGATATGTTGCACCATGCATTTTGTTTATTGTTTTTGCATGATGAGGCTGATAATGAAGGCCTTGTCATGCTGTTTAGTGAAAAATGTGATGACGTGCGAGCCAGTATTGGGAAAAAAAGGGAATTGCTTAAAGAGGGTGGAAGTTTGAATGTGTCTGATCTTGTGGTTGTTAACGGTCTCGAATGCCTGCAGGAATCACAGTATAAGGATTTTCAGTTGTTGGCTGCGTTGGTTGTTCTTCTCGATCTAGTACGTGAAGCACGTGCCGAGAAGCGGCGCCATGTGGTCACGATGGAGCAGTTTAATTAGGGTGTCTTTGTGTGGTTTTAGGTGTGGTTGTGTTTTTTAGTAGAAGTGTATGTAGGTTTCTGTTCCTGTTTAATATTATGGTCATGTGTTGGTGCTTAAGACTATGGCCTTAATCTCTGTATCCATCATTGTAAGATATTGTACTATGAATAAAACTTGGTGGTTTTATGTAAAATGATATGCAACTGAATAATTTTTTTTGGTATTTAGAAATAGTAAAACCTGTGAAGTTGTGTAAGTGCAAAAAGTTTGTGAACAAAGATGGCCTCAACATCCAATTATGATTGAACAGATGTGCCTAGTTTGCCTTATACAGATGGGCATTTTGTTTTTTTCCTTTCAGAAGAGAATCATGTGAGCCTCTTTTTTTGGTTTGGTTTCCCTATTTAAAATAGCTGAAATGCACATTTATTTTCATAACTCATTTGATAAGTGTCTAACAAAAGCAAGAAAACAGAATGTCTAGACGTCCTAAGTGTGATCAGCTCAGAGCTGAGGCTAACTCTAAAAGTGTGGCTCTACAATCGGAGGAGATTATGTATATGTGTTTAGTCTTATTATGGTTAATGCTAGCTGATACTGAGAATTTCAGTTAAGTGAAGGTGCGACACTTACCTTTTTTGCTTTTTAGATCCTGCGCTTCTTCTTGAAAAAGTGGTCGCTTGACTGCTTTGTTCTTGATCTCTCCACCTTTGACCTCTTCTGAATCTTCTTGGTTTGTTATTGTGAGAGTCACCGGCGGTGTTGCTAGTTTTTATTCATAAATAATCAGAAAATGCATATGTATATCTTATCTTTAAATAATAGAAAGGATTAGGTAAAATGGTGGTACCTAGGTTTGCTTCTATTGCTGTAGTTGTTGCTTCATGGCATTTTTTTCTTGTTGAAGACCTGATCTAGAATGAAACTTGTTGTTTTGGCTGTTGTGTTGTAATGGATTTGGAAAACATTTTTTTCGCCTTCAATTGCAAATATCTCTGGTGGTATTTTCTGCAGGTCTGCTCCTTTGTGGTTCGCAACTAACTGTGGAAATGAATATTCCATCACGTCATCTGCTGTAGGTGTAAAGAAAGTGACTTCAGCTGTTGCAGATGGATCGGTGATGAATGCTTTGAAATTATACCTGCGCAATATTCAAGAATTGAAAGAACTGTTATTTTTATTTTTTATTTTTTTGCTTTCCTAAGTTTGTATGAAGGTGTGTCATAACATCACGTACTTATACGATGGTTTAGGCTGCCTCCCATGGTTCAAACACCGGTAGACTCCATTATCCTCTTTCAATTTCGAGCTACATTCGTTGCAAGACATGTAAAACCAATCTCTTTTTATGTTGATGCTGGTTATTGTTGCTTCAGTTGTGAATTGAACTCCCTGGAAATGTGCATGCAAATAGCTAGTTATCCATTCAATTTTTTATGAGAGGTATTTGTTATGTTTTGCGTGCATTCTTGATGTATTTGGTTATGAATCATACAAAATTTACCGTGTAACTGTCTGCAGTTTGTCTTAAAAGTGTCTTCAAAGGAAATCTGTTGCGAAATTTTTCTTTTTCAATATCTTGATATGGTGTCTTGCAAATCCGTAATGGTGGATTAACAGCATGCCTTGCTCTATATTTGTTTGACATCCAAAAGTTAGAATTAATCTGTTTTTATAAATGTTCAGATAAACATGTGGGCATTTTCAATTTTGGGTTGCAAGACTCTTACTGTTCTCTTGATTGTTTAGCTTCTGGTATGTCTGGGTTCAAGTAACAATATGTTGCAGATGTCGCTGTTAGTTGGTAATCTGCAAAAACAGTTTTTGACATCGGTGTAAGAATTTTATATCTGCATGTAAAGTTAATTTAAAGTATGAATGCAATACCTCTGTATTTTGACACGCGGCAAGAGCTGACTGCAATGATAATTGGTTTTTCCATTGTGTCAAGGTCTGCGTCTTCAAAGTTTTTTGCCGTGTCATCCCACATAGTGAACTCAACAACATTACCGCTGCCATATAAGCAAATCATTAGAGAGATAAAAAAGGGGTCAAAGTATTGTTTTGTGGTATAAGTATTTGATATAAGTGCACGTACTTTAAGTTTTCTATATCCACTTTTCTATAGATAGTTTGGTCTTCGTTTGGACTTCCCTTTTTTTTATCTCGCCAACTGAACCTAGACATCCTATGTAATCTGTAAGTAAATAAGTTTTAGAATTTTAATATTTTGTTATGTCCAAAAAAGTTAAGAAGTAAAACATGACCTGTGAGTATTGGGTAATGCATTCTCCCTGTCGCATCTTCTCTAGGAATCCTGGAATGAAGTTGGTTGTACGAAACAAAGTCAAAGTAGTGATTTGGAATACTCGTTGTTGTTGTAAGTTCAAACTTTGTGATCCTTCCAAATCTGAGGCTTGTTCTGTTATTAATGGTTTGCTGATAAGGGTTGGTAGGTTCACACATGAATTCGGAGATTTTGTAGACTGAGCCCACGTTAATTTTTGGGTTGAAATGATCAATATCTCTGATATTCATATTTGCTTGTATTGCGTTGCCCTATTTATATTCATATGATGTTATACAAAATTCAATGTTTAATGTGGCTTGTTTATAGGACATGAGTTATTACATACCTCTCGATCTATCAAGATACAGCATAATCCAGTTTCGGTTTTTTTTCCATTTTTTTGGTAAGTTACTACGACCCATTTTCTGTAAACGCGAGCCTCAAGTGTTTTGTCATACGATGTGGGTCGCAGCTCAGCAATTGTTACTTCTTGCATTGCAGCGGCAGTTGCAAGTGTTCTTTCATTAGACGTAGGTTGTGCTGCTTCAGTAGGTGTAGCATTTGTTGGGTCTTGCATACCACCGGTAATTGCAAGTGTTTTGTCATGTGTTATTGACTGCTGCTCAGTAGATGTAGTGTTCTCCATTTAACTGTCAAGAGGGGAAAAAAATAAAGTGAGCCTGAAACCGAAAGTGAAAAGCATTAATGATACACACATATATCATTGAAATAACAGCACAATATGAGAGACAACATAGCAATCTTCTATAGTAAATTTACCTGTATCCAATTATTGTAATGGTACTTTTATGAAAGCAAAAGAGAGTGAAAGGAAAAAAGTATGCACACAGAGAGAGTGAAAGCAAAAATTATGCACATATATAATATATACACATAAAGCAAGCAGGCAAATTTAAAGTTGGTTGGCGTGTATTTTTTTGAGAAAGTCTCTGTAAACTATATTTTTTGTGACATTTGGTGGTGCATTTTCTTGCTGTTTCATAAGAATTTTGAGACCGTGTGGGGAAGTTGCTCTAGACAGAGCCACATACAATTGGCCATGGCTAAAGATCGGTTCTGGCAGATATATGCCAATTTTGTTTAGGGATTGGCCTTGGCTTTTGTTGATTGTCATAGCATAACAAAGCTTTATAGGAAACTGGGTTCTTTTGAATATGAAAGGAAGGTTAGGATCTTTATGCACTAAGGTGATTCTGTGTATAAAAACCTTCTCGCCAACTTTTGTACCGGTAATGATCTGCGCTTCATTAAGCTTTGACATCAAATGTGTGACTATCATCCGTGTACCATTGCATAAACCGGCTGCAACATTCACATTTCTTAATAGCATGATTGGTGCTCCTACTTTTAGTTCAAGCTGATGTGGAGGAAAGCCAGAGAGTTTAAATGTGTTTAAATGCTCAGCCGGGTATAACATTTCTGTTTCAGCTCCAGTGTTTCCAGAAGTTATTGCTACATCATAACTTGCGTAGGTTGTCATGTCACCTTGAACCATCAAAAGAACCTTTGAGTTTATAATGTCTGCAGTATCATTTTTTGGACATACAATGGCTTTTTGTTGAAGAGTTGTTGCTGAAGGTGTGTGTAGTGTGGGCTGGTCATAAATGAATTCTATAAGATTCAACAAACCTTCATCATCATCTTCAATGCAATACCTTGCTGGAATATCAATCCATGATGCATCTTCTTCATCTTCTTTAACACTGTCTGTTAGGAATATGAATATTCAGTTGAAGACTCGGCCACCTTGAGTACTTATTAGCACATCATAGCTCGTAGGATAACTAGTAATATTAGTAGTAGCTTAGTTATTATTATTAGTATTGTGGAGTGGGTCGGGTCTTTACCCACTGTCAGCTCGCTCCACAGCCCGCTAGGGGCATATTATGTAAGAACTATAAATACCCTTTCCCACACAAGGGAAAGGGTGGAACTTCTCATTTTATCTAATCTAATACACATACATTTCTCTCTCTAAGTTCCCACCTTTCTCTCTCTAACTTCTCATCTAGTTCGATCCATAACAAGCTCCAATCTTGTGTTTATGTGTTAGTGAATATCATACAATTGGTATCAAGAGCCATGGTTAGGTCCATGTGTGTTGATGTTCACGGATTTGTGTAGTTTGGGGTTGTTTTTGGTTCGAATAGTTTGCTCCTAAAAATCCATTTTACGCTTTGTTTAGAGGTTAAAAGTTGTTAAATCTTGTACTTTCTAGCTTAGGGATTACATAGGAGTAGTGTTTGGTGTTTGGAATCACAGATCTAGGCGTTGTGTGGTGGTTTTTGGAATATTAAAAGGTTGTTCGTGGTGGAGGTTTGTCTCACGGTAAAAAGTTCTTCGTGGCGATTTGTGTCTGGCTGGGAAAGAAAAGTAGCGATTTGTGTCTTTCTCGAGTTAGCTATTTGTCCCTTTACCGGATTTGGCAAAAACAACAAACAGCTACGATAGCGACTTGTTTGGCGTTTTGTGGCTGGTGTTTTGTCCCTGATAGTGACTGTTCTGTCTTTTAGCAACTTAGCGATTTGTGTCTGGCGTTTTGTGTCAAAGTAGCGACTTGTCCAAGTTTTAGAAAGTGGCGTTTTGTGTGTAGCGACTTGTCTCTGTCAAGATAGCGATTTGTCCTATTTCCAAAAGTAGCGATTTGTCCTGTGACTGGCGTTTTGTCCTATTTCCAAAAGCAGCGATTTGTCCTAGTTCCAAAAGTAGCGACTTGTCTTGTGACTGGCGTTTTGTCCTATTTCCAAAAGCTAGCATTTTGTGTGTAGCGACTTGTGTCAATCAAGACTAGCGTTTTGTGGGTAGAGATTTGTGTCCATCAAAGTAGCGATTTGTCCTGTCAGAATAGCGATTTGTCTGTGGCGTTTTGTATCTTCAGGGTAGAGATTTGTCTGTGGCGATTTGTCTATTGTGATTTGTAGTGGCTAGTTACTCTTAGTTTACGGTTTGTTTCTTGGTGATTTTAGAAAGTCCCGCGAAAGATTCGATTTCTCGGTTAAATCACAAGATCTGTAAAATCCCGTATTTACTATGGCTACCATATCAAGCCCCTCATCAGATGATATTCAAGCAGCAGGATCTGACACTCGTCCACCTATGCTAGATAGGACGGACTATGAATCTTGGGCACAACGAATAAGACTTTACTGCTTGGGAAAAGAAAATGGAGCAAACATTCTTAAGTCCATTGATGAAGGACCATTTCAGATGGGTACCACCAGAGATGTTGTTACTACTGGTGAAGATGGCACAGTCACACTTGGAATTGACAGACCTCGCGAGTACAATGATCTTAATGATGAAGAAAAGAAGAGGTATGATGCTGACATTAGAGCTTCAAACATTGTTATTCAAGGTCTGCCAAAGGATGTATACAAGCTCATCAATTTCAACACTAAAGCTAAAGCTGTGTGGGACAATGTTAAAATGTTGTTGGCGGGGTCAGAACTCACAAAGGAAGATCGTGAGTCACAGCTGTATGATGAGTTCGAGCATTTCAAAATGAACCCAGGAGAGAATATCACAGACTACTATGTGAGATTTCATAAGTTGGTGAATGATATGAGGATGATCAGAATGACTATGCCCAACATCCAACTAAACTCAAAGTTTGTGAACAACATGACTCCTGAATGGGACAGATTTGTTACTGCTGTCAAACTCAACAAAGGTTTAAGGGATACCAACTATGAACAGCTGTATGCCTACCTGCAACAACATGAGAAGCATGCTGCCTACGATCGAGTGCTGAGAGAAAAGTTAAATCCTTCAACTCCAAATGATCCACTGGCTTTTATGACAAATGTTCTACCAACAACCCAATCATCATCCAACCCAAGCTATCATCAACTTCACTCACCAGTACCTGCTATGAGTTCTCAACTTGACTCAGGCTACTCTCCGACCGACAAAATGATTGACAACCTCACCAATCAAGTATCATTACTGGTTCAACAGTTTAAAGCATCACTCCCTCAGACCAACAATCAGTTAAGGAATTCATCCAACCCACGCAATCTAGCAATGGTGGAGGATGGGAAAATTGTGGTTCAGAATGTGCAAGGGAGAGCTGGAAGAAACATGGGTCGAGGTTATGTGCAGAATAGAGCAGGGAATGCCAATCAGGGGCAAGGGAAACAGATCAAGTGTTATAATTGTGGGGGGCTAGGACACATTGCCAGAAACTGCAATCAACCTAAACGTCCTCAGAACTCAGATTACTTCAAAGACAAGATGCTGTTAATGCAGGCTCAAGAAAATGGAGCCGTATTGGATGAGGAAGAGTTATTGTTTTTGGCTGGTGATGGGGGAAATACGTTTGATGAAGATGTGGATGAGCAACCAGTGCAGGATCTAGCTCTTAACGACCCCAACATCTTCAAAGCGGATGATTGTGATGCATTTGACTCAGATGTAGATGATGAACCTACTGCTCAAACCATCTTCATGGCCAACTTGTCTTCCTTGGCTTCATCACCTCGACAAGTTGGTTCCTCTAGTGCATCTGTGATATCTGAGGTACTAAAAATTTATGACACATATGATATAGTTGATGGACAAAAGAATCCCAAAGAAGTACAACATGCAGATGTTTCTGATTCAAATAATGTTGACATGGAAAATAGCAATATTATTTCATATGAACAGTATTTGAATCACAACAACTCGCCTGATGTACCAAATGGTGAATCTTCTGTAAATAATAATGCTTGTGTTATAAGTAATGTGTGTGCCTTAGATAATGCATGTAACATAGATAATGCATGTGAGTGCCATGAGAACAACTTGCCTGTCCCTGATGATAACTTGATCACTAGACTAAACATTTATAAAGAACAAGTGGCTATGTATGAACAGCGTGCTAAGTTTGAACTTAATAAACACGAGCAGAAATTAGAAGGTCAAATGAGTACACTTATTAAAGAGTCTAGAGTAAGAGAAGAAACATTAAAACAAGAGTTGAATTCTTTGAAAAATCAGCTAGAACAGTCTGTCAAATAGAAACAGGAAGTACAAAATTGTATAACTACACTTAAGCTAGAATTCAAAGAAAAAGAAAAGGAACTCTTAAATGATTTTTCTAGACTCAAAACCTTAAAGAATAAGCTTGAAGTTAAGTTGTACACACAAGACCAAACCAGACAGACTGCCCAAATGATGTATAAGCACAGAAAGTTAAGTGACAAGCATAGTGAAAGCAATGTAGGTGAATATTAAATAGCTATTCATGAGATTGCTAAGGTAGCCCAACCTGCATTAAATGATTCCAATGTGATGTTTATGCCTAATCATGACCCGCCTGAGCATATCTACACTAAAGAAGAGGATGAGATAAGTGAGAGAACAAGGGAAAGAATGAATGAGAAAATGAGGGATCCCGAGTGCATAGCCAGACGAATAATAGTCAAGCCCCATGACTATAGTGAGGAAAATCGTTTGACTGTGTTTGCTCCTCAAAAGAAGTTAACACCTGAACAGATATTCTGGAAACAAGATAATGAAAAACTTAAGGAAGAAAAACTTAAGGCCAACACCCCTCTCATTAGAAAAGTTGCGTCCATAACGGTGTATCCTCCCAATACACCAAGGAATTTGGTGCCTTTGTCTCTTCCCACTGAATGCAACACCTTAATTAGCTTATATGTGCTTTGGCAACTATTTGCTGATTTCGATAAAACATGTAAGAAGAGAATCACACCAACCGGCATTACTGAGGGGGAAAGGTGTTTTGAACATGCAAAAAGGTGTTACTTAACTGAGGTCATGCCATTCTTTAAACTACTTAAAGAAAATTTTGAAGGGTTGCAAACTGCCCTCAACACAGAAATAAAAGAAATGAAAGTAGTGTTTAAAGACATGGAAAATGAGGTGAATGAATATGCAATAGAACTTAAGAGTCGTGAGATTGAAAGAAAAAACATACTCATCACTAATGACAACTTGATTGCTAAATGTATTTCACAAGATGTATTTTACACTGCTACTGATTCTGCATTGTCTGCTTGTCAATTTCATGAGTATGCTATTGCGTTAAATGTCACCCGAATTGTTTGTTGAGCTTGAGGGGGAGAATTTAAAATTGCTTGAAAAAATTCAAAATGATGACCATGATAATATGGTTAAACGTTTTTCAAAACTAGAAGTTGATTATCTAAATTTGCAAATGAAACATCAACATTTAAATGAAAAACACAAAATATCAAAGGACAAGACATCCTTGGATGCTCCTGAATTTGATACTTATTTTGAATTAAGCAAACGAGATGAGAAAATTCAAGCTCACACGAACACGATTCGACTGCTGAGGGCCCAAATTGCCCAATTGAAATCCAACAAGTGTGATGAGTATGGCTCCAATAAACCTCCGCCTTTAGATTCTCAGTATTTTCAATATCAAAACACCATAAATAAGTTACATCATGAAAATGAGTGTTTTCGAGAAGAAAATTCTAAAATCAAACAACATTACAAAGAGTTATATGATTCTATTAAAGTTACAAGAAGCAATCATAATGATCAAATAACCTCTTTGTCAAATGAAATTGAGAATCTTAAGGCTCAGGTGAAAAGTAAAATGCCATGCACCACTTGTAATTGTGATGCACCAAAGGCTACTGCTAGTAAAAAGTATGATGTTGATGTTGGGCGTATTCCATTTAACCTTAGAAATAATAGCTTTGCCCATCAAACATATCTCGATCATCTTAGAGAGGGCCTTGACACACTTCGTGAGGTAGTTAAAGAGGATAGAACTGAAAAGCCACTTGATAGGGCAGTTGTTTATGCCTGCAAACTCACGAAAAGGATTCAGGAAAACTTAGAATATGCCATTGGCTCAGTCCCTAAGTTTAACAGCCATAGAGATAGATTTGTTGCATCATCATCCACTGTTAAGAACAAACATCTAGCCTTTGATTTACCATGTACAACGTCAGAACCCAGCACATCAAAATCAGGAAAACATGTGTTAGTGAAACAAACTAATGTTCCCATCGTTACTTCTACAGGAGTGAAAAGTGACACCCAAGCTAGCGGGTCAAAGCCTAAAGGCAATACAAGGAATGATAGGACAGCGCCAGCTAAGAGTGATCACAAGAAGAGTGTAGAAGCCCAACCTAGGAACAATAAGTTTGCAAAGACTAGATTGAATCGTGTTGATTCTAGTATTAAAAGTACTGTAATTAATTCGAATTCTAATGCGGTCTGTAAAACATGTGACAAATGCTTAATTTCTGCTAATCATGATGAATGTGTTGTGTCATTTCTGATGTCTCATGCACCACCCCATGTTAATTATGTTAGAAAAATTGAAAGAAGTAAGAAAGTTTGGAAGGCAACAGGAAAAACTTTTGCAAATGTTGGGTATCAATGGAGACCCACTGGAAAGAAATTTGCTTTAGGAAATAAACATCCATTACCTAAGGTGAATAAACATAAGAATGTAAAAGTTAAGGAATTGAGACCAACAGGTCGAATTTTGCCCTTAGGAACACAATGCCTTCATCATAAGTCATCTGCTGAACCTAGGGTAGATTCCACTATAGTACCCTCAGTGATTGATACTTCTGTTACTCCTGAATTTGTGTGTGCTAACCAAACGGACCCCAACTGCACGTGGGGATCCACATATTTCAGTTATCCATCGTTGTCTATCTTTAAATGCAGGTCGTACAAATCATCCTTTGGTATTTGGACTCAGGCTGCTCTAAACATATGACTGGGGATCGCTCACGGCTCAAGAACTTCGTGAAAAAGTTTATCGGGACAGTTAGATTCGGGAACGACCACTTTGGTGCGATTATGGGTTATGGAGATTATGTGTTCGGTGACAGTGTAATCTCAAGGGTATACTATGTGGAAGGATTAGGGCACAATCTGTTTTCTGTGGGTCAATTTTGTGATTCAGATCTGGAAGTGGCTTTCAGAAAACATACATGTTTCGTCAGAGAATTGGATGGTATAGATCTCCTCAAGGGCAGTCAGGGCACCAATCTATACACCATATCGATTGAAGAAATGTTGAATTCCTCTCCCATATGCTTGCTTTCAAAAGCCTCTAAAACAAAATCATGGCTGTAACATCGTCGTTTGAACCACTTGAACTTCGGTACCATAAATAATCTTTCCCGAAAAGATCTTGTTAGAGGGATGCCCAGACTAAAATATGAGAAAGATCATCTCTGCTCTGCTTGTCAACTGGGCAAAAGCAAGAAACAAACACACAAGCCTAAAACCATTAACACCAACTTGGAAGTTCTTCATACCCTCCACATGGATTTGTGCGGTCCAATAAGAATACAAACCATAAATGGAAAGAAATATGTTCTGGTGATAGTAGATGATTATTCTTGGTTCACATGGGTAAAGTTTTTGAGAACCAAGGATGAAACTCCAGAGGTTATCATTAAACTGATAAAACAGCTGCAAGTAAGGCTCGATAAAACTGTCAGAATCATCCGCACTGATAATGGTACTGAGTTTGTTAACCAACAACTCAGTAATTTCTATGAAAGTATTGGCATCACGCATCAGAAAAGTATCCCTCGCACTCCTCAACAGAACGGAGTTGTCGAACGAAGGAACCGTACTCTGGTGGAAGCTGCAAGAACCATGCTTATATTTTCAAAGGCACCGATGTTTCTCTGGGCAGAGGCTATTGCAACAGCATGTTACACCCAAAACCGATCTCTAATTCATCATGTTCATGAAAAGACTCCCTACGAGTTAATTCATAACAAGAAACCAGATCTTTCCTTTCTTCGTGTGTTTGGCGCACTTTGCTATCCAACTAATGATAGTCAATACTTGGGAAAGTTAAGAGCTAAAGCAGACGTAGGTATTTTTGTTGGATATGCACCAGACAGTAAAGGGTATAGAATCTATAATAAGAGAACCCGTAAAATCATGGAAACCATTCATGTCACGTTCGACGAGCTGAGTGAGAAACCTGCTTCAGGACAAATTAGTTCTGGATCCGATCTTAAACTTTTGACACCTGGACCCATTAGTTCAGGACTTGTACAGAATTCCACGCCTGCGGATTCTTATGTACCACCTACATGTGAGGAGTTGAAGAAGTTATTTGATCCTATGTTTGATGAATACTTTGAGCCAACGAATGAAACCATCCCAAGTGCACCAGCTGTACTTCCTATGGCTGAGGCTCAAGCTCCGCAAGGCACAGAAGGCCCAACAGCTTTAGTATCAGTCAGTCTTAATGCTCCAGCTGCCAGTCAATCGCCTTCGTCATCAAATACTCAATCCTCTCCAGTACTACAAGAATCTGCAAATAACCATTCTTTGGAAGTTAATCCTTTTGCTCCTGTTGATGAGGTTCCTTTTGAAAACATATTTGCTCCTGAACATTCATCAGACACATCCTCTCTTGAAGAAAACAGCACTGCTACATCAGTTCAAAACCCTCAACCTCACGACCATCTCAGAAAATGGACCAGCGATCATCCAATCGACAACATCATAGGCAATCCCTCACGTCCAGTATCCACACGTAATCAACTAGCCACTGATGCACTATGGTGCTTCTTCAATTCTGTGCTGTCCAAAGTCGAACCTAAAGATGCCAAAGAAGTAATGACAAAAGATTGTTGGTTCGAGGCTATGTAGGATGAAATTCATGAATTTGATCGACTTGAAGTATGGGAATTAGTGCCTCCTCCAGAACTTGCAATGATCATTGCTTTAAAGTGGATCTTCAAAGTGAAACTTGATGAGCATGGTGATGTGTTAAAGAACAAGGCACGGCTAGTTGCAAAAGGGTTCAGACAAGAAAAGGGCATTGATTTTGAAGAATCGTTTGCTCCGGTTGCTAGAATTGAAGCCATAAGAATCTTCCTTGCAAATGCTGCTAGTCGGAATATGATAGTCTACCAGATGGATGTCAAAACGGCCCTCTTGAATGGAGACTTAAAGGAAGAAGTTTATGTGAGCCAACCCGAAGGATTCGTGGATGCTGAACATCCTACTCATGTTTACCGCTTGAAGAAGGCTCTTTATGGGTTGAAGCAGGCGCCAAGGGCATGGTACGATACATTGTCTAAGTTCCTTCTAGTGAACGGGTTCTCCAAGGGTGTTGTTGATCCCACACTATTCACCAGGAAGTCAAGAAAACATCTACTACTTGTTCAGATTTATGTAGATGATATCATCTTTGCTTCAACAGATCCTAGTGAATGTGATAGATTTTCAAAGGAGATGAATTCCAAGTTCCAAATGTCCATGATGGGACAAATGTCATTCTTCTTAGGATTACAAGTTTCTCAAAGTCCCGGAGGCATATTCATTAATCAATCCAAATACGCCAATGAGATCTTGAAAAAGTTTGGATTCGATTCAAGTGAGTCTGTTGACACTCCCATGGTTGATAGAACAAAGCTGGATGAAGATCCTTCAGGGATTCCAGTAGATAAAACAAAGTATCGAAGCATGATTGGATCTTTGATGTACATCACTGCTAGTAGACCAGATCTTCTGTTTGCTGTGTGTATGTGTGCTCGGTATCAATCCAAGCCAACCAAAAAGCATGTTGAAGCAGTGAAAAGGATCTTCCGATATCTTCAAGGCACAGTTCATATGGGTCTCTGGTATCCTAAGGACACAGCAATGGAGTTAACGGCTTATGCTGATGCTGATCATGCGGGATGTCAAGACACTCGTCGTAGTACTTTAGGAGGAGCTCAGTTTTTAGGGGAAAAGTTGGTTAGTTGGTCTTCTAAGAAGCAGATGAGTACTTCCATATCATCTACTGAAGCTGAGTACATTGCCATGTCTGCTTGCTGTGCACAAATCCTTTGGATGCGATCACAACTTTCAGACTATGGATTCTCATACAACAAAATTCCCCTATATTGTGACAACAAAAGCGCCATTGCTCTTTGTTGTAACAATGTTCAGCACTCCAGGTCAAAACACATCGACATCAGGCATCACTTCATCAGGGAACAGGTGGAAAAAGGAATTGTGGAACTATACTTCGTGAGGACAGAGTTTCAGTTAGCTGACATCTTTACCAAGGCTCTCCCAAGAGAAAGGTTTCAGTTTATTCTCCCATGTCTTGGGATGAAGAGCCTGACACCTGAAACCCTCAAGAGTCTTCAGGAAGAAAGGTAGGAGTAATGGATTGACTTCATATATCCTTGTACATAGTTGTATATATCTTAAAACAAAAAGAAAATACAAAAATATAAAACCTATAAAAACCATAAAAATTGAAAAATCAGAAAATACCAAAAATAGTCCTACCTAGGCATGTCTTCTGTTTATCGATAACATTTACGGATCTAGAAATGTCATTCAAAAATGACACGGATCTTTAAATGAAGCTCGAGCAGAAGTTATACTAATCAGTTAAAACATGTCTTAATGGCTTGCTATTACTTCAGATAGCAACCCGCGCTATACATTAAGGAAAGCTTGTCGCCTAAATGACAGATGTTCCTCTAACTGGGTGATGTTCTCCTGGGCATGGATTACTTTATATCCATGTTTCTTTGATCTGATGTACGTTTCAGTGCGTCATTTCGTATATAAGAAGAGAAGTCTTCTTTGCTCAATTATCAGAAAACATTTAATCGGACACATTTTCTCCCAGAATTTTCTAACTAATTTAAATCAATTGGGATCACAAATCTCAAAGGGTTTGAAATTTTTGATCGGGGGAGAGAATGTGATTTAAATATGAAATCTGATAAAATGTGATGTTTTGGACATATATGTAAGCTCTCCCATATGTGCTAAACCATTTTGTATAACAATGCACATATTGAGGGGGAGCAAAATGTTTTGGATATGGTAGTATGCTCTCCCATGCATTGATTAAGGGGGAGCAAAGGATTTGGCACCTCATGTGATCGTGACTCAGACTTAACCAATGAATTGACGATAGCTAAAAGTCAGTAGTCGAAAGGACATGTCCTGGACGGGTAATAATTTCAAGCTAGTCTAACTAGTGATGTAAGCGTGTCTCGCAAAGGACGTGTCTGAGTAGAGTGTACCGATTTTGAGTGATTTTTCTTGAATGTGATCTGGACGGGTAATAATTTCAAGCTAGTTCACTAGTGATGTAAGCATGTCTCGCGATGATCATGTTCTTGGAAAATCAATCAATTCAAAAGTGCAAGCTTCACCCAACACGTGCAAATTTATAAAACAATCATCCGAGCACATGTTGAGGGGGAGCATTTGAAAAATATAAAACTCTCAAAGTGTTAGAAAAATGAGTTTTCATAATTATGAACACTTTGAGAGATTTTTCAAGGAATTGGTTTATGGCAATTGTGGAAGAACACCAAAGACCGACCACTTTATTAATGTATGGAGTTATAAGGATGGTAAGGTTAGGTACAAGTTCCCACGATCCCGCCAGAGCCGGAGGGATCTACCCAGGGACAATCCACTAGTTAGTGTAGAAGTCCTTCGGTATGAGTAAAAAAGGAGAAAAGTGAATAAGGGAAGAGTGCCGACTGAGATGGAGCTAGCACTGGAACAAACCCAACAAGGTGCTAGTTATGAAGTCTCGGTAAGCACTGAAGGGG
Organism: Artemisia tridentata subsp. tridentata; assembly: GCA_021014915.2. Lineage (NCBI taxonomy): Eukaryota > Viridiplantae > Streptophyta > Magnoliopsida > Asterales > Asteraceae > Artemisia > Artemisia tridentata. The sequence continues at coordinate 268,151,431 of CP139505.1, forward strand.
TTGAAGAATGAAAAAGAAATGTAAAGATAAAGGGTGAAAAGAAAGAAGCCCTCCTTACACTTTAGGTAGAAACCGGGTCAATACATATGCTGTCAGAATCACTTAAGTTGATTCCTAGCATTGAAGACAAAGTATCATGGACCTAGTGATACGCTGCACAACCCTCCCTAGCCACTCAAGGTCCCTTAAAGGACTCTTGTTTCACTTGTCACGGAGATCAATACATTTCTATCGTCTCTCTCACTCCGAGTTAGATGATATTGAAAAGGTGGCAGTTCTCTCCAACCTCCGCTCACTAAATCAAAACGCACTATCGAGTCTAGAGCCACGAGATGCATAATAAGATCTCATAGGAACACATGCTACTTCTACACTGGTTGTTCAACGTTAAGGACACTAGTTGTAAACTTAAGAGTCCTACGTAGATCTTAGCAATCTGCCAGAACATTTATGAGGGAATTTACTAATGTAATTCTCAATGATTGAATGGAAATTCCTGCCAGGGTCAACATCAAGCAGCCCTGAAAGCAGGTCACTTCGGTAATTCCCTGTGGATTACGCTTAGTGATCGCGGCGGTTTCAAACGGTCTACAGTCGTGGAGTGATCTCCAGCGACTCACCTAATCGTTGATATACTACGGTACGATCTTAAAAAGCCCTCTGTAGGTTTTCGATTAGGAACGGTCTTGGTAAGGATTAGAGAGAGTTTTCACACCATGCTGTTAACAATCTCGAAGTCCGAACCTGTTAGTACCGGACATTTTATTGCTAACTGTCGTATGCAGGAAATTCTGGCGGCTGTAGCTGTTGGATGCTGTAGCTGGTTGCAGTTGTAGCTGGTTGCAGAAAAGATGCCATTCCACCACCACATGTTCACACTACAACATCATCTTTAACAAAGAAGTTATGATCAATCGAAAAGACCTTCAATACTGCTTTCGCAACTCTGAAGCTGAAGATCATGATCCAGATAAGTGTGAGCATGTTGGCGCAACAAACATAATCCATCACCACATGTTCGCTCTACTCCATCATCATGTTCAAAGAAGTCATGACAACCAAAATGACCTTCAACACAGCTTCTGCTAACTCTGATGCTAAACGTCATGACCCAGAATAGAGTGAGCATGTCGGTTCAAAGAGTACCACATCACATTGAAACATACCACTAAAAGATGACATGGAAACACATGGTGGATGATAACTCCAAAGAATCAACAAAGATCATCCAAGACAGAAGAAAAAGTCATCTGATGATTTGCTGCTGCACAATGATCAAGGATTGTGAAGAATCATTGTTTAACGAGCTATGAAGTCAAGAGCCATGGATGAAGTGCAAAAATTCAGTACATTACTTCAGGGGTGACCTTCCTTAGGGGGAGATTGTTAGGAATATGAATATTCAGTTGAAGACTCGGTCACCACGAGTACTTATTAGCACATCATAGCTCGTAGGATAACTAGTAATATTAGTAGTAGCTTAGTTATTATTATTACTATTGTGGAGTGGGTCGGGTCTTTACCCACTGTCAGCTCGCTCCACAGCCCGCTAGGGGCATATTATGTAAGTACTATAAATACCCTTTCTGTAAGATCCTGTGAAAAACCCTTGTAATCAATCTTAATGATTAATAATAATCTCGTATTACTGTTTCCTAACGTCTATTTTTGCTAGAAATTTAAACTTTTCGTTGTTGTTATTAGTAGCAATGCATTATATATATATATATATATATATATATATATATATATATATATATATATATATATATATATATATATATATATATATATATATATATATATATATATATATTAAACACACCGACGCTAGAGATTATATTCCCGACGCAACATCACATTCTTATGAACAACGACAAGTAATCATACTCATCTAGTTAGTTCACTACACTTAACCAAAGTTAATATCACATAATTTTACTTAACTAAAACACAAACACTAACAATAAACTTAATCCTAAACTACCACTACAAACCAATCGGACCCTTAACTACTCGGCCCAACAACAAACACTAAACCTTATTACCACTAATCCATCGAACTAGCCCAACCCAAATGAACATCACAGCCACTTAACCCACCTAATTGAATTGTTGCACTTCTTTGTTTTCTTTTCTTTTCACCCGATCGATACAACATTTATTCAAAAACCCCCATGCAAAACTTAAAGATCGAACATAACCGTTACACATTTTAACCAATAAAAACCCAACTCAAACATCACAACCCACCATCACCTCGACATCAAGACTAATTCATTAGCCACCTTCATATTTTTTCTTCCTTCCTTTGCTCTGAACATCCGCTCGCTACCCACTTCTAAAAACTCGACATTATTATTAATATCAAGCACGACTTTCATTCATTGTTACACATTCCAAAGTACCACTTAACTAACTACTAGGATACCAAAAACCCAACTAGAAATGGCAAGTAGTAACTCGATGTTAAACTCGTTTTGGTTGTACTCATTTCGACACAAACATAACATTAAAGACTTCGACACAAAACGTTAACATACTCCAACGATTTCCCACAAACTACTAACAATATTACCAAGTAAATGTGATGATCTAAATACAAAGTAAACAAGAAACATGAATTGTAACTCAGTAAAATAAAACTTGTGCTAATATGTGAGAACCGAATGAAACAAGAAGCTTACAAAGACTAGCAGCCAAAATCACAACTACTCTCACACTCAAATTAGGATATCATCACACAAGTGTCCCCTATACACAGTGGTCCTAATCATTGGGTCAAGAAGTCAAGCAAATTGGAGATATTTTGTTTATATAAGTCCTCTCCATTCGATCTCTCCTATCACACATCAATATCTTTCAACATCACCACATTCCTTAAATACTATAAGCCACTTTCTGTCGAAGACTTTGGAAGCAAAGTTAATAAGAACAAAGCCTATACACTTTTTCAAAGCTCACTGCCTTTGAGTGTGTCTCCTTCACACCCATTTCACTATCAAAATACCTTCATTTAAACCTGCCCTTGTTCGACAGAGAACTTACCCAGTTTAGGAGTAAAAGAGTCCGAAGCAAGTGGGTTGTTTCATTTCGTGTTTCATTTCGACAAGCCTTAAATCTCCACTACCTTTCTCAAAGGTGTTGTAAGTCTCCTCATTTCCTCTTAAAGATATACCTCACGTACTCACGCATGCATAACTCATGTACATTTGAACATATTCATTTTATTTCATCCATACGATACCATTATAAACTTGTCTCACATTTAACACATAAACACACCATGCATTATTATGTTTCTTACTTAAATACGTATATAGTGACACTTCATTTAGTTGCCTACACATTTTATTCGAACTTAAAACACTTGGACTCAACAAGTTAACGAAAGATAGAAAGAACATGTCAGACCTTGATTTGTTCAAACCAACCATGTCACGTTTAACATATGACCACGTCATGTACATCACACAAATTCAACTTGAACTCGAATAATAACCCCCACGCCAAACCAGTTGAAAAGAGACAGAAAAATATCCAAATTGCTACTAGTTAAAATCCACTCGAACTAACCACTTCACGATTAATTTAATGCGAAACCTTTCATGCAAAACATAAATATTTTTGTCCTTCTCAATAGCTCACATGGCGAACTAAATATTTCATGTTCTAAGATCCCTCTCATAACCCCATCTCGACACCCAAAATAATCCCTTTTTAATGCTACTCGACAAGTGAAAATACTTAGAAAATTACATGGCACATTTCACAAATTTATTTCATTCGACCAGCCCAAAAACCGTTATTATATTTTTGAAATCTCGTATATAATATATCTAGATTTTTACATCACTCGATAGACAACCTAGCAAACTATATTTTTCATGTTTTAAGTTCGACTTCATGAACTTGTTAACACGCTCAAAACGATTCATATTGATCGACCTACACTAGGATTTACCAACTATTTTCAGAAAAATTTATAAACATTGGGTTTGGGCCAAAAATCAAGCCCAACAAGGATTTTCGATAGCAAGGTCCAACAGGCCCGTATAAAATATTTTTAGAATCCTAAAATATCCCAAATCTAAGCCCAAAACAGTTTTCACGCCCTCGCCTCTAAATTTGTTAACGGACCTTAAATGAATTCGTTAATCGGCCCAATTAGGTAAAAATAATCTCATTTCTAGAATAAACACTTGAAATAAGTTAAAATAAACTTAATAAAGTTATAAAAATTTTCAAAATATTTTTCCCGTCATTTTTATGCAAAAAGGACTAAAAATGTAACGCGACTTAACCGGAAAGGACTAAAACTGCCAAACTTGGAAACTAAGGGACTGAAGCTGTAAAAACAGTTGTAAGGGACTTAATTTGACATACCATTGAACTTCAAGCTTTATATGGACTTATGGACAATTATTGGACTATTATCGAACTATGGACTGAATAAGGACTAACGACGTAACGCGAACCCCGGTTAGGGTATAAAATGTAAAACCTAGAAAGATCAAGGACCAACTATTATAACTTGTCATTCTTATCTTCTTTTTCATTTTTGCACCACATCTTTACTTCATATGCATATTCGCATTATAGTTGCATATTAGTTATTAGCGATAGAAATATTTCATAGTTATATTTCATTTGCTTTGGAAAGATATGATCTTACGAGGTGTGCAAGCACCACAAGCATATAACATCTTCACTCTCAACGATTAGATCGTTGTATATCATTAGTGTAACACCGTAACACCCAGATTAATCTTCCGCTGTTATGTTAAAAATTTGGGGGTGTTACACTTTCCCACACAAGGGAAAGGGTGGAACTTCTCATTTTATCTAATCTAATACACATACATTTCTCTCTCTAAGTTCCCACCTTTCTCTCTCTAACTTCTCATCTAGTTCGATCCATAACAAGCTCTAATCTTGTGTTTATGTGTTAGTGAATATCCTACACTGTCTCCAAGTGCACCATTTCCAACATCAAGAAGCCATGATGCAAATGAATTAGCTGCGCTCTTTTCTTCTTTACTCAGATCTGGTCTTAATAACCTCATGTTCTGTTTAAGTGTCAAAAGACGAAAATATGGCCAAAGGTATGAATTCGCGATAGATGATGTTATGAATTCCATTTTTGGTGCACCCTTCTTTACAGGAAGTGTTTGCCTAAAATCCCCCCCTAAAATAATTGATTTACCTCCAAAGAACACCTCGGGTGCGTCAAGCAAATCTCTCAAAGTTCTGTCCAATGCCTCAAAACATCTCCGATCATTCATAGGCGCTTCGTCCCAGATAATGAGATCCGTTTCCACCAATAATTTTCCCAATTGAGTGTTTTTTTTTTAACTTTACACAATGTCGCTTCCGTTAATTCGAGTGGCAATTTGAATCTTGAGTGGGCTGTTCTACCTGCTGGAAGAAGCAAAGAGGCAATGCCCGAATAAGCCACTGCTAACACTATGCTGCCCTCCGAACGTAAAGCGCTAATGATGGTTTTCTAATGAAAAGTCTTACCTGTTCCGCCATGACCATAGAAAAATATAAGCTCTTGCTTATTTGCTGTGAAGGCATTCATAATAAGATCATATATTTTTCGCTGGTCACTATTCAAATTTGGCACATTCTCTTCTTTTTCTTGTTTCAATTCTTCACGGTTGTAGTTTTTTTCTTCCATCAGAAGCCTGTTCTCTAACTCATGAAGCAATTCTTTTGGAGACGGTGGTAAACCAAACTCTTTCAATGATTTGCCTAAACTGTTAAAAAGCACCTCAAGCTCAAATAGTATGTAACCTTTTAATTCAGGGTCATTTATATAATAATTTCTAATCCCAACACTCCGCGACACAATTCTTGGTATGTCGTCGCCCATCTCTTTCCAGTATTTATTCCATAGTTGGATAGGGCTCACGACTTCACAGTAAGTCAGAATATGAGCAAACATAGATCGCAACTCTGACGACGATGCAGAAAAGCATGCCTCTTCAAGCACCGTGTCCCATTCTTTATCATCACCAAGAAGGCCCAACGCTTCACATGCAGCTCGGTATGTGGGATACGACACTCGGTTAACTTTTCTGACTTCTGTAAATCCTTTGCATCCTTTTTGATGGCAAAGAAGCATTCTAAAGTAGAAGAGCTCACCTAAACTTGGATGTATGTATGCCAAGCGGCCAACAGATGATTGTGTGGTTTTTCTACGTTGCCAAATTTTCTTGTCTTGATACCAAACGAATTCTGAAGGAAACTCTAAGTAAGTTAAATGGCGGCCATCTTCATTATTAGCGTTGTAAGCAAACCACTCTGTGAGTGTCGTAACTTTACGGTCACGACGATTAACAACCGATTCTAAATTATCATTGTCCCGAAAGGTGACATGCTGCATATTTTCTAGATGCACAGAAAGTATCTGAACTGCAGGTTCTCGGACGTGTATCTTAAAATTTAGAATCCTCCACATTGCTTCATGAGGACATATAAAGCGACCATCCTGGAAATTCTGGATTTCATCTATCTGCGAATGTTGATCAGTTGAAGAAGTAGACACGTCACTGATGAACTCAAATAAGTACATTTTATTATCATCATTTATCCTATTTATTTGACTTGTTTTATTATATTATGTATGAGAATTGATACTTAATCGTTTACTTTTGTAATTCTCAGTAAAAAAAAAGCATTTGGTGAAACTTAGCTATTATGGACTAAAAATGGAGAAAAATGATCAAGATTGGAAAAGGCTGCTGAAATGAAGAGATTGAAGACCATTGCCTGACTTTGAAGAATGCACGCATGCAATTCTGTCATGCGTTGCATATGAAACTTTGGTCAACGAAGAAGAACCAACTTGTTCTACTCCAGATGCGCCGCATTATACTTCTTACATACGGCGCATCACTATCAAGATTTCACCAGTTTCGATCCAAGATACAAGAAGACATGCGCCGCGTACAGTTATGAAGATACGCCGCATCTCAAGGCGGTGTACGAATATTCTGGAATATAATAACCTTGGACCCCACGTGAAGTTAAGTCAATGCGCCGCATCTACTTATTCAATGCGCCGCATCTTACCTCAGACAGAAACTATAAATACCCCAAGGCCAGACGAATTAAAAAGACCCAAAAAAATATTTTAGACTTTGGACGTACGTGCCATATATCCCTAGACGAGCGAACGAATTCAGACGAATAGGCAGCACAAGACACACCCGAACGAAGATACAAGAGCTGTAAGAAGGTCCTGCATGTGTTTAATTCATTAAGTAGTTTTGTTTCATTGTATTAGTACACTTTAATTCATCAGGATTGGTGGCTTGTGTAATGTGACAACGGAAAGGTTGCACTCCCTTAAAACTGCTTTCCCATTAATTAAAGTTTATATGTTGATGTCTTTGGTGACTTTTATTAGTGCATTGATAACCTCTATGTCTATTAGTGGCTTGTCGTATGTGACTACGGAAGATCATATTGCTCCCACGGTTATAACTAACTTGATCACTTAGGAATAACTTTTAGACATAAGTAATCATTAAGGGTTTACTCGCCGATAAGATTAGAGCCAACAAGAAAGGGTTAATTACATACACTTCATATAAAACTAGCAATAAAACAAGTGACAAGCTACTTAATTATCAGGACAGGTCTTCTTATTGTCTCAAGTATTTATCTGTGTACGTGCGTGCTTATCGCTGATTCGTGCTCATTAGTTTAGTTTATTATTTAATTGCAACCAAAACGTGCCAGTCTCTCAGGCTGAAACCCCCTTGCGTTAGATTAGGTTGTATAATTGACTTAAGATATTAAAATACTGATTAGAATAACTTGATAATACTTTCCACTCTTAGTGATCGACACTCTACTTACCATTATATTCATACTGACCGGGTACACTGCTCGTTAAGTGTGTGTGTTATTGATAAGTCGGCTAAATATAAATTTAAAACTTGAGTAGGCATTAATACTGCTAAACCGCAACGACACATCACGCTCCATCAAGTTTTTGGCGCCGCTGCCGGGGAGTGAATTGTTATTATCTGTTAATTTGATTAGTATTTTAATTAGGTTTTTAATTTTTTAATTTTTATTCTAACCGCTAACTCTGTTGTATATTAGGTTAATTTGCATTCATTGTATTATTTTGCATATTTTCTATTTTTGAGTGTTTTTATTTTTGTTTATTTTCGTTTGTTTTTATTTTTGTTTTTATTTTTCTGTTTTTCTGCATACTGCTATCGTTGTACTGAGCTTATTCAAACGATACGGCGCATCTATTTTCATAGATACGGCGTATTGCGTTTAATTTTTATAAAATACAACGCGTTTAATTAATTCGATACGACGCATCTTTCCCCAAGAGACGGCGTATTATGTTTTTAATAAGAAATTTTTCTAAACGTTAACGCCATACGGCGCATCTGTTTTTACAGATACGGCGTATCTATTATTTTAATTAAAAACAGTTTTCGAATTATTAAACAGATACGACGCATCGATTTTTATCGATACGGCGCATCTACTGAATCAAAAATCTTGTATTTTGAAACGTAACGAAAATACGGCGCATTAACTCTTGTTAATACGACGCATTTAATTTTAATAAGTATAATTGATTTTTGATAATTAAAACTGATACGGCGCATTCTAAACTTATAAGCGGCGTATCTATTTTCTGAATAAAGTCTGATTAAATTTTAACGATTATAAGATACGGCGTATCCAACTTTATGGATACGGCGCATCATCTGCAGATATCAGTTATTCTTATATCCGTTTCCAAATTCATTAATTTCTCTTCTAGCGAACAAATCCTACTGACGATTTTACCTATGATGACAGGTTTTGCTATGGAAGACATGTCAGTGAACGGATATCTTGCTAAGGAACTCTTGCTTTCGGATTCATTCGAAGTGAAAGTTTTTGATGATGTCAACTTCAATGTGCTCATAATTGATGCCGATTTATTTTCTTGGGAAACCCCTCTTGAAGCTACTTATAAGGAATTTAAACGCTTATGCAATATTGAAGATGGGATATTCTCTTATGATTTACTAATGAGCTACACTGAAGATGAATTGCTACTCTTATGGCCCATCATTGAATCTAAAGGATTGACTTGGACTACTATTGAAGAGAATGATGGGAAATTCCAAATTGAATACATGAACTCAAGCAATAAAAGCTGTGGTGGAGGCAATACCCAACCTATACAAATCTCTTACATGCCTTATTCCGAACAGTACTGGGGATTAAATGAGAACTATCTGGACGATGAAAGAATTTATGTTGTGTCGGAGTTACTATTTCATGGCAGGTTGGTAAGGTTGATGGACATCTCCCTCGAAGAATGGCTTGAACTTAAATACGGTAATCCTAAATTTGCTCCTGTGAATGAAATCAAACGGATTGTGACCTCATGGTTGACACGGAGTTTTAGGGAACAATTTAACGAGTTCATGGAGATAAGGAGGAAAATGATTGGAAAAGCTTGCTTTGACGTTGACCACGATCCTAACAATGTTGATTTTTCAGATTGGTTGGCTAGTAAGTTCAATAACCATAAGAGCATGGATCGAGCTACTAAAGATGCGTTATGGGTATATTGGATGAGAGGGGAAGATGAAGAAGTAGAGAGCGACTATGGGTCGTCACTTAATGATTCAACAATCAATGAGGGCATTGAAGAATTATTCAGCATAGACATTGATTTGTTCAATTATGAGACACCTTTGTGCAAACAATTCAAAGAATTTAATTACCTTCTTCAAGTCGACGATGATGTGCTAACTGGAGATCTACCAGGATTCAAAACTTATGATGATTTCAAAAACACCTGGTACTATGAATGGAATGACCAAATACCATGGGTTTGTGATAAACCATGGGAATTTGAGCACATTAATCACACTTGTACACCTTTCTGTTTCAAGGATGGGAGTAGTGTATGGCCGACCTGTGATTATAAGAATGATGGAACCTGTAATGGGGGAAGTATAATTGGAATGAAACGAGTTGGAAACGATGTATACTTTGAAGACGATGATTGGTATGAAAAAGTTGAAGACTGCCCACGTAAAGCAGAGGCTTTGCAAGAGAGAGGTAGAATCAACTACTTAAAAGGACTTAAGGGAACATCGAACACTACTTTCTGGGAATGGGTGCATGAACAATTTGATGATTACACAAAGCTTAGTCGACGCTTACAATGGGAATTGGAAAGAGAGTGGGAGGCAATTCAAGATGATAATAACAATGAGTCATTAATTGATGAACTTGATGACTATTTGATTAAGGATCCTTATTTTAAGTTTGTTGATAAAGATGAAGAAGAATTCATCAAAAGAAAGTGTCAACTACTTGGGATCCCTTATGATAAGCCACCCATGATTATTTCTGAAAAATTTAAAGTCATTAAACACTCTTTGGGACCAGATGAGGAATATGTTGCGACGAAGACCAAGAGTTATACTAGATTAATTCGAACGGAAGAAAATGTTGCGGAGCTATACGGGAACATCTTTCGGATGAAAGAAGAAGGATGGACCGTGACAAGAACAAAATAAGGAGCTGAACGTGAGTCTAACTTGAAGACTCTGGAATAAAGACAAGTGCTGACCGGGAGACAACCCGGAGAATTTTTACTATTCTGTTCTGTGCCGAGTCAGTCAGGCCCGTAGAAGATACGGCGCATCTCCATCCTAAGATGCGACGCATCTCCTGCACTGGTCATATCTTATTTTATTTTCTGCATTTTTATTTTTAACTTTAAAACTCTTTGTCAGTTTATTTAATGCGGCGCATCCCTGGTTAAGGATGCGACGCATCTTCTATTCTGATTCGTAATTATTCCAGGCTCAATACGGCGTATCTTCTTCCATAAGATACGGCGTATCGACTGACCTAATGATTTTCAGTTTTAATTTTTACATTTTATTTTTACTAACTACTAATGTATTATGCAAGTTTGAACTTTCTTAACTTAGGTGTGTTTAAGTCTTGATGGTATTATAGATTCCTGCATTTCCTGTGGATACATCAATTATGAAGCTTAAACGTTCTCATCCACAAGAAAGATGATTTTTGCTCTTACACAAACAATGGAGGATCATACCGAGCAAATTCAGGGGAGTTTTTCTGTTCTACTTCTTTTATTTTCCAGTTTTTAACCTTTGATACAAACAACGAGGACGTTGTTTAACTTAAATGGGGGGATTGGAGAATTAGAACACTTACTTGTCCTAAACTTTTTCAAAAATTACGCTTAAAATGCGCTTAATATATCAAAATTAAAAAATTTTAGCATATTTTTGTTTAAGATCTAAGTTGCATAGCTGCACACATAACGTTATTTCCAAAAATTGTGATTTTTCAAAATTCACAAATCTATGAGTGTGCCGGTGACTTGTAAACTTTAGAACTTGGCTTGTATACTATTCGAGACCACCATAATGAGTATTATTTATATAATTGGAATGACTTGTCTAAATTGGTAAATTTCTAGGATTACACCCAAATAGCCTTTATATGTTTTGTGATATTAGCTAACTACACTGGTTAGTTAACCCCCGTATAAACCCTTTGTTACTCTCATTTTTAGAGTAAGATACCCCTAGAAAAACACTCAGAGCCATTCCTTTCATTTCTTACACCTTTGTTATAATGTTTCGTTACACCCTTACACCTTAGCCTACCCTGTAAATTAAAATCCGTGGTTGGTTAATTGCTTTAGGCAAAGTGTGTTTCCTTACATTACCTGTGTTCGTGTGCATAATTCATTATCTTTGGTTAGGTCGGGAAATTGCACAATGCAATTGGAGTGAAAGTAAATATTGTATATCTTTGAGTTTATTTTTCGTGTGTTTACTATTTTCACTATTACCGTTATTTCTGAAGTCATGAAAAGTATGGAAAAATTATCCAGAGTTATCTTTATAGTGATGTGGTAAAATTTTACACATCTATGTTTATGTTTCAAGTTTAAAAAAAAAAAAAAAAAAAAAAAAAAAAAAAAAAAAAAAAAAAAAAAAAAAAAAGAAGTTGGAAGTTTGTTTTAACCAACTTATGTAAAGTTTTGTATTAAGTGGTCGATATCACCACTAGTTGTTGTATATTATATCTATGGATTGAATGGGAGTTGAACGTTATGGGAACGCCAACTAAGGATATTCCTTGATTAAGATTTTGTTGAGTATAATTTGTGTCTACCTAAAGCGTGTGTTTCAAATGTTAAAGCATGAGTTATTCTATGATATGAGTCTTATTCATGGGATGGTTGGGATAGTGATTAACCACACTTAGGATTTTAATTTATCTGTTTTGTTTATTTTTCATTTTACACCAATTTGTATCCCAAATATTATCCATACCCTATATTATTCTTTATCCAAACCTTTGATTTATTGAGATTAGGGATTTGAGCAATCTTAAGTATCGTAGTCGTGGATTCGGCTATGTATTTATAATTTTGTCGCCCTTTTTGATATAATATTATTGGTGAAGATTACTTGGTCCTATCTTTAACCTATTCGAGTTAAGGATTTGAGCAATTGCAAGTATCGTGTTCGTGGATTCGATCATGTATTTGTGATTTTGTCGCCTTTTCTGGAATTTGAGATCGATAGAGATTAAGAAGAATGATTAACCCTTAAGCCTCAAAACCCTTTTTACCGCTTTAGACTTGTTATTCCTTGGCTTTAGTGGGGGAGATGTGTATACTTGCCAAGCTTATGATAGAATATTCGTCACGACTGGAAAGTTAAACGATTAGATTTGCTTTTATAGAAAATATTTTATTTTATTCCTAATTCGTTAAGTGTTTGGTTGTGTGATTATGATAAAACGAATACATGCTTAAATATAAGAATAAATCCTAATATCTTTTAGGATATATTTTCATAAGATTAATTCTAAGGTTTACTTGGGGACAAGTAAAGTTCAAGTGGGTGGATATTTGATGAACTCAAATAAGTACATTTTATTATCATCATTTATCCTATTTATTTGACTTGTTTTATTATATTATGTATGAGAATTGATACTTAATCGTTTACTTTTGTAATTCTCAGTTAAAAACAAGCATTTGGTGAAACTTAGCTATTATGGACTAAAAATGGAGAAAAATTATCAAGATTGGAAAAGGTTGCTGAAATGAAGAGATTGAAGACCATTGCCTGACTTTGAAGAATGCACGCATGCAATTCTATCATGCGTTGCATATGAAACTTTGGTCAACGAAGAAGAACCAACTTGTTCTACTCCAGATGCGCCGCATTATACTTCTTACATACGGCGCATCACTATCAAGATTTCACCAGTTTCGATCCAAGATACAAGAAGACATGCGCCGCATACAGTTATGAAGATACGCCGCATCTCAAGGCGGTGTACGAATATTCTGGAATATAATAACCTTGGACCCCACGTGAAGTTAAGTCAATGCGCCGCATCTACTTATTCAATGCGCCGCATCTTACCTCAGACAGAAACTATAAATACCCCAAGGCCAGACGAATTAAAAAGACCCAAAAAAATATTTTAGACTTTGGACGTACGTGCCATATATCCCTAGACGAGCGAACGAATTCAGACGAATAGGCAGCACAAGACACACCCGAACGAAGATACAAGAGCTGTAAGAAGGTCCTGCATGTGTTTAATTCATTAAGTAGTTTTGTTTCATTGTATTAGTACACTTTAATTCATCAGGATTGGTGGCTTGTGTAATGTGACAACGGAAAGGTTGCACTCCCTTAAAACTGCTTTCCCATTAATTAAAGTTTATATGTTGATGTCTTTGGTGACTTTTATTAGTGCATTGATAACCTCTGTGTCTATTAGTGGCTTGTCGTATGTGACTACGGAAGATCATATTGCTCCCACGGTTATAACTAACTTGATCACTTAGGAATAACTTTTAGACATAAGTAATCATTAAGGGTTTACTCGCCGATAAGATTAGAGCCAACAAGAAAGGGTTAATTACATACACTTCATATAAAACTAGCAATAAAACAAGTGACAAGCTACTTAATTATCAGGACAGGTCTTCTTATTGTCTCAAGTATTTATCTGTGTACGTGCGTGCTTATCGCTGATTCGTGCTCATTAGTTTAGTTTATTATTTAATTGCAACCAAAACGTGCCAGTCTCTCAGGCTGAAACCCCCTTGCGTTAGATTAGGTTGTATAATTGACTTAAGATATTAAAATACTGATTAGAATAACTTGATAATACTTTCCACTCTTAGTGATCGAGACTCTACTTACCATTATATTCATACTGACCGGGTACACTGCTCGTTAAGTGTGTGTGTTATTGATAAGTCGGCTAAATATAAATTTAAAACTTGAGTAGGCATTAATACTGCTAAACCGCAACGACACATCACGCACCATCAGTCACCAATAGATCTAGTAACTCTTGCAAATATCCGATCCGTGCCTTTTGAAATATATTTAAATAGATACTTTATAAGCATGCTCCAACCACAGTACTCAACATTTATGTGAGCTTGGAACGGTACGCATAAAGTCCAATTGTATGGCACAACGTACGTGTTGTCTAACTTCATCTGCCTTTTAGTTGTGGATACTTGTGTTTGCCTTCTTTGATAGTGAACTTGACCGTAGGTGTCAAAAAAGGTTTGGGCATTGTATTTTTTAGGGAAATTTTTGGTGCAGCTTGTGCCTTCCATACAGGGCGCATTCAAATTAGCCGACCCACAGGGTCCATGAATCATCATGTCTGAAACTATTTTATACCCTTGGGGATCAACTACTAGGTCTGGCAGCTCTGCGGAGATATATCGATCAACATCTTGCGCATCTTGTATTTTGTCGGTTGAGCTAATCCAGACCAGTGTATGACAATGTGGCAGGCCACGCTTTTGAAATTCAATCGTATACAAAACTGTTTCAAGGAAAAAATATGTGTTAAAGTCAGAACAATTGAATGTTCATATTTTTCTTCAATCAACTTGGAAGGAGGCATGCATAGTAAGTTAAGTAAGTTGAAAGTATTTAATACGGTAAGAATAAGTATAAATTCTAAAAAAATATATCACGCACCTCCTGTGACATATCCAAATGGGCGTTTATTTTTTAGAAATTTGATAAAGGCTTTTATCTTTTGCTCGAAAACTCGACACACCACGTCTGCTCTATCTGAAGTTGTAAGTTGTGGATACTCTGCCATATATCTCTGGATCTCTGGCCAACTGACGTTGCACGTAAATGTTATGAAGAACTGTAGGTTACCAAGTTTTCTGCAAATCGCCAATGCATCCAAGTAATGGCTATACATATAACGCGGACCACCTGTGAAAGACGAAGGAAGAATTATTCTTGAGCCAGCTTCAGAACCGTCACAATCCCCTCTTGAAACAGTGTCATATAGTCCTGATAAGTAGTCACCTCTAATATCACTTTGATGCTTTCTTTAAAAATCCATTCTACTCTGCTCAATACAACAGTATACACCTACAACATATTGCTGGAAAAGGCGACCTGTTCGGAATAGCAGACCATACGAATCAGGTCTTGGATGCAGCTGCTATGTGTAAAACGCGTTCATTGAGACACGCCTTGGTCTTTGAGTTGGGTCTGCAGATCTTAATGTTAATCCTGTGTGAAACCCAGGTTCACCATAGATGAAGATCAGTGGAAATTGCAATGACATATAAGATTGATGCAGCTTGTTGATTCTTTGCGGCTGACCACCCTTGTATTGAATAATGACGTCGTAGTTTGATTCACTGTAACACCCCAACCCGACAAGGGCAAAGGTGTCACAGATACGGATTCTTATCAGAACAAACACAAGCATATGACATAAATAATACAATAGGATTCTAAGGGTTACAAACAAAATCTGAATTTACAAGGTTACAAGTGAGATATACAATAATCACTAAGTCTGAATATAACTTTTCAAATCATCTCAAATCCAATTTAGCTAGCAAGGTCTTCTAAGTCAAGGCTCTCTCTAATAACAACCCAGCTTCCAACTAAAACCTGCCGCACACGAAAAGAAAACGTGCGGCTGAGCTTACAAAGCCCAGTGAACAGATATATAATAAACGGAAACGAAAGCAAAAGAAATGAAAGTAAAAGGACAAGAACATATATAGCATAATGAAATAGATAAGTCAAGGTACAGAGAGAGAGAGTAAAGGTTTAGGACAGTAATCCACCACGAGCCCAGAAACATATCATATCAAATCATATACCAGGGTGTATGGAGGGGTGACCTCAGCATACCAAGACAAGGTTGAGGGGATACCTCCAGGGTTGGAGTTGCAAGCTCCCAGGGTTGTGAAAGGCATGTATTGCACACAGTACCAGTCACCAGACATACCAGATATATCAGAACCAGAACAAATCTAGGATGCATCCATTCGCCCCCCAGAACAGATCGGCCATAATAAATCATATAGTGTGCATGCATAATCAAAATCAGAATGGGGACGGTGTAACCAAATCACTAGGGCTACACACTAGTCATGCCAGTGGTGCATCACAGACACGGCCATGTTACCTTCATGGCTAGGGTCACAAATTTGGCTCGGGTATCAAACTGGGAGTCAAAGGTCAACGGTCAAAGGTTCATATCATAATCAGGGTGTCATATCAGAAGGTTCAATATCAAAAGTCAATATCAGAAGATCAAATATCCCAGATCAATATCCAAAAGGGTCAAAGTATTATATGGTCAAATCTTCAAAAGGTTCAATATCAAAATACTTTTCAAAAGGTTTTCTCTTAAGGTTCATTAAAAACAACCCTTCAAAATAGTTTTCATAAATGGTCTTTCAAATAGTTTTCATAAAACGAACTTCAAAATAATTTTCTTAAAGTCAATATATCATGCTTGAAAAATCCTTTCAAAATACTTTACTTAAAACGTTTCCATCTCATATCAAAAAGGTCTTCATATCATAGGTCCAAAATCCGAGATCAAAGGTCAAAGCAAAGGTGTCATAGCAAAGGATCGTAACAGAGTATCAAATCAAAGATTTAACGAATCAGAAAAGAATCATAGGAAACCTTACAGAGAAGGTCAGAATATCTGTACCTTATTCTAGAAGCAACCACAAATCAGGAATGGATGACACAGAGTGGATCAGGACCTCTCTTTCTTCACACCTAGAGGGGTAGAAAAGAATTACAAACCCTTCCTTTTTAAGTAACTTTCCATTTTAGCTTTTAGATTCATCAAGCTACTCTTTTAGTCCTTTAGGTTTCATAATTTACACTTTATACCCCTTTAGTTTCAAAAGTTACACTTTAACCCTTCAATTGTTCGTAGTTACACTTTAGACCCTTAATTTATCAAAGTTTCACAATGGTCACTCATTTTATCATATTATAAGAAGGTATCCTCAATTTTACAGAATTTACACAATAGGTCCCTCTAGTTTTCAAAGTTACATATTTAGTCCCTTATCTTACAATTTCAACTTTATATTATTAATAATTACATATTAACCCATTAAATCACCAAATTTACACATAACCCCCCGAATAGATTATATTACTCAAAACAGCCCCAAGTTTCCAGAAATTACAAGTTTAGTCCCTCCATTTAATTATTTTATAATTCGTACCTTAATTAAACCCTAGAAACATTTTAATCCTTTAAAATACAAAAATGACACTAGACCCCCTCTTTTTATATTTTATACAGTAGGTATATGTTCCAAAATAAGTTCTAAAAATAACCCTTGAGTTTTAAAAGTTACAAAACTCACCCAAAACAATTTAAACCAAACGTATAACACTTTAATTAGCCAAAACCCTAACCCTAAAAATACAAATCATTCACCAATCATTAGATCATCATTAATCATCATTTAATCACTCAAAAATAGCCCCAAAAGTATAATCCCTAAATCGATTTACATTTTATTTCTTTTTCTTCTTTATTTTCTTTAAATCGGTAAAACTAAATAAATCAAGAATAATTATTTTAGGCCTTAACAATTCGAACTATAATTTTTCCCAGATTAGTATGATCATATGGAGTTCAAATAAAATAAATATGAAGCCTCAAAAATTCGAATTGAATTATTTAGGGTTTATACACGTTTTTAAGATTTAATTCACAAATAATTGTTAGATCATGCATGGATCGACTTTTACATTTTATTTGGTGTTCATAAAATATATAGGGTCTGAGAAAAATACCAAATCAAGATTTGAACGTGTGGAATGAGGTGTACGAATTCTTTTATATGCGTATGGCCAAAATGGGTCAAAAATCACCACGGCTTCAAAAACGATCTAAAAATCATGAAACCAATTTTCACAGGTCACATATGATGTGAGGAACACAAGAAAAATAAGAAACGAATTTTTAAGAGGTCGCAAGAATTAATTCGATCATTACCTTATTTTGTTCTAGCGACAAAGAAATAATTCACCAAGATCGGACCAAGCTTCAAATAATTCGAATGGTATTTTTCCTAGCTCCTTTGGATGATGATCAATCACAAAAAATGGTCTAGGGATTTTAGGGTGTCGATTGGAGGCTATGTGAATTTCTTGTGTGTGTTAAATCCAATCGGAAATTAGGGAGTTAAAAGAAAAGTGTGTGATTGAGTTTTAAATGGAAATAACGATTCAAGGGGGGGAATTAAGACCAGGAATTGATTAAAATTGATTGGCAAAATTAATGTGATTAATTACCTCATTTAAATGTATTTATTTTAATTTATATAATTTAAATTATTAATAAAATGTTATTCGGCTCTTATGGGGGCATTTTGGTAATTTTATCTCTTGTATAAATGTTAAATGAAATTGTTAAAATTATTTGGGATCATATCTTATGCATTGCCAGAAGTTTGGGATCGATTCGATACTTTATACGCTTTTAATTAATTTTTAAACTTGCAGGGGCATTTTAGTCATTTTTCATGTTTTCAGATTTTAGGGTTTTACAACTCTTCCCCACTAAAAAAAAATTTCGTCCTCGAAATTTGCAGGGACATAGAAGAGCGAACATGACAGAAACGAGACAGAACATGCCGGATCAGATAAGCGTTACTTGCAGCAGATTTGGAATAGTTTAGCGGAATGGATCTTAACGTAAGATGACGGAGATAAACGGATGGAGTAAATTCTCTTAAGGTAGAGCAAAATGAAGTACATACTTGGTGTCTTCCATCGGATCATGATCATAAAATACTCAAAACAAATCAAGCCAAAATCTCAGAATTCAACTTGGAATGGAATTATTAGATCAAAATCCAAAATATTCGTACGAAAATCAAGAGAAAGTCAATGCGTCATAACGGAAAGGAAACATGCGTATCAAATCATTCAAACAAACAGAAGGAAACAAATCATGCAGGCGATCTCTTTAGGCTGAGGCAGGAGTCGCATCGGCAGGGTCCTTCTTGTCATCCTCGAGGTTGTCCACGTTGCGGGGCTGGATTCGTACCACTCCATTCTCCTCAATGAAGTTGGGGCACTTGCCTGCATACCGAATGGCCGCTCCATCTTTGTAGATCACCTGGGTGGAGTACTCTAGCACCTCTGCTCCATCTTTGTTCACTATGGTCAGCTCCTCCTCGATATAACACGGCCATATACTAGCAGGAATTAACTTCCTCCTTGCCGTTCTCCATATCTTCCCAATCTTCCTGCTGCCGGTAGGATAAACGATGGTCCATCGTTGCTTTTTCCGTGCGGAGTACTCTCGAGCGCGCGTGGACACCATCTACACGATTAGCAGAACGATCAGAAGGAGTATATTGATGATGAAATAGGATACGAAAGGTGTCGACATGAGCAAGTAGGATAACAGAAGCAACGGAAGAGAGTGCGCGGACGGAAACCTAATGTCTACCCAGATCCTCACAGGTCAGGACTTAAGTTCCTATAGGGAAGTCCTAAGGCAAATTCTTATAGGTTATCTTATGAGCGCCTACAGTGGAAACCTAATTGTCCAAACCTCACAGGTCAAGGGTAAATGTATTACAAGTCGCAGCCTGTCGCTCTGATACCATAATTGTAACACCCCAACCCGACAAGGGCAAAGGTGTCACAGATACGGATTCTTATCAGAACAAACACAAGCATATGACATAAATAATACAATAGGATTCTAAGGGTTACAAACAAAATCTGAATTTACAAGGTTACAAGTGAGATATACAATAATCACTAAGTCTGAATATAACTTTTCAAATCATCTCAAATCCAATTTAGCTAGCAAGGTCTTCTAAGTCAAGGCTCTCTCTAATAACAACCCAGCTTCCAACTAAAACCTGCCGCACACGAAAAGAAAACGTGCGGCTGAGCTTACAAAGCCCAGTGAACAGATATATAATAAACGGAAACGAAAGCAAAAGAAATGAAAGTAAAAGGACAAGAACATATATAGCATAATGAAATAGATAAGTCAAGGTACAGAGAGAGAGAGTAAAGGTTTAGGACAGTAATCCACCACGAGCCCAGAAACATATCATATCAAATCATATACCAGGGTGTATGGAGGGGTGACCTCAGCATACCAAGACAAGGTTGAGGGGATACCTCCAGGGTTGGAGTTGCAAGCTCCCAGGGTTGTGAAAGGCATGTATTGCACACAGTACCAGTCACCAGACATACCAGATATATCAGAACCAGAACAAATCTAGGATGCATCCATTCGCCCCCCAGAACAGATCGGCCATAATAAATCATATAGTGTGCATGCATAATCAAAATCAGAATGGGGACGGTGTAACCAAATCACTAGGGCTACACACTAGTCATGCCAGTGGTGCATCACAGACACGGCCATGTTACCTTCATGGCTAGGGTCACAAATTTGGCTCGGGTATCAAACTGGGAGTCAAAGGTCAACGGTCAAAGGTTCATATCATAATCAGGGTGTCATATCAGAAGGTTCAATATCAGAAGTCAATATCAGAAGATCAAATATCCCAGATCAATATCCAAAAGGGTCAAAGTATTATATGGTCAAATCTTCAAAAGGTTCAATATCAAAATACTTTTCAAAAGGTTTTCTCTTAAGGTTCATTAAAAACAACCCTTCAAAATAGTTTTCATAAATGGTCTTTCAAATAGTTTTCATAAAACGAACTTCAAAATAATTTTCTTAAAGTCAATATATCATGCTTGAAAAATCCTTTCAAAATACTTTACTTAAAACGTTTCCATCTCATATCAAAAAGGTCTTCATATCATAGGTACAAAATCCGAGATCAAAGGTCAAAGCAAAGGTGTCATAGCAAAGGATCGTAACAGAGTATCAAATCAAAGATTTAACGAATCAGAAAAGAATCATAGGAAACCTTACAGAGAAGGTCAGAATATCTGTACCTTATTCTAGAAGCAACCACAAATCAGGAATGGATGACACAGAGTGGATCAGGACCTCTCTTTCTTCACACCTAGAGGGGTAGACAAGAATTACAAACCCTTCCTTTTTAAGTAACTTTCCATTTTAGCTTTTAGATTCATCAAGCTACTCTTTTAGTCCTTTAGGTTTCATAATTTACACTTTATACCCCTTTAGTTTCAAAAGTTACACTTTAACCCTTCAATTGTTCGTAGTTACACTTTAGACCCTTAATTTATCAAAGTTTCACAATGGTCACTCATTTTATCATATTATAAGAAGGTATCCTCAATTTTACAGAATTTACACAATAGGTCCCTCTAGTTTTCAAAGTTACATATTTAGTCCCTTATCTTACAATTTCAACTTTATATTATTAATAATTACATATTAACCCATTAAATCACCAAATTTACACATAACCCCCTGAATAGATTATATTACTCAAAACAGCCCCAAGTTTCCAGAAATTACAAGTTTAGTCCCTCCATTTAATTATTTTATAATTCGTACCTTAATTAAACCCTAGAAACATTTTAATCCTTTAAAATACAAAAATGACACTAGACCCCCTCTTTTTATATTTTATACAGTAGGTACATGTTCCAAAATAAGTTCTAAAAATAACCCTTGAGTTTTAAAAGTTACAAAACTCACCCAAAACAATTTAAACCAAACGTATAACACTTTAATTAGCCAAAACCCTAACCCTAAAAATACAAATCATTCACCAATCATTAGATCATCATTAATCATCATTTAATCACTCAAAAACAGCCCCAAAAGTATAATCCCTAAATCGATTTACATTTTATTTCTTTTTCTTCTTTATTTTCTTTAAATCGGTAAAACTAAATAAATCAAGAATAATTATTTTAGGCCTTAACAATTCGAACTATAATTTTTCCCAGATTAGTATGATCATATGGAGTTCAAATAAAATAAATATGAAGCCTCAAAAATTCGAATTGAATTATTTAGGGTTTATACACGTTTTTAAGATTTAATTCACAAATAATTGTTAGATCATGCATGGATCGACTTTTACATTTTATTTGGTGTTCATAACATATATAGGGTCTGAGAAAAATACCAAATCAAGATTTGAACGTGTGGAATGAGGTGTACGAATACTTTTATACGCGTATGGCCAAAATGGGTCAAAAATCACCACGGCTTCAAAAACGATCTAAAAATCATGAAACCAATTTTCACAGGTCACATATGATGTGAGGAACACAAGAAAAATAAGAAACGAATTTTTAAGAGGTCGCAAGAATTAATTCGATCATTACCTTATTTTGTTCTAGCGACAAAGAAATAATTCACCAAGATCGGACCAAGCTTCAAATAATTCGAATGGTATTTTTCCTAGCTCCTTTGGATGATGTTCAATAACAGAAAAATGGTCTAGGGATTTTAGGGTGTCGATTGGAGGCTATGTGAATTTCTTGTGTGTGTTAAATCCAATCGGAAATTAGGGAGTTAAAAGAAAAGTGTGTGATTGAGTTTTAAATGGAAATAACGATTCAAGGGGGGGAATTAAGACCAGGAATTGATTAAAATTGATTGGCAAAATTAATGTGATTAATTACCTCATTTAAATGTATTTATTTTAATTTATATAATTTAAATTATTAATAAAATGTTATTCGGCTCTTATGGGGGCATTTTGGTAATTTTATCTCTTGTATAAATGTTAAATGAAATTGTTAAAATTATTTGGGATCATATCTTATGCATTGCCAGAAGTTTGGGATCGATTCGATACTTTATACGCTTTTAATTAATTTTTAAACTTGCAGGGGCATTTTAGTCATTTTTCATGTTTTCAGATTTTAGGGTTTTACAACTCTTCCCCACTAAAAAAAAAATTTCGTCCTCGAAATTTGCAGGGACATAGAAGAGCGAACATGACAGAAACGAGACAGAACATGCCGGATCAGATAAGCGTTACTTGCAGCAGATTTGGAATAGTTTAGCGGAATGGATCTTAACGTAAGATGACGGAGATAAACGGATGGAGTAAATTCTCTTAAGGTAGAGCAAAATGAAGTACATACTTGGTGTCTTCCATCGGATCATGATCATAAAATACTCAAAACAAATCAAGCCAAAATCTCAGAATTCAACTTGGAATGGAATTATTAGATCAAAATCCAAAATATTCGTACGAAAATCAAGAGAAAGTCAATGCGTCATAACGGAAAGGAAACATGCGTATCAAATCATTCAAACAAACAGAAGGAAACAAATCATGCAGGCGATCTCTTTAGGCTGAGGCAGGAGTCGCATCGGCAGGGTCCTTCTTGTCATCCTCGAGGTTGTCCACGTTGCGGGGCTGGATTCGTACCACTCCATTCTCCTCAATATGAAGTTGGGGCACTTGCCTGCGTACCGAATGGCCGCTCCATCTTTGTAGATCACCTGGGTGGAGTACTCTAGCACCTCTGCTCCATCTTTGTTCACTATGGTCAGCTCCTCCTCGATATAACACGGCCATATACTAGCAGGAATTAACTTCCTCCTTGCCGTTCTCCATATCTTCCCAATCTTCCTGCTGCCGGTAGGATAAACGATGGTCCATCGTTGCTTTTTCCGTGCGGAGTACTCTCGAGCGCGCGTGGACACCATCTACACGATTAGCAGAACGATCAGAAGGAGTATATTGATGACGAAATAGGATACGAAAGGTGTCGACATGAGCAAGTAGGATAACAGAAGCAACGGAAGAGAGTGCGCGGACGGAAACCTAATGTCTACCCAGATCCTCACAGGTCAGGACTTAAGTTCCTATAGGGAAGTCCTAAGGCAAATTCTTATAGGTTATCTTATGAGCGCCTACAGTGGAAACCTAATGGTCCAAACCTCACAGGTCAAGGGTAAATGTATTACAAGTCGCAGCCTGTCGCTCTGATACCATAATTGTAACACCCCAACCCGACAAGGGCAAAGGTGTCACAGATACGGATTCTTATCAGAACAAACACAAGCATATGACATAAATAATACAATAGGATTCTAAGGGTTACAAACAAAATCTGAATTTACAAGGTTACAAGTGAGATATACAATAATCACTAAGTCTGAATATAACTTTTCAAATCATCTCAAATCCAATTTAGCTAGCAAGGTCTTCTAAGTCAAGGCTCTCTCTAATAACAACCCAGCTTCCAACTAAAACCTGCCGCACACGAAAAGAAAACGTGCGGCTGAGCTTACAAAGCCCAGTGAACAGATATATAATAAACGGAAACGAAAGCAAAAGAAATGAAAGTAAAAGGACAAGAACATATATAGCATAATGAAATAGATAAGTCAAGGTACAGAGAGAGAGAGTAAAGGTTTAGGACAGTAATCCACCACGAGCCCAGAAACATATCATATCAAATCATATACCAGGGTGTATGGAGGGGTGACCTCAGCATACCAAGACAAGGTTGAGGGGATACCTCCAGGGTTGGAGTTGCAAGCTCCCAGGGTTGTGAAAGGCATGTATTGCACACAGTACCAGTCACCAGACATACCAGATATATCAGAACCAGAACAAATCTAGGATGCATCCATTCGCCCCCCAGAACAGATCGGCCATAATAAATCATATAGTGTGCATGCATAATCAAAATCAGAATGGGGACGGTGTAACCAAATCACTAGGGCTACACACTAGTCATGCCAGTGGTGCATCACAGACACGGCCATGTTACCTTCATGGCTAGGGTCACAAATTTGGCTCGGGTATCAAACTGGGAGTCAAAGGTCAACGGTCAAAGGTTCATATCATAATCAGGGTGTCATATCAGAAGGTTCAATATCAGAAGTCAATATCAGAAGATCAAATATCCCAGATCAATATCCAAAAGGGTCAAAGTATTATATGGTCAAATCTTCAAAAGGTTCAATATCAAAATACTTTTCAAAAGGTTTTCTCTTAAGGTTCATTAAAAACAACCCTTCAAAATAGTTTTCATAAATGGTCTTTCAAATAGTTTTCATAAAACGAACTTCAAAATAATTTTCTTAAAGTCAATATATCATGCTTGAAAAATCCTTTCAAAATACTTTACTTAAAACGTTTCCATCTCATATCAAAAAGGTCTTCATATCATAGGTCCAAAATCCGAGATCAAAGGTCAAAGCAAAGGTGTCATAGCAAAGGATCGTAACAGAGTATCAAATCAAAGATTTAACGAATCAGAAAAGAATCATAGGAAACCTTACAGAGAAGGTCAGAATATCTGTACCTTATTCTAGAAGCAACCACAAATCAGGAATGGATGACACAGAGTGGATCAGGACCTCTCTTTCTTCACACCTAGAGGGGTAGACAAGAATTACAAACCCTTCCTTTTTAAGTAACTTTCCATTTTAGCTTTTAGATTCATCAAGCTACTCTTTTAGTCCTTTAGGTTTCATAATTTACACTTTATACCCCTTTAGTTTCAAAAGTTACACTTTAACCCTTCAATTGTTCGTAGTTACACTTTAGACCCTTAATTTATCAAAGTTTCACAATGGTCACTCATTTTATCATATTATAAGAAGGTATCCTCAATTTTACAGAATTTACACAATAGGTCCCTCTAGTTTTCAAAGTTACATATTTAGTCCCTTATCTTACAATTTCAACTTTATATTATTAATAATTACATATTAACCCATTAAATCACCAAATTTACACATAACCCCCTGAATAGATTATATTACTCAAAACAGCCCCAAGTTTCCAGAAATTACAAGTTTAGTCCCTCCATTTAATTATTTTATAATTCGTACCTTAATTAAACCCTAGAAACATTTTAATCCTTTAAAATACAAAAATGACACTAGACCCCCTCTTTTTATATTTTATACAGTAGGTACATGTTCCAAAATAAGTTCTAAAAATAACCCTTGAGTTTTAAAAGTTACAAAACTCACCCAAAACAATTTAAACCAAACGTATAACACTTTAATTAGCCAAAACCCTAACCCTAAAAATACAAATCATTCACCAATCATTAGATCATCATTAATCATCATTTAATCACTCAAAAACAGCCCCAAAAGTATAATCCCTAAATCGATTTACATTTTATTTCTTTTTCTTCTTTATTTTCTTTAAATCGGTAAAACTAAATAAATCAAGAATAATTATTTTAGGCCTTAACAATTCGAACTATAATTTTTCCCAGATTAGTATGATCATATGGAGTTCAAATAAAATAAATATGAAGCCTCAAAAATTCGAATTGAATTATTTAGGGTTTATACACGTTTTTAAGATTTAATTCACAAATAATTGTTAGATCATGCATGGATCGACTTTTACATTTTATTTGGTGTTCATAACATATATAGGGTCTGAGAAAAATACCAAATCAAGATTTGAACGTGTGGAATGAGGTGTACGAATACTTTTATACGCGTATGGCCAAAATGGGTCAAAAATCACCACGGCTTCAAAAACGATCTAAAAATCATGAAACCAATTTTCACAGGTCACATATGATGTGAGGAACACAAGAAAAATAAGAAACGAATTTTTAAGAGGTCGCAAGAATTAATTCGATCATTACCTTATTTTGTTCTAGCGACAAAGAAATAATTCACCAAGATCGGACCAAGCTTCAAATAATTCGAATGGTATTTTTCCTAGCTCCTTTGGATGATGTTCAATAACAGAAAAATGGTCTAGGGATTTTAGGGTGTCGATTGGAGGCTATGTGAATTTCTTGTGTGTGTTAAATCCAATCGGAAATTAGGGAGTTAAAAGAAAAGTGTGTGATTGAGTTTTAAATGGAAATAACGATTCAAGGGGGGGAATTAAGACCAGGAATTGATTAAAATTGATTGGCAAAATTAATGTGATTAATTACCTCATTTAAATGTATTTATTTTAATTTATATAATTTAAATTATTAATAAAATGTTATTCGGCTCTTATGGGGGCATTTTGGTAATTTTATCTCTTGTATAAATGTTAAATGAAATTGTTAAAATTATTTGGGATCATATCTTATGCATTGCCAGAAGTTTGGGATCGATTCGATACTTTATACGCTTTTAATTAATTTTTAAACTTGCAGGGGCATTTTAGTCATTTTTCATGTTTTCAGATTTTAGGGTTTTACAACTCTTCCCCACTAAAAAAAAAAATTTCGTCCTCGAAATTTGCAGGGACATAGAAGAGCGAACATGACAGAAACGAGACAGAACATGCCGGATCAGATAAGCGTTACTTGCAGCAGATTTGGAATAGTTTAGCGGAATGGATCTTAACGTAAGATGACGGAGATAAACGGATGGAGTAAATTCTCTTAAGGTAGAGCAAAATGAAGTACATACTTGGTGTCTTCCATCGGATCATGATCATAAAATACTCAAAACAAATCAAGCCAAAATCTCAGAATTCAACTTGGAATGGAATTATTAGATCAAAATCCAAAATATTCGTACGAAAATCAAGAGAAAGTCAATGCGTCATAACGGAAAGGAAACATGCGTATCAAATCATTCAAACAAACAGAAGGAAACAAATCATGCAGGCGATCTCTTTAGGCTGAGGCAGGAGTCGCATCGGCAGGGTCCTTCTTGTCATCCTCGAGGTTGTCCACGTTGCGGGGCTGGATTCGTACCACTCCATTCTCCTCAATGAAGTTGGGGCACTTGCCTGCGTACCGAATGGCCGCTCCATCTTTGTAGATCACCTGGGTGGAGTACTCTAGCACCTCTGCTCCATCTTTGTTCACTATGGTCAGCTCCTCCTCGATATAACACGGCCATATACTAGCAGGAATTAACTTCCTCCTTGCCGTTCTCCATATCTTCCCAATCTTCCTGCTGCCGGTAGGATAAACGATGGTCCATCGTTGCTTTTTCCGTGCGGAGTACTCTCGAGCGCGCGTGGACACCATCTACACGATTAGCAGAACGATCAGAAGGAGTATATTGATGACGAAATAGGATACGAAAGGTGTCGACATGAGCAAGTAGGATAACAGAAGCAACGGAAGAGAGTGCGCGGACGGAAACCTAATGTCTACCCAGATCCTCACAGGTCAGGACTTAAGTTCCTATAGGGAAGTCCTAAGGCAAATTCTTATAGGTTATCTTATGAGCGCCTACAGTGGAAACCTAATGGTCCAAACCTCACAGGTCAAGGGTAAATGTATTACAAGTCGCAGCCTGTCGCTCTGATACCATAATTGTAACACCCCAACCCGACAAGGGCAAAGGTGTCACAGATACGGATTCTTATCAGAACAAACACAAGCATATGACATAAATAATACAATAGGATTCTAAGGGTTACAAACAAAATCTGAATTTACAAGGTTACAAGTGAGATATACAATAATCACTAAGTCTGAATATAACTTTTCAAATCATCTCAAATCCAATTTAGCTAGCAAGGTCTTCTAAGTCAAGGCTCTCTCTAATAACAACCCAGCTTCCAACTAAAACCTGCCGCACACGAAAAGAAAACGTGCGGCTGAGCTTACAAAGCCCAGTGAACAGATATATAATAAACGGAAACGAAAGCAAAAGAAATGAAAGTAAAAGGACAAGAACATATATAGCATAATGAAATAGATAAGTCAAGGTACAGAGAGAGAGAGTAAGGGTTTAGGACAGTAATCCACCACGAGCCCAGAAACATATCATATCAAATCATATACCAGGGTGTATGGAGGGGTGACCTCAGCATACCAAGACAAGGTTGAGGGGATACCTCCAGGGTTGGAGTTGCAAGCTCCCAGGGTTGTGAAAGGCATGTATTGCACACAGTACCAGTCACCAGACATACCAGATATATCAGAACCAGAACAAATCTAGGATGCATCCATTCGCCCCCCAGAACAGATCGGCCATAATAAATCATATAGTGTGCATGCATAATCAAAATCAGAATGGGGACGGTGTAACCAAATCACTAGGGCTACACACTAGTCATGCCAGTGGTGCATCACAGACACGGCCATGTTACCTTCATGGCTAGGGTCACAAATTTGGCTCGGGTATCAAACTGGGAGTCAAAGGTCAACGGTCAAAGGTTCATATCATAATCAGGGTGTCATATCAGAAGGTTCAATATCAGAAGTCAATATCAGAAGATCAAATATCCCAGATCAATATCCAAAAGGGTCAAAGTATTATATGGTCAAATCTTCAAAAGGTTCAATATCAAAATACTTTTCAAAAGGTTTTCTCTTAAGGTTCATTAAAAACAACCCTTCAAAATAGTTTTCATAAATGGTCTTTCAAATAGTTTTCATAAAACGAACTTCAAAATAATTTTCTTAAAGTCAATATATCATGCTTGAAAAATCCTTTCAAAATACTTTACTTAAAACGTTTCCATCTCATATCAAAAAGGTCTTCATATCATAGGTCCAAAATCCGAGATCAAAGGTCAAAGCAAAGGTGTCATAGCAAAGGATCGTAACAGAGTATCAAATCAAAGATTTAACGAATCAGAAAAGAATCATAGGAAACCTTACAGAGAAGGTCAGAATATCTGTACCTTATTCTAGAAGCAACCACAAATCAGGAATGGATGACACAGAGTGGATCAGGACCTCTCTTTCTTCACACCTAGAGGGGTAGACAAGAATTACAAACCCTTCCTTTTTAAGTAACTTTCCATTTTAGCTTTTAGATTCATCAAGCTACTCTTTTAGTCCTTTAGGTTTCATAATTTACACTTTATACCCCTTTAGTTTCAAAAGTTACACTTTAACCCTTCAATTGTTCGTAGTTACACTTTAGACCCTTAATTTATCAAAGTTTCACAATGGTCACTCATTTTATCATATTATAAGAAGGTATCCTCAATTTTACAGAATTTACACAATAGGTCCCTCTAGTTTTCAAAGTTACATATTTAGTCCCTTATCTTACAATTTCAACTTTATATTATTAATAATTACATATTAACCCATTAAATCACCAAATTTACACATAACCCCCCGAATAGATTATATTACTCAAAACAGCCCCAAGTTTCCAGAAATTACAAGTTTAGTCCCTCCATTTAATTATTTTATAATTCGTACCTTAATTAAACCCTAGAAACATTTTAAACCTTTAAAATACAAAAATGACACTAGACCCCCTCTTTTTATATTTTATACAGTAGGTACATGTTCCAAAATAAGTTCTAAACATAACCCTTGAGTTTTAAAAGTTACAAAACTCACCCAAAACAATTTAAACCAAACGTATAACACTTTAATTAGCCAAAACCCTAACCCTAAAAATACAAATCATTCACCAATCATTAGATCATCATTAATCATCATTTAATCACTCAAAAACAGCCCCAAAAGTATAATCCCTAAATCGATTTACATTTTATTTCTTTTTCTTCTTTATTTTCTTTAAATCGGTAAAACTAAATAAATCAAGAATAATTATTTTAGGCCTTAACAATTCGAACTATAATTTTTCCCAGATTAGTATGATCATATGGAGTTCAAATAAAATAAATATGAAGCCTCAAAAATTCGAATTGAATTATTTAGGGTTTATACACGTTTTTAAGATTTAATTCACAAATAATTGTTAGATCATGCATGGATCGACTTTTACATTTTATTTGGTGTTCATAACATATATAGGGTCTGAGAAAAATACCAAATCAAGATTTGAACGTGTGGAATGAGGTGTACGAATTCTTTTATACGCGTATGGCCAAAATGGGTCAAAAATCACCACGGCTTCAAAAACGATCTAAAAATCATGAAACCAATTTTCACAGGTCACATATGATGTGAGGAACACAAGAAAAATAAGAAACGAATTTTTAAGAGGTCGCAAGAATTAATTCGATCATTACCTTATTTTGTTCTAGCGACAAAGAAATAATTCACCAAGATCGGACCAAGCTTCAAATAATTCGAATGGTATTTTTCCTAGCTCCTTTGGATGATGATCAATCACAGAAAAATGGTCTAGGGATTTTAGGGTGTCGATTGGAGGCTATGTGAATTTCTTGTGTGTGTTAAATCCAATCAGAAATTAGGGAGTTAAAAGAAAAGTGTGTGATTGAGTTTTAAATGGAAATAACGATTCAAGGGGGGGAATTAAGACCAGGAATTGATTAAAATTGATTGGCAAAATTAATGTGATTAATTACCTCATTTAAATGTATTTATTTTAATTTATATAATTTAAATTATTAATAAAATGTTATTCGGCTCTTATGGGGGCATTTTGGTAATTTTATCTCTTGTATAAATGTTAAATGAAATTGTTAAAATTATTTGGGATCATATCTTATGCATTGCCAGAAGTTTGGGATCGATTCGATACTTTATACGCTTTTAATTAATTTTTAAACTTGCAGGGGCATTTTAGTCATTTTTCATGTTTTCAGATTTTAGGGTTTTACAACTCTTCCCCACTAAAAAAAAAATTTCGTCCTCGAAATTTGCAGGGACATAGAAGAGCGAACATGACAGAAACGAGACAGAACATGCCGGATCAGATAAGCGTTACTTGCAGCAGATTTGGAATAGTTTAGCGGAATGGATCTTAACGTAAGATGACGGAGATAAACGGATGGAGTAAATTCTCTTAAGGTAGAGCAAAATGAAGTACATACTTGGTGTCTTCCATCGGATCATGATCATAAAATACTCAAAACAAATCAAGCCAAAATCTCAGAATTCAACTTGGAATGGAATTATTAGATCAAAATCCAAAATATTCGTACGAAAATCAAGAGAAAGTCAATGCGTCATAACGGAAAGGAAACATGCGTATCAAATCATTCAAACAAACAGAAGGAAACAAATCATGCAGGCGATCTCTTTAGGCTGAGGCAGGAGTCGCATCGGCAGGGTCCTTCTTGTCATCCTCGAGGTTGTCCACGTTGCGGGGCTGGATTCGTACCACTCCATTCTCCTCAATGAAGTTGGGGCACTTGCCTGCGTACCGAATGGCCGCTCCATCTTTGTAGATCACCTGGGTGGAGTACTCTAGCACCTCTGCTCCATCTTTGTTCACTATGGTCAGCTCCTCCTCGATATAACACGGCCATATACTAGCAGGAATTAACTTCCTCCTTGCCGTTCTCCATATCTTCCCAATCTTCCTGCTGCCGGTAGGATAAACGATGGTCCATCGTTGCTTTTTCCGTGCGGAGTACTCTCGAGCGCGCGTGGACACCATCTACACGATTAGCAGAACGATCAGAAGGAGTATATTGATGACGAAATAGGATACGAAAGGTGTCGACATGAGCAAGTAGGATAACAGAAGCAACGGAAGAGAGTGCGCGGACGGAAACCTAATGTCTACCCAGATCCTCACAGGTCAGGACTTAAGTTCCTATAGGGAAGTCCTAAGGCAAATTCTTATAGGTT
Source organism: Artemisia tridentata subsp. tridentata (assembly GCA_021014915.2). Lineage (NCBI taxonomy): Eukaryota > Viridiplantae > Streptophyta > Magnoliopsida > Asterales > Asteraceae > Artemisia > Artemisia tridentata. The sequence goes on from CP139505.1 coordinate 268,184,136, forward strand.
ATCTTATGAGCGCCTACAGTGGAAACCTAATGGTCCAAACCTCACAGGTCAAGGGTAAATGTATTACAAGTCGCAGCCTGTCGCTCTGATACCATAATTGTAACACCCCAACCCGACAAGGGCAAAGGTGTCACAGATACGGATTCTTATCAGAACAAACACAAGCATATGACATAAATAATACAATAGGATTCTAAGGGTTACAAACAAAATCTGAATTTACAAGGTTACAAGTGAGATATACAATAATCACTAAGTCTGAATATAACTTTTCAAATCATCTCAAATCCAATTTAGCTAGCAAGGTCTTCTAAGTCAAGGCTCTCTCTAATAACAACCCAGCTTCCAACTAAAACCTGCCGCACACGAAAAGAAAACGTGCGGCTGAGCTTACAAAGCCCAGTGAACAGATATATAATAAACGGAAACGAAAGCAAAAGAAATGAAAGTAAAAGGACAAGAACATATATAGCATAATGAAATAGATAAGTCAAGGTACAGAGAGAGAGAGTAAGGGTTTAGGACAGTAATCCACCACGAGCCCAGAAACATATCATATCAAATCATATACCAGGGTGTATGGAGGGGTGACCTCAGCATACCAAGACAAGGTTGAGGGGATACCTCCAGGGTTGGAGTTGCAAGCTCCCAGGGTTGTGAAAGGCATGTATTGCACACAGTACCAGTCACCAGACATACCAGATATATCAGAACCAGAACAAATCTAGGATGCATCCATTCGCCCCCCAGAACAGATCGGCCATAATAAATCATATAGTGTGCATGCATAATCAAAATCAGAATGGGGACGGTGTAACCAAATCACTAGGGCTACACACTAGTCATGCCAGTGGTGCATCACAGACACGGCCATGTTACCTTCATGGCTAGGGTCACAAATTTGGCTCGGGTATCAAACTGGGAGTCAAAGGTCAACGGTCAAAGGTTCATATCATAATCAGGGTGTCATATCAGAAGGTTCAATATCAGAAGTCAATATCAGAAGATCAAATATCCCAGATCAATATCCAAAAGGGTCAAAGTATTATATGGTCAAATCTTCAAAAGGTTCAATATCAAAATACTTTTCAAAAGGTTTTCTCTTAAGGTTCATTAAAAACAACCCTTCAAAATAGTTTTCATAAATGGTCTTTCAAATAGTTTTCATAAAACGAACTTCAAAATAATTTTCTTAAAGTCAATATATCATGCTTGAAAAATCCTTTCAAAATACTTTACTTAAAACGTTTCCATCTCATATCAAAAAGGTCTTCATATCATAGGTCCAAAATCCGAGATCAAAGGTCAAAGCAAAGGTGTCATAGCAAAGGATCGTAACAGAGTATCAAATCAAAGATTTAACGAATCAGAAAAGAATCATAGGAAACCTTACAGAGAAGGTCAGAATATCTGTACCTTATTCTAGAAGCAACCACAAATCAGGAATGGATGACACAGAGTGGATCAGGACCTCTCTTTCTTCACACCTAGAGGGGTAGACAAGAATTACAAACCCTTCCTTTTTAAGTAACTTTCCATTTTAGCTTTTAGATTCATCAAGCTACTCTTTTAGTCCTTTAGGTTTCATAATTTACACTTTATACCCCTTTAGTTTCAAAAGTTACACTTTAACCCTTCAATTGTTCGTAGTTACACTTTAGACCCTTAATTTATCAAAGTTTCACAATGGTCACTCATTTTATCATATTATAAGAAGGTATTCTCAATTTTACAGAATTTACACAATAGGTCCCTCTAGTTTTCAAAGTTACATATTTAGTCCCTTATCTTACAATTTCAACTTTATATTATTAATAATTACATATTAACCCATTAAATCACCAAATTTACACATAACCCCCCGAATAGATTATATTACTCAAAACAGCCCCAAGTTTCCAGAAATTACAAGTTTAGTCCCTCCATTTAATTATTTTATAATTCGTACCTTAATTAAACCCTAGAAACATTTTAAACCTTTAAAATACAAAAATGACACTAGACCCCCTCTTTTTATATTTTATACAGTAGGTACATGTTCCAAAATAAGTTCTAAACATAACCCTTGAGTTTTAAAAGTTACAAAACTCACCCAAAACAATTTAAACCAAACGTATAACACTTTAATTAGCCAAAACCCTAACCCTAAAAATACAAATCATTCACCAATCATTAGATCATCATTAATCATCATTTAATCACTCAAAAACAGCCCCAAAAGTATAATCCCTAAATCGATTTACATTTTATTTCTTTTTCTTCTTTATTTTCTTTAAATCGGTAAAACTAAATAAATCAAGAATAATTATTTTAGGCCTTAACAATTCGAACTATAATTTTTCCCAGATTAGTATGATCATATGGAGTTCAAATAAAATAAATATGAAGCCTCAAAAATTCGAATTGAATTATTTAGGGTTTATACACGTTTTTAAGATTTAATTCACAAATAATTGTTAGATCATGCATGGATCGACTTTTACATTTTATTTGGTGTTCATAACATATATAGGGTCTGAGAAAAATACCAAATCAAGATTTGAACGTGTGGAATGAGGTGTACGAATTCTTTTATACGCGTATGGCCAAAATGGGTCAAAAATCACCACGGCTTCAAAAACGATCTAAAAATCATGAAACCAATTTTCAAAGGTCACATATGATGTGAGGAACACAAGAAAAATAAGAAACGAATTTTTAAGAGGTCGCAAGAATTAATTCGATCATTACCTTATTTTGTTCTAGCGACAAAGAAATAATTCACCAAGATCGGACCAAGCTTCAAATAATTCGAATGGTATTTTTCCTAGCTCCTTTGGATGATGATCAATCACAGAAAAATGGTCTAGGGATTTTAGGGTGTCGATTGGAGGCTATGTGAATTTCTTGTGTGTGTTAAATCCAATCAGAAATTAGGGAGTTAAAAGAAAAGTGTGTGATTGAGTTTTAAATGGAAATAACGATTCAAGGGGGGGAATTAAGACCAGGAATTGATTAAAATTGATTGGCAAAATTAATGTGATTAATTACCTCATTTAAATGTATTTATTTTAATTTATATAATTTAAATTATTAATAAAATGTTATTCGGCTCTTATGGGGGCATTTTGGTAATTTTATCTCTTGTATAAATGTTAAATGAAATTGTTAAAATTATTTGGGATCATATCTTATGCATTGCCAGAAGTTTGGGATCGATTCGATACTTTATACGCTTTTAATTAATTTTTAAACTTGCAGGGGCATTTTAGTCATTTTTCATGTTTTCAGATTTTAGGGTTTTACAACTCTTCCCCACTAAAAAAAAAATTTCGTCCTCGAAATTTGCAGGGACATAGAAGAGCGAACATGACAGAAACGAGACAGAACATGCCGGATCAGATAAGCGTTACTTGCAGCAGATTTGGAATAGTTTAGCGGAATGGATCTTAACGTAAGATGACGGAGATAAACGGATGGAGTAAATTCTCTTAAGGTAGAGCAAAATGAAGTACATACTTGGTGTCTTCCATCGGATCATGATCATAAAATACTCAAAACAAATCAAGCCAAAATCTCAGAATTCAACTTGGAATGGAATTATTAGATCAAAATCCAAAATATTCGTACGAAAATCAAGAGAAAGTCAATGCGTCATAACGGAAAGGAAACATGCGTATCAAATCATTCAAACAAACAGAAGGAAACAAATCATGCAGGCGATCTCTTTAGGCTGAGGCAGGAGTCGCATCGGCAGGGTCCTTCTTGTCATCCTCGAGGTTGTCCACGTTACGGGGCTGGATTCGTACCACTCCATTCTCCTCAATGAAGTTGGGGCACTTGCCTGCGTACCGAATGGCCGCTCCATCTTTGTAGATCACCTGGGTGGAGTACTCTAGCACCTCTGCTCCATCTTTGTTCACTATGGTCAGCTCCTCCTCGATATAACACGGCCATATACTAGCAGGAATTAACTTCCTCCTTGCCGTTCTCCATATCTTCCCAATCTTCCTGCTGCCGGTAGGATAAACGATGGTCCATCGTTGCTTTTTCCGTGCGGAGTACTCTCGAGCGCGCGTGGACACCATCTACACGATTAGCAGAACGATCAGAAGGAGTATATTGATGACGAAATAGGATACGAAAGGTGTCGACATGAGCAAGTAGGATAACAGAAGCAACGGAAGAGAGTGCGCGGACGGAAACCTAATGTCTACCCAGATCCTCACAGGTCAGGACTTAAGTTCCTATAGGGAAGTCCTAAGGCAAATTCTTATAGGTTATCTTATGAGCGCCTACAGTGGAAACCTAATGGTCCAAACCTCACAGGTCAAGGGTAAATGTATTACAAGTCGCAGCCTGTCGCTCTGATACCATAATTGTAACACCCCAACCCGACAAGGGCAAAGGTGTCACAGATACGGATTCTTATCAGAACAAACACAAGCATATGACATAAATAATACAATAGGATTCTAAGGGTTACAAACAAAATCTGAATTTACAAGGTTACAAGTGAGATATACAATAATCACTAAGTCTGAATATAACTTTTCAAATCATCTCAAATCCAATTTAGCTAGCAAGGTCTTCTAAGTCAAGGCTCTCTCTAATAACAACCCAGCTTCCAACTAAAACCTGCCGCACACGAAAAGAAAACGTGCGGCTGAGCTTACAAAGCCCAGTGAACAGATATATAATAAACGGAAACGAAAGCAAAAGAAATGAAAGTAAAAGGACAAGAACATATATAGCATAATGAAATAGATAAGTCAAGGTACAGAGAGAGAGAGTAAAGGTTTAGGACAGTAATCCACCACGAGCCCAGAAACATATCATATCAAATCATATACCAGGGTGTATGGAGGGGTGACCTCAGCATACCAAGACAAGGTTGAGGGGATACCTCCAGGGTTGGAGTTGCAAGCTCCCAGGGTTGTGAAAGGCATGTATTGCACACAGTACCAGTCACCAGACATACCAGATATATCAGAACCAGAACAAATCTAGGATGCATCCATTCGCCCCCCAGAACAGATCGGCCATAATAAATCATATAGTGTGCATGCATAATCAAAATCAGAATGGGGACGGTGTAACCAAATCACTAGGGCTACACACTAGTCATGCCAGTGGTGCATCACAGACACGGCCATGTTACCTTCATGGCTAGGGTCACAAATTTGGCTCGGGTATCAAACTGGGAGTCAAAGGTCAACGGTCAAAGGTTCATATCATAATCAGGGTGTCATATCAGAAGGTTCAATATCAGAAGTCAATATCAGAAGATCAAATATCCCAGATCAATATCCAAAAGGGTCAAAGTATTATATGGTCAAATCTTCAAAAGGTTCAATATCAAAATACTTTTCAAAAGGTTTTCTCTTAAGGTTCATTAAAAACAACCCTTCAAAATAGTTTTCATAAATGGTCTTTCAAATAGTTTTCATAAAACGAACTTCAAAATAATTTTCTTAAAGTCAATATATCATGCTTGAAAAATCCTTTCAAAATACTTTACTTAAAACGTTTCCATCTCATATCAAAAAGGTCTTCATATCATAGGTCCAAAATCCGAGATCAAAGGTCAAAGCAAAGGTGTCATAGCAAAGGATCGTAACAGAGTATCAAATCAAAGATTTAACGAATCAGAAAAGAATCATAGGAAACCTTACAGAGAAGGTCAGAATATCTGTACCTTATTCTAGAAGCAACCACAAATCAGGAATGGATGACACAGAGTGGATCAGGACCTCTCTTTCTTCACACCTAGAGGGGTAGACATGAATTACAAACCCTTCCTTTTTAAGTAACTTTCCATTTTAGCTTTTAGATTCATCAAGCTACTCTTTTAGTCCTTTAGGTTTCATAATTTACACTTTATACCCCTTTAGTTTCAAAAGTTACACTTTAACCCTTCAATTGTTCGTAGTTACACTTTAGACCCTTAATTTATCAAAGTTTCACAATGGTCACTCATTTTATCATATTATAAGAAGGTATCCTCAATTTTACAGAATTTACACAATAGGTCCCTCTAGTTTTCAAAGTTACATATTTAGTCCCTTATCTTACAATTTCAACTTTATATTATTAATAATTACATATTAACCCATTAAATCACCAAATTTACACATAACCCCCCGAATAGATTATATTACTCAAAACAGCCCCAAGTTTCCAGAAATTACAAGTTTAGTCCCTCCATTTAATTATTTTATAATTCGTACCTTAATTAAACCCTAGAAACATTTTAATCCTTTAAAATACAAAAATGACACTAGACCCCCTCTTTTTATATTTTATATAGTAGGTACATGTTTCAAAATAAGTTCTAAAAATAACCCTTGAGTTTTAAAAGTTACAAAACTCACCCAAAACAATTTAAACCAAACGTATAACACTTTAATTAGCCAAAACCCTAACCCTAAAAATACAAATCATTCACCAATCATTAGATCATCATTAATCATCATTTAATCACTCAAAAACAGCCCCAAAAGTATAATCCCTAAATCGATTTACATTTTATTTCTTTTTCTTCTTTATTTTCTTTAAATCGGTAAAACTAAATAAATCAAGAATAATTATTTTAGGCCTTAAAAATTCGAAATATAATTTTTCCCAGATTAGTATGATCATATGGAGTTCAAATAAAATAAATATTAAGCCTCAAAAATTCGAATTGAATTATTTAGGGTTTATACACGTTTTTAAGATTTAATTCACAAATAATTGTTAGATCATGCATGGATCGACTTTTACATTTTATTTGGTGTTCATAACATATATAGGGTCTGAGAAAAATACCAAATCAAGATTTGAACGTGTGGAATGAGGTGTACGAATTCTTTTATACGCGTATGGCCAAAATGGGTCAAAAATCACCACGGCTTCAAAAACGATCTAAAAATCATGAAACCAATTTTCACAGGTCACATATGATGTGAGGAACACAAGAAAAATAAGAAATGAATTTTTAAGAGGTCGCAAGAATTAATTCGATCATTACCTTATTTTGTTCTAGCGACAAAGAAATAATTCACCAAGATCGGACCAAGCTTCAAATAATTCGAATGGTATTTTTCCTAGCTCCTTTGGATGATGATCAATCACAGAAAAATGGTCTAGGGATTTTAGGGTGTCGATTGGAGGCTATGTGAATTTCTTGTGTGTGTTAAATCCAATCGGAAATTAGGGAGTTAAAAGAAAAGTGTGTGATTGAGTTTTAAATGGAAATAATGATTCAAGGGGGGGAATTAAGACCAGGAATTGATTAAAATTGATTGGCAAAATTAATGTGATTAATTACCTCATTTAAATGTATTTATTTTAATTTATATAATTTAAATTATTAATAAAATGTTATTCGGCTCTTATGGGGGCATTTTGGTAATTTTATCTCTTGTATAAATGTTAAATGAAATTGTTAAAATTATTTGGGATCATATCTTATGCATTGCCAGAAGTTTGGGATCGATTCGATACTTTATACGCTTTTAATTAATTTTTAAACTTGCAGGGGCATTTTAGTCATTTTTCATGTTTTCAGATTTTAGGGTTTTACATTCACTTTCAGGACCACTGTCAAAAACTATCGCTGCAAGAGTGTTAGATGTTGGTAACTCATAGCCGCGTGCTCTTTCAGCATTGTAAAGCCTTAATTTGAATTCTGATATGTTTGTTTCGTTGCACAAATCTCTTGCAGTTCTTAATATCTGGACCAACTTATTGTGAGCATCCAAGAAGTTAATCAAACCCTCAACAATTTCAGGATCCAAGGTGGCTTGTTCAGAAGGTTCAAAATGGCTCATTCTATTCTGCACTTCATTTTTAGTGTCGTAAATATACAGCTGCAAGAATCTAGGTGCATCATTGTCATCAACAGGACATAGTGAACCAATCCAATGATAGATCTGACCCGATACTTTAAACACATAAGGCCCTCGCCCAGCGTTCACTGACTTATCAATGGTTGCACCGAATGGAGTCATTGCAAACATTTGATTATAAGCTCTGATATTCTCCATGAAATTTCTGTTTGAAAGAAGTTGTTTAATATACTGAGGGGGATCTGGTTGATGGTCCATGATGAACCTTCCATGGCCACAACACAGATGGTATTCTGTTGTTGCGCTGGTAGAACTTCTTTTAACACACTCTTCATACCAAAAAGCTGCACCACAGTGCCGGCATCGTTGATCACAATCTCCTAAATCCTCATATGAAGGAGTTGTATCTGCACAAAGCATTTTTTTTGCATACAAATAAGTGTGCTTGCATAGAACAATTCTTAAACAAAAAGCTGTATTTGCCAGAAGCATGAATGTCGATGAATGAAGATAAGTGGTCACCTGGATTTGGCAGAACAGTTGGGCATTCAACAACTGGTGTTGGAGGAGATGCGAAAGTGTTGAGTGAATTGTCTGCGCGTAAACGCTGCCGTACATTGTGCGTTCTACCTCCAGTTCTTCCCCGAGTTGTTTCTCCACTGTGTTGGCGCAATCTTTTTGGAGACCTATTTTCAGAAAGTTGTTCATGATGTGAAATATCAGACACTGAAACTGGAGCATGGGTTGCTGCACAAATATCGAGAAACCTAAAAAAATTACAAAGGATGCCTTAAAAATAAATAAATAAATAAATAAACTGTGGAGAATTCATTATGGGAAAGTTAGGTCTTCACCTTCATTTGCCATAAGAGGCAGGCTTTGAGCAGAAAAGGGTCGTTTGCGGTGTAATCTTGGATATGAATATTGTGACCCAACATGGTGGAGTAAATCATGCACATTAGGTAGAGAATTTGTTTCATATTGTTTGCTAGTGTGGTGTGCTGATGGAGGCATCTCTGCAGGGCTGGAAAGTTGATCGGAAATGGCGTTGCTCATAGATAAGGTATACCAAGTGGCGTCTGAAAAAAATAAATTAATTAATTAAAAAAAAATAATAAAAAAAATAATTAAAGAAAAAAGTATAGTTAGCCATTGCATTCGATGCATAGCAACCCAACATATTTGCATAAAACGTATCCAATAAGTTTACCTACCGTTTTGCAAATTGTTTGTTAAAACACTCATATCCTGTTGGCCAATTTGAGCTTCTGCTGATTCTAAACATTGCTTAATATTTCGGGCTGCACTTTCATTCTCATGGGTATCACTGCCCCCCAGATCAGGTGGCTTCCTTTTACGATGCACATTTTTTGACTGACAAAAACAATTTTCAGTTTCACAGAAGTCAAACCATTGTTTGGTAAAATATACTGTGAAACAGCGTCTGGCTTCCTTTTGTGGCCACCATTTTTTTATTGCAACGAAGAATCTTGATAAGTGGAATTTGACACAGAAGATTGGCCTGTACAAAATAAGTATGAGCATGATTTTCACAATTGATATATGCTATTGACAATACGACAGTAAAATTAGAATTAACTAACCTGAATCTGTATTAACAGATGAATTCTGATCTCCATCAATTTGTGAACCGTAGGTAAAAGGAAACCATGGGCTTTGAAGTTTGTTTAATGTTTCATTATCAGGTGGTTGAGTATTAAAATTGTAAGAAAGATACCGGGGTTTTCGTGGCATAGTTGAAAACAGCAACAAAAACATGTGCATAACCAACAACAGAGCAAACGAAAGTGGCAAATAGCATTCTTTGAATTTCAAGTATTAAGAACAACAGTGATATTAGCAAGCAATATTGTGCAGCAGTTTTAATCCAAAAGAAACCGTTAGAACTTAACATGAAAATAACCGGGAACATTTTTGGAAGAAAAAGTTGATGCATGTAACGCGTATCCAGATTTGGGCGAGTTTCTAAAGGCGTAACTATAAAGAATGGGCATAATCTTAAATAAAGACAAATAGGCAGGCGAAGAAATGTGCACATAATTTGTCGCAACCGTGTGATAAATAAGGGTGGCGAAAAGAAGACAGGCAGGGGAAAAAATAACTAAAAAAAAGAAGGTACTAATATTATAAGAAGAAAGGTGCGCCAAATTTATTTTCACAACTTAATAAAGAGACGAACTACCACATTAAATGCAAGAAAGAAACCCCTCAATAAATACAGAAATCAGCACATTTAAACCTAAAACCCTAGAAAAAAAATTTTCCGCTCAATAAATAGAAAAACCATGAGCACATGAAATGCAGCAAATAAATAAACCAACAGTCCATATTCATAAAACAGCATCGAAACAACATAAACAATTTGGGAAATGTAATAATGGAAGAAACAAATATGCAATCGAAAATAAAAAGAAGAAAAAAAAAAGGAAAAAAAATCAACCTTATCAAAGGTACCAAACGGTAAGCCTCCAGCAAGACTGAAAGAAGCAAATGACCGAGAAAACGATGATAAGGTAGGTCGAATATTTTGTGGTTGTAAAAATGGCCAAGCGTCCATTTAAAAATTATGTGGGTGGTTCAGTAGCTACACTCAGAAGCTGCACTGTGGATATAAAGCAGCCGGATCGGGGTAATTAGATCCATCAGAGTTTTTTTCCGGTGTGGAGCGGTGTCGGAGCATGAGATGAGAGAGGGAGGAAGAGCGAATGTGAGTGAGATCCGAATAAGTTGTGGGGTGAATGTGCCGGGTCTGGGTAAAAAAAATAAATGGATGCCTATTGAGCTATGATGAACAGGACACGGGGTTTATACTTTACTTATAATATGTATACCAAACATTTTATTTATTTATTATTATTTTTATTTTTTTAAAAAGTTACTTTTTTTAACTACTATTCACAGTTACTGAGTACTGCTACTGCTCACATCTAGGACTGCAATCAAGTCAAGCTTTTATCAAGCAACTCGAGCTCGAGCTCGAGCTTGACTCGATCGAGTCAAGCTTTTATCAAGCTCAAGCCCAAAAATTAGCTCGAAACATATGACAAGTCAAGCTCAAGCTTTTGATAGCTCGGCTCGAGCTCCTATCAAGCTTTTTCAAGCTTTAATATAAATATATTTACGATATAAAATTCATATAACTAACTAGTGATATAGGGATAATTTGAGTATTAACATAATTATAAGGACTTACTTTGTAAATAATTGAACATGTATTCTAGTAGGTCATTTAAACCTAATTAATCCAAACGTTTTGTATTCTTCACACTTCTTGGACTGTCGAATATTATAGTGTTATCATTTGTGTAAAACACTAGTGACTTTGGCTATTATGGTTTAAGTTTGTTTTACTTTATACATATATTTATTGATGAGTTTGGTTATTAGATACAATATTTTTATATACATTCAAGCTTTTCAAACTGAGCTCAAGCTTTAATCAAATTTTTCAAGCCAAGCTCAAGCCTGGATGATTAAAGCTCGTCAAGCTATCAAGCCAAGCTCAAGCCTAACTTATAAATTTCAAGCCAATCTCAAGCCATGTTAAGCTCGAGCTCGGCTCGACTCGATTACACCCCTACTCACATGTACTTGTAACAAACACACCCTTCATGTGTGTTGACGCGGAGCTTTTAATAAAATTTAGGAATGATTAGTGTTATAATTTAAATGATCGTTTGGCAAGTAATAAATAGTTTTATCTTTTCGTTAACAACACTCTTTTAGAGCGATCGGTACGCATGGCTGGTGATCTTGCGCCGTCGGACCAGCCGAGAGATTTGGATGGCTCACGGTATCGTGGGTGGCGCCATGGTGGCCAGCCCACGCCGTGGAATATATATATATATATATATATATATATATATATATATATATATATATATATATATATATATATATATATATATATATATATATATATATTGGTGGGTTTGTTTGTGTTTGTGTTTGTGTATGGTGGGTTTTTTTTTTTTTTTCTTTGAGTTGCAGGTTTCGATCGAGAAGAAGACCTGGATGGTGAAGAATGTTTTTTTTTTTTTTTTTTTTTTTTAATATAAATAATTAATTTACAGTTTATACCCTTGAAGTTTGATTTCATTGTCATATTTATTTTAAAGTTTCATTAGTAACTAATATTGTGTAAATGAAGTTTATTTTAGTTAATATTGTGTATGTTTTATTTTATGTAAAAAAAATATAATAATAATAAAAAAAAATGAAAAAATAGACGACAGCACCACATTTTCTGGTGCCGTGGGTAATGGCCAGAATGTGGTGCCGTGGAATTTTTGGTGCCATAGAGATTTTTGCTGACGTGACACCAACTTTTCGGCCATGCCTTGAGGATACCCATCACTCTTAAGAAATGAAGACGAAAAATGAAGAACTGACGACAGCTCAGACGAAGATCACTATTTTGGAGAAAATAGTGGGAGATATGCAAGATAGATATTAAGAGTAAATATATATCCTCGTCAGCATGATCGTCAAACTGAAAAGTTGACTGGGAAGAGTTTCTGGTCGCCACTCAATCAGATTTATATCTGTCAGCTTTTGTACTATATCTTGGCCATGAGATATGTAGCATAAATATGACGCTTGAACTAATTCTGTTATATATAACAAATTAGCAAGTTATTTATGACTATATGTGGTTTTGATTTTGTTGTATTTTGCTGTGCATGGTATCGGTTGATGTGGGCCAGTGATGATCATCTTACATACGCATATGATAGTATTTGGACATGTTGTGATTTTATGATTAACATGGATTTTACCTTGTTAATTTAACATGGTCAAATTTTAAACGTATGTTTTCTCATCGTATTACTAGAAATATGTCTCGCAAATCCCCAGAACCATCCATGTCCCAAGCAGCTATTCGAAAGCTTGTTGCAGACAGTGTTGCTGCAACACTTGAGAGTCAAGCAGCAGAATTTGCTCGTACTGGAAGTACTAGCCGACCCAATGGAGAGAACAAAACTGTTACAGCTCACAAATGCACCTACAAAGACTTCATAAACTGTCAACCAACTTTCTTTAAAGGAAAAGAAGGAGCTACTGAGTTGGCTCGTTGGTTTGAGCGTACAGAAATAGTCTTTGTATGAAGCGGGTGTGCCGAAGACAGTAAAGTTACTTTTGCTACAGGGACTCTTTTGGAAGATGCCCTGTCTTGGTGGACTTCGACTGCCCAAACTATGGGTGTTGAAGCAGCTCACCAACTTACCTAGGAAGATCTCAAAAAGAAGATGTTGAAGAAGTACTGTCCCCGTACTGAGATCAAAAAGCTGGAAGATGAGTTTCACCAGCTGGTTGTAAAAGGAACAGACCTTAAGGCCTACAATAGAAGGTTTCAGGAGCTTGCTCTCCTATGTCCAACTATTGTGCCTGATCTGGAGAAGATGTTGGAGAAATATACGGAAGGATTACCTCGAAACATTGAGAACTCGTTAAGATCCTGACCATGTCAAGGAATGACATCCCTATTTAAACAGAAAAGAAATTCCTGATATAGCTAAATAAATCGTAGCATAAAACTTCCTAAGCATATTTCCCATTGTACTCTACCTTAGTTACGATGGACGTAACCTAAGTGTATCAACTATCCTTCTACCGTATGAAATCTTTACCTTGTAATATTTCCGTAATAATCACAATCTATGTTTCTATTCCATTTGACCTGTTCGTAGTCACTACACTGTCATCTCACTAGAAATTTGGTTAATATTAGTTTTGACCATCCCGTAAGAATTCCACTCGAACCCTAAGATTTGTTTAAAGAATATCCCATTAGTACCCTAGAAATTCCTGACTTATCACCATAGTATGAACAATAATTTTCTTATTTTTGTGAAAAATAACTATGTTGTCATTTTACAAAAACAAAACGTTGAATACCATCTAAAACTTTTTGGAGAAACATAAATACCACAGTAACTGAGCCAAACATTACATCATTTGGTCCTCAATTATACATAGCCTGATCAACTATGTATAATTTAGGAAGAATCATGTCATAAATGAAACAGTTATCTTTTCAGAATTTCTAATAACAATTTTCATTCAAAAGCAAAATTTTGAGACAAAACAAATTGTTCATACTAATTCCATTTGACCAACTGATGTGCGCGTGTGTATTGCTCTAATTCTTTTATATCCACGGCAGCGGCTCCAAAGACTTGGTGCGCGCGTGATGTCGTTGTGGTTTTAGCAGTATTCAAGTTTTAAATTTATATTTAGCCGACTTATCAATAAAACACACACTTTAACGAGCAGTGTACCCGGTCAGTATAAATATAATGGTAAGTAGAGTGTCGATTACTAAGAGTGGAACGTATTATCTAGTTATTCTAATCAGTATTTTAATATCTTAAGTTAGCTATACAACCTAATCTAACGCAAGGGGGTTCAGCCTGAGAGACTAGCACGGTTTGGTTATAATTAAATATAATAAACTAAACTAATAGGCACGAATCAGCGATTAGCTCACACGTACACAGATAGATACTCGAGACAATAAGAAGACCTATCCTGATAATTAAGTAGCTTGTCACTTGTTTTATTGCTAGTTTTATATGAAGTGTATAGTTCGATGCGACGCATCGAGAATTAAACATTTCTCGTTGGCTCTAATCTTATCGGCGAGTAAACCCTTAATGATTACTTATGTCTATCCTATTTATTAAAGAGACGCTGAAACAAATAGGCGAGGAAGGGGCATGGCGACCCAAGCAATGCTCAGCTAGACACAGAGGTTATCAATGCACTAATAAAAGTCACCAAAGACATCAACATATAAACTTTAATTAATGAGAAAGCAATTTTAAGGGGTGCCCATGATTTTCCGTAGTCACATGGAATCGGCCCATCAATCCTGATGAATTAAAGTGTACTAATACAATGAAACAAAACTACTTAATGAATTGAATACATGCAGGACCTTCTTACAGCTCTTGTATCTTCGTTCAAGGTGTGTCTTGTGCTGCTAATGCGTCTGACTTCGTCCTAGGGTTTCTTCTGTCTTTTGCTAAGTCTCGTACTCGGTATATCGCACACAAAATTCGTCTGACTTTAGGGTATTTATAGTTTCTGTCTGAGGGTTAGATGCGGCGCATAGGATAAGTAGATGCGGCGCATTGACTTAACTTCGCGTGGGGTCCAAGATTAATATATTCAGGAATATTCGTATACCGCCTTAAGATGCGGCGTAACTCCATTTCTCTATGCGGCGCATGTCCTTTGCTGTCTTGGATCGTAACTTGTGAAATCTTGATAGTGATGCGCCGTATGTAAGAAGTGTGTTGCGGCGTATCTGGAGCAGAATGATCTTGATCTTGTACATTTCAATAGACTCTTAACTTCTTGCTTGTTTTGCTCCATAATTAGTCCAAAATCGCCAAGTTTCACATAGTACTTGTTTTTACCTGAGAATTACAAAAGTAAACATTAACGTATCAATTCTCACAGATAATATAATAAAACAAGTCAAATAAATAGGATAAATGATGATAATAAAATGTACTTATTTGAGTTCATCAAATATCCCCCCACTTGAACTTTACTTGTCCCCAAGTAAACCTTAGAATAAATCTTATGAAAATGTATCCTAAAAGAGATTAGGATTTATTTTTATATTTAAGCATGTATTCGTTTTGTCATAATCACACAACCAAACACTTAACGAATTAGAAATAAAATAAAATATTTTGATAAAAGCAAATCTAATCGTTTAACTGTCTAGTCGTGACGAATATTCTATCATAAGCTTGGCAAGTATACGCATCTCTCCCACTAAAGCCAAGGAATAACAAGTCTAAAGCGGTAAAAAGGGTTTTTAGGTTAAGGGTTAATCATTCTTCTTAATCTCTATCGATCTCAAATTCCAGAAAAGGCGACAAAATCACAAATACATGATCGAATCCACGACCACGATACTTGCAATTGCTCAAATCCTTAACTCGAATAGGCTAAAGATAGGACCAAATAATCTTCACCAATAATATTATATCAAAAAGGGCGACAAAATCATAAATACATAGCCGAATCCACGACTACGATACTTAAGATTGCTCAAATCCCTAATCTCAATAAATCAAAGGTTTGGATGAAGAATGATATAGGGTATGGATAATATTTGGGATACAAATTGGTGTAAAATAAAAAATAAACAAAACAGATAAATTAAAATCCTAAGTGTGGTAAATTACTTTCCCAACCATCCCATGAATAAGACTCATATCATTGAATAACTCACGCTTTAACACTTGAAACACACGCTTTAGGTAGACACGAATTATACTCAACAAGATCTCAATCAAAGAATAACCATAGTTGGCGTTCCCATAAAGGCCAACTCCCATTCAATCCATAAATATAATATATAACAAATAGTGGTGATATCGACCACTTAATACAAAACTTTACATAAGTTGGTTAAAACAAACTTCCAACTTTTTCTTTTTCTTTTTCTTTTCTATTTTTTTTTTTCGATTTTTATTTTATTTATTTATTTTTATTTTTTTGACATCAACATATATGTGTAAAATTTCACAACTTTACTATCACCATTTTTCCGGATAATTTTTCCATACTCTTCATACTTTCAGAAATAACTGTAATAGCGAAAGTAGTAAACACACGAAAAATAAACTCAAAGATATACAATATTTACTTTCATTCCAATTGCATTGTGCAATTTCCTGACTCAACCAAAGATAATAAATTACGCACGCGAACACAGGTAATGTAAGGAAACACACTTTGCCTAAAGCAATTAACCAACCACGGATTTTAATCTACAGGGTAGGCTAAGGTGTAAGGGTGTAACGAAACATTATAACAAAGGTGTAAGAAACGAAAGGAATGGCTCTGAGTGTTTTTCTAGGGGTATCTTACTCTAAAAGTGAGAGTAACAAAAGGGTTTATACGGGGGTTAACTAACCAGTATAGTTAGCTAATATCACATAACATATAAAGGCTATTTGAGTGTAATCCTAGAAATTTACCAATTTAGACAAGTCATTCCAATTATGTAGATAATACTTATTATGGTGGTCTCGAATAGTATACAAGCCAAGTTCTAAAGTTTACAAGTCACCGGCACACTCATAGATTTGTGAATTTTGAAAAGTTCACAATTTTTGGAAATAATGTTATGTGTGCAGCTATGTAATTTAGACTTTAAACAAAAACATGCTAAAAATTTTAAATTTTGATATATTAAGCGCATTTTAAGCATATTTTGAAAAAGTTTAGGACAAGTAAGTGTTCTAATTCTCCAATCCCCCCACTTAAGTTAAACAACGTCCTCGTTGTTTGTTACAAAGATTAAAAACTGGAAAATAAAAGAATTAGAACAGAAAAACTCCCCTGAGATTTGCTCGGTATGATCCTCCATTTTTTGTATAAGAGCAAAAATCAACTTTCTTGTGGATGAGAACGTTTAAGCTTCATATTTGATGTATCCACAAGAATGCAGGAATCTATAATACCATTAAGACTTTAACACACCTGAGTTAAGAAAGTTCAAACTTGCATAATACATTAGTAGTTAGTAAAAATAAAACTAAAAAATTAAAATGAAAATCATCAGGTCAGTCGATACGCCGTATCTTATGGAAGAAGATATGCCATATCGAGCCTGGAATAAGTACGAATCAGGATAAAAGATGCGTCGCATCCTTAACCAGGGATGCGCCGCATTAAAATACTGACAGAAAGTTTATAGTTCAGAAAAATAAAATGCAGAAAAATAAAAAGATATGATCTTTTCAGTTGATACGCCGCATCCTATGACGGAGATGCGCCGCATCTACTGCAGGTCTGACAGACTCAATAAAAAATCAAAAAATAAAATAAAAGATAAGCATGGGTTGCCTCCCACGAAGCGCTTGTTTTTGTTCGAGTCACGAGCCTGACTCCACCCTTATTTACCGTGTAATAGGGTGTTGTTCCCCCCACTTGGGATCAAGTGCGGGTGATAGTAGCAATAAACACGAAAAGAGTGTAAATTTGCTATTAAAGATGGAAGAAATACATAAAGATCATACCTTGGCAATATATGTACATCTTCTCTATTCTTACCTGGTTTGGTTGATAAATTGGATGACTCGACCACTTCATCTGAAAGAGTAGTATGTTGAGGAAAAATGAGTCTCCTTTCTTCTTGGTTAGTCTCTTTGGTAGTAAGGCGTCCCTTGACTTCCGCAGAAGATGAGAAAGGGTCTTTAGCAAGTAAAAGTTCGAGTTCCTCTATATACTTCATAGGGTCGAAATCATCATCTTCATCAATCATAGCAATGTTTAAGAGCTCATCACCAAATTCTTCCTCGAGCTCCACCAAAAACGGGTTGATCACAGGTGCTTCATGTGCTTCAATAAGTAGTGTAATAAATTTAACCTCATCATTCTTTTGTTTTGCAACCTGTTTAGGAAAAGTAGCAAGATTATTAGTAACGGGATTAATAATATTAAATAAATTTGTACCACTTTGTGTTGTAAGTGACTCCGATTCATCTTGTGATTCTCCATCTTCAACTAGTGGTCTTGCAATTTCAGCATCGTCCCGAATTTCATCCTTAAATAAGTAATCCCAGATTTCTTCAAAATCCCTCGTTGGGTCAAAATCTGGTTGAGGTATGTCATCATAAACTATGGCGTCAAATGGTTCAAAATCAAAATTAGAATACTTTTCATCTTCATCCGATGGATTGTCTAATGGTGGTAATACGATTGCAGAATATTCTTCAACGTAGGGTTCCGTATACACATCATCATCTTGTGCAATCTCCGGAGAAAAAGTACTATCAATAACAATTGCCGGAATTGGTTTCACGATATATGAATCTTCTTCATCATCATTTGACATACACCAAGTGTGTTGAAATGGCAATTTGTTTCTTTCTTTCCTAGACTTTTCTTGTCCTAAAATCAAGTATTCTTCCATAGTGATTTCTTTCGTCTCAATGACTTGTGCACCATATCTTGCTCTTTTCCAATCATACACCTGATTATTGCTCAAGGCTCTTTCCTCTATAAACTTGACATATTCTTCCATTGTAATATCCGGATCGTCCATCTTCCTGAAATAAAACTTACTCGTGCAAAAGAAGAGTGAAACAATCAAAGTAAAATAAAAGTTGCTGATATCAGTAGACGATGCGCCGTATCCAGAAAGTTGGATACGCCGTATCTTATTTCGTTAAAATTTAATCAGACTTTTATTCAGAAAACAGATACGCCGCTTAGAATTTTAGAATGCGCCGTATCAGTTAAATTATCAAAAATCAACGTATCTAATTTTAGCAAATATAACCGATTTTTGATTTAGAAGATGCGCCGTATCGATAAAAATCGATGCGTCGTATCTGTTTAATAATTCGAAAACTGTTTTTAATTTAAATAGAAAATACGCCGTATCTGTTAAAACAGATGCGTCGTATGGCGTTAGGGTTTAGAAAAAAAAATTCTTATTAAAAACAGAATACGCCGTATCTTGGGGAAAGATGCGTCGTATCGAATTTATTAAACGCGTTGTATTTTATAAAAATTAAACGCAATACGCCGTATCTATGAAAATAGATGCGCCGTATCGTTTGTATCAGCTCAGTACAACGTTAGCAGAATGCAAGAAAACAGAAAAAGAAAAAGAAAAATAAAAACAAACGAAAAGAAACAAAAATAAAAACACACAAAACACAAAATATGCAAATAATACAATGAATGCAATTTAACTAATATACAACGGGGTTAGCAGTTAGAATCAAAAATTAAAAAGAAAACCTAATTAAAATACTAATCAAATTAACAGATAATAACAATTCACTCCCCGGCAACGGCGCCAAAAACTTGATGTGCGCGTGTGTATTGCTCTAATTCTTTTATATCCACGGCAGCGGCTCCAAACACTTGGTGCGCGCGTGATGTCGTTGTGGTTTTAGCAGTATTCAAGTTTTAAATTTATATTTAGCCGACTTATCAATAAAACACACACTTTAACGAGCAGTGTACCCGGTCAGTATGAATATAATGGTAAGTAGAGTGTCGATCACTAAGAGTGGAACGTATTATCTAGTTATTCTAATCAGTATTTTAATATCTTAAGTTAGCTATACAACCTAATCTAACGCAAGGGGGTTCAGCCTGAGAGACTGGCACGGTTTGGTTATAATTAAATATAATAAACTAAACTAATAAGCACGAATCAGCGATTAGCACACACGTACACAGATAGATACTCGAGACAATAAGAAGACTTGTCCTGATAATTAAGTAGCTTGTCACTTGTTTTATTGCTAGTTTTATATGAAGTGTATAGTTCGATGCGACGCATCGAGAATTAAACCTTTCTCGTTGGCTCTAATCTTATCGGCGAGTAAACCCTTAATGATTACTTATGTCTATCCTATTTATTAAAGAGACGCTGAAACAAATAGGCGAGGAAGGGGCATGGCGACCCAAGCAATGCTCAGCTAGACACAGAGGTTATCAATGCACTAATAAAAGTCACCAAAGACATCAACATATAAACTTTAATTAATGGGAAAGCAATTTTAAGGGGTGCCCATGATTTTCCGTAGTCACATGGAATCGGCCCATCAATCCTGATGAATTAAAGTGTACTAATACAATGAAACAAAACTACTTAATGAATTGAATACATGCAGGACCTTCTTACAGCTCTTGTATCTTCGTTCAAGGTGTGTCTTGTGCTGCTAATGCGTCTGACTTCGTCCTAGGGTTTCTTCTGTCTTTTGCTAAGTCTCGTACTCGGTATATTGCACACAAAATTCGTCTGACTTTGGGGTATTTATAGTTTCAGTCTGAGGGTTAGATGTGGCGCATAGGATAAGTAGATGCGGCGCATTGACTTAACTTCGCGTGGGGTCCAAGATTAATATATTCAGGAATATTCGTATACCGCCTTAAGATGCGGCATAACTCCATTTCTCTATGCGGCGCATGTCCTTTGCTGTCTTGGATCGTAACTTGTGAAATCTTGATAGTGATGCGCCGTATGTAAGAAGTGTGTTGCGGCGTATCTGGAGCAGAATGATCTTGATCTTGTACATTTCAATAGACTCTTAACTTCTTGCTTGTTTTGCTCCATAATTAGTCCAAAATCGCCAAGTTTCACATAGTACTTGTTTTTACCTGAGAATTACAAAAGTAAACATTAACGTATCAATTCTCACAGATAATATAATAAAACAAGTCAAATAAATAGGATAAATGATGGTAATAAAATGTACTTATTTGAGTTCATCACCAACCACAATAATTGTCTACAATTACTACCCATCACCTCTAAGATAAGAAAATCAAATACAGTCAAGATACCCAAACCTTTTCCCTCACATCTCGACCAACATAGACTGAATCTCGGGACGAAATTCCCTCAACGGGGGGTGACTGTAACCACTGTGAAAAATCTCACGTTATAATAAACTATCTTTCAGAATACTTATCCTTTTCTACGTGTAATTTTTTTATTTATTATTTGTTATCTGATTATAAATGTTATCTTATGTAACGTAGATCACATCCTCGATAAACGTTCTCGCAACCCAACCTTAACGTATTTAAATATTTATTTATATAAATATCTTTGACCTAAAACTTTATGATATCCCATTTACCACTTTACGTTACTTCGTTAACGTACGTTTAAAACTGAACAATTCTTATCTAATAAGAGTCTTTATGAAACCCTAAACTACCATAACAACATAACTAAACCCTAAAAACCCTAAAATACAATTTATTTAGGTAATGTACAAGTCACTAAAGCATAGAAACCCTAGTTCCACTATAACTCTCGATACAAACCCTAATTTCACAAATCTATGATATTTTTATAAAATATATATGTACAAGTCCTTTAAACCAAGGTACAAGTCATTAATGCATAAAAATCAATTATTAATAAAAACCCTATATAAACTTTAATAATAATTATTTTAAAAGCATATTTTGTAATAATTTCATACATTAAATATTAAATAAATTTATAAACTAATTGTACAAACCCTTAAACCTATAGTACAACCCTCTAATGCACAAAAACTTAAAAACCCATTTAATTACTTTAAAACCTTAATAAAAATTATATAAATTAAGGAAATATTAAAATTATATTTTTCTTATTTTCTAAACCTTAGTACAACACTTCTAAGCCTAAAGTACAACTCTCCAAAGCACCAAATAATTTACTTTTAATTATCTAGAACTCGATATACATATGTATATTTAGAAAACTTAGGAAAATCATTTCTAATTAACACACAAATCTTAGAACCCTAACTATAACCTTAACCCTAGAGTACCACATAACCAAGCTTAGTGTACAACCCTACCAAGCATAATTCGAACCAAACATTTCCAATTTCCTTTGCCTAGTTCGAACATAACCAAAAACAAACCAAACTCTTACCTTTTCTTAAACCCTAAGTGTACATATGTTAAACCTTAGAACCCTCCACATCACTCATAATCTAGAACATAGCATACTTGTATGGGGGGGGGGTATTTCCACATCTCCTCCTTCCCCCTCCAACCACATGGCGCCCCAAAGGATGAAACACATCACCTTTGTCTTCCAAACACACTTCAAGAAACCCTAGAAGCATATAGAAACCCTAGTCTTTCCATTTCTATAAATAGCCAAGCCCTACTCATCCTTTCCTCCCACAAACCACACGACACAACCACCACAGCCCTCATACACCCACTCTACTGAACCTACAGCCCTTACATATGTTTAGAAACACCCTAGAAAGTCAAGAAAGGAAGGAAGAACTCTTGTGTTTCATTTCAAAGCCATACGCCCAAAATCTTGCCCTATTTGAATTAGTTAAGCTAGGTAAGTTCTTAACACTCTTTCATTTATTTTCTATACTTATTATACTCTAAAAACTACTAATAAACAATCACTAATAATGATCTAATCCAAAAACTAGAAATTTCGTTTCTTTCTTTTCTTTTTCTTTTTGTTCGAACCAAAAACAAACACCCTATATTTATTTTTCGTTGATATTTCTAAAACAGTAGGCTATAGGAAACTTACATAATGTTAAAGAGAATTTTATAAGAAAAACGTAGCAATTTGAATCATCAAAAATGAATAAACGAGTCAAAAGATATGGCGATTTGAAGTTATATAAAAACTGAAAATACATTCTGTAAACAGAAACGAAATCACGCAAAACGAGGCCTTTCTGGTCCGTTTCGTCGAAAAGTTAAAACACGAAAGTTGTCCGGAACGATGTTTTCTTCAAAAACTCTTTAGACCTCGAGTCATGAAAACGCTTAACAGATGGTGTTTTCCTTCAAAATCCGAACAGCACTTTAATAAAAACGCCTAACTTTGGACTTATTTTTCGACCCCCAAATGGACCTTAAAAATTCTAGATTTTTTTCAGAATCAAGATCACTTAGCTACCTAACTATAGGAAAAAGAACGGAGTAAAATGATTAAGTTGTCATCGAGATATTGGCTTTAATTTCCTGCGTATTTTCTGCCCAGAATTTCGAACAAACGCACCCTTATAAAAATTATTTCGAGCTCGTGAGCTCGAATCACGAGCTGGAAATTGGTAAAAATGAAGTTTATAAACTGATAATTAAGGGTACAAAAGATTCGTAAAAAGTTTTGCCATTTTTCGAAATATATAACGCGTTTTTATGAAATAAAGACGTCGTGTGTAGCGACTTGGGAGTCTCAAGGGTATTTTCTGTCAAAACTCTAAATAAATTTATAATATTGACTTAACTTGCTGTCGAATAGAACCTCAGGGGTAAAAAGTGTCATTTTGAAAACTACAAGGGTAAAAACTGTAATTTGACCAAAGTTCAGGGGTAAAACTTGTCATTTTACAAAAGTTCAATGGTTAAAGTTGTCAACATATGAAACTATAGGGACTAAAGTGTAACTCTTTCTATAATAATAATTATTATCATTATTATTATTGTTACTCTTATTATTATTATTATTATTATTAATAAGATTTAAACTAAAATACGTTTTCTTCGATAACGAACAAACGAAGTATCTATTTAACGAACGAACGGAACGAGAACATAAAAATAAAAAATAAGATAAATCTTATAACTTTTGAAGAAACTTCATGTTGTCTCAAATTTAACATTTAATCAACAACCGAAAACATTACGAAACGAACATTGGAAACTTATATATATTCAGAAACGTTTACTGAAAATTGACATAACAAACCAGGTTGCGTGCCGGAGACATTTATCAACTTTGTTTAACTTTGTTTTCCATCCAGACTGCTCAGGTGAGTTCATAGTCCCACTTTTTTTATACGTTTTTCCAAACTTGTAGGGAGATACATGCTACTAAACCGAACACAAGTATTTTCCTGTATGCTTTCCTGATTGTTATTGCCTAAGTTAATTGTTGCCTATTTTAAAAGACCCTCTATCATGCACCATTAATCACTTTCGGGTGAGCGCGAATATAGTGAATAGATCTATTGGCAGTTGACACCCCATTTGTGTTGCTGGTTAAGTAATCCAAATGCACTTTATTTGAGAACGTTTAATAAAGAGTTTCAGGCAGACTCCTACTCGGGGGCAAGGTTACCTACATTTAATTATGGGGTAATTTATATAAACCTGTTAACGTTTTGTGTGTCATAAGGCTTAGCGCAATATACCAAACTTTGATATAACTGATTTACTTTCTATTTAGCTTGTGTTCAAATTGATTATAACTTTAAACGCTATGGATTCACTCAACCTTTGTGTTGACTTTTTAAGCATGTTTATCTCAGGTAACTGGAAGTACGATTTGGCACGGAGTGGCATGGACTTTCTTCTTATAAAAAGAGTGTCTGTTTTGTTATCATTCAACGAATAATGTATCATTTATAACGTATTTCGAAAACTCCCGCTGGGACCTCTATATGTAAACTCTGATTTAATAAATGAATGGTAACAATTTATTTAAAACGTCTCTTTTTGAGTCGTTTTCTATTCTCATGACTGTGAACCATGAAGTAATACCCCCAAACTTATATCCCGCTGCGTATATCAAAAACGGGGGTGTTACAGCTTGCCATACTATATACGGAATTTTACAATTCTTGAGATTTAAATCGAGAAATAGGTTCTTTCGCAGGATTTTACAAAATTCAAGAACAAACCATTACTTGATTACTTGAGTCAAATCACCGTAACCAAACCTCAATCACCAAAATACCAAACCGCAATTCCTAAACCTCAGGTGTACTAGTCAAACCGCCAGTATCAGACCGCAAACACACTAGACAAACCGCAAATATCAAACCGCAAAAACTGATGACCAAACCGATGTATCTAAACCGCAGACACACACAGCAAACCGCTAAGTCAAACCGCAGAATCTGAAGACCAAACCGCTATATCTAAACCGCTGACACACAAGACAAACCGCTAAGTCAAACCGCAGGAATTAACCCAACCGCAATGATCAAACCGCTAATACCTGAACCGCTAAGACCTAAACCACTGATGGTTAAACCGCTAAGAGCTAAACCGCAAGAGTCTAAACCACAAACAGTCAAACCACAAAGACAGGTCAAACCGCAATCACTAAACGACAAACCGCTACCTGACATAAAACTCAAACCGCTGCAGTAATAGGACAAAAACGTCACTTTCCATACGTTTTGTCTTGTTTCCCGTTATGGATAAGTTCCAAACCGCTGTCTACTAAACCGCAACTAAGAATTACTCAAATAACACAAACCGCTGCTAAGAATCCTTCACCGAGAATCAAACCGCTGCGAAGAAAACTCGTCCGATAGTCAAACCGCTGCCAAGAAAACCTTCAAATCTTCCACAAACAAGCACTAACAATGTTGTACGTTATCAAGGAAGATGTAAAATAGTTTTATGAACACAAAAGTACACGTTTTCAACAGATTTAACTACAAACAAAGATTAAACTAAGGTTTTTCTTCACTATTTTATACGAACCAGAGAACAAGCAAAAATCACACCACGAATCTGAATATGCACTCACACGAACCTAACCATGGCTCTTGATACCAATTGTAGCATATTCATAACATTCAAACACACAATAATGGTGGATTTAGCCGGCGGTTTTAGAGAGAGAAAGAAAGAGTGGGAACCTAGAGAGAGAAAGTGAAATATGTGTATTGAGATAATGAGAAGTTCCAACCCTCTCCCTAGGTGGAGAGGGGTATTTATAGTACATAATATTGGTGCCCCGAGTGGGCTGTGGAGCGAGCTGACAGTGGGTAAAGACCCGACCCACTCAAAAAGATCTATATTAACTAAACTATTACTAATATTACTGATAATCCTACGAGCTAGTTAATGCTAATAGATACTCGGGGTGACCGAGTCTTTAGATGAATATTTATATTCCTAACAAGTGGACTCCATCAAGTCTTCCCTGGGTCTTATGGAGTCACACTTGGAATCTTGGGCTACATCTTCTTCTTCCTTGGCTTGGAATCGTGGGCCAAGGATGACAGCAATAGAGGCTTCTCAGGCTTCTATTGAGGCTAAGGTCTCAACTCTTCAGCAGGACACCTCAGACATCAAATCGATGATGACTGAGATTTATCAAGCCTTCAAAGGTCAGGCTGCTCCCTCAACTTCAGTGAGCGCTCCAACTCTTGCTCTCACCATGACTCAAGCAACAGTTGAGGGGGAGAAGGTCACTGAAGAACAACCTGAACAACCTCCTTCTCACACTGAGGGGGAGATTCCTGAGACAACCCCATCTTCATCTCTCCAAGACAAAGGTAAAGGCATTCTCACAACCACTGAGCCTGAGCCTACAATCTTGGTGCCTGCTTCCTCTGAAAGAAGGCCAGACCCTGATGAGCCAGTCAGGGTCCCTTATGAAATAAATGGAGTAATGTATCACCTCACTGAGGCCCAAATTACGGCTCATTTAGAAAAGGAAGAAGGGTTGAAGAAAGCTGCTGAAGATGAAAGGCAAAACAAGTCTGCCATCATTCAGGTTGTCAGAGAAGAGGCTGAGAAGATTGGTCTTGAGCCAAAAGAACTTGCTGGAAGAAAGGGTGGTAAGAGCTTTGTGAAAGCTCAGGATGCTGAAATGTCGGCTCTCAGGAAGAAAAGAGAAGAAAGGCTGAAAAGGACTGAGGAGATAAGACAAAAGAGAATTGAGAAGTACCAATGGGTCATGACAAGCAGACTGAGACCTGAACCCATTACTGATGTAAAGATTCATCAGAACACCAAGTCTGCTGTCATCACTGTTTTCAGAGGTATTGATAAGAGGAACTTTGAAATTCATGAGCCCTTTAGGTTCGCTGACTTTGGGATCACTGAATTGGATGAACTGGGTCCAATCATATTCAAGAAGTCAAATGTTGCTGTCAGGGAACTAATGAAGTCCCTGAAAGTTAGATATGAAAAGCTGAATGCAACACCTGAGGAACTTGGTATTCCCTCACTTCTCCCTGCTCCAGCCAGTCAGCCTGCCCCCTCTCAGACCTTTAGAAGAAAGAGGAAGATAATTGGATCAGAGCCTGAGATCAGAGTCCCTGGCCTTGAATGCAACAGAGCCCTCCCTGAAGGAGTTACATTCGTGAATAACAAGGTCATAGAACAACCTGAGAGAGGGATATTCTTCACTGATGAGTTTGGAGATCCAGCCTTCCAAAGATGGAGTGATATTGATCTAGCAGGAATTAAAGCCATGCTTGGTTTTCTCATGATGGCCTCACCAATCCAGAGTCCTGAAAATGTGAGGTTCTGCCAAGACCTGAGAACCAAGATTCAACTTCATCCTGATCAACATGAGCTGGAATCCAAGAGACCCAAGCTTGAAGCCCTTGGATACAAACTGGACTGAGAATCTGCAACACCTCTATCATGTACATTTAGTAGTTAGGACCCTTGTAATGAAATTAATAAAATGATGTTCCTTTGTTTTGTTATTTCAGTGTCCTTATTTACTTTCTAGTACATTCATTATGAGCAGAAGTCATTAGCTCACTCATTACTGATCAAAAACACTTAAGCATAATTTATATCCAAATATGGGGAGATTTTTGGGTCCTTCAGTACCCAAGAGTCGTTAAAACAGGATTTGAATACAAATTAAGCTAAGTGTTAATTAAACCGAAAACATACTAAGTCACTGAGTGAATAGTCACTCAGTGAGTTACCTTCAAGATGCTCAGGACGAGTCTAAGAAGAAAGACTCATCAATTCAGGAAGGCGGTTCTCCCTGAAGTGTTACTTGAGACGAAGAAGAAGGTAATGGGATCAGTGAGCGTTAGACAAGAGGTCACTGAACCCCAAGTCTCCTCAACAACAATAACTGAAGACTGAAGACAAATGACTGAAGAACCTGAAGCCTGAATAAAAGGCGGGATAAAGCGGGAAGGTTTTGAGAAGATAAGAACAAGTCTTATCGGGGTCAGACAAACCATCCCTCAAGTGGCTAAAAGTCAAAGAAGTGTCAGGAATAACACTCGAAGACTTTTTGGCGCAATCCTATTGGTTCTTGGAAATGAAAAATACTATTGTAGTTGTCAGACACGCTTCCTATTTGTTTATGTAGTTTTAATCTTCAGTACTCTTAACATGTTTGTCTATAAATAGCAAACAGATGGAGAAAAGTGGGTTAGGTATTTTTGTGCAATTAAAGCTTAGACTTTCAGAATACCCCTTTTCTCCTACAAAGAGTAACGTATCCCTGAGATAGCTCAGTGGGTCGAATTGTTACCACTTAAAGCATTGCTTAAGTTTAGATAGGAGATACCATACCTTGGCTATTCAATCCCAAGTGTTTGTTCCGCAAAACACTTGGGTAATAGATTCTTTGATTCATTTCTAATAAGAATTTAAACGTTGAAAATACTTTGTGTTTTTATATTTACGTTTCATTAACTGTTAGAATTAATCAATACATTGTATTAGTCATAAACACAAATAGATTAACTTTATAGTTAACTCTAAGCGTGTTAAGGGAACAACAATTGTGATTAGAGTGGTTTTTTTAGTTGTGTGCTACGAGTAGTATTTGGTTATAGTAGTTGTTTCAGGTTCCGCGATTGACAATACCATATAGTTGTCTTAACAATTGACTATAGTTGCTGCCTTATATTTAAGCGCTTGCCATGAATTGAACATTAACTTCACTACTTATATGAGTTGTTCTGATTGTGTAATTTAAGTGGAAATTTAGTTGTTTTGATTGTGCATATAAATATATAATTAAGTTATACAACTGATGGCTGACTTGAATACCACAACAACAAATGAACCACAAGTTGTACCTGAAATGAACCAGTAAATGAAAATGAACCAGCTATTGAACAACACTTTGTGCCCATATCAATTTTAAATTGAAAAACAATATTTGTTTGAACTAAAAGTAACCGGGTTTGTGTTGATATTGAAAAGGAGACACTCTGCTCCATGCCTCCGACGACCAAACAGATGTGCACTAATTGAGTCTAGAGCTATGAGATACATCAAAGATCTCTTAGGTACACTTAGTATACACTGGCTGTTCAACAATAAGAACACCAGTTGTAAATCATAGGAGTGTCCTTCGCAGATCTTAGCAATCTGCCGAGAACATTCATGAGAGAAACCACATATGTGATTCTCAGTGATTGAATGGAAATCCTGCCAGGGTCAACAACAAATAGCCCTGACAGCAGGTCACTTCGGTAATCCCTTGTGGATTACGCTTAGTGTTTGCTCCAAAAGTGGTCTACAGTCGTGGGGTGATCTCCAGCGACTCACTGAATCGTGAGTGCACTTCGGTGTGTCTGTGTAAGCCCTTTCGGGGTATCCGATTCAGAACGGCCTGGGCTTGGATTAGAGAAAGTCTTCACACTATGCTGTTGATGATCTCGAAGTCCAAATCTGTAAGTGCCGGATGATTTATTGCTAACTGTTTACTTGCAGCGAATCATGAATACCTGGAGTTCCATCACCTTTCCATCATGTTCATATTCTGAAGCAAAGTTCTCACAAAGACTATGGAATATCAAAAGCTCAAAGTAATTCAAGAAAAGTCAAAGATCAAGTATGTTAATCTTTCACAAGTCAAAGATCAAGCTTATGAAGAGAGAACTGCGTGATATATGAAGAACAAAAGTCGAAGAACATATGAGCATGATGGAAACGACGTAAAGACACCAGTACTAAAGACCATTGGAGGACAGCAGATCATTACCATACCATATCATATCAGATCAAGAACAAAGAACAAAGATTATGAAGACGTCAAAAGCCAAGAAGCAAAGATGACGTCGAGCAACCAAGATGACCAAGACTTAGGGGGAGATTGTTGGGAACACGTTTTAAGTATTTACAAGTCTTGGTCATAACATCTTAAACGTTTCTCTATAACGAGATGAAATAAAGGAACGCATTTCATAAGTATTCAATGTATCAGCCATTTCGTTAATATTGGGCTCTAAGTTAGTTATTAAGCCCATGGCTCATTAGGAGCTCATGGGCCATGTGGTCTAGCAAATCCTTCTATAATCATTTCATGTAAGAGACGCCCTAGCTATTCGCCTATAAATAGAAGGCTTGGGGTCTCATTTGTTTTGTTGGTTTTAGTTACATTGTGCGGAAGCTTTGCTAGTTTATCAAGTGTAATAAAATCATCCTTCTTCTTCTCTTATTCTCTTCTCTAATCTCTCATTGCTACTTAATCTATTGTTATTAGTTTATACGTAGCTTAGTTGTAGTTGTGTTCGTGGTTAGTAGTAGAATAGATCTTGTGTTATAACGTTTATAGGGACCATCAATTATTATGAGGAGAATCAATTGACTGTGTTTACACCACAAAAGAAGTTAACGCCTGAACAAATATTTTGGTCTTTAGATATGGAAAAGAGAAATGCCGATGAGCTTGAAGCCAAAACTCCATCCCTTAGGAAAATTGCAGCTGCGACGGTGTATCCTCCCAATACACCTAGGCATTTGGTTCCTTTGACTCTTCCTACTAAATGTAAAACCTTAATTAGCATATATGTACTTTGTCAACTATTTGCTGATTTTGATAAAACATGTAAGAAGAGAATTACACCAACTGGAATTATTGAGGGGGAAAGGGGTTTTGAACAGACAAAAAGGTGTTACTTAACTGAGGTCATTCCATTCTTTAAATTACTCAAGGAACAGTTTGAAGGATTGCAAAACACCCTTGAAACTAAAGTAAATGAAATGAAAGTAGTGTTTAAAGATATGGAAAATGAGGTAGCTCATAATGCGATAGAACTTAAGAGCCGTGAGATCGAGAGAAAGAACATTTTCATCACCAATGAGAATTTGATTGCTAGATGTATTGCACAGGATATATTTTATACTGCCACTGATTCTGCTTTAACTGCCTGTCAATTTCATGAGTATTCTATTGCATTGAATGTTACCCAGAATCGTGTTGTTGAGCTTGAGGGGGAGAATTTGAAACTGCAAGAGAAAATTCAAAATGATGACCATGATAACATGGTCAAGCGTTTTTCAAAACTAGAAGATGATCATCTTAACTTACAATTAAAATATCAACACTTAGAAGAAAAATGTAAAATATCAAATGCCAAGACATCTTTGGATGCTCCTGAATTTGATACATATTTTGAATTGAGTAAACGTGATGAAAATATTCAAGCTCACACTAACACGATTCGACAGTTGAGGGCTCAAATTGCCCAATTAAAGTCAAATAAGAGTGAAGAAATTGGCACCAATAAACCATCGTCTTTGGATTCTCAGAATTTTCACTATCAGGACACTATCAATAAGTTACATGGTGAAAATGAGTGTTTTCGAGCTGAAAATTCAAAAATCAAACAGCATTACAAAGAGTTATATGACTCAATTAAAGTCACACAAAACAATCATAATGAAAAGATAACTTCTTTGTTAAATGAAATTGAGAATCTTAAGACTCAGGTGAAAGGAAAAATGCCAATAGGCAGTTGTGATAATGTTGCACCAAAGGTTTCTGTTGTTAGAAAGTATGATGTTGATGTTGTGCCTATTCCAATTCCCCTTAGGAACAATAGGTCTTCCCATCAAATTTATCTCAATCACCTTAAGGATAGCCTGGATATACTTCGTGAGATTGTAGAGGAGGATAGGATAGAAAAACCACTTGATAAAGCAGTTCTGGATGCATGCTTCCTCACTAAAAGGTCTCAGGAATTTTTAGAGTACGTCATTGGCACTGGCCCTAAGATTGATAACAAAAGAGATAGATTTGTTGCATCATCATCTACGACTAAAAACAAGCAAGTAACCTTTGATCTACCACTGAGAACATCAGAACCCAGCACATCAAAGTCAGGAAAGCAAATGACAATAAAACAAACTAATGTTCCCATCATTACTTCTAAAGGAGTAAAATGTGACACCAAAGCTAGCGGGTCAAAGCCTAGAGGCAATGCAAGGAAAGATAGGACTGCGCCGGCTAAGAGTGGTCACGAGAAGAAAGTAGAAGCCCAACTTAGGAACAATAAGTTTGCAATGAGTAGAATGAATCGTGTTGATTCTAGTATCAAAAGTACTGTAATTAATTTGAATTCTAATGTTGTCTGTAAAACATGTAACGAATGTTTAATTTCTGCTAATCATGATGATTGTGTTGTGTCATTTTTGATGTCTCCTGTACAACCCCATGTTAAGAATGATAGGAAAACTGAAACAAGTAAGAAAGTTCGGAAGGAAACAGGAAAAACCTTGGCAAATGTAGGGTGTCAATAGAGACCCACTGGAAGGAAGCTCACTTTAGGAGATCAGTGCCCCTTAACTAAATTGAATAACCATAAAGTAGTGAAGGTTAAGGAATGGAAACCAACTGGTCGAATGTTGCCTTTAGTGACACAATGCCCTACTACTAGGTCAATTGCTTCTTCTAGTGTAATTTCCACTGTAAATACAGTTGCATCTATGAAACCTGTAGTTCCAGAATTTGTGTGTGCTAACCAAACGGACCCCAGCTGTACGTGGGGATCCACATTTTTCAGTTATCCATCGTTGTCTGTTTTCAAATGCAGGTCGTACAAATCGTCCTTTGGTATTTGGACTCAGGCTGCTCAAAACATATGACTGGGGATCGCTCACGGCTCAAGAATTTCGTGAAAAAGTTTATCGGGACAGTTAGATTTGGGAACGACCATTTTGGGGCAATTATGGGTTACGGAGATTATGTGTTTGGCGACAGTGTAATTTCCCGGGTATACTATGTGGAAGGACTAGGACATAACTTGTTTTCTGTTGGTCAATTTTGTGACTCCGATCTTGAAGTTGCTTTCAGAAAACACACTTGTTTCGTCAGAGAGTTGGATGGTGTTGATCTTCTTAAAGGCAGTCGTGGTACCAATTTATACACCATCTCAATTGAAGAAATGATGAGGTCCTCTCCTATATGCTTGCTTTCAAAGGCCTCGAAGACTAAATCATGGCTTTGGCACCGTCGTTTGAATCACTTGAACTTCGGCACCATAAATGACTTGTCTCGCAAGGATCTTGTACGAGGCATGCCCAGACTAAAGTTTGAGAAAGATCATCTTTGTTCTGCATGTCAATTGGGCAAAAGCAAGAAACATACTCACAAACCCAAAACCATCAATACCATCATGGAAGTTCTTCATACCCTTCACATGGATCTGTGCGGACCAATGAGAGTGCAGAGTATCAATGGAAAGAAGTATGTTCTGGTGGTGGTCGACAACTACTCTCGGTTTACATGGGTAAAGTTTTTGAGAACCAAGGATGAAACTCCAGAGGTTATCATTAAACTAATCAAGCAGTTACAAGTAAGGCTGAACAAAACTGTCAGAATCATTCGGACGGACAATGGAACTGAGTTTGTTAACCAACACCTCAGTCAATTTTATGAAGATATTGGCATAACTCATCAGAAAAGTGTTGCACGCACTCCTCAGCAAAACGGTGTTGTTGAAAGACGAAATCATACTCTAGTGGAAGCTGCAAGAACTATGCTAATATATTCTAAGGCTCTGATGTTTCTTTGGGCAGAAGCAATTGCTACTGCGTGTTACACCCAAAACCGTTCCTTGATACACACTCTTCACAACAAAACTCCTTATGAGCTGTTACATGGGAAGAAACCAGATCTTTTCTTTCTTCGAGTGTTCGGTGCTTTGTGCTATCCGAAAAATGATGGTCAAGATTTGGGAAAGCTAAAAGCTAAAGCAGACGTAGGTTTCTTCGTTGGGTATGCACCAGATCGCAAAGGATATAGAATCTACAATAAGAGAACCTGACAAATCATGGAAACTATTCACATTACATTCGATGAGCTGACTGAGCAAACGGCTCCTGGACAAACCAGTTCTGGACCCACACCTAATCTATTGACACCAGGACCAATTAGTTCAGGTCTTGTATAGAATCCCACGCCTACAGTTCCTTATGTACCTCCCACCAGTGAAGAGTTGAAGAAGTTATTTGATTCGATGTTTGACGAATACTTTGAGCCACCAACAGTAAATACCACAACGAAAGTTCCACCTGTACCTCCTGTTGCTGATGCTCAAACTCCACAAAACTCAAAGTTCCATCTGTATCTGTATCAATCAGTCAAGATGCTCCACCTGCCAGTCAATCGCCCTCATCATCAAATATTCAACCTTCCTCGGTACAGCAAGGTTCTGCAGATGAAAATTCTTTTGAAGTGAATCCTTTCGCTCCTGTTGATGAGGTTCCATTTGAAAATATATTTGCTCCTGAGTCTTCCACTGATACATCTTCTTCTGAAGATATCAACACGGCAACATCAGTTCAATATCCTCAACCACATGATCATCTCAGAAAATGGACCAATGATCATCCTATTGACAACATCATTGGTAACCCTTCTCGTCCGGTATCTACACGAAAACAACTTGCCACCGATGCACTGTGGTGTTTCTTCAATTCCGTACTATCCAAAGTCGAGCCAAAAGACGTCAAAGAAGCAATGTCCAAATATTGTTGGTTTAATGCTATGCAAGATGAAATTCATGAATTTGATCGACTTGAAGTATGGGAATTAGTGCCTCGTCCAGAATGTGCAATGATTATTGCTCTAAAGTGGATCTTCAAAGTGAAACTCGATGAGCATGGTGATGTTCTGAAGAACAAGGCAAGGCTAGTTGCAAAAGGGTATCGACAAGAAGAGGGCATAGACTTTGAAGAATCATTTGCTCCGGTTGCATGAATTGAAGCCATTAGAATCTTTCTCGCAAATGCTGCTAGTCAGAATATGATAGTCTACCAGATGGATGTTAAGACAGCCTTCTTGAATGGTGACTTAAAAGAGGAAGTCTATGTGAGTCAACCTGAAGGTTTTGTGGACGCTGATCATCCTACTCATGTCTATCGCCTGAAGAAGGCACTCTATGGCTTGAAGCAGGCACCTAGGGTGTGGTATGACACGTTGTCCAAGTTCCTTCTCGCAAATGGATTCTCCAAGGGTGTTGTTGATCCCACGCTATTCACCAGGAAGGCGGGCAAACATCTACTTCATGTTCAGATATATGTAGATGACATTATTTTTGCCTCTTCTGATCCTAGTGAATGTGATCGGTTTTCAAAGGAGATGAGTTCTAAGTTCCAAATGTCGATGATGGGACAAATGTCATTTTTCTTAGGCTTGCAAATCTCTCAAAGTCCCGGAGGCATCTTCATTAATCAATCCAAATATGCAAATGAAATATTGAAGAAATTTGGATTTGAATCAAGTGATGCAGTTGACACTCCTATGGTTGAGAGATCTAAGTTGGATGAAGACCACTCTGGGATCCCGATTGATCAAACTAAGTTTAGAAGCATGATTGGATCCTTAATGTACCTTACCGCCAGCCGGCCAGATCTCTTGTTCGCCGTATGTATGTGTGCTAGGTATCAGTCCAAGCCCACCAAGAAGGATCTAGAAGCGGTAAAACGGGTCTTCAGATATCTTCAAGGCACTGTTCACATGGGTCTCTAGTATCCTAAGGACACCGCAATGGAACTCACGGCTTATGCAGATGCGGATCATGCGGGGTGTCAAGATACTCGTCGAAGCACATCGGGAGGTGCTCAGTTTCTTGGGGAAAAGTTGGTCAGTTGGTCTTCTAAAAAGCAAATGAGTACTTCAATATCTTCCACAGAGGCTGAATACATTGCCATGTCCGCGTGTTGTGCTCAAATTCTTTGGATGCGATCACAACTATCAGACTATGGATTTGCATATAACAAGATTCCTCTGTATTGCGATAACAAAAGTGCTATCGCTCTTTGCTGCAACAATGTCCAACATTCCCGTTCAAAGCACATCGACATCAGGCATCACTTCATAAGGGAACAGGTTGAGAAAGGGATCGTTGAACTCTACTTCGTGAGGACGGAGTTTCAGTTGGCTGACATCTTCACCAAGGCACTTCCGAGAGAACGGTTTCAATTTATTCTCCCGCGTCTTGGAATGAAGAGTTTGACTCCAGAAACACTCAAGGGTCTTCAAGAAGAAAACGAGGAGTAAAGGATTTACTTCACATATCCTTGTATATATTTTAAACCAAAAAGAAAATAGAAAAATATAAAACCTATAAAAACCTAAAAAAAAAATCAGAAAAACAGAAAATACCAAAAATAGTTCCTCTAGGCATGTCTTCTGTTTATCGATAACATTTACGGACCTAGAAATGTCATTCAATAATGACACGGGTCTTTAAATGAAGCTCGAGCAGAAGTTATACTAACTGGTTAAAACATGTCTAAACGGCTTGCAGTTACTTCAGACTGCACCCCGTGCTATACTATGGGGAAAGCATGTCGCCAAAAAGACAGTTGTTCCTCCAACTGGGTGATGTTCACCTGGGCATGGATTACTTTATATCCATGTTTCTTCGATCTGATGTACGTTTCATTGCATCATTTCTTGTATAAGAAGAGAAGTCTTCTTTACACCACAAACTCCTTCTGTTCTATGATTCTTTAGGAGAGTTTTGGTGTTTCACAAGGTGGTAACTGGACTTAAATTTTCACAAATACTTCACACTCAATTGAATGACTACAGCTCTTTAAATAGAAAACGGGTCATTAATTGAGGGGGAGAGTATTTGTTCAAATTTCTGACACCTTTTTAAGCATTGTGCTACATCAGCAGTGACACACACTCTCTCTCTCGTGGTTTAAGGGGAGCATAGTATGCTCCATACTCAGAATACATTTAAACCTGACCACATTTTCTCCAAAATTTTCTAAACAAATTTAAATCAATTGGGATCACAAATCTCAAATGGTTTGAAATTTTTGATCGGGGGAGAGAATGTGATTTAAATATGAAATTCTGATGAAAATGTGATTATTTGGTCTTAAATGTAAGCTCTCCCATATGTGCTAAACTCTTTCGTATATCGATGCACATATTGAAGGGGAGCAAATGGCACTACAGCAAAAAGGATGCGACATCTCATGTGACTCAGACCTTACCAATGAATTGACGAAACACAAACTGTCATTAATCGAAAGGACATATCCTGGCCGGGTAATAATTTCAAGCTGGTCTAACCAGTGATGTAAGCGTGTCTCGAAGAGGATATGTCTGAGTAGAGTGTACGGTTTCGAGAAACTTTCTGTGAATTTGACCAGGCCGGGTAATAATTTCAAGCTAGTCTAACTAGTGATGTAAGCGTGTCTCAAATCGGTCAGGTTCACTGAAAGTGGATCAATTCAAAAAGTGCAAGCTCTACCCAACATGTGCAAATTTTAAATTAAAACATATGAGCACATGTTAAGGGGGAGCATTTGAAAAATACAAAACTCTCAAAGTGTTAGCAAAATGTGTTTCATAATCATGAACACTTTGAGAGATTTTTCAAAGATTTGGTAAATGGCAACATAGGATAGTCATGAAGTCATAAGGTGGCTAAGGTTAGGAAAATCGTCCTATGATCCGCCAGAGCCGGAGGGATCTACCCAGGGACAATACCGAATAGTTAATATTAGAAAGTCCTTAGGAATGATTATGAAAAAAGGAGTAATATGAGAAAGGAAAAAGAAGGGGTTGAAGAATTAAAAAGAAATGAAATGAGAAAGGGTGAAAAGAAATATCCCTCCAATTATTCAACCTTAGGGCAGAAATCGGGTTCAATTCATATGCTACTAGTGGTTACTAAGGTAACACCGGTATTGAAGACAAGACGTCATGGACCCAGTGACGCACTGCACTAAACCTTCTAAACCACTCAAGTTCTCTTAAAAGGACTTGTTTCATTCTCACGGGGAACCCTGCATAATCTATCGACCGCTCAATACGAGTTATGTTGATATTGAAACAGGAGACACCGCTCCAGTCTCCGACTACCAAAATTGCACTTATCGAGTCTAGAGCCACGAGATGCATTATAAGATCTCATAGGAACACGTGTTACTTCTACACTGGTTGTTCAACATTAAGGACACCAGTTGTAAACTTATGAGTCCTACACAGATCTTAGCAATCTGCCAGAACATTTATGAGGGAATTTACAAATGTAATTCTCAGTGATTGAATGGAAACTCCTGCCAGGGTCAACATCAAACAGCCCTGAATGTAGGTCACTTCGGTAATTCCTTGTGAATTACGCTTAGTGGTCGCGGCGGTTTCAAATGGTCTACAGTCGTGGAGTGAACTCCAGCGACTCACCTAATCGTTGATTTACTACGGTAGATCTTGTAAGCCCTCTGTGGGCTTTCGATTTAGGAACGGCCTTGGTAAGGATTAGAGAGAGTTTTCACACTATGATGTTGACAATCTCTAATCCGAACCTGTAAGTACCAGACGTTTTATTGCTAACTGTCGTATGCAGGAATATCTGGCGGTTGCTGCTGATTGCCGAAAAGATGCTGATCCATCACCCCATGCTCACACTTCACCATCATTGTATTCAAAGAAGTCATGATAAACTGAAAGACCTTCAACATTGCTTCCACATACTCTGAAGCTGAAAAATAATGATCCAGAAAAGTGTGAGCATGTGGTCCAAATGTCACACCGAATCACATGGAGGCAATGCTACTACAACTAATGAGCTTGGAGACCTACCATGGTAGATAATCACAATGAAGGCTCAAAGATCGCAACTTCATATGAAGACAATATTGCTTGATGATTTGAAAATATATGTTGGATGATGTTCTCAAAGATTCCTCAAAGATCATCCAAGACAAAAGATCTGTCATCAAATGCTCACTGTGATAGCACAAAGATTAAAGATTTTAAAGAATCAAGATCTACGAGCTAGGAAGACATGTTCATCTAATGGAATGCTAAGAATTCAAAATATTATTTCCGGGGTGACCTCCCTTAGGGGGAGATTGTTAGGAATATAAATATATCATCTGAAGACTCGGTCACCCCGAGTATCTGTTAGCATTAACTAGCTCATAGGATTATCAGTAATATTAGTAATAGTTTAGTTAATATAGATCTTGTGGAGTGGGTCGGGTCTTTACCCACTGTCAGCTCGCTCCACAGCCCACTCGGGGCACCAATATTATGTACTATAAATACCCCTCTCCACCTAGGGAGAGGGTTGAAACTTCTCATTATCTCAATACACATATTTCACTTTCTCTCTCTAGGTTCCCACTCTTCCTTTCTCTCTCTAAAACCGCCGGCTAAATCCACCATTATTGTGTGTTTGAATGTTATGAATATGCTACACCACTATAGAGATGAGTCCCTGAAGATTGGAGGATTTCAGCACGTTTATCAGCTCAGTCAACTGAGTAGACTGTTGATGGTAGTCCTCAGAAGCCTGAAGAATTTTCTTGTTAAGCTCAGGGTCATCTTTCACTGACTCTTGAATAGTTGCAACGCTCTTGTGTATGTTGTTGAGAGCTTGGTTGAACAGTTTAAGATTCTCATCAAGATTTATCAGGGAGAAGGAGATAGATGACTTGTGCTCATTAACATCATCATGATAGGATTCCACTAATTCCTTCAGGTTGACATAATGAACAGCAGCTTCACAGTGTTGGTAAAAAATTTCTTCAATTAGCCCAGTAAAGAGAGCATTGTTGGCCTTTTGTAGGAACTTGACCAATTTTCTTTCAGTGAGAGGAAGAATGTTGTCATACTTCCTGAGTTCTGGAGGGCAGGATGATTCAGAGTCTAAAGAATGATCAGCCTGAGACTCTGTTTCTTCACCATGTGGAGAGGACTGATGCGATTGTTCAGTGGGTTGAGCATCAGTCTCCATATCATCACCTGCCTCATACACTTCTTCCTCACTCTCAATACTGAGCTCTTCATCAGACATAAGAACAGCCTGAAGATCCGCCATCGACTGAATCTACACCAGGGTTTGGCCTGGCCTGACCCTTCCATAATAACTGAGTGGGTTTGCTCACCCTGGTGTTTGGGGTCAGTTCCCGAGAGATTGGATTGGTTGGTGGGTTCCGTATCAGCTGGTGGTTTAAATCCCTCTGAGTCTTTGTCCCCCTTTGCGCCTTCAAGTACTGACGGGTGTTTTCCAGCACTATCATGAGGCACAATTTGTGATTGTTGATGGACCCCCTTCCCATCAGGGTTGTACTGCCCTTTTGGGGATTCAGGATCCTTGACTCCCTCAGGCACTGATTGTGATTTATCAGTTCCTTCATCGGGATGTGATTGGGTGTGGGTCCCCTTCCCAGTTGAGTAGTGCTACCCAACCGAGGATTCAGGACCCTTTTCTCCCTCAGGCGCTGATTGTGATTTGTCAGTGCCTTCATCGGGATGTGAGAGGTTGAAGGTTCCTGACCCTACCAACTTGTGTATGTCAGTAGAGCCATGAGGAAACTGAGGTTTGCCCGAGGACACTGAGGATGATTTATCAGTGACCTCCGTTGGCATTTGCTTTAGGGTCAAGAGGGTCTCAATGATGGGTGTCTCTGAGGTCTTGGCCATTGTTTCCCATTCTGAGGGTTCTGAGGCAGAAGATCCAAGGGCGAGTGATTTGGGTTTAACCACCTTCTTGGTCCCTGCCTTCTTTTTCTTCTTCTCCTGCTTTTCGGGAGAAGGAATGGGTGAGACAGCTTTGTCACCCTGAATGACTACCAGCATGTAGTTGGTCAGGGCGACTGATTGTACCTCAGTAACGCCACTAGTATAATTGGCCTTGTGTAGGACGTCAGGTTTAGAACCTTGAGCGTCAGGCCTCATATAATCAGTGCGAAGTAGGTCCTGAAGCACGCAGGAAATGAATCTAGGATAGGACATGTGTCTTTGCCTAGACTTTCCTGAGAGCTTGGATACGAGGTCTCAGAAGATTATTCCTCCGATGTCTATTTTTCTACCCTCCAGGAGACTGAACACCATCAATTGTTGTGATGAGTTCAACTGTTCCGTGGAGGATTTGTTGCCTCCCAGGACCTGAATGAAAAAAGTCATCAGGATCCTCCAGGCTGGGGGAAACCAAGTTTTAATTATTGGTGCCTTAGCCAATAATGAACCTAGGGCCACCTCAGGTTGTTTGGGGTCATGTGGCCCTTTAAAAAGCAACTCTGCTTTAACTTCTTGGTCAGTGGGGTTGGGCTCAAAATTCACAGCGAAATCAAGGCCAGTGGCTTTGATAAAGGTTTTGTAATCAAGGGAGAGAGTCCTTCTCCCATTCATCACTGTGAATGTTATGATTGAGTCCCTGGTGTCATCAGGGCTTGTTGCCACTGCCGTACACCAAAATTCCCTGAAGTAGTCATGATATATGACTGAGGGGGTCTTTGTAAATGCCGTAGCAAGAAAGCAGTTTTGTAGATACTTAACTACATTCTTGTACGCCCAAAACTTTTGGGGATAGGCAAAATTGCCTACCACATTGTTCTTGGTCAATTCTACGCCCTCCATTGTGAATTCCACATTTGGGGCGTATGTAATAGCCATAGAAGAAGCCATTTTGGTTGGGAAAGTCTGGGTAATCAACAAATGGTCTGGGTTTCTAATAGCTAAGAATACACACACAGAATTTTTTTGGTTTTGAAAGAAAAGGGCAAAATTTTGCTTATGATTTCTAAAAAACGTGTGTGTGATTCTTATTTGTGGGGTATTTATAGGGAAGTGAAGTGGAGGGTATTTTAGGCATTTAAGCAGTTATTTTCTCAAAAGATATTATTTTGAAAAAACGTTTTGAATAAAAACGTTTGAGATCCGCATTTAATGCCTAACCACCCCACTATCCCTGTTTGGCGCAACTATCTAGGCAAACAGTTGAGCCATCTGCAAAAAGTATA
Organism: Artemisia tridentata subsp. tridentata; assembly: GCA_021014915.2. Classification (NCBI taxonomy): domain Eukaryota; kingdom Viridiplantae; phylum Streptophyta; class Magnoliopsida; order Asterales; family Asteraceae; genus Artemisia; species Artemisia tridentata. Next base: position 268,226,186 of record CP139505.1, read on the forward strand.
ACTTACAGAGCTGAGTCATCACATATCTGTTATGTGATTGGAGAGGCATTAAATGCCAAGTAGGAATGTGGTGGCCCATGACGTGCATGCCAGAAAGGCAAAAGAACAAATATTCTTATATTAAATAAGAATTCAGTTACCAACCTCGGACATTTACTAACTAGATACTTAGAGCATTTAAGTTAGCATTGAATGTCATCTGAGGGCCCTGAATGACTTTTCATTCAGTGAACCTGTTTATTCAGGACTTGGGTTTAGTCCTGATGGTTCAAGGGTTCAGGAACTTGGGTTTAATTCCTGAGGACTTAAGGTTCAGGAACTTAGGTTTAGTTCCTGAGGTTCAAGATTTCAGGAACTTGGGTTTAGTTCCAGATGTTCAATGATTCATTTCACTAAAGAACATATTGATTCAGGGACCTGGGTTTTCAAAATTTACACTTATTTGAATGGAATCAATCAGTGGACTGATTCTCAATATCCAACATTCCTAGTTCAGCTTTCAGTCTTGTGAAAGTTGGTTCATCCAATGGCTTGGTGAATATATCAGCTACCTGATATTCAGTAGGAATGAAGTGTAATTCTATGTCACCATTCATGACATGGTCCGTGATGAAATGATATATAATATCAATGTGTTTTTTCTCTGATGAAGAACAGGGTTGTTTGAGATGGCAATTGCACTTGTGTTATTACAAAAGATGGGAACCATCTTGTACTGAATTCCATAGTCACTGATGTGGAAAACTAGAAGGGGGGTTGAATAGTTTTACGTCTTTTAATTTATTATAAAACCTTTGTTTAATTTTTTTTAAAAAAAACTTAGATTCAAGTTTGTTATGAAAAATAAAACTTAAATCTTATTATTAGTTATATATGTATTCTTTTAAGTTGATTGTAAAAGTTTTGGTTTCTTGAATGGATTTTCAAATTGATCTTTATGTGAAGTCGCCCTCTAATTAATACTAGCAATTATATAAGCCTATGTGTATGAAAGTAATGACGATGCAAGTAAAGAAATAAATAAGGTATGGAAAGATCTAACCGAGACACGAGAGATTTATAGTGGTTCGGCTACAAGGACACCTTCCTTGCCCTACTCCACTCCCCGAGCACCGAACTCGAGAGTTTTCTTCACAACTTCAATAAGCTCCCTTATGGCGGAGAAAACCGTACACAACTTTGGCTTACACGGGTTTAACGACACAAAGCTAAATGTCGAGTTCTAATCGTAGCTAGAACCAATCTCACAACTTCACAACACAACTTCTTTACAACTTATTCACGACTACTTCACAACGGCTTCACGACTTCTTCACGACTTCTACACGACCGCTACACAACCTCTATGCTGCGGCTTCACGACTTTAACACTATATCTTCACGACTGAGACTTCACGACTTCAACACGACCGCTACACAACTTCTATGCTACGGCTTCACGACTTCAACACTTGGACTTCACAACTAGGACTTCACGGCTTCAACACGACCGCTACACAACTTCTATGCTACGGCTTCACGACTTCAACACTTAGACTTCACAACTAGGACTTCACGGCTTCAACACGACCGCTACACAACTTCTATGCTACGGCTTCACGTCTTCAAAGCTACGGCTTCACAACGGGTTCACGACTTCTACTCCGCGGCTTCACAACTTCTACACTATGTCTTCATAACTTCTATACCACAACTACTTATACAACTTCTTCACTACTTACATACAACACTAATCTACTATACACACCTTACACACAAATGAATGAATGATTTACAAACTTTGTTAAACTAACAACTTAAGTAACAAGATGATACTAAGTTGTAATACTTCTAATCTTGATTGATAGAAGTATTCTTCTTTTGCACTTGAATGAAGGAAGCTTGGATCACTTGGAAACCAAAGCTTAAGATTATATGATCAAAGGATTTTTAGAAAGTATTTACAAGATTTAGATCAGAAAGTTTGGGGTGCAAAAGGTGAGTAAAAATCCAGGAGAAGGCTGGTATTTATAGGAGAAAAACTGGACAGCTGGAGGCCTACTGGAGCGGGGGCGGTCCCCTTAATTATTAAGGGGGCCGCCTAGCAAAATTAAGGGGGCCGCCCCTACTGAACGTTGGCCAATTTTGTCCTTTTGTGGGGAAGGTTTTTCTGGAACATTTTAACTGATATTGGTTAAAAATTTGAATTCATATTTTTATAAAAGATTAAACATTTTTATTTAATACCAAAAATGTTTTTTAAAAATAAATAAAATGTTTTTGATGTTTTATAAAAAATCTAGTTATTAAGAAAATGTTCCTTTGATCATATAATGCATTAAGCATTAATTCATTCATACCTTAAGTGATTTGAGTTGTAGAAATAGATATTTACAACTAAATACTTGTTTACGTCATAATTTTCCGATTAATGATTTTACATTTTGTGATTATCAAAACGTAGAGATATCGAAAAATATTAATAACGTGTTTAGGCATTATTTATATCAACAATCTCCCCCTTTTTGATGATTACAAAATCTAAACTCATTAAATCTAAAAATTAGTTTTTAGACAAGTATTTAGTGAGTTTACATCTATTTCTCCCCCTTTTTGTAGAATCAAAAAGGTTAAGCCGACAAGTTTTAGAATCTAAATTTGTCGGGACAAGAACTCCCCCTTGATGTGTACTCCCTCTCGTTTGGGGGCACCAAGGAAACGAGCTATGGAACACTTGCGGAAAAATGTTAGAAGCACAAGCATATATATAGCACAAATAATGAGCATGCATGGAAAATAAAGACATTCATTAAAACAATGTTGTGTATAATTACACAACCATACATGAGAACAAGCATTCCTACACTAGATAATAATTCCAACTACATAATCATCCTAGACAACATAATCTTCCATGGAGCTTGCTTACAAAATGGGTGGAAAATTTATTATTTGAGTAAGCATTGCATGTGCTTACTTGGGTGACAATGGAGGTGGTGGTTGTGTAGTGGGTGAGGATGGTGGTGGTGGTGGTGGTGGAAGTTGGTTGGTAAGTATGTTTTCAAGAGATGAAAACCTATAGAATATCTCATCTCTAAGACCAAAGATTATCTTCCGGTTATGGATGCAACAAAGACAAGTGTCACCATGGGTTTCAAGTAATGGCCAAGGTATGGGAAAAAATGGTTGTGGGTTTGGTGGAGGTGAAAAATGAGAATCAAGTGGTGTAATGGGTGATAAGGAAATGGCAAGTTGAGTGGATGGAGGTTCTTGAGTGGATGGTGGTGATGATGTTCTTGGTGATGATGTTAGGTGAGTGTGGATGTAGTCATTGATGGATGAAGTGGATGGAATGGAGGAAGATGAAGCTCCATGGGTAGAGGGTGTTTTTGATGGTGCATTAGGTGCACTTGGGGATGAATTTAGAGGAGGTGGTGATGGAGTTTTGATGTCATCTTGGGTGAGGTCAATGAAGAGTTGTTTTGGTGGAATGATGACAAGTCTTTGCTTTCTTGGAGTCTTAGAGATGGATGATTTTGGTGACAACATGGTGGATGAAAATGGGTGTTTGATGAAGTGAAAGGTAATTGTAAGGAGGGTATTTATATTGTGAAAATGTGGTTGATTTAGGCAAATTGTGAAGGTTTTGTGGTAATATTCCAAGTTCAGTTCGTGCATTAAGGGTAATGGTAGCTGGGGCTAGGTAAAAGTGGTCACAAGATGCAAAAGGAAACAGTAAAATTTACTGTCCAGATGGCCGGTCCCCTTAATTGCTGGGCGGCCCCCTTAAAATTAAGGGGACCGCCTAAGGAATTAAGGGGGCCGCCCATCTGGTGATTTCCCAGGCGACCAAATTTGAAAAATTTCCAGAAAAAGGTCATTTTTAGGGTGTTTTTGCAGCAAGTTCCATTTGGATTATGTATATTAAGAATGATTAAATAATAACAACATATTAAAAAGAATAATGGTTATATGTAAACTACTAAGATCATATTGTAAGCATGTCATAAGCATATATCTTAATTAAACAAGAAAAGAAACAACACATTCATAGCAAACATATATAGGAAAGAAAGAAACAAACATTCATTAATTTAAAATGATTATGTGACAAACATAATCATTGTTACAACATACATAGTGCTTAAAGCATACATTTGTTAGAGAATTCTAATTTGCCTAAGAAATCCATTTGACTTGCTTGATGATGGAGGTGGTTTTTGAAATGAAGGACAAGTGAAAGGGTGAGTAAATGGAATCAATGAAGGTATATGTTTGGGTGTGTGAAGGTTGTAGATGGTGATGGTGGAGACATTTGAGGTGGAGAGCTTGGAGTGGACCATGATGGATGAAGGTTTTGATGTTGTTCAATTGGGGATATTGGATTGGATCTAGTGAGAAGATACTCAATCCAAGTAAAGTGCTCATTTAGAGCAATGGTTTGTTGTTGAAGAAAGATGCAACAAGGACAATTGTTGACATGTTTCTCAACTTGGTTTTGGTTGTGGGGTGATGTGGGAGAGCTAGATGGAGGTTGATCAAGGTTTCTTTGGGCTAGGTGTAGGGCAAGAAGAGCACTAAGCTCATGAGCTTCCTTGAGTTCCTCGATGAACTTCAAGTGTTCGGATGAAGGTGTTGGTGGTAAAGTGTTGTTGTTATTAGGGATGGATGTTTGCACATGCAACATAGGGGTAGCATGTGAATTGGTAGGAGGTGGTGGTGACACTCTTGGTGGTGGAGATGTTTGTGAACTTGGGTAATCATGAGTGGATGAAGATGGTGATGTGGATGAAGTGGATGTTCCAAGAGTGGTGAGTGTTTTTGATGATGAATTGGTGGGTTGAGTGTGGATGAGATTTGGATTGAGGTTTTGGGAATGATCATAGGGAGATGAAGGGTTAGGAGTGGATGATTGGTTAAGTGTTTGAACAACATCATTAGTTGGGTTATGGCAAGTTTCAAGCTTCCTTCTCCAAATTGGTCTCACCGAGATTTTGGCAACTCTTGAGGGTTTTGATTTTGGGTAGTTGGAAGATGACATGTTTGAGTGGATGATGTGAATGGGCATTTATGATGAAAAGGTGCATTTATAGTGAAGGAATGATGTGGTTTAGGAAGGTAAATTTTGGTGGGTGGTTTATGACAAAATGTGTTTGTGAATTTTGGGAAGTATGGAATAAAATGGGTTGGAAATTGAAAAAGGAAACAGTAATCCGGGTCTCCAGATGGCCGGTCCCCTTAAATAAGGGCCGGTCCCCTTAATGATTAAGGGGGCCGCCTAGGTATTTAAGGGGGCCGCCCATCTGCTAACTTCCAGATTTTTGAAAATGGGTTTTTGGCAGAAATTTGTAGAAAAGGTTGTGTTTTTTAGTTAAGTTTCAAGCAAGTCCAACTTCTTTTTGAGGCAATTTAAAATTTAATGACTCATGTATGCTAAGCACATTCAATTAAGCAATTTTAATTATCATGCAACCTACTCATTTACCAAGAAGCATATATGTAAATATGAACAAGAAGAACAACATATAATTACCAGGTAATTTATGCTACCATTATTATGACGATTAATTAGCTAGTTAATTAATCCTAACAAGTGTCTATGTGATGGGAAATTTGTGATAGCATGGATTTCTAGACTTGGATCAAGCATGATTTGAGTAAGTGTTTTTTGGGCATTATTCAACAATGTTTGAGAAAAAGGTTTTGTGAAAATTGTTTCAACAAGGTGGATTCGAATTTGTTTCAAAGTGTTTTTATAAGGATATAAAAAGAGGTTGTTACACTTTTTGGATTTGATAAAAACATGCTTAGTAGAGAAGTGACAAAATCTTTTTGAAAAATCATTTTCCAAAATATGAAGATTTGCATTTATAAAAGGATTTGTTGAAAAAAAATTTCATGCTTGATTGATTAAGGCTATTGTCTCATGCTATCTCTTTCAACAGATTATGCGTTTTAAATGATAGTGATGACTAAATTTTATATGTTCAACAGAGAACATTTTATTTAATGCTTAGGAGGATTAACTTAAAGTTTTCTAGTTTATTAATAAGTAATATAACAAATAGTGTGAGGGCATAGCAACCTATCAAACTAAGCATATCTTAAGGCAGTGATTATCATAACTATATGCAAGGAGTAACTACTCAGGAGAGTTTAAAAAGAAGACTTATCTCAGGTCCAGTATTTCTTCATGATATGAGGTAGTGAATAATAGATGAGTACCACTTCGTTCCATCCTCATTTTTGTAGATTAATAAGTCCTCATGCGCGTGTTTTGAATAAGAGTAGGTTAACGCAAGATTGAGTATCATTTCATTTTGCGTTCATTACCTAATCAAATAAAACAGCTTGGTACCCAGATTCTCATGGGTCCGAGATGGTTAGTTGGGGACATCCATTGCATTTATATGCACGTGGAGAAAATGTCACCAAGAAGTACAAGAATTCCTTGATAGTTTGTTTTGATGTACAAACAATGGATTTCTTGACTTATAAATTATAATCACAGTAAATAGCCTTATATCTAAATTTCTCTACTAGGTTTTTTAATTATAATTTGTTTTGATTTACTTGTTGAAGAGTTATCCGAATTAAATCCTAAACCGGTTTTGTCATTGAATGGCTTTTGACAACTTAGTAAGAATTTAAGAGATTTGGAGCTTTCTTCAAATTTAGCTAATATTTTTGCTCTTTCATTTAATCTTTTAATTTCAAGTTTATAATCTTGACATATTTTGCATTCTAGATCAATTTCAATATTACTTTCAAGTCTAGACATTTTATCTTCTAAAATTATTTCTTTTTCAAGATTATTTTCAAAAGTTTTTGATGATTTATGTTTAGACATAGTTTTTAGATCTATGTTGCAAAAATGTTTAAACTCATTTTCTAGTTTTGAAAATTCTAAAATGAATGGATCATAGCAAAAATGTTCGGTTTTGGATTGTACCTTATTTGGAGCTTTATCAAGTTTGCATTCGTCACATACCGGATGATGATCTTCTCCTTCGTCTGTGTCACTCCATGATATTGGATTGAGTTTACTTTGGAGTTGATTCATGTAGTCTTCGTCATTAATACCTTCATTAACAACATTTGAACTAGTAGCACATGTATCTATTTTATCTAAATGTTTATCTATTAAATTTTCTAAAATGACTAATTCATGTACAAGATCAAAATCCTCATCTTTGGCTTGACATTTTTCTTGATGAAAGTTTAAGAGATTTTTCCAAATATCATTTGCCGTTTTACAGAAAGATATTCTTTCATATTCAACTTTCGGCAAGGTTTTGTAAATAATTATTTTAGCTTCAAAATCCGTTTTTGTTGGTTGAAAATCACCAATCGAAATGACATGCCAAAGATCTAGATCAATTGATTTCACATAATTTTCAAATTTATTTTTCCATTCAAGAAAAGTATAGTTTTCAAATAGTGGTGGTGTTTGCATAAATTCCCCTTCTAAATATTTTTCGGATTCCATAGATCGATTCAAGTTTTAAAATACAGTATATTTTAAAGATCTTGATTGACGTGGCTCCTGATACCAATTGTGGAAAACTAGAAGGGGGGTTGAATAGTTTTACGTCTTTTTAATTTATTATAAAACCTTTGTTTACTTTTAAAAAAAAAAAAAAACTTAGATTCAAGTTTGTTATGAAAAATAAAACTTAAATCTTATTATTAGTTATATATGTATTCTTTTAAGTTGATTGTAAAAGTTTTGGTTTCTTGAATGGATTTTCAAATTGATCTTTATGTGAAGTCGACCTCTAATTAATACTAGCAATTATATAAGCCTATGTGTATGAAAGTAATGACGATGCAGGTAAAGAAATAAATAAGGTATGGAAAGATCTAACCGAGACACGAGAGATTTATAGTGGTTCGGCTACAAGGACACCTTCCTTGCCCTACTCCACTCCCCGAGCACCGAACTCGAGAGTTTTCTTCACAACTTCAATAAGCTCCCTTATGGCGGAGAAAACCGTACACAACTTTGGCTTATACGGGTTTAACGACACAAAGCTAAATGTCGAGTTCTAATCGTAGCTAGAACCAATCTCACAACTTCACAACACAACTTCTTCACAACTTATTCACGACTACTTCACAACGGCTTCACGACTTCTTCACGACTTCTTCACGACTTCTACACGACCGCTACACAACCTCTATGCTGCGGCTTCACGACTTTAACACTATATCTTCACGACTGAGACTTCACGACTTCAACACGACCGCTACACAACTTCTATGCTACAGCTTCACGACTTCAACACTTGGACTTCACAACTAGGACTTCACGGCTTCAACACGACCGCTACACAACTTCTATGCTACGGCTTCACGACTTCAACACTTGGACTTCACAACTAGGACTTCACGGCTTCAACACGACCGCTACACAACTTCTATGCTACGGCTTCACGACTTCACGTCTTCAAAGCTACGGCTTCACAACGGGTTCACGACTTCTACTCCGCGGCTTCACAACTTCTACACTATGTCTTCACAACTTCTATACCACAACTACTTATACAACTTCTTCACTACTTACATACAACACTAATCTACTATACACACCTTACACACAAATGAATGAATGATTTACAAACTTTGTTAAACTAACAACTTAAGTAACAAGATGATACTAAGTTGTAATACTTCTAATCTTGATTGATAGAACTATTCTTCTTTTGCACTTAAATGAAGGAAGCTTGGATCACTTGGAAACCAAAGCTTAAGATTATATGATCAAAGGATTTTTAGAAAGTATTTAGAAGATTTAGATCAGAAAGTTTGGGGTGCAAAAGGTGAGTAAAAATCCAGGAGAAGGCTGGTATTTATAGGAGAAAAACTGGACAGCTGGAGGCCTACTGGAGTGGGGGCGGTCCCCTTAATTATTAAGGGGCCGCCTAGCAAAATTAAGGGGGCCGCCCCTACTGAACGTTGGCCAATTTTGTCCTTTTGTGGGGAAGGTTTTTCTGGAACATTTTAACTGATTTTGGTTAAAAATTTGAATTCATATTTTTATAAAAGATTAAACATTTTTATTTAATACCAAAAATGTTTTTCAAAAATATATAAAATGTTTTTGATGTTTTATAAAAAAAATCTAGTTATTAAGAAAATGTTCCTTTGATCATATAATGCATTAAGCATTAATTCATTCATACCTTAAGTGATTTGAGTTGTAGAAATAGATATTTACAACTAAATACTTGTTTACGTCATAATTTTCCGATTAATGATTTTACATTTTGTGATTATCAAAACGTAGAGATATCGAAAAATATTAATAACGTGTTTAGGCATTATTTATATCAACAACTGAGTTGACTTTTCATCCAGAGTACATTTGCACAACAACTTGCTGCTGCAACATATTCAGCTTCAGCTGAGGACATGACAACTGACTGTTGCTTCTTAGCACTCTAACAGACTAGTTTTCCACCAAGAATTTGGCAGGAGCCTGAGGTGCTTTTTCTGTCCATGTTGCATCCAACATAGTCAGAGTCTGAGTATCCTTTAAGATCAAGGCCTGAACATTTTGGATAGTATAATCCAAGGTTTGGAGTACCTTTCAGGTACTTGAATATCCTTTTCACAGCAGTGATATGAGATTCTCTTGGGTCAGATTGATATCTGGCACACAAACAGACTGAGAATTGGATATCAGGCCTTGATGCAAGTAGATACATCAGTGATCCTATCATTCCTCAAAAAAGAGTTTGATTCACTGGTTTTCCAGTAAGATCAGGACCAAGGTTGTTTGGGGGTACCATGGGAGTCTTGACTGAGGCACAGTCACTGAGCTCATACTTCTTCAGTAGGCTTCTGACATACTTCTCTTGACTGATAGAGGTTCCTTTATCAGTCTGCTTGATTTTAAGACCAAGGAAGTAGGTCAGTTCTCCCATCATGCTCATTTCAAATTTCTTTGCCATAAGTTTTTCAAACTATTTGCAAAGTTTATAACTTGTTGAGCCAAAGATGATGTCATCAACATACACTTGTACAATTATGACATCATTATTTATCTTGTAGATAAACAGTGTGTTGTCTATCTTGCCTCTGACAAATTTATTTTGGATCAGAAAGGCTGAAAGAGTTTCATACCATGCCCTGGGAGCTTGTTTCAGTCCATAAAGGGCTTTGTTAAGCTTGCAGACATAGTCAGGAAACTCATGGCTTTCAAATCCAGGAGGTTGCTAAACATAAAGTTCTTCTTTTAGTGAACCATTTAAGAATGCACTTTTAACATCCATTTGGTACACCTTGAAGTTCATGTATGTAGCAAAAGCAAGGAAGATCCTGATGGCTTCCATCCTTGCTACTGGTGCAAATGTTTCTTCATAGTCAATGCCTTCTTGTTGATTATAGCCTTTGGCTACAAGTCTGGCTTTGTTTTTAATGACTATGCCATTTTCATCAGATTTGTTTTTGAATACCCATTTCATGCCAATGACTGAAACATCTTCAGGATACTTGACCAAGGTCATTACCTTGTTTCTGTCAAATTGTTCCAGTTCATCATGCATGGCCTGAACCCAACTTGGGTGATTAAATGCTTCCTTGACACTTTTAGGTTCAATTGTGGAGATGAAGTCCACAAATAGGCATTCATTAGCTGAGGCTGCTCTCAGTTGTGCAGCCATGCTTCTTGTGAGCATGCCTTCAGTAGGCTCGCCAATTATATTGACAAGTTCTATATCCTGAGACCTAGTCCAACTGTCCTGAGGTCTAGGATACTGATTAGAACTTGAGGCCTGATGGGTAGGATCAGGATCAGACACATGATGATCTTCAGCATCTTGAGTGTCTGAGTGGGTTGACTCATCACTGTGATTGTTTGGTTCCTGAGTACTTTGTTCAGACTGAATGATATCATCAGTACTTCTTTGTGCTTCAACAAACTCAGTGATGGTTGGGTAAGGAAGGTTGTGGGGAATGATGTAATAGGAGATGTCAGCATTTGCTTGGTACTGAGTGGAAGGACCATTTTCAGGATGATGTTCATCCGGAGGGTATCTTGATGATTCATCAATACCTATTTCTTCCACTGAGTTGTTAGAGACACTGATTGCATCAGTGCTCTCATCAAAGGTAACATGAAATGTTTCCTCAGTATGCTGTCTCCTAGTGTTGAACACCCTGAAGGCCTTTGAGACAAGGGAGTATCCAAGGAAGTATCCATCATCAGCTTTGGCATCAAATTTTCCTAAGTGATTGAGAGGGTTGATCGATACCCTGATAAGGTGGTTAAACCTTTGTTGCTTTGTGTATGTGATAAGTTGTGTTAATATGATCAAGTACACAGAATTTACTTAATCACACTTAGAAGGTTATTTGTGTTATGGAAATGGAACAGTTATGCTTGTGAATATAGAACAAAGAACATGCAATGTTATCACCAAACGATTCAATATTATTCAAGATAATACGAGTGATCTTCACTATCACTAGGGTTACAAAGACCTTGAATCTTATGTTTTCTATGACTTGTGATATATGTGTTTGTTCTACGTTCTTGAGAGTTATTTTCTAAGCACTTAATAATTCTCACTTAGTCACACTTATATCTAGACTAAGATCTTTCTTTTATATGTCAAGAAAAGATCTTTACAATATTGTTAAGTCTTATCAAACTACTTGCTAACTTATCTTGAGTGTGTCAGTACATAAGATACAACATGTATCTGTGTACACAACTTGTTACTGATCACTTTGTCCAAAGATATTATCTACCGTATATATTTGACTTTAGTACACAAATATCTTTTCAATACTTATCCAACCAGCAGTGGTATCACTCAGCAGTATCGACTAGCAGTACCTTCTTTATACTACCAGTACTAACTTCAGTTAGTACGGTTAGTTATAACTTGAACAATCCTTAGATATACACTAGCAGTTGGAACTGTTAGAGTATTCTTCTCAGCAGTACTAACCTTCAACACTTGTAATTCTTGATACTTAATCTTCAGAACATTTAATTCCCAACAGTGATCCTTGTGATTATGAATAAACACAGGACACCCAAAGACATGAAAGTAGCTGATGTCAGGGATCCTTCCCTTGAATAACTCATAAGGAGTTTTGCTATGTCTCTTAACAATGATGGATCTGTTTTGTGTGTAACAGGCAGTCTTTACTGCTTCAGTCCAGAAGTGTTTGGAAAGGACTGATCCATTTAGCATTGTCCTGGCTGCTTCAATGAGGGTTCTATTCTTCCTTTCAGCCACACCATTTTGTTCAGGTGTGTAAGGTGAGAAAAAATTTTGGGAAATTCCTTTCTCAACACAGAAACATTCAAGTTCATAATTTTTGAACTCTGTTCCATTGTCAGTTCTAATTTGTTTGACTTTGATGTCATTTTGATTTTCAATATTCCTAACAAAGGACATAATTGTTTCAGCTGCCTGACTCTTTTTTATCAGGAAGTATACCCAAGTGTATCTTGAGTACTCATCCACAATGACCAGAGTATACTTCTCATGGTTAATGGATCTAGGACTGATTGGTCCAAATAGATCCATATGGAGAAGATGTAGGCAGTTCCTGATGGAAAAGTTGGTTTTGGTTTTAAAGGATGCTCTGTGATGTTTACCTTTTTCACAAGCTGAGCATGGTTTATCCTTTGAAAACACAAGAGATGGTAAGCCAATGACCTTGTTTTTTTTCACAAGGTTGTTTATGTTTTTGAAGTTCAGGTGGGAGAGTCTCTTATGCCAAAGCCAGTTGAGAGTATCAGTGGCCTTGGTAAAGAGACAAGTTCCATTCTGAGTCAGACTGGATATGTCCAACACATAAACATCATGTCTTCTTGGTGCAACAAGGAAAACTTCCTTATTAGCATTGAAGATGATTCCTTGTTTATCCTCAAACTGAACTACGTATTTAGCATCACATAGTTGACTGACACTGATCAAATTGTATTTAAGACCATTTACATAAGCTATCCTAGTAAAGACTATACCATTGCAGTTTACTGAACCATAACCTTCAGTGAGACATGATGAGTTATCAGCAAATATCACTTTGGGTCCTGATTCATCAACATACTTGTGCAGATACTCCTTCACACCAGTCATGCTCCTTGAACATCCACTATCTAGATGCCAAACAGGATCCCTGGCATGTTTCTGCACAAATAGTAAACTGGGTTAGTTCTTTCTAGGACTCCACTTCTTGGAGGGCTTAGCTTTGGGGGTCTTTTTAACATTTACAATTGATTTATGGTCAGTGGTGGAGTGGACTGAGCTACCATAAATTATGCATTTGATTGCAGATGTAGACTCAGTAGACTGAGAGGCTGACTTTGTCATACCTCTTCTGGCCTGAATGACCTTATCACGTCCTAAGGTGTCATGAGTGGGACCTCCACTATTTTCACAACAATTGTCAATTTGACAATCCTTAGGATGGTGGTCATTGAACCCACAGTAGGGGCAAGGTGCAAAATGCTTGGCCTTTTGTTTCTGTTTCTATTTCTGTTTCTGTTTAGAATCAGAAGGGTAGTTTAAAGACTGAGCTTTAAGGCCTGCCATCTTTGATGTGACTGAGTGTGTTTTGTGATCATAGGTCCTGTGATCATCCTTTTTACAAATCATGCAGTAAAGGATTCTATAGCAATCATCAGTTAAATGATTGGTGTAGTTACACAGCTCACATCTTTTCAGGGGTTTTGAGGGTTTGGGTTTGGTGCTTGAGGAAGCTGGTTTTTGTTCCTTCTTCTTGGATTGAGAAGGTTTCTCAGAAGATGCAATCTTCTTACCCAGCTTCCTGACCATTTCAGCCAACTGATCAAATTTTGAGTCAGGGCTTTGGGTTATTACTTCATAAGGGACTGAAGTTGATGAGTCATCAGTATTTACTGAGACTTCAAGGGTTGGTCTTTTCAGGATTGTTTTTCCCATTCCTGACCTCTTCTTTGGAAAGTGTTGGGAGTAGACCATTGGTGGGAGGCCTGAGTTTGGTGCAGCACCCTGAAGGGTATTCAGTGGAGGGAGTGGTGGATATGAATCTGATTCAGGCTCACTTACTAACTCAGTACTACTGAGTTGGTCAGAGAGTCCAAGCATATTTTTCAAGGCCTGACTTTCAGGAAGCAAGATCTTTCCAATCTCAAAGTTTGGTAACTTACTGACTGGGTTGTCCCTGACAATCCAGTCATTTGACTTGGGAAGCATTTCTTGCTCAAATGATATGCCAGCTGGAACAAAGGTCAATTCACTGGGACTCACATTGGGGTTAACCATGAGATGGTCAATTCCTATTGTTTTCCTAGGGATTAAACCCACAGTATCAAAGACCTTGGGGTTCTTTTTGGTCCAGCCTTGGATGACAGCCTTTTTTTTGTTAAGTTCAGTTTGTAGGGCTTGGTTTTGTTTCAAAATTTTAGTGTTCTGAATTTGTAGAGCAATTGTTTCTAATTTGGCTTGCTTCAGAACAAGCAATTCATCTCTACATTTATTCGATTCTGACACTGTGTTGTTATATTTTGAAAACAGGTTAAGCCTTTGCTCCTCAACAAATTTGAGATCTACACAAATATAATTCATGTAAGACTGCCAATCAGAATCATCATCCATAGAAAGTAAAGTGTTTACCTTCTTCATGGTGATGTTTACCCACTCTCCATTCCTTGCATGGCTTTTCCCAACAGCCACCTGATCACCTTCAGAGAGTGCCATCAGTGCACTTACTCTAATTTCCTCATCTGAGGAGACCTCTTCTTCATCCTAATCATAAGCTTCAGCTACTAAAACCTTGTTCTTTGTCTGAACAGGTTTGGGTGTTTGAGCAGCCTGAGACATAGAGGGATTAGTTTCAAGAAGTGCAAGTTTAGCCTTAGTTTTCCTATATTTTGCTTCAAAGTCTTTTTGACCCTTGTTTTGAAATTGTTGGGTCGACTGAAACATTCTAGGTTGAAACTTGCTAGTTCCTGAGGAACTGTTTCCTGAAAATTTGTAAGAGGGTTCTAAGATGGTTTTAGAATAACAGTCCCTAGCAAAATGACCCTTTTTACCACAATTAAAACATTCAGTGGTTTCATTTGCTTTTTCTTTTGAAAAGTTGGACTGGTTTCTTTTGATGAAACGTTTTGAACTAGCAAGGAGTGCCCTCTCTTGGAATTCCAAGTTTAAATCTTTTAGGTACTCATCACTAGTCCTTTCATCAATTTCATCCTCAGAATCCTCTTGAAAGTCCTGCACAACACCATTAGTATAAAAAGCAGTTGATATGGGTGTGGAGGTCAAGGTCTTTTTGGACTCAAGAGCTTTTGAGTCAGGGTATCTTCTTGAGATTAAGTTGTCTTCATAGACAAACTTCCCATAGATCTCAGGGAGCTCAAGAGTCTGAATGTGATTAGCATTCCTCAGGCCTTGTGAGAAGTTTAGCCACTTCTCAGGGAGACTGTTGACAAAGCCAACATTTGTCTCATGCTTAGACAGCACTACACCATCATTTGATAGTTCATTTATCAAAGTCTTGTATCTGGTATAAGTCTGAGAGAGACTTTCAGAGTCTTTTTCCCTGAAAGTATTATACTCAAGTTTCAGGTCCATGACCATGTTTTCCTTGGTATCTGAGGGACCCTCAAAGCTATTGACCAAGTCATCCCAAGTTTGCTTGGCTGTTGAACAGTTGATGACTGATTCCATTATATCGTCAGGAAGACAAGATATAATGATGCTTTTCAGGCGTTGGTCTTGATTGACCACCCTCCTCTCATCAATGGTCCATTGAGCCTCAGGCTTGTTTAGCCCTTCAGCAGTCTTTGGTACATAGGGGCCATCTTTGACACAAGAGATGTAGTATGGTTCCATACCAGTCAAGTAGCAAAGCATTCGCTTTTTCCAATTGCTAAATTTACCAGCTTCAAGTCGTGGGGCAACAGCTGAAAAGCTTCCACCCTTTTTGTCGACTAGCTGGGGCACATTTATATCAGTCATAGTAGGATCTTGGTTTTAAAAACCTTGAGCACTCTAGGTTAATTTTAAAGATTTTATAAACCAGAGGCTCTGATACCACCTGTTGTTCCCTTAACACGCTTAGAGTTAACTATAAAGTTAATCTATTTGTGTTTATGACTAATACAATGTATTGATTAATTCTAACAGTTAATGAAACGTAAATATAAAAACACAAAGTATTTTCAACGTTTAAATTCTTATTAGAAATGAATCAAAGAATCTATTACCCAAGTGTTTTGCGGAACAAACACTTGGGATTGAATAGACAAGGTATGGTGTCTCCTATCTAAACTTAAGCAATGCTTTAAGTGGTAACAATTCAACCCATTGAGCTATCTCAGGGATACGTTACTCTTTGTAGGAGAAAAGGGGTATTGTGAAAGTCTAAGCTTTAATTGCACAAAAATACCTAACCCACTTTTCTCCATCTGTTTGCTATTTATAGACAAATATGTTAAGAGTGCTGAAGATTAAAACTACATAAACAAATAGGAAGCGTGTCTGACAACTACAACAGTAGTTGTCATTTCCAAGAACCAATAGGATTGCGCCAAAAAGTCTTCGAGTGTCAGTCCTGACACTTCTTTGACTTTTAGCCACTTGAGGGATGGTTTGTCTGACCCCGATAAGACTTGTTCTTATCTTCTCAAAACCTTCCCGCTTTATCCCGCCTTTTATTCAGGCTTCAGGTTCTTCAGTCGTTTGTCTTCAGTCTTCAGTTATTGTTGTTGAGGAGACTTGGGGTTCAGTGAGCTCTTGTCGAAAACTCACTGATCCCATTACCTTCTTCTTCGTCTCAAGTAACACTTCAGGGAGAACCGCCTTCCTGAATTGATGAGTCTTTCTTCTTAGACTCGTCCTGAGCATCTTGAAGGTAACTCACTGAGTGACTGTTCACTCAGTGACTTAGTATATTTTCGATTTAATTAACACTTAGCTTAATTTGTATTCATATCCTATTTTAACGACTCTTGGGTACTGAAGGACCCAACAACAATCTTACCAGATATAAATTTATGGTGACGCCAGATAGTCGATAAACAAATGTGTTAGTGCAAGCAGTCTCGTTGGGGAGATTGCTAGTGCAAGCAGTCTCGTTTGTTTTGAGTGATGACAAACATGTAACTTGATACATGGCGTAAAATGTACAAGTTACTTGTAATCATATCTTGTCTCAACATACATTCAACTCCTCTCAAGTCCTCGTATGATACAACACAGGTTCATACATGTTTGTTATGTAGCATTATGATCAAACCCGTAACAAACCCTTTAGAATGTTTAAAATACGGTTAGGTAATTAAGTATTTTAAAAAGACTAATCATTCTACTTAGAATCTCATTCTACATGATCACTAGGATACATGTTACATACATATACACATTACAAAGTTCACTAGGAATAACATATACAAGTTTACATGTTTATTTCTTAAAATGGAAACTTTATTAGTTAAATATTAGGATGACATCATGGCATACATCACAAATGAAATCTTGGAAAGATTATGTGATATCTTGTTTAGATCTTCAAGTAAGATAGTTGACATTGGAAGATCTTGAAATGACTTGACAAAGATATGGAATGATATGGCAAGATATGGTAAGATATGGTAAGAATTGCTAGCTGTCTGGTTCGGCGGAACCCGCGGATCCCTTTGGTATAAAGGGCGGATCTCTTTGATATAAAGCGCAGATCCTGACGGATCCCGCGGATCCCTTTTTCAGGATCCTCCAAAGCAGTGAGCTGTTTTTACATTTTGCCTATAAATACTAGCCCATTGTTTACCCATTGTTTATGCAATTAGAACACACATTCCCTCACTCATTTCACACACTTAGATCAGTAGCAAACCATGTAGATTCATACATTAATCACCCATTACATAATGATCATAATTTTACTAACTCTCATTATGTTGTAAGCATACATTGTTAATGATCCTGTGAAGCAAGCTCAAGATCATGAGTCATCATCCATAGCATACTTCCTGATCTACCATGAAGGTTAGAAGATCTTGAAG
Source organism: Artemisia tridentata subsp. tridentata (assembly GCA_021014915.2). Classification (NCBI taxonomy): domain Eukaryota; kingdom Viridiplantae; phylum Streptophyta; class Magnoliopsida; order Asterales; family Asteraceae; genus Artemisia; species Artemisia tridentata. Next base: position 268,244,178 of record CP139505.1, read on the forward strand.
CCACCATCCACCATAGCATTCCAACATATGAAGATTCAAGGACACTTGACATCCTCAATGATTGAAGACTTCCCGTCAATGGAAGTTCATGTAGATTAGGCATCCATATCCATGATACACTTATTTCATGGATCATTGTTGTAAACATCATTTGTATCAGTAAGTGTGGTTAGTGTTTTAGTCCTCTGTAGGGTATTCACAATACATGAATCTCTAGTTTGAGGGTTGTATGGATCGAATAAGAGAAGATTTCTAGAGAGAAGTGGGAGCCTTTTTAGTGAGAGAAACACAAGTAATATTAGATTAAGTGAAAAGGTCCAACCCTTCCCTTGTGTGGGAAGGGATATATATACTACTACATATTATGTCCCTAGTGGACTGTGGAGTGAGCTGACAGTGGGGAAAGCCCCGACCCACTCCACAAATATAGATACGACTAATACTAATACTAATAATACTAAGCTAATATAGATAAGCCTACGAGCTATAGAAATGCTAATTAGATGCTCGGGGTGACCGAGCCTTCATCTGAATATTTATATTCCTAACAATCTCCCCCTAAGGGAGGTCACCCCGGAAATAATAATTCGAATTCTAGCATTCTTTCTTCTGAACTTGTCTTTATAGCTCGTAGTCTTTGATTCTTCACACTCTAGTATCTTTGTGCATTCAGCAGTGATGATTTGATGACTGATCGATTGTCTTGGATGATTTTTGTGTATTCTTCGACTTTATCATCCAACATTTGTATTCAAGTCATCTTTCAGCAGTATGTTTCCTTGTGACGTGATAATCTTCGCGCCGACATGCTCACACTGGTTGGTGTCATGATCTTCAGCATCAGAGTTAGCAGAAGCCGTGTTGAAGGTCTTTAGGTTGATCATGACTTTGTTGAATAACAATGATGATGTAGTGTGAACATGTGGTGATGGATTGGCATCTTTTCTGCAACCGGCTACAACAGCAATCAGCTACAGCATTCCACAGCAACATCCGCCAGAAATACCTGCATACGACAGTTAGCAATAATTCGACCGGTACTTACAAGTTTGGACTTCGAGATCGTCAACAGCATAGTGTGAAGACTCTCTCTAATCCTTACCAAGACCGTTCCTAATCGAAAACCCACAGAGGGCCTTTTAAGATTTTACCGTAGTAAATCAATGATTAGGTGAGTCGCTGGAGATCACTCCACGACTGTAGACCGGTTGAAACCGCCGCGACCACAAAGCGTAATCCACGAGGAATTACCTAAGTGACCTGCTTTCAGGGGTGCTTGATGTTGACCCTGGCAGGAATTTCCATTCAATCATTGAGAATTACATAAGTAAATTCTCTCATAAATGTTCTGGCAGATTGCTAAGATCTGCGTAGGACTCTTAAGATTACAACTGGTGTCCTTAATGTTGAACACCCAGTGTAGAAATAATTTGTGTCCCTATGAGATCTTATTATGCATCTCGTGGCTCTAGACTCAATTGTGCGTTTTGATTTGGTGATCGGAGGCTGGAGAGGACTGCCACCTTTTCAATATCATCTAACTCGGAGTGAGAGAGATGATAGAAATGTATTGATCTCCGTGACAAGTGAAACAAGAGTCCTTTGAGGGACCTTGAGTGGCTAGGGAGGGTTGTGCAGCGTATCACTGGGTCCATGATACTTTGTCTTCAATGCCAGCAACCAACTAAGTGGTTCTGACAGCATATGTATTGACCCGGTTTCTGCCTAAGTTGTAAGGAGGGCTATTTCTTTTCACCCTTTCTCTTTACAATTCTTTTTCATTCTTCAACCCCTTCAGTGCTTACCGAGACTTCATTACTAGAACCTTGTTGGGTTTGTTCCAGTACTAGCTCCATCTCAGTCGGCACTTTTCCCTTATCCACTTATCTCCCTTTTTTAATCATACCTAAGGACTTCTACACTAACTAGTGGATTGTCCCTGGGTAGATCCCTCCGGCTCTGGCGGGATCGTGGGAACATAAGCCTAACCTAACCATCCTTATAACTCCATGCATTAATACAAGTGGTCGGTCTTTGGTATTCTTCCACGATTGCCATAAAACCAAATCCTTGAAAAAATCTCTCAAAGTGTTCATGATTCTGAAACGCATTTTTTGCAAACACTTGAGAGTTTTATATTTTTCAAATGCTCCCCCTCAACATGTGCTCGGTTGATTGTTTTATAAATTTGCACATGTTAGGCAGAGCTCGCACTTTTTGAATTGATTGATTTTCCAAGAATATGATCATCGCGAGACACGCTTACATCACTAGTAAACTAGCTTGAAATTATTACCCGTCCAGATCATATTAAAGGAAAGTCGCTCGAAATCGGTACATTCTACTTAGACACGTCCTTTGCGAGACACGCTTACATCACCAGATAAACTGGCTTGAAATTATTACCCGTCCAGGACATGTCCTTTCGACTACTGACTTTAGCTATCGTCAATTCATTGGTTAATTCTGAGTCACGGCCACATGAGATGCCAAATCCTTTGTTTTGTTAAAACCATTTGCTCCCCCTCAATATGTGCATTGATATAAGAAAGATTTTAGCACATGTGGAGGAGCTTGCGTTTATTACTAAAACATTTTGCTCCCCCTCAATATGTGCCTTGATATACAAAATGGTTTGGCACATACTGGAGAGCATACATTAACTTCCAAATCATCACATTTTATCAGATTCCATATTTAAATCACATTCTCTCCCCCGATCATAAATTTCAAACCTTTTGAGATTTGTGATCCCAATTGATTTAAATATATTTAGAAAAATTTGGGAGAAAATGTGGTCAGGTTTAAATGTATTCTGATTTTGAAGCATACTATGCTCCCTTTGAAACAGCGAGAGAGTGTCACTGCTGATGTTTGCACAAATGTGGCAAGGTGTCGGAAATTTGAACACATATGCTCCCCCTCAATTGATGATCCGTTTCCCATTAACATAGTTGTAGTCATTCAATTGACCGACGGACATTTGTGAAAATTTAGTTCAATTTACCACCTTGTGTAACATCAAGACTCTCTTGAAGAATCAAACAAGATAGAGAATCTTGATGAAAAGAAGACTTCTCTTCTTATATACGAAGTGATGCACTGACACGTACATCAAGTCGGGAGAACATGGATATAAAGTAATCCATGCCCAGGTGAACATCACCCGGTTGGAGAAACAGCTGTCTTTTTGGCGACATGCTTTCCCCATTGTACAGTGCGGGTTGCAGTATGAAGTAACTGCAAGCCATTAAGACATGTTTTAACTGATTAGTATAACTTCTGCTCGAGCTTCATTTAAGAATCCGTGCCATTGTTGAATGACATTTCTAGATACGTAAATGTTATCGATAAACAGAAGACATGCCTAGGTAGAACTATTTTTTGGTATTTTCTGATTTTTCGATTTTTATGGTTTTTATAGGTTTTATATTTTTGTATTTTTCTTTTTGATTTAAGATATATACAACTATGTACAAGGATATAAGAAGACAATCCTTTACTCCTCCTTTTCTTCCTGAAGACACTTGAGGGTTTCTGGAGTCATGCTTTTCATGCCAAGGCGTGGGAGAATAAACTGAAACCTTTCTCTTGGGAGGGCCTTGGTGAATATATCAGCTAACTGAAACTCTGTCCTCACGAAGTATAGTTCCACAATTCCTTTTTCCACCTGTTCCCTGATGAAGTGATGCCTGATGTCGATGTGTTTTGACCTGGAGTGCTGAACATTGTTACAACAGAGAGCAATGGCGCTTTTGTTGTCACAATATAGGGGAATTTGGTTGTATGAGAATCCATAGTCCGAAAGCTGTGATCGCATCCAAAGGATTTGTGCACAACATGCAGACATAGCAATGTACTCAGCTTCAGTAGATGATATGGAAGTACTCATCTGCTTCTTAGAAGACCAACTAACCAACTTTTCCCCTAAAAATTGAGCTCCTCCTGAAGTACTTCGACGAGTGTCTTGACATCCCGCATGATCAGCATCTGCGTATGCCGTTAACTCCATTGCAGTGTCCTTAGGATACCAGAGACCCATATGAACCGTGCCTTGAAGATATCGGAAGATCCTTTTCACTGCTTCAACATGCTTCTTGGTTGGTCTGGATTGATACCGAGCACACATGCACACAGCAAACAGAAGATCTGGTCTGCTAGCCGTGATGTACATCAAAGATCCAATCATGCTTCGATACTGTGTGATATCAACTGGAATCCCTGAAGGATCTTCATCCAGCTTCGTTCTATCAACCATGGGAGTGTCAACAGGTTCACTTGAATGGAATCCAAACTTTTTCAGGATCTCGTTGGCGTATTTGGATTGATTGATGAATATGCCTCCGGGACTTTGAGAAACTTGTAGTCCTAAGAAGAATGACATTTGTCCCATCATGGACATTTGGAACTTGGAATTCATCTCCGTTGAAAAACTATCACATTCACCAGGATCTGTTGAAGCAAAGATGATATCATCTACGTATATCTGAACTAGCAGTAGATGGTTTCTTGATTTCCTGGTGAATAGTGTAGGATCAACAACACCCTTGGAGAATTTGTTTGCTAGGAGGAACTTGGACAATGTATCGTACCATGCCCGTGGCGCCTGTTTTAGCCCATAAAGAGCCTTCTTCAAGCGGTAAACATGAGTAGGGTGTTCAGCATCCACGAATCCTTCAGGTTGACTCACATAAACTTCTTCCTTTAAGTCACCATTCAAGAATGCCGTTTTGACATCCATCTGGTAGACTATCATATTACGACTAGCCGCATTAGCTAGGAAGATTCTTATAGCTTCAATTCTAGCAACCGGAGCAAACGATTCTTCAAAATCAATGCCCTCTTCTTGTCTAAACCCTTTAGCAACTAGCCGTGCCTTGTTCTTTAAGACATCACCATACTCGTCAAGCTTCACTTTGAAGATCCACTTTAAAGCAATGATCATTGCACGCTCCGGAGGAGGCACTAATTCCCATACTTCAAGTCGATCAAATTCATGGATTTCATCCTGCATAGCCTGGAACCAGCAATCTTTAGTCATTGCTTCTTTGGCATCTTTTGGTTCGACTTTAGACAGTACTGAATTGAAGAAGCACCATAGTGCATCAGTGGCTAGTTGATTACGTGTGGATACTGGACGTGAGGGATTGCCTATGATGTTGTCGATTGGATGATCACTGGTCCATTTCCTGAGATGGTCGTGAGGTTGTTGGTTATGAACAGATGTAGCAGTGCTGTGTTCCTCAGGTAAGGATGTGTCTGATGGATGTTCAGGAGCAAATATGTTTTCAAAAGGAACCTCTTCAACAGGAGCAAAAGGATTAACTTCCAAAGAGTTATTATCTGAAGATTCTTGCATTACCGGAGAAGTTTGAGTGTGTGATGACGAAGGCGATTGACTGGCAGCAGGAGCATTGTGACTGACTGATACTGAAGCTGCAGGTCCTTCTGAATCTTGTGGGGCTTGAACCTCATTCATAGGAATTACAGCTGATTCACTCGGGATGGTTCCATTTGTTGGCTCAAAATATTCATCAAACATGGGATCGAATAACTTCGTCAACTCCTCACATGTAGGTGGCGCATAAGAATCTTCAGGCGTGGAATTCTGTACAAGTCCTGAACTGATGGGTCCAGGAGACAAAAGGTGAAGATCGGGTCCAGAACTGATTTGTCCTGAAACAGGTAGCTCACTTAGCTCATCGAACGTAACATGAATGGTTTCCATGATTTTACGGGTTCTTTTATTGTAGATTCGATACCCTTTACTGTCTGGTGCGTATCCAACGAAAATACCTATATCTGCTTTAGCTCTTAACTTTCCCAAGTCTTGACTATCGTTAGTTGGATAGCAGAGTGCACCAAACACACGTAGAAAGGAAAGATCTGGTTTCTTGTTATGAATTAACTCGAAGGGAGTCTTCTCATGAACCGGATGAATTAGGGATCGGTTTTGAGTGTAACATGCTGTTGCAATAGCCTCTGCCCAGAGAAACATCGGGGTCTTTGAAAATATAAGCATAGTTCTTGCAGCCTCCACCAGAGTACGGTTCCTTCGTTCAACCACCCCATTCTGTTGAGGGGTGCGAGGGATACTTTTCTGATGCGTGATGCCAATACTTTCATAGAAATTACGGAGTTGTTGGTTAACAAACTCCGTACCATTATCTGTGCGGATGATTCTGACAGTTTTATCGAGCCTTACTTGCAGCTGTTTTATCAGTTTAATGATAACCTCTGGAGTTTCGTCCTTGGTTCTCAAAAACTTTACCCATGTGAACCGAGAATAGTCATCAACTATCACCAGAACGTACTTCTTTCCATTAATGGTTTGTATTCTCATTGGACCGCACAAGTCCATGTGGAGGGTATGAAGAGCTTCCATGTTGGTGTTGATGGTTTTAGGTTTGTGGGTTTGTTTCTTGCTTTTGCCCAGTTGACATGCAGAGCAGAGATGATCTTTCTCATACTTTAGTCTGGGCATCCCTCTAACAAGATCTTTACGGGAAAGATTATTAATGGTACCGAAGTTCAAATGGTTCAAACGACGATGCCACAGCCATGATTTTGTTTTAGAGGCTTTAGAGAGCAAGCATATGGGAGAGGACTTCAACATTTCTTCAATTGAAATGGTGTATAGATTGGTGCCCCGACTGCCCTTGAGGAGATCTAAACCATCCAATTCTCTGACGAAACATGTATGCTTTCTGAAAGCCACTTCCAGATCTGAATCACAAAATTGACCCACAGAAAACAGATTGTGTCCTAGTCCTTCCACATAATATACCCTTGAGATTACACTGTTACCAAACACATAATCTCCATAACCCATAATAGCACCAAAGTGGTCGTTCCCGAATCTAACTGTCCCGATAAACTTTTTCACGAAGTTCTTGAGCCGTGAGCGATCCCCAGTCATATGTTTTGAGCAGCCTGAGTCCAAATACCACAGGACGATTTGTACGACCTGCATTTGAAACCAGACAACAATGGATAACTGAAAAATGTGGATCCCCACGTACAATTGGGGTCCATTTGGTCAGCACATACATATTCAGAAGCCACAGATTTCACAGATGCTACTGTCTTTGCTGAGGAGACGGAACTAGATGTAGGACAAGACCTAGATGGAAGGCATTGTGATTCTAAAGGCAGGATTCTACCAGTTGGTCTCCATTCCTTATTCTTCACAATTTTATGCATATTCATTTTAGGTAATGATCTCTGTTTTCCTAAATTGAATTTCCTTCCAGTGGGTCTCCATTCCTTAACTTTCACAATTTTATGCTTATTCATTTTAGGTAACGTGCACTGTTTTCCTAAATTGAATTTTCTTCCAGTGGGTCTCCATTGATAGCCTATGCTAGCAAATGTTTTTCCTGTTGCTTTCCAAACCTTTGTGCATGCTTTAGTTATCCTACCATTCTTATCGTGGGATGATGCAGAAGACATCAGGAAAGACACAACACATTCATCATGATTAGCATAAATTAAACAATTGTCGCATGTTTTACAGATAGCATTAGAATTCGAATTAATTACAGTACTTTTGATACTAGAATCAACACGATTCATTCTACTCATTGTAAACTTATTGTTCCTAGGTTGGACTTCTACATTCTTCAAGTGAACATTCTTAGCTGGCGCAGTCATATCCTTTCTTTCATTTCCTCTAGACCTTGACCCGCTAGCTTGTGTGTCACTTTTTACTCCTGTAGAAGTATCGAAGGTAACATTAGTTTGTTTCTCTGTCACATGCCTTCCTGATAATGATGTGTTGGGTTCTGATGTTTTGGGTGGTAGATCAAAGGCTACATGCTTGTTCACAACATTAGATGATGATGCAACAAATCTATCTCTATGGCCTCTAAACTTAGGAATTGAGCCTATGGCATATTCTAAGTTTTCCTGAATCCTTTTCGTGAGTTTGCATGCATAGACAACTGCTTGATCGAGTGGCTTATCATTCCTATCCTCTTCAACTATCTCACGAAGTGTGTCAAGGCCTTCTCTAAGATGATCGAGATATGTTTGATGGGCAAGGCTGTTGTTTCTTAGCTTAAGTGGAATACGCCCAACATCAACATCATACTTTTTACTATCAGTACCCTTTGGTGCATCACAATTACAAGTGGTGCATGGCATTTTACCTTTCACCCGAGCCTTAAGATTCTCAATTTCATTTGTCAAAGAGGTTATTTGATCATTATGATTGCTTCTTGTAACTTTAATAGAATCATATAACTCCTTGAAATGTTGTTTAACCTTTGAATTTTCTTCTCGATAACACTCATTTTCATAATGTAGCTTATTTATGGTGTTTTGATATTGAAAATTCTGAGAATCTGAAGACGAAGGTTTATTGGTGCCATATACTTCACACTTGTTGGATTTCAATTGGGCAATTTGGGCCTTCAGCAGTCGAATCGTGTTCGTGTGAGCTTGAATTGTTTCATCACGTTTGCTTAATTCAAAATATGTATCAAACTCAGGAACATCCGTGGATGTCTTGACATTTGATATTTTGCATTTTTCTTCTAAGTGTTGATGTTTAAGTTGCAAGTTCAAATAATCAACTTCTAGTTTAGAAAAACGTTTAACCATGTTATCATGGTCGTCATTTTGAATTTTTTCAAGCAATTTCAAATTCTCCCCCTCAAGCTCAACAACACGATTCTGGGTGACATTTAACGCAATAGCATACTCATTAAATTGACAAGCAGACAATGCAGAATCAGTGACAGTGTAAAATACATCTTGTGCAATACATTTAGCAATCAAGTTGTCGTTAGTAATGAGTATGTTTTTTCTTTCAATCTCTCGACTCTTAAGTTCTATTGCATGTTCATTCACCTCATTTTCCATATCTTTAAATACTACTTTCATTTCATTTATTTCGGCTTTAAGGGCAGTTTGCAACCCTTCAAAGTGTTCTTTAAGTAGTTTAAAGAATGGCATGACCTCAGTTAAGTAACACCTTTTTGTATGTTCAAAACACCTTTCCCCCTCAGTGATGCCGGTTGGTGTGATTCTCTTCTTACATGTTTTATCAAAATCAGCAAACAGTTGCCAAAGCACATATAAGCTAATAAAGGTTTTGCATTCAGTGGGAAGAGACAAAGGCACCAAATTCCTAGGTGTATTGGGAGGATACACCGTTATGGACGCAACTTTTCGAATGAGGGGGGTGTTGGCCTTAAGTTTATCTTCCTTAAGTTTTTCACTATCTTGTTTCCAAAATATCTGTTCAGGTGTTAACTTCTTTTGAGGAGCAAACACAGTCAAACGATTTTCCTCATAATAATCATGGGGTTTGATTATTATTCGTCTGGCTATGCACTCGGGATCCCTCATTTTCTCATTCATTCTTTCTTTCGTTTTATCACTTAACTCATCCTCTTCATCAGTGTAGATATGCTCAGGTTGGTCATGAATAGGCTTAATCATTACATTACCATCATATAGGGCAGGTTGAAGTACTTGCATGTCCCTAAGGATGGTTGACTTTGGTTCACCTATCATGATTTTACTATGCTTATCACTCAGCTTTCTGTGCTTATGAATCATTTGAGCAGTTTGTATGGTTTGATTTTGTGTGTACAACTTATCTTCAAGCTTATTTTTTAACGTCTTGAGTTTAGAGAAATCATTTAAAAGAGTTGTTTCTTTTTGTTTGAATTCTTGCCTAAGTGTTGTTACACACTTTTGTGCTTCCTGTTTTTGTATGACAGACTGTTCTAGCTGACTTTTCAAAGAACTTAACTCTAATTTTAATGTTTCTTCTCGCACTCTAGACTCTTTAATAAGTGTACTCATTTGACCTTCTAATTTCTGCTCACGATCATTAAGCTCAAACTTAGCACGCTGTTCATACATAGCCACTTGTTCTTTATAGATGTTAAGTCTAGTGATCAAGTTATTATCAGGGACAGGCAATTGGTTCTCATGGTACTCACATGCATTATCTACATTACTAGCATTGTCTAAGGCACATACATTACTCATAGCACACACATCATTATTGACAAAGGATTCACCATTTGGTACATCAGGCGAGTTGTTGCTATTCAAATACTGTTCATATGAGACAATATTGCTATTTTCCATATCAACATCACTTGAGTCAGAAACAACCGCCTGATGTACTTCTTCGGGAATCTGATGTCCCTCGACAATATTATATGTGTCATAAATTTTTAGTACCTCAGAAATCACGGATGCATTAGAAGAACCAGCTTGACGAGATGAGGCTAGGGAAGACAAGTTAGCCATGAAGATAGTTTGAGCAGTAGGTTCATCATCCACATCAGAGTCAAATGCATCACAGTCATCTGCCTTGAAGATGTTAGGATCATTAAGTGCCAGATCCTGAACAGGTTTCTCATCCACATCTTCATCAAACGTATTTCCTCCATCTCCTGCCAAGAACAATAACTCTTCCTCATCCAATACAGCACCATTTTCTTGAGCTTGCATTAACAGCATCTTGTCTTTGAAGTAATCTGAATTCTGAGGACGTTTAGGTTGATTGCAGTTTCTAGCAATGTGTCCAAGCCCCCCACAATTATAACACTTGATCTGTTTCCCTTGCCCCTGATTGGCATTCCCTGCTCTGTTCTGCACATAACCTCGACCCATGTTTCTACCAGCTCTCCCTTGCACATTCTGGACCACAATTTTCCCGTCCTCCACCATTGCTAGATTGCGTGGGTTGGAAGAATTCCTTAACTGATTGTTGGTCTGAGGGAGTGATGCTTGAAACTGTTGAACCAGTAGAGATACTTGATTGGTGAGGTTGTCAATCATTTTGTCGGTCTGAGAGTAGCCTGAGTCAAGTTGTGAACTCATAGCAGGTACTTGTGAGTGAAGTTGGTGATAGCTTGGATAGGATGATGATTGGATTGTTGGTTGTACATTTGTCATGAAAGCCAGTGGGTCATTCGTAGTTGAAGGATTCAACTTTTCTCTCAGCACCCGATCATAGGCAGCATGCTTCTCATGTTGTTGCAGGTAAGCATACAGCTGTTCATAGTTAGTCTCCCTTAAACCTTTGTTGAGTTTGACAGCAGTCACAAATCTGTCCCATTCCGGAGTCATGTTGTTCACAAACTTTGAGTTAAGTTGGATGTTGGGCATAGTCATTCTGATCATCCTCATATCATTCACCAACTTATGAAATCTCACATAGTAATCTGTGACATTTTCTCCTGGGTTCATTTTGAAATGCTCGAACTCATCATACAGCTGTGACTCACGATCTTCCTTTGTGAGCTCTGACCCTGCCAACAACATTTTAACGTTGTCCCACACAGCCTTGGCTTCAGTGTTAAAATTGATGAGCTTGTATACATCCTTTGGAAGACCTTGAATAACTATGTTGGAGGCTCTAATATCGGCATCATACCTCTTCTTTTCTTCTTCATTAAGATCATTGTAGTTTCTAGGTCTGTCGATGCCCCAAGTTACAGTACCATCTTCACCAGTTGTAACAACGTCTCTGGTGGTACCCATCTGATAAGGTCCTTCGTCAATTGACTTAAGAATGTTAACACCATTATCTTTTCCCAAGCAGTAAAGTCTAATTCGTTGTGCCCAAGACTCATAATCCGTCCTATCTAGCATAGGTGGACGAGTGTCAGATCCTGCTGCCTGAATATCATCTGATGATGTACTTGATGTGGTAGCCATAGTAACTACGGGATTTTACTGATCTTGTGATTTAACCGAGAAATTGAATCTTTCGCGGGAATTTCTAAAATCACCAAGACACAAACCGCCTAGACAAACAGCGTAGACACAAACCGCGTATATGCCTAAGAGACAAACCGAGTTCACACAGGAGACACAAACCGCGTGTGCGCCAAAGAGACAAACCGAGTTTACACAGGAGACACAAACCGCGTGTGCGCCAAAGAGACAAACCGAGTTCACACCAAAGACACAAACCGCGTATTCGCCAAATAGACAAACCGAGTTCACACCGGATATACAAACCGCGTATGTGCCAAGAGACAAACCGAGTTCACACCAAAGATACAAACCGCGTATTCGCCAAATAGACAAACCGAGTTCACAATGGAGGTACAAACCGCGTATGTGCCAAGAGACAAACCGAGTTCACAATGAAGATACAAACCGAGTTCACACCAAAGACACAAACCGCGTATGACACAAACCGCGTATGCGCCAAATAGACAAACCGAGTTCACACCGGATATACAAACCGCGTAGACACAAACCGCGTACGCACCGTAGAGACAAACCGCGTTGGCACCAACTTCCAAACCTGTCACTATCAATGCCGTTTGTCCTTTTGCCTAAACTAGTATACAGACAAACCGAGTTCTCGATACTACACAAACCGCATTCAAGAGTCGACCAAACAACACAAACCGCATTCAAGAACACTTTCACAAAAACCCACGAATTGCTCCAAAATCACCACACTGTTCTTGGATCTGTGAATCCAAACACCAAATACCACTCTAATACAATCCTTAATCTAGAAAGTACAAAGAAAACTAACTTCTAATCACTAAACAAAGTACAAAGATGAGATTTATACTACTTAATAAAACCGAACTAAAACTTAAAAAAAAACTACAAATCTAACTAAATCTAACCAAGAAAAACCTAAAGAACTACACAAATTCAATATAAAACAGCCTCTAATCACTAAACAAAAACACAAGATGAAGTTTAAGCTACAAAACAAACCGAATCCAAGAGAAACTTAAAACCACAATTCGAACCAACAAAAAACCTCAAGAACTACACCAATTCGTGAATACCAACTCTCATGGACCTAACCATGGCTCTTGATACCAATTGTAGGGTATTCACAATACATGAATCTCTAGTTTGAGGGTTGTATGGATCGAATAAGAGAAGATTTCTAGAGAGAAGTGGGAGCCTTTTTAGTGAGAGAAACACAAGTAATATTAGATTAAGTGAAAAGGTCCAACCCTTCCCTTGTGTGGGAAGGGATATATATACTACTACATATTATGTCCCTAGTGGACTGTGGAGTGAGCTGACAGTGGGGAAAGCCCCGACCCACTCCACAAATATAGATACGACTAATACTAATACTAATAATACTAAGCTAATATAGATAAGCCTACGAGCTATAGAAATGCTAATTAGATGCTCGGGGTGACCGAGCCTTCATCTGAATATTTATATTCCTAACATCCTCAAAACACAAAGAGTATCGGGAGTGGTTGTACCCGTGTAAAGAACTCGGTATCTAGCTTAGTACCGGAAAAAGGTTAAGCGACGTAGGGAGTGGTTGTACCTTTGTAAAGAACTCGACATCTAGCTTAGTGTCGGTAATTGTATAAGCGACGTCGGGTTGGTTCTACCCTGAAGTAGAACTCGGTGTTTAGCTTAGTACCGGAAAAGGAAGTAAGCGACGTGTAAAGGTTTTCTCCACCTAAGAAAGGGAGCTTGTTGATCTAGTGAAGTAACTCTCGAGTTGGGTACTCGGGGAGTGGAGTAGGACGGAGAGAAGCTCCGTAGCCGAACCACTATAAATCATCGTGTTCGGTTTGCGCTTTCTTTTACTTATCTCTTTACTTTAATGTTTGCATTATGTGATTGCTTGTGTTGTGACAACTTGGTAATCATAAACTACAACAAACATCTTTCATATTAGAAATAGCCAAATTAGAAATTTGATACAACAAGTTTTAAGTTTTAAAACAGTAAACGTATTCACCCCCCCTCTACGTTTCCACATAGTCGATAAACAAATGAAAGCCAAAACAGAAAGTCAGACCAACATTTTTCATATTATCAACCTGTTCGACATAGATAAACTTTCTTATCGCTCAACAAAGCTAGGACCATAGAATCAAGCACATTCTTAACACATGCTCCTTGTAAACACACAAATAAAACAATTATAAAAATAAATAAGAATTCATATAGTTGAAACTAAACGAATTATTGACAGATAACCACCTGAATAGAGTTACTTGATCTAACATAGTACTCACCAACAATTTTCAACCAACCAAAATCATCATGAATATGTGCAACCAAATGAACATTTAATTTGTACTTAACCTCGAGCTCTATCATCGACTTCCTTCATATCTTTAGTTAAATTAAACAAACTCTTTTCACTTCTGAAAATCAACAACCCAACTCATCAATCATACAAATAAATCAAAACATAAAAACTAAAACTCTTAATTCTTTTAATATAAACCTAAAAACAAGAAATTACCATAAAAAAATACCTCGAGTTTGATTTGATTTTTTTTAATCAAATGGTTCTTCACTGCATGTCGGTTTTAGATCAGAGAGTGTGTTTTTGTGTGTAATATGTTGCCAACAAACTGATTGTGTGTGTGTTTAAGATTTTAGATTTGTTATTTTGATGACTCATCAGTGATAAATGCAACATTTGAAGACACGTATGAGGATTATACAAACAGTGGGATCAAAACTATGTCGTTTTTGCAAAGAGTTTTGGAGAGGAACAAAATTGTGTTGTTTTGGAGAGGATGTGATGGAGGATTTCCAGGAAGATAAAACAATGTAGTTTTTGGCCTCCTCAAAACGACGTGGTTTCTCATCGTAAATGTATAATAAGGCAATGTTTCATATAAAACAAAATCATAAATTAATTTTATTCTTAGTGTTTGGTTTGTATTAGGGAATCACTATGGATATGGGTATGAGAATGGATTTACAAACCCATCACCATTGGGGGTTTAGAAAATGACAACTTTTATAGGTTTCATACCATTCCCGTAAACAAAACCCATAAACCAAACAACTTGGGAATGAAACTCATTCCCTCATTCCCATACTCCCAATCCAAATACACCTTTAATTCACATTATTATGTTTGATGACACCATCAATTTCAACACTTTGAACCCATTTTCCAACCGTGTCTAACACTTTTTACACTTTAAAATATATTCTTTCTAAAAGAAATTGAACGTAAGAGGTCATCAAATGCTAGAGCTATGGATATAACTATGCATAGTAAAAGAAATGGACTCGTTGATTGCTCTCATTAAACAACAAACCTATATATACAGGTATTAGAGTCCTTATCAAGTTACCTAAAGCTAACTTCGTATTGGATAAATAAGAACTTGATACATATCAGAAACATTCTATACATATCTATTCTACTAAGATATGTATGCATAACTAACACACCCATTTAGGGCCCGTTTGGTTGGTGTGTATGGGAATAAGAATATGACTTTGAAAGTTATTAAAGGTGTTTGTTTTGTGAGCTCAGTAATAAAAGGGGTATATCATAACCATAGATTCATTACCCACTAATTTAATGTCTATGAAATCCATTTCATGGGTCCCTCTCTTTTCCACTACAAAATTTAAATATCTATACACTTTTTCATACCATATTTTGTCATCCAAACATAAACAATCGTAATGATACACTGTAGGAAATAACCATCTTGATTGTGTGGATGATTCGGGTGGTCTTGGGTTATGGAAGATTAGATCCATTGTTAGAGAAATGAACTAGAGAAAGAGAGTTGGGAGAAACTTGTACTAAATTAGCTTGTGTGTGAAAATGTTACAAGAGTTCCAACCCTTCCCAAGTGTGGGAAGGGCTTTATATAGTAGCTAATATTGGTGCCCCTAGTGGGATGTGGAGTGAGCTGACAGTGGGGAAAGCCCCGACCCACTCCACAAATATAAATACGACTAATACTATTAATACTAATACTAATAATACTAAGCTAATATAAATAAGCCTACGAGCTATGTAAATGCTAAATAGATACTCGGGGTGACCGAGCCTTCATCTGAATATTTATATTCCTAACAATCTCCCCCTAAGGGAGGTCACCCCGGAAATAATAATTTGACTTCTAGCATTTTTGTCTTCTGAACGTGTCTTCATAGCTCGTAGTCTTTGATTCTTCAAAGTCTTGTATCTTTGTGCATTGTGCATCCAGTAGTAATCATTTGATGACTGATTGATTGTCTTGGATGATCTTTGAGTATTCTTCGACTTTATCATCCAACATTTGTTTCCATGTCATCTTTCAGGAGTATGTTTCCATGTGATGTGATAGTCTTCGAGCCGACATGCTCACACTATTTGGTGTCATGATCTTCAGCATCAGAGTTTGCAGAAGCTGTGTTAAAGGTCTTTAGGTTGATCATGACTTCTTTGATTAAGATGATGATGTAGTGTGAACATGTGGTAGAGGATTGGCAACTTGTCTGCAACCAGCTACACCAGCAACCAGCTACAGCATTCCACAGCTACAATCGCCAGAAGTTCCTGCATACGACAGTTAACAACAAATCGACCGGTACTTACAGGTTTGGACTTCGAAATCATCAACAGCATAGTGTGAAGACTTTCTCTAATCCTTACCCAGACCGTTCCTAATCGAAAACCCACAGAGGGCTTTTTAAGATCGAACCGTAGCACATCAACGATTAGGTGAGTCGCTGGAGATCACTCCACGACTGTAGACCGTTAGAAACCACCGTGACCACTAAGCGTAATCCATAAAGAATTACCGAAGTGACCTGCTTTCAGGGCTGCTTGATGTTGACCCTGGCAGGAATTTCCATTCAATCATTGAGAATTACATTCGTAAATTCTCTCATAAATGTTCTGGCAGATTGCTAAGATCTGCGAAGGACTCATAAGTTTACAACTGGTGTCCTTAATGTTGAACACCCAGTGTAGAAATAATACGTGTTCCTATGAGATCTTATTATGCATCTCGTGGCTCTAGACTCTATTGTGCATTTTGATTTGGTGATCGGAGACTGGAGAGGACTGCCACCTTTTCAATATCATCTAACTCGGAGTGAGAGAGACGATAGGAATGTATTGAACTCCGTGACAATTGAAACAAGAATCCTTTGAGGGACCTTGAGTGGCTAGGGAGGGTTGTGCAGCGTATCACTGGGTCCATGATACTTTGTCTTCAATGTCAGCAATCAACTAAGTGATTCTGACAGCATATGAATTGACCCGGTTTCTGCCTAAGTTGTAAGGAGGGCTTCTTTCTTTTCACCCTTTATCTTCACAATTCTTTTTCATTCTTCAACCCCTTCAGTGCTTACCGAGACTTCATTACTAGAACCTTGTTGGGTTTGTTCCAGTACTAGCTCCATCTCAGTCGGCACTCTTCCCTAATTCACTTTTCTCCTTTTTTAATCATACCTAAGGACTTCTACACTAACTAGTGGATTGTCCCTGGGTAGATCCCTCCGGCTCTGGCGGGATCGTGGGAACTTGAGCCTAACCTAACCATCCTTATAACTCCATACATTAATTAAAATGGTCGGTCTTTGGTATTCTTCCACGATTGCCATAAACCAAATTTTTGAAAAATCTCTCAAAGTGTTCATGATTCTGAAAACACATTTTTGCAAACACTTGAGAGTTTTATATTTTTCAAATGCTCCCCCTCAACATGTGCTCGGTTGATTGTTTTATAAATTTGCACATGTTAGGTAGAGCTCGCACTTTTTGAATTGATTGATTTTCCAAGAACATGATCATCGCGAGACACGCTTACATCACTAGTAGACTAGCTTGAAATTATTACCCGTCCAGATCACATTCAAGGAAAGTCGCTCGAAATCGGTACATTCTACTCAGACACGTCCTTTGCGAGACACGCTTACAACACCAGATAAACTGGCTTGAAATTATTACCCGTCCAGGACATGTCCTTTCGACTACTGACTTTAGCTATCGTCAATTCATTGGTGAAGTCTGAGCCTTGCTCACATAAGATGCATGCCAAATCCTTTGCTCCCCCTCAATAAGTGCATTGGTATACAAAAGAGTTTAGCACTTACTGGAGAGCTTACTTTCACATCCAAAACATTTTGCTCCCCCTCAATATGTGCATTGATATATAAAATGGTTTAACACATATGGGAGAGCTTGCATATATGTTCAAATCATCACATTTTATCAGATTTCATATTTAAATCACATTATCTCCCCCGATCAAAAATTTCAAACCAATTGAGATTTGTGATCCCAAATGATTTAAATAAGTTAGAAAAATGTGGGAGAAAATGTGTCCAATTTTAATGTATTCTGATAATGGAACATACTATGCTCCCCCTTAATCTAAGAGGGAGATTCACTGCTTCAAATTTTGCACAAAGTGATTGTTAATGACACGAATGATATTGACCTTTTTGCACAGATGATGTGATCATCCGCTTCTCTAAAGGAGTCATTGGTCAACATCGATTATCCATCCACCAACAAGAACGTCCAAGAATTATAGATCCCCACTTGGCGAGATCGGAACAAATATTGCTTTGTTTCACTGAAGGTGGTGGTGGTGATGACGGTGTTGTTGTTGTTGTTGCTGCCGATGTTGTTGTCGTGGTGAATTCCGAGCCAATCAATAGAGTTTGAACGTCTGATCAAATGGTTAGAATGGGAACTGGTACATTCATTTTGGCTATGGAATCTGCATAAGAATATCAACACAGATATACATACATACAGATACACTATTCCTTAATAGCTACCCTTCAGCAGCTTGCCACATTATAATACCAAGTTCATCTTATAATCAAACCACTATCTAGCATGAAGAGCAAATAGCAATCATGAACATGGCAATTCACACGGATTTCAATATTCAATTCAGGATCTTAGGAACATGATTCTAACATAATAGCAATCTACCTAAGCGAATCCTGAGAACATATGCACAATATCAACAATAATTAAGCAGCAATCGACCAACAAAAGTCAAACGACATTTGAAACTCATTCATTTAGATCATACAAATGCCAGTGGAGCATTCAAGAACATCAAACACAACTGGTTTTCTAACTTCTTTTAGGTTTTGAGTCTTAAAGCATTTTGGGGATTATACGAGGATTCCAAAGTAACACAAATGAACCTTCTAGATACATAAAGCTAGGAAACTATACGCAAATTGCACATAATGTCCTAAACTTTCTAGCAACTAACACATTTGGCCATTTGATATAAAGTTTTTGCAAGATCCTCTTCAACTAATACCCCATTAACTACAAAACCTTTTCTAACAAGTATGTTTCAACCAATAAATCTGTTTGATGATATAAAATTTGAATTCACTCTCCCCCTCAATCAATGACCCGTATTCTAGTTAAATATTTGAAGTCGTTGATTGAGTGACAAATTTTATGCACAATCCAAGTATAAAAGAATTTCAAGCAACACATAATCACCAAGTATCTCACAAATAATTTTCAGAAGAATCATAGAATGAAAACTATTTGTATGCAAAGAAGATTTCTCTTCCTTTTCAAGAAATGATGCACTGAAACGTACATCAGATCGAAGAAACATGGATATAAAGTAATCCATGCCCAGGTGAACATCACCCAGTTGGAGGAACAGCCGTCTTTTTGGCGACGTGCTTTCCCCAGTTTGAAGTGCGGGTTGCTATCTAAAGTAATAGCAAGCCATTTAGACATGTTTTAACCATCCATTTTAACTTCTGCTCGAGCTTCATTTAAAGACCCGTGCCATTATTGAATGACATTTCTAAGTCCGTAAATGTTATCGATAAACAGAAGACATGCCTAGGTGAAACTATTTTTGGTCTTTTCTAATTTTTTAATTTTTATGGTTTTTCTGATTTTACGTTTCTCTATTTACAATTAGCAAGATTACTATATATCTATTTACAAAAAGGTATAAGATATGAAAAAGAATGTAAGAAGCAAAATATATACAAGGATACGAACCAGAAACCATTACTCCTCAGCATTCTGAATCTTTTCCGCATTCATCACTTGACTTGCAGAAGAGCAATGTGAGCACTTTTAATCAGGGATTGATTCTGGCTTTTCACTCTCCCCTAATTAGTGCTCTCCCCCAATCTGACAACCTTTCTGATGAACATCCATAATAGGAAGAAGACTTTGGATGAACGCCCATAATATGAAGAAGTCTTTTGATAACCAAATGCACGCCGTCTATAGTCTTCTAACACTCCCGTCTTTGAGTAACGCCGACAAAAACCTTAGGCATCTTTTCGATAGTTTAAGTTGAGCCTCAACTGAAATCTAGCTTAACCCCACAACTCATCAAACAAGAACTGTTATGAGGTTAAGCTAAACCACAAATTTAAGCTCAGTAACAACTTGATTTCAGCTTAACCTCACAACTCATCAAACAAGAACTGTCATGAGATTAGGTTAAAATCAAGTTGGACCTAACCTTAAACTACAGAACAACTTGAACCTAACTTAACTCCACAACTCATCAAACAAGAACTGTCATGGGATTAAGTTAAATATCAAGTTGTAAGAAAAGAGCTCAACATTTTTGAATGTAGAGAAGACTGTAGACTCGACCTTCTTCAAGATTGCCCAATGTGGAGGAACAGAATACCAATCATCTTCATCTCACCAAATGCCTTCCAGTAACCTTACATATAACCCATCAGCCCGCAGCATACACATGAGATGATAACACCCAACAGAGAATGAAGAGTAGACTGACGACTCGACCTTCTTCAGTATTTAGTATAACACCAAAGTAACAAGTTGAACCACTGATCATCTATAGTATGTATCCATCCTTGGATATTAAGCCCTGATCACGTGAACCTGTTGTGCGTCCTTGATGTACACATTCTCTCTCCCCTGATGGTTACGATTAATCAGCCCATGACATAACAGTGAAATGTTAATACCAAGGTAACAAGTTGAACCACTGATCATCTCTGCGGTTATCAACACCGGAATAAATGATTAAGCCCGATCACGTGAACCTGTTGTGCGTCCTTGGTGTACACATTTCTCTCCCCCATGATGGTTACGATTAATCGGAATCATCATCATGATGTGTACATGTAGCCTAATGAAGTGTACATGAAGCATTGACTAGAAACCCATTGTTGCTGATTGTACCAACCTGTGAGACTATGTCGATTAGCATTCCATGACCATGTTCTTCAACACCTTGATAGACGGAGGAAGAAGTGTTGGAGAACCATGGTTTGCACGACTCCTGAACTAGCGTATTCAGGAGTCGTATGACCATTTCTCAATCATCAACCAACATGTAGATTAATATTCACCCTTTCCCCCTCTCAAAAATTGCATATGCCTGCCAACTGCAATTTTTGATGATTGAACTAGTGAATATGAATACCATCAACGGTAAGTAGCTCCACTTGACGGTTCTTGAAGACTGACATGTTGTTTATTCACCCTTTCCCCCCCTCAAAAATTGCATATGCCTGTCAACTGCAATTTTTGGTTGAATATGTGAATAAAAGTATACTCCAATATGCGCCGATCCACTTGAAGACTGAATAAGCACGGAAAGAGCATAAAACTTGTTGATGAGAATGGCCATAACTAAGAAGATTCCTCTTCTTTTGAAGATAAAGTGCACTCAAGCGTACACTTTTCTTTTCTTTGAAGAACGAGGCCTGAACTGATATGAACAGACGTCATAACGTTAAAGAACGAGGCCTGCACTGACTTGTACAGACGTCATTTCTCTCTCTTTACTTCTTCTCTCATCTAACTCGTTACCAACCCCATTATCATTCTGTCGGCTTGATGTCGTGACCACTGATGGAGAAAAACCCAATATGATGAACTTGATACTGAAGTAATATAACCCGAACTTGTGACTTAAACTTGTACTAATGCGTGACAAAGAGCGGTGTAGAGACTTCGTGCAACATCGAATCCCTAAGTACTCTATACTCTTCAACCAACCAACCATCAAGTATAAGATGTACATCACCTCTTGGATATCCACAACTTCGTGTGACACTGAGCACTACAACGTGACTCCTTAAAGTGATAGTTATTTTGCAATAGAGAGAAAGAAGAAATAACTAGATATCCAAGTCCTCGTCATTGTAAATGTTGAAAGCTCGAACAAGGATCTCGAAGAATCTTCATCCAACCTCCCCGATATCTTCAGATACTAAGTACACGCACCCATGAAATTTCACTTCAGCCTCAAATAAATAATACTGAACTAACCCCGTAGTCACATCTTGTCGACTAAATGCCTCAATCCAGCCATTTGTGATGTTATAGCTGAACTTTGATAATGGTTTTAACCCGATCACAGTCAAGAGCTCATAATCCCATCATTACGGGATTTTACAAATCTATGATTTAAACCGAGAAATAAGTTCTTTCGCGGGATTTTACAAAATCAAGAAGAAACCGTGAGATAATAACAGATTGAATGTGGCATGACTGATTTGATATTGGAGAACATCAGTTTGGGTTAAGAATATCCTGTGAGAATTACAGATCACATCATAACTTTTAAAACCTTTGTCCGACTAACCAACCTCGTACACAAACAACAATTTGTGACCACTTGATGAAGGAAACCTGATATACCAATGTTGAAAACTGAAGTAGTAGTCCCCAAATTTGTTACTTAAGCTTGCACTAATGTTGGAAGAACGGTGTAGAGAATAGATGCTCTAAGCAAATCTTTAAGTGCTCAATACCCAACCAAAGTATGAGACATTAACACCTCTTGCGATTATCGACATCGTCATTGACGTGTGACACTGAGTACTCCAATAACTCTTAAGTGATAGTTACCTTGATTGCTGGTAACTAGATAACCCAAGTCTTCAACTTAAATTTTAAGCACGAGCAAGTTATCATTGAAGGTCATGCATCCAACCAACCCCGACTTCAAGATAAAATAAGTAGACGCCTTCGTGAAATCCAACCTCATTCTCAAACAAGAAATACCAAATTAACTTCGTGATCATTTTGTGCGGTTGAATAGTCAAAGGGAGAAGACACATGCGCAAATTCTTAGCAGTGCCCAAGACTCATAGTCAGTCCAAACAAACATAGCTGTGTGACCCAGCTGCTTGGATGTTGTCAGGTGCAGTGCATGGAATAGTTGTCGTACTGTGTACAGGATTTTACAGTTCTTGAGATTTATCCGAGAAATAAATTCAAGAACAAACTGCACAACAGTAAGTATCAAACTGCTGAAATCTTAGGCAATTAGCTAAGACCTTAACCACTGAAACTGGAACCGCTAAAATTCACATCGCTGGAGACGGAACCGCTAGGAAACTCGCGCTAATTCTCCCCCTCAAAAAGGGCATGTAATGACCTTTTTGCCAAAGCTGAGAGTCCGTGATGTTCGTGAATTTGTCAGGCACAATACATGGAAAGAGACAAATGAAACAACTGCAACGAAGATGGTGATTAAGACTCTCTTGTAGTAACCCCTTGCTTTCCTCCTCATCAATGGTTTAGCAGATTAATAATTCACTTAAGCTCGTAATATGCCAAAACCGCTTAATGAAATGCGTATAACTTTAAAGTGAGTAAAAGGTTAAAACACGTCTCTAAACAAATCACCTCTTGTCTTTAAGTCTGACCACCTCTTGAGAAGATCTTGTGCTACAATCCCATTAGAAGCTTGAGAAACAACAATCACTTGATGAAGCTTGATAAAGGACAAGTTCGCGACTTATACTTGCACTTAATTTGTGATGTAGAACCTATATTGAGCACAACAACGTAACTCCTTTAAATATAGGTAGTGATATATACCCAACCTTCCATCCTTTATTGTATATATCCATTTCTTGAAGATCCAAGTCTAATCATCCAAATTTGTGATTTAGAACCTATATTGAGCACAACAACGTAACTCCTTTAAATATAGGTAGTGATATATACCCAACCTTCCATCCTTTATTGTATATATCCACTTCTTGAACATCCAAGTCTAATCACCCTAAATATGCTCGAGCAAGGGTCATCAAACATCGTGCATCCATCCACCCCGAGATGTTTGTGACACTAATTACACCAACCCGTGAATTAACAAACCAAAAAAGTTACCATAACTTCCCAATTCCTGCCGATCTTGAAGCACAAACATATCCCCAAAAAAATTAGTCAGACCCCGCAAGTATTATAGTGTCAAAATCCATGTCCCGCCTACTTGTCCAAAATTGATTTGACGGGATTTTACTACTCTTGAGATTTAAACCGAGAAATCGAATCTTTCGCGGGATTTTCTAAAATCTACAAGAGAAACCGTCAAATCAATAAGAACAACTAAGAGTGAATTGCAATACTAATCTTTAAAATTCAAGTCAAAGAAGTCAAATCACAACTTGATCAGATCGCAACAAGTCAAGTCTTAGGTTGTCAATTTGCAGCAAGTCAGATTGCAATCAACCAAATCACAATTAGTCAAATCGCACGTGTCAACTTGCAACGTCAAATTGCAATTGGTCAGATTGCTATCAGTCAAGTCGCAACAAGTCAAAACGCAACTTGACAAATCGCAATTATACAAGTCTTTATTTTTCAGCTATAACTCAAATTGCAAAGATCAAATTGCAGGCTCACTCAAGTCGTAGGCACTAATTGGACTACGCATCCAAATCCGCAACTCTGTAATCCCGATGACATTCATAAGCCCAAATACTAGCCGAGACGCGTGCACCTACATGAAATGTTGTACATCCAAACATATAACACATATCACCAATGTAGCGTACAACACTTTAGCCCAATTAGATAACAAACACCTTCCATGAGTTAATGTTCAATTTCTCGAAGTAACCAAATACAGCCCAAGTTATATGATTAATCATCCCAATGTCACCATTCAAGATAACACAGCCCAATCTCCTATGGTTCACATCCGGCCCAACCATTAAGTAGCAAGCCCACATACCTCCAATTAACCCTAATTAACCGGTATTTAAAGTGCTCCCAAATCAATTTTGACCCTAATCTCTCACATAAAAAATACGCCCCATTTCTCCATATCATCACCAACCTCACAAACCCTAATCAATAGTGATCGCCACTCATTTTCACACATCACCATCAATAAGCAGCCACCACATTAATTCAACCCTTTTATTTTATTCATCCGCCCCTTTTAACTACATCACAAACTGATTCACAGTAGCAACCCAAATAACAAGAGGATCGTTCCTTGTAACAATTAAGTCCGATCACAAAGCAATCATTCCCATTTGATTTACATTAAGATCGGCTTCAAGATTTTCATGGAAGATCTCGGGTAGGTGACTTATTTTGATGTTTTTATGTGATTTTTCTTTTTAATTTAAGCCGAATAAAGGAAACGATATAACATTCTTGTTATATTTCGTTCTTTATAATTTGGATATTGAGAACAAGATCAATGATGATTTTCTTCTATTCGTATGATCGACCTTTAAAGGTTTGATGTTACTATGAGTTACACGAAAGAAGAAAACTGAGATCGAATGATTCATTTTCAGTTTGAGTCATAACGAATCAAGAAAAAGAGATAACATAATTGTTATATTCTTTATCTTACTGGTATCGGATATTTAAATTGAGACATAATCATCAAATTAAATTTGTGAGTATGAATCTCTTTTGATAGAGTGACTTTAGGGGTCTGTTTTCATTTGATTCGAGTTGATTTGGGGAGTGAAGGTGAGATGTGGATGAATACAGGATTAACTACTGGTTGTGGTAATGGAAGATGGTATATGATTTGATGCTCAGTTGTGTTGTGAATCTGTTGTAGTATTAATTGTTGTTGTCTGATGATTGTTGTTCAAATGGTTATGGTCTTTGTCATTGCTTCATCTCCCTCTATTTTGTTTCACCTTTATCAACCCAGACAAGCCGCATCTGTGCAAAACACACAAGCCGCATCTGTGCAAAACACACAAGCCGCATACAAGTAAGAACACAAACCGAGTTCGTGAGTATATAGACAAACCGAGTTCATGACTATACAGACAAACCGAGTTCATGACTATACAGACAAACCGCATTCGTGAGCATATAGACAAACCGAGTTCGTGAGCATATAGACAAACCGCATCAGCAATCATGCAGACAAACCGCATCTTTGACCAGTCAAAGCTGTCACTTTCACCTATTTTTGTCTTTATGCCGGTTTTAGTTAAAAAACCAAAACAGTATGCTTAGACCATACAAACCGCATCCTCTTTTTGCAGCTACAATCCAAACTACAATCCCAAGATGACACAAACCGCATACAAGAACATAACGCCACAAACCCAGAAAATGCCACGATGAACATATCATGAACCACGAATCATCACTACCCAACATGACAATCCCGATCTATACCACAGTAACAAAGTATAAACCAAGTTGGACAACACAAACCCACGAGTGTGAGCCAGGAATAAAACAACAACTCGTTAACATGCAATATAACCAACGCATGTCAGGACCATACTTTAATCACTTCAACCGAATACTTATGTTGAAACAATGAAGAAGTCATTGTTAAACTTAGTGAACAAAAGACAAATCTTTGATAAACTTCAACAAAAGTCTTTGTTAAAACATTAAGTACACACAGTGAACAACAAAAGCCCACAATCAGTAAAGCCCAACATTAAGTAACATGAAACATAGACCAGTGACATGATTCGAACAACAAAAAGAATGAGCAAACAGTTTGAGAAAAATTGGTTCGAACCACTCATAAAAAATAAGACCGACACACAATCAAACCGGACCTAACCATGGCTCTTGATACCAATTGTAGGAAATAACCATCTTGATTGTGTGGATGATTCAGGTGGTCTTGGGTTATGGAAGATTAGATCCATTGTTAGAGAGATGAACTAGAGAGAGAGTTGGGAGAAACTTGTACTAAATTAGCTTGTGTGTGAAAATGTTACAAGAGTTCCAACCCTTCCCAAGTGTGGGAAGGGCTTTATATAGTAGCTAATATTGGTGCCCCTAGTGGGCTGTGGAGTGAGCTGACAGTGGGGAAAGCCCCGACCCACTCCACAAATATAAATACGACTAATACTATTAATACTAATACTAATAATACTAAGCTAATATAAATAAGCCTACGAGCTATGTAAATGCTAAATAGATACTCGGGGTGACCGAGCCTTCATCTGAATATTTATATTCCTAACATACACTTTTTCATATCTATTGTCATTCTACCTCATACAAAATCCGATACCCATTTTGATTCTTAGCAACAAACCAAACGACCCCCTCACATAAATCATAGTAGAGATTAGAGAACACGTGGATGGCCCTTGGTATCCACAATTTAATAATGTTAAACGACCCGAAGAACCCGAACATTCTTTTTTTTTTTTTTTTTTTTAACATTTTTTTTTTTTTTTGTTATCTGGTTTTTTACTCGATATTTCGAGCCGACTAATCTCAGGGTGACTATCATTTTGGATAGCCCGGCTTCGGCGCCGGTAAACCTCCGTAGCCACAAGAGGATTAATTTTCTCTCCATTGGATTTGAACCCTTTACCTCCTCTTTGCAAGGCTGGTATTCTTACAACTGGGTCACCCCTTGTGGTTAGACCATTTCACGAACAAAGTGTATGTCCATTTCAATGTTCTCAATTTGTTGTTTTTGAACGGGTTTAATAAAGAGAAAAATTGAACGAATATTATCACAATACATAAGCGTGGCTTTATTTAGCAGAGATTGAAGCTCAATTACAAGATTTTGAAGCCAACATGATCCGGGTACAATTTTGAAGCCAACATGATTCGGGTACAACATTTGCCAAACAATATACTTTGCTTCAGCGCTAGACCGAGAGAGCGTAGGTTTACGCTTGGAAGCCCGAGATATTAAGTTGTCATCCAAATACACACAATAGTCGGTGATGGAACGATGTGTATCCGAACAATCACCTCAAATGGCATCCGTGTAAAAAACAAGACTAGAAATAGATGACCACTAGAAAAAAGTAGTTCAATCTACACACTTTTTTCTCACTTTTAAAAAGTGTGTAAAATTTTATTAGTTTATTAAAACTTAATAATGTGTAAACATTGGTTACATTAATAAGTGTGGAAAAAATTTACAAAATAATAGATTTTTCATATTTATAATTGTACCAAAAAAAAGTTCACACCTTTGAGTGTCGAGAAATTTAAGAAATATTCACACTTATAGCCTTATAGGTGTGTTTCTCGGTTTCTCCGCACTTCAGGAAAGGAGAGATTGTTGGGCTTGGTGGTGTTATTAGATTGCTGTTGGGCTTGGTGTGATCTTTGGGCCTATTGCAAATTAGAAGACAAGCCATATAACATTTGTTGCCAGGCCTTCACAAGTAAAATTAGTTGGTCTGTCCCATTCCCTGAAGTCCATTAGGGGAGCTCATGTTATGTGGATTATTATGGGGAGATAGGCTGGTGTTATTAAAAGACCACAGGGAAGATTGATGTGTGACACTATTAGTACGTGAGGCATGATCATGCAAAAACTTACACCCGTTACCCTATTTGCAAAGCCCGGTCCCTGTAAAATGATGGCAAATAATCCCAGACGTGTTGCCATGTGAATCCCGAGACTTAGTGTCCCGATGTGAGGTCTCGGCTATTAATGCCTGAGGAGCCGAGGGTGAAATATTAAGTGGTGTGGATTCGTTTTGTGTTTCAAACGAAGGTCTTCGGTAGTAACCATGGAACGGACCGTGTCTAGGTTGGGAAAAGGATCACAGTGAGCTATAATGTCAGCTACGTGAGCAAAGCGATCACTTAGTCTATTTATAGCATAGGTAACTAGGCCATCGTCGTGCATGTGGTTACCTAATTAAACAAAAAAAATAAAGCGAAAATAATCGGGATCCTTCCGGATCACCGGCGAGTAGCCGATGAATGGAGAATAGCAAATTTTGTTAGTGAATCTTACCTAAAGCTCGGATACCATGTAAACATGTATTTCGTATATTGCATAATTAGGTTATGCCATTATGATTCACTAGTTATAATACCCGTGCACGCACGGGGTTTTGACATAAATATTTTATCATGTATTAATACCGAGTATATTTTCTTAAAATGTAATGAACTTTACATTTATTACTTTACAAAAAATGGGTACTGATGGTCCAACAACATCAAACTTTCTATTATACCTCATTTGATCAATATGCTTAATTATGAGGATTTGGTTATTGTTGATGTTGAAAACTTGCAACTGTTGTTGCTCAAAATTCCTGAACATTTTTTGTTCTCTAGCAACATCAACTAATTGATGTTGTTGTGCCTCAAATAATTGATGTTGATGTTGATGTTGAGCATCTCGCGAAGTACGCAGTCGTTGAAGGCCTAACATCGGTTGCATTTTAGAAGACGTACTCGGTCCCATTGGTCCAACCGGTCCCATTTGTCCAACGCCGGTTGCATATACCCATGGGGGTAAGTTATTTGGACCCTCCCATAAGGAGGGTTTCCAATCATTGCACGCATCGTCGGTTTGTACGGTGTGCATCGCGGGTTGTACGGTTTGACCAACCCCCCCTATGTGACAATATATGGAGGGTTTGTATAACACAACCCATACCCATGGATCATCCATATTTAAGACTTAAGAGCTTCTTCATCGCGTTCTGAAAAACGATAACAATGCATAAGATAAATACAGTGCACTCCTAAAAAAAACCCAAATTTAAGACAATTTATAGAAAATCGAAAACCACAAATCTTCCAATATTAAAATCTGAAACTGAAATTATATAGCCTTTCATGTGAATTTTGATTTTGGTTCTTCAATCGTTGAAATAGGGTGCTCATAAGTTGTTCATACTGAACATTAACCCTACAAAACTAATATGCATATAATATAATTGTTAAGAAAACCAATACCTTTTATGCAATCATCATTAATATGTTCTTCTTTTCTTCTCAGTGTATAGGAGAATTTTTCTTCTCAGTGTATAGGAGAATTAATATGTTCTTCCGATCTAATCGTTGAAATAGGGTGCTCATAAGTTGTTCATACTGAACATTAACCCTACAAAACTAATATGCATATAATATAATTGTTAAGAAAACCAATACCTTTTATGCATTCATCATTAATATGTTCTTCTTTTCTTCTCAGTGCTCATAAGTTGTTCATACTGAACATTAACCCTACAAAACTAATATGCATATAATATAATTGTTAAGAAAACCAATACCTTTTATGCAATCATCATTAATTGTTAAGAAAAGAAGAATTCACCTTAATTCTCCCTATCTCCTGCATTTTTACTAACATTTTATTGGATTAAAGTAGAAACCGCAGCCTATAGGATAGGATTAGGTAGAGATTTTTGTTGTATATAGGTGACTGCGTTTTTTATTATTTTCTTGATTTTACATTTTACCACAAAACCACATTTACACCCGTTTTCCAAATTAATATAAGTCTAATGTAGTGAATGATAACTCGCTTTAGGCCTCTTACTCTCTAAGTATCTCAAGACACCCTAAAATCCAAAATTATCCCATTCAGAGATTCATTTTTGTAATCATGATTGACACACAAAATGATCGATAAATATTTTAGATTTTTTGAAAAAAAAGTATTTTGGGTCAGCTGACCCGTTTCAACCTGTACCAAATTTTGACCATTTATTTAGTTAGCCCATTGTTGCCTCTAGCCCAAATTTTACCTCTAGCCATAATGATTATTAATAGTAATAGTTAGTCAGGCCTAGACCATGTACATACATACACGCATACACATCAGCACATGCAATGATAGTATGTATTTAAACTGTCGTCAGATTTTACAATCCTTTTTATTCAAGGGAATTTCGGTTATTTCAGGCCCTTCATGGTCTGTTCACTTAAGAACTTGCATCTACACAGGCCTACTTTGTTTAGTAAGGGAAATTTTTTTGTCTTTTCGCCCAGGGCATCAAATAGCTCAGGACCGGTCCTCCATCTACATTCTACACTGAACAATGTATTCCCTATAGCTTGGTCTTAAATCAAAATACATGCCATCACTTACGGGTCTAATATCAATAATCACATAGCTTTGTTATGAACATAAGACAACTAAGCCCGTCACAAACATATGCCAATGAGTTAAGTTTAAAAGCAAGTAAGAACATGTGATTAGCATGAATAAGTAAATGGAAAATGATACATACGCTGTCTCTTCTCAGTCTTGTTAACATTTGAATTAGATGGGCTTGGTTATGGAAGAGATTCCTTTCTCACAAGGGTGCTGCAATAGGGTATCGATGTTGTAATAGTACAAAATTAATCATATAAGTATGCAACATTTCCAATGGATTTAATTAGGCTAGCATAATAAAGGAAAGAGACGTGAAACATACGATCTTCAGCCACGTGGTGGATCCTCCATCGCTATGTAGTAGTTAGCAAATGTGTGGATCATTCTCTCAACATAAGCCAAATGGTGTTTGGACTCCTCTTTTTCCTTGTCAATTTCCAAATGCTTTATAGTGCTTCCTGAGCTAATTCATATAAATTTATTGGAATTTTCATTGCAACCACCCCTACATATCAAACCAATAGCAAGCAGTTGATCAACTTGTAGTTTGTTAACATCGATATATAAAAAATTGGCAATTCCATATCCATTTAAGTACTAAAGAATCTTTTGCAGCATATAGCATTGTAGATACACAATGGCTTTAAAAGGAGCATTAAATACAGCAAAATATGCAAGTAGCCCTTAAAGCTGCCTATCTGAACCTGAGACACAATACATTGCATTATGCATTAACCGGTTAGGAATATATATATTACTCACCAGGGTGCGAACAATGCAATGCCAAACTCAGAATAGTTCAAGAACTTTTAATAGAGTTGTTGGTTCAGAACACCAAAACAAAAATAACGATCAAATACTCCCAATTTTAACTGATTACTTAATATTTATGGTTGGTTTCTATTTTAGTTGGCCTACTGATATGCATGTGTTATATCCATGTTCTAAAAGTCTAATGCAAACATTATCTAAACTTCTTTTACTTTTTTGTTGTTAATTGGAGCTTGTTAAAATAAAGGGGGTGTTTCTTTTATTAGCGTAGCCAAATACCCCACTACGGTAAGTTTATGTTTTTTTTATCACGATTCTAAAAAAAACAAAAAAATATTTAAGACATAATAAGTTGCTGCTTGCATGTAGAAGAAGCCACAATTAAAAATTCTTCAATGATAAGATTATAGGACTCAAATATCAATGGAAAAATGTTGTTATTTCTGTGGTTTAATGAAGATTATTTAGTTGTTACTATTTATTGTTAAAATAGATCTAAGAAGAAGTCCTTTAAAACTAAAACTACACCAAAAGGTCTCTCTCTCTAGAAGATTAATACTAACTTACACTTTCAATGCCCTTTGTGTGATTCACAACCTCATTCCCATGACCATCTATTCTTTGAATATGTTTTCTCTTTTCAGGTTTGGGACTACTTGAACGTTGAACAACTTATAGTAGATACAATGGAATTATTGAAAATTCAATCGGTAATAAAGACTGAGAGGGTGTTTGGGATTGCATTTTCTCTAGTGTTTGGATGTAAAATAAAAACTGTGTTTGCTTACTTTGGGCTCAAATAAGGACCGAAGGAGTACTAAAACTAAAAGAAGTTTACTTTCAAGGATTGAAAAGATAAAAGTTGTAACCCAAAAGCAACTAACATAACAGTTTTATATAATTTCAGATCCAAACGTATGTATTTACACCACTTCAAACTAATACCTGAAGATTAGCTAGTGACACATATGAGCCTGGTTACAGATCTACTGGATTTTGCATACACATGAATTCAGATTTCCTTCATTTTGTTTGACTGCAGTACATAAAAGTAGAAGCCATTAGATCATCTCCTATCAATCACTATTAATAAAAAGCATATGACATTTAAATACCAAAAACCACAATGTGAATCATTTACCTCAAAAAACCACATCACTTATGAACAAACGTATTAAAAAAAAATCCCCAAAATCAGCTCAAAAACGAAGTAATGTAGGCCTTCATATTTGCAACCCATTTGAAATGAGAAGTTTATAATAGAATTTAGTCTCCGCGATTCCAAGTTTCCAACCCATTAGACGTGGTGTGGTGGGCCAAACTGCCAATTAATGTAGTATCTTGAAAGGAAACATTCATTGAATAGCAACTTAGCAATCCATCTCTTCGTGTACAATTAAGCAGGAAGTACATGAACAAAGTATCACCTTTACCCTCACACGTTCAATACTTCAATGTGCCATCGCACATGAACTTGTGTTATAAAGTAATAACTTAATCAATGTAACTAATAATTATTTAGGAATCAAGATAATCAAGAACTAAGATATTTAGAACCTAAAAGTCCCAGTAGTTGTGAAATTTATATTGTTTTAAAAGTAACAGGCCAACTGTCGCTCAAAGTGCATTTTCAATATATAAAACCTGCTGAAGCACTGTGACCCGTTACCCTAGCCCGCCCAACCCATCCACTTATCTACGTTTGTGTGTCATGCTTCTTTCCAGTTCTCAACGTACCTTTTTTTCAGCACACCCTTTGGCGTTTCTCAATACAGAAGCTCTGTAATGGAACACAATTGGAGTAAAGTAAAACACAATTGGGTATTACGCAACACACTTTAAATTCTAATAAAATTGAAGATCTAACGTCCGTCGATGACAATAATAGTTCAAGATATCTGCAAAAGACAGAGTTGCATATAGCCAATGAGTACACAAATATACATCGGTTAAAAATATAATAATGATGTAGTACTTATGTTCTCAAAAACTACCTGCGTAATGTGCATCCTATATTCATCTTGAATTAATGAACTAACTTTTATAATATGTGCTATAATACTACTTTCAGTTTCAAAAAGTAGTGATATAATATGTGCTTCTAGCCATAAGGATACATGTGGAACATTTTTCCAGAGAATATAAGTGAGCATCATCATAAATCCTAGCATAAATTATAGAAAAAACTAATTAGTATGCCTCTTTGTAATACAGTTCACACACTTACTCATGAGGTTCAAAGAATGTCTCATTAGATTTGTGATTATCAACCCTGGGTGTACATAGTTCACTGTAATATTTGTCCCTTCTTCCTGCATTCCAAAAAAAAAATAATAATAAAAAAAAAAGCAAATCAAATTACAAACAAAAAACCCTATATCAATTACAAACAAAATCAAGGAAGCAATTTTGACCAACAAAATTCAATTCACAACACTTTTTTTGTTAGAGAAGAAGGGGTTTTTTCAATGCTTTCTGAAGGAAGAAGAACAAATGAGCATCACTTGAAAACGGTGATACAAATTGGGGAGATAATGAGAAGTGATTATTATTATTATTACTTTGCCAAGAATCGAAAAGCAGAGAAGATGGAAGTTTCGTTTGGTGGTGTTTCTTTAGTTTGAGGGTTCTTCAATTAAGGGTTAGCTTAGGAAGTTATTTGTTCTTTTTTTTTTTTTTTTTTCACCCAATTCAACTATGTGAGAGTGACTGCGGGTGCGTTTCTTTTTTCAAAATTTACAATAACCATCAAGTACATGTGTATCTTTGTAGTTTTTCTCCATTAAATTATAAAAACGAATTTTTTTCAATTTTGACAAATAAGGAAATATTTAGACTTTTTAATTAAACATATTTAAATTAAATAAATAATAATTAAAAAAATATTACTTAATAAGGAATGATTTGATTTTTTTAAAATGCAAAAGTCCCCACTTGAGGTTTTGTTTTAGGGAAAATGATGCCTGCAGTTGGGGGGCAGGCAATTGCCTGCTTCTCTTTGTAAAAAAGGGTGGGGACAGGGGGAAAATGTGTATCAGTCACTTACCGGAGGGGTTAAATTGTACATTTTTCAAACTTTTTACAAAGGGGAAGGCAGGCAATTCCCCTGCCCCCAACTGCAGGTATGTTATCCCCTTTGTTTTATTATATAAAAGATTATAAATACATGAATAACTAATAACTAATAAGTGGGCTTGGCCCAATATGTATTATCTAAACATCTGCTAACAGTATTGAATCAATGCAAATTAAATACTTTTTGTTTGATTGAATACGAAAGTTTGAGTTGGTTTAATGCACCACAATTAGTGGCCCGAAGACACTTAGGGGCCGCTTGGTATGCTTGGTGGGGAATGCAAAGGGAATGCAAAGTAATGCATTCCCTTTCCCCCCAAATTGTTAGGTAATGCCCCATTACCCACTACTGGGTAATGGGCCATTGCATTCCCCTATACCAAGCATAATCAATCATTATATTACCCATTACCCACCCCATTATCCCCCCAACCAAGCACCGAAGACCCTTAATTATTAGACAAACTTCAAAAACGAAAAGCTTTAAAACATTAAGTTTATAGATAAAAAAATTAGGGTTAAAGGCTGTTTATTATGAATCAGGTTTACGGCATAATTTTTCATGGCTCTCTTAATGTTTCTTGAAAAACAAACATGGAGACAAAGAGAAGAAAGATGGAACTACACATTCCCTGAGTTCAATTAAATGGCTTAACAACTTTTGAGTTATATACTTTTAGTAGAATTATCACACAGCTTTAGATTAACTAATAAACATTACTAACTTTAGTTTTGCGTCTATTCGAAAATTTTGGTGACTCCTAAAGTATACGGGTGGCTATGTGAACATAGCTAGCTAAATTGGTCTTGGTCTTGGTCTTGGTCTCTGTTTCTGTGGGGATAGGAGGGAGAATATGACATTCCTTGGTCCCGGGAATATGACAAACATTTACCATGTACTTCATTTAGTTTCATTTAAGTTATGCTAGCAGGGTACCCGCTCATTGCGGCGGCGGGTACCCTGAAATAATAGTTTCCCGTGAATCATGTATTTTAGTTTATTATGTTCTTTTTAATAATAAATTTACGGATATCAAGAATTTCATGTGACGTATTTCAACTCCTTAACTAAGGAATTTATGTCGTCTTTTTTTGTCTTTTTTAAAGTCATTCGTATAACATGAGCACGTTTGCCCAGTGCCCGTTTAGCCCGTGCCCGTTTGGCCCGTGTCCATTCGGGTTCTAGCCCGTTTGGCCCGTGCCCGTTTAGCCCGTGTCCGTTCGGGTTCTAGCCCGTTTGGCCCGTGCCCGTTCGGGCTCTAGCCCGTTTGGCCCGTTGCCCGTTCGTGTTTGAATATTTGTATAATGTGCTTTATTATTTGTATTAGTAACATTTAATGTAGGAATTGCGTTTAAGTTGGTTGTACAATATGCTTGATAATTTGTATTTCTTATGTAAGGGTGGTTTTAATAACTAAATTAATTGTATTTATTGACCAATTAATTAATTGACTACATTAAATATCTTGACCAAATTAATAGTGCTTTGTATTTTGTACATTAAGCTTTAAGACTTGTAAGTCTTAAAATTAAGATTGATGAGAAAGATCATTAATAGTGCTTTGTGTATTGTGCAATAAGCATTATAGCTTGTAAGTCTTAATTTTAAGACCAAGAGAAGAGAGATTCATTTGTTCATTATATGTAGTATAGATACATGCATACTAGTTGTGGTTGGCGACTAGTGGAAGAAGAAAACATATTTCACTATAATAATTACTAAATTATACAATTACAGTGCGAACCGCGTTGTTTTAGCGGAAAAGAAATGAAAATGACGCCGTTTTTGGCGGAAAAGAAATCTGTGAAACTATCTATACTACCTTATAATGTATTTAGGACATCTATATTTAGAAGTCTTAAAATGTTTAAGACCAAAAACATTTCTTTAATAAGAAAGATGCATACACATATAATTAAAAGCCTAAAAATTTAAGTGTTTTTAAAAAGTATGGGTTGTTACAAGTATAGCTTTCAATGCTTGTAATTTTTGAAGACTTACAAGAAAAGAAGCATAGTGTACACAATTTTAATGCACATAATTTTCAGACTTATAAGACAAGAAGCATAGTGTATACCACTTTAATGCACATATTAAAAAAAAGCCATTAATGTTATTTAATGTAGTCAATTAATTAACTGGTCAATAAATACAATTAATACAGTTATTAAAACACCTCTTACATAAAAAATACAAATTATCAAGCATATTGTACAACTAAATTAAACATAATTCCTGCATTAAATGTCACTAATACAAATAATAAAGCACATTATACAAATATTAAAGCCCGAACGGGCAACGGGCCTAATGGGCTTGAGCCCGAACGGGTGCGGGCCAAACGGGCTCGAGCCCGAAGGGGCACGGGCTAAACGAAATTCTTGATATCCGTAAATTTATCGTCAAAAAGAACATAATAAACTAAAATACATTATTCACCGAAAATTTTAATTTCAGGGTACTCGCCGCTGCAACGCGCGGGTACCCTGCTAGTGTTTTCTAAACAAATAGATCATTTATTAAATTTTTTAGGAAAACTTAAATATGTGTGTAAATCTCGCCATCCGTAAATCTGTTGTAACGAACAATGTATATTTTAAAAAGTCCCTCAAAATTTTCATTATAGAATACCCGTCGCAATAAAATGTTACCATGATGGTTGGCTTAAAATGTTTTTATTGTAATATATATACGGATTCACAAGTATAATATATAAGAAATATTTGAAATAGAAAAAGTCAAATGAAGGATATCAAATTCGAAGTTTCTATACACGTCGTCAAAAAATCTACAAACATCGTGGGTGGCAAAATTTCATAAAATATACATGCGAATCCAAATGATAAAAATAATCAATTACATCCAATTCATTTTAAATTGAACTTTACAAAATCTACTTTTAATCTTATCGCAAATTGCATTAAAGCAACAATAAAGAATTACAGCCAACAAGTTTGGCGGTGTCTTCTTAGTCTGCTGAGGAAGAAGATTAAGCGGGACTTGAGTTCTACACAAAGGGCACGTAGACTTTGTCTCGAACCATGGATTAATACAATCGACATGGAAGCAATGGTGACACTGAGGCAGTTTTCGGTAGCGTTCACCTTCTGCAACATCATACAAACACACAGCACAATATACTCCGTTCTTACCTGGACGAGACTTTAAAACGAGGACAGGGAGTTTTTGTCGAATTTTGAAGAAGATGCGGTGGATGATGAAGAGAAGGATTAGGGTTATAAAAGTGGTGAGGATTAGGTTTTGAGAGTTGTTTGGCATGGATATATTTATGCTCGTTGCAAAAGTTTTCATGCTTTCTTATAAATGATTTGGAAAGATGAAAGTTTGCGTGTGTATGGTTGTGTTCTAATATATTTGAAGTGTGTGAATAGTGGTGTATGTATTAGTGGGTAATGGAGGGAAAAGATGACGTATCCTACCCAAGGGGATATGACAAACTCAAAACGCTTTCTATGTGTAATGCGCATGTCTTATATATACACTCGGCTCTTCGTTTCTTTGGTGAGATGGGTTGGCGGCTGAAGGTGACAAATATAATATTATATCTAATAGTCTACAACTTACATTTACTCCTTGTGTGAACATTGTTAGTTCGGGGCGAAAACTGGCGACTCACTTTAACCTTAAATCGTTTTTTATTCAATTCGATTGGCACAACTAACCTTTTAACGATTCTGGTTTTGAGTATTGATTTAATATTCTTTGTTTCATCTCTTTACTTTTTTTTTGGAAGGTGGTTGGAGTCACACCTGCGCTCATGGCAGGCCCTCATCCACCACGTACCCAGACTATGTTTTCTGAACTGGATCAACGCTGGTGTAGTGGGAACTATTAATGGCTTCCTCCCGAAAACCGTACCGCCTCCACACGAGATTACTCGCTGGAGTAACGGCCAGATGAAAACCGGGGGCGGCTCGGATTGGAACCTGCGCAACATTGGCTTACAGGCTCTTCTTCTTCATTGCCTAATACCGACAGAGCATTGTAATCCACAAGTGAATACTTCCCGGTAGATCACCCATACCAATACTACTCTCATCTAGACACGCTTAACTGAATAAGCTATACCCAGTGGACCACAAGCCGATTGGTATTTCATCTCTTTACTTAATTCTAGGTTCGTCATTAGATCCATTTGGTACTTTCCGTGTGGGGTCTTCGGTTTTAAGGAATCTTTTTTTCCAGCGATCGCTTTTTAGAGTTTAATTGCTTTTGGTTCGCAGTATGTTTTGAAAGGAATTGTAATCTATCAAAGGAATTGTAATTTGAATGAATTGTAATTCAAAGAGTTGTAATGTGTTGTAATTGTAATGTGTATGAATTGTAATTGATGTTTTCTGTCACTGTGTTTGGTTGGATCTCAACGTAATTGTAATTCGAAAAATTTATAAAATTTTAAAAAATTTATAAAAATTCGAAAAAATTTATAAAAATTCGAAAAATTTATATAAATTCGAAAAAATTTATAAAAATTCAAAAAATTTATAAAAATTTAAAAAATTTATAAAAATTCAAAAAATTTATAAAAATTCAAAAAATTTATAAAAATTCGAAAAAAAATTTAAAAAAATTCCAAAAATTTATAAAATTCGAAAAATTTATAAAATTTTATAAAAATTTAAAATTTTGAATTT
Organism: Artemisia tridentata subsp. tridentata; assembly: GCA_021014915.2. Taxonomy (NCBI): domain Eukaryota; kingdom Viridiplantae; phylum Streptophyta; class Magnoliopsida; order Asterales; family Asteraceae; genus Artemisia; species Artemisia tridentata. Next base: position 268,283,483 of record CP139505.1, read on the forward strand.
TTATAAAATTTTTTGTAAAATTTTTAAATTTTTAAATTTTTATAAATTTTTTATAAAATTTTTAAATTTTATAAATTTTTTATAAAATTTTATAAATTTTTCGAATTTTATAAATTTTTTATAAAATTTTTAATTTTTTAAATTTTTTGAATTTTTAAATTTTTAAATTTTTAAATTTTTTATAAATTTTTTGAATTTTTATAAATTTTTTTGAATTTTTATAAATTTTTTCGAATTTTTATAAATTTTTTGAATTTTTATAAATTTTTCGAATTTATATAAGTTTTTTCGAATTTTTATAAATTTTTTGAATTTTTATAAATTTTTTCGAATTATTATTATTATTATTATTATTATTATTATTATTATTATTATTATTATTATTATAAAAACATCACTTCATTATAAGAAAATAGGATTTACAAGAAAATAGGATTTAAAAACATCACTTTATTATTATTATTATAAAATTTTGAATTACAATGTAATTCAAAACTTTCCATCCAACATCCTATGTAATCTGAATTTCCTCCTTTGATGTAATTGTAATGACTGAATTACAATTACAACGCAAACCAAACAGCCTACGTAATGTAATCTGAATTACAATTCCCTCCATTCTGTGAACCAAATAGCCTACGTAATGTAATCTGAATTACAATTACAACCAATTACGCCAGATTACGGCGAACCAAACGCCCCCTTTTTAGAGTTTAATTACTTTTGGACGATAGAATATATCTACTACCCCCGTCTCTAATTATTATCCTCAATTGAATTTCAAAGTATTTATTTTGCAACTTTTACTTTAAATATTTTTATTTACGTAACATAATATTTGATGAAAATTATATTAATAAAAATACATTTAAAACTCAATTCATTCATATATTTTGCATCAAGTAATATATAACACAAATAAAAATATTTATGGTCAAAGTTAAAAGTTAAAAACTTCAAAAGTCAATACTAGACAATAATTATGGGAAGGACGGAGTAATATTATTGCACTATTAAATTGGCGATCATTGTTCTATATATTTGGATCGTTTGGTTTAATAAGCCTAATTTTTATCAGGGTTTCTACGTGAATTTTGAAGATAGACGTTGCTTGATCTTCTGGTTTTAAGTGTCTTTTATGGTTTGATGATGAAGTTTGGGTTCTTAGATTCGGGAGGAGGAGGGAAAAAGAAGAAAAAAAGAAAAAAAAAAGTGATGTATCAATTGGTTCTAGTTTAGATTCTGGTGTTGATCTTGCTTCTAAGATCCGTTACTTAGAAAATCAATTGCTTGATGGTAAACCAGTTTTATTGGGTGATGAGTGTGTAAATACTCATCATTTTATACCCATAAAAGACACAAAAATGACCAAAAACACCCAAATTATACTGCAGATATCCTTGGTTTGTGTTTTATATGTTTCAGGTACAAAAGGATTGAAAACAGGGCAAATACGGACAAAACCGAGCACGTGAGTGGAAAAATCATCAAAAGCCGGGGCCGGGAAAGAATTTACAAGTTTGGACCAAGAAATTGCTCAAATTGTCAAAGGTCATCCCTCATGAATATCAAAATGACACAAATGGTCCTTGAAGATAATTTTCTGATTTGGCATAAATGGCCCTTGAATTTTCAGTTTTGGCAACATTAGTCCCTAAACTCCAAAACTAATCCTACCCTTTTTAACTAAACCAAATAAACAATCAAACCCGTTTGTGTTTTTAGTTAAAATCCAGGGTCAACCTGGTCAAACCCTTCCCTTCCCCAATTCCCGCCAAACAAAACTAACCTACCCACCATCCCACCATCTCCCTGACAAACCCATCACCACACCCCTCCTCCTCTACACTCCACCTACCTCAGTCCAAAAAGCATTTAATGCTTCTTCCTCCCCTCAAGTTACCAGTACACAAGTTGGTATCCACTTTATCCTTTTGGCGCAAAAATTGAGATTGAATGGCTGAGATAATTCCAACCCCATCCAATGGCTCAGAAGGAATCAGAGAAGAAGACAAGGGACATCCCACCTTAATTTTAGTATAAATAGGGCATTTTGTAGCCAGAAATGGCAAGTAGTTAATTAGTGATAGTCGAATTAGTTGTAATGAAATAGAAATTGTAACTCAAAAATTCCCAGTGTTTAATTCAAGTTGTTTTTTTAGCTTAATTTTTCTAATCTTAGCAGTAGTGTACTACATTTCAATCGTTAATAGAAATTCAAGGTTATCTCTTAATTCGAATTAAAAATCAGTCATTGTTAACATAGTCACCAATGTTCCTCACCCTTCCTATAAGCTCACAGAAGCTCACTATAGCTTTTTGTAAGCTTATATTAGATTAAAAACATGTTAATTCAAAAAAATTCAAAAACAGTCAATGAAAGTCAACTGCAGAAGATTAAGCCATTTTGGATGATAAGCTGCTCATGGAAGGGCTTATGGGGTTTATTAGCTTGTGTTAACAAGCTGGGGTTTGTGTGGTTAGTAGTTCAGTCCTGTTCTGAGCAAGGGCAGTTGTAAGTCATTTTTTTTTTCAATTTTTCCTATTGTACTGTACTATAGCTTATTCTATTGCTTATTGCTTTTTCTTTGCTTATCTGTTTTATTTGAAGTATAATAGGTTAGTTTTCAAGTTAGTGTTAGCTTAAATCTCATTTTCACTTAAAAAGATAAAAACAGTCCTAATTAGCATAATATAGGTTCAGCTTTATTAGTGCTTATTCACATTTAGAAAATGTTCATTAGAGGTTAAATAAGTTAGGTAATCAGTGATAATCAAGAATCCTAGCTTAATTTGGCTTTAGCTATTGAAAAACCAAAACAGACCCTCATTAAGGGTTGTTTTGCTTAATGGGTCAAAATGGGTAAAATATAGTTTTTACTATTCATGTGCACCATAGCTAATTCTTATATTGATTATCTTGGCCTATATAAGCAGTATATAGGGTAGTTATAGCTTATTTAAGAGTTTGGAAGGTTATGAGTAAACTAGGCTAGTTATAGGATCAAAACTTGTAACACCCCCAAATTTGTTTTGTAGCAGCGGAAGATTTATTTGGGTGTTACTGTGAGGATCGAATACAAAATCATAGAAAAACAGCCTGAGATGGCATTTTTAATTTACATAGGTCCATAATACAAATTCAGTTACAAAGCGTTACATCAGAGTGCCAAGGTTTCTCTAAAGAAACATCAATTTAACTGAATTACAACTTTATTTTACACCATTTATTTAAGATAGGGTGCGTCTGCTCCATGCCTTGCCTTGCTCCTTTTTAGTTTCCTGAGATACATGCTTAAAAGTCAACATAATGTTGAGTGAAATCATGGAGTTTGTAGTTTAAATATTAGTTCAATCACAAGTAAGATTGTATTGGAGATACAATCAGTTTAAAAAGATTGATATTGCAGTTCATATATTGCCCTAAGTCTCATGACACGCAAACGTTAACAAAGTACCGCATAAACGGAGGTGTCCACCAAATTAATGATGAAAGTTTTGCCCTCGTGTAATAGGTGATTTTGCCAATTCCTATTTCTTTCAAATATAATGCATCGCGACTAATACGACTAGCAAAAAGCATTCCGTCACAGTATTAGTGGGATAGGTCGTCAACCTCTAATAGATCTATTCATTATATTCGCGTTCACCGCAGTGATTAATGGCTCATGATAAAGGGTCTTATGGCAATATGGTGTACTTAGGCATATATCAAGTCAGGTAGCATACAGAAAAATACTTGTGATTTAGTTATAGCATGTATCCCCCTCACGGAGTTTAAAAAGTATAAAGAGTTTAAAAGTGAGGCCATGACTCACCTTATGCGTTCCTGGTGATGGTAAAAATAAACTCATGGGTGATTATAATAACTTCGATATAGAACCTGGTAAATATATAAATAACTGAGAATCTGACTAATTTCTAGTGGTGTGTGTATATGAATAGTGGATGATGATTAACTAATGATATACAATGATCTAATCATTGAGAGTGAAGGTGTGATATGATCATGGTGCTTGCACATCTCGTAAGATCATATCTTTCCAAAGCAAATGAAATATAACTATGAATATTTCTATCGCTAATAACTAATATGCAACTATAATGCGAATATGCATATGAAGTAAAGATGTGGTGCAAAAATGAAAAAGAAGATAAGAATGACAAGTTATAATAGTTGGTCCTTGATCTTTCCAGGTTTTACATTTTATACCCTAACCGGAATTCGCGTTACGTCGTTAGTCCTTATTCAGTCCATAGTTCGATAACAGTCCAATAATTGTCCATAAGTCCATATAAAGCTTGAAGTTCAATGGTATGTCAAATTAATCCTTTATAAACTGTTTTCACAGCTTCAGTCCCTAAGTTTCTCGGTTTGGCAGTTTTAGCCCTTTTCGGTTAAGTCGCGTTACATTTTTAGTCCTTTTTGCATAAGAATTACGGGAAAAATATTCTGAAAATTTCTATAACTTTATTAAGTTTATTTTAACTTATTTCAAGTGCTTATTCCAGGAAAGAGCTTATTTTTATATCAATGGGCCTATTAACGATTTATCTTAAGGCCCGTTAATAAATTTAGAGGCGAGGGCGTGAAAATAGTTTTGGGCTTAGACTTGGGCTATTTTTATGATTCTGAAGATGTTTTACATGGGCCTGTTGGGTTGACCAATCGCAAATTCTTATTGGACTCTAAATAAGCCCAACCGAAAATGTTATATTTAGATTTTTGGAATTGAGGGCGTAGGCACTAGCGAGTTCCATATGGAATGCTTTAATTTGAACGGGTAAACGAGTTCATAAGGTCAAGGTTGTAACACGAAAAATGTAGTTTTCCAGGTGTGCTTTCGATCTGTACAAAAATATTTAAGTGTCGTGTTTAGAAAATCAAAAATATATTTATAGTTTTGTGGTCTTGTCGCATAGTTTTAGATCCGAAAGATGTTATGTATATTTTCTAAGTCTTTTTACACCAGTCGAGTGGCTTAAAAACCATGGTCTTTTAAGTGTTGTTGAGAGCCTATTGTTAACGTTACGAATCATGAAAGTTGGAGTTAGCTAGTTTGTGATTCGAGACATGCGATAATATACACTCGTTACTTGAAAAATCCAGAAATAAATCGAGCATAATGTGAGGGGTTCGATCCTGTTTTTAACTAGTAAATCCTATAATCTTTTCTATCTCTTTGTACCCAGTTTTGACGTGTGTGTGTTATTACGAAAATGTAGGTTACTAGGTCGTGAATCAAGTCGTGTAAGAAAACATATGTATTGTTTATCGAGATTTTGAGATCTTTGTGAGTATATTCGTTGTCATGTCGCGTTTTATATTTTAAAGAACTTAGTGAAAATTTCCACGTTTCTTACATGGGTTTCCTTAAGGTCTCGTGGTCCTTATTATAGGTTTTCCTGGGACAGATCTCTCGTATATCATGGTTCGTTTGTGATCTCTACTAAAGGTTCTAACCATTATACGTGTTGCTACTTATTAACATGCACAAAATATATATGAGTGTACTCGTGTAATAGAGTATAATAGTAACATGCATTGCGTAGTGTGCTAAAGTGTAGCAAGGTGTTTCTTGCAAGTGATGTTCATGCGTGAAACCTGTTATTAGGATTTAACGAGACAAGGTATGATTTACATGCGAAGTGCACGTTCAAACTATGCATGTAATATATAAGTAAATGAGTTAGCATGCAAAGGAGTATGAGAAAAATGCATACCACACCTTTTAGAAGGTGGTGAAGAGGCTGTGGTTGTTCGAATGGGATACAAGCAGCGACAGTGAACTCGAAAACGTTTTATACGCTTTTATTTCAACTTGGTTTGCTCCCTAACTCTCGACAGAGAGTAGCTAAGCTTTTTCAAGGAATGTTTGAGGTTGATAGAAAGGGATGTGTGGGTAGGGTAATATAGAATGAGATAGTCCATTTATAGACAATTTCTCACACCTGTTTTCATTGACCACTTGACCTATCATTGAAGTTACTGTACTAGGAGGACACCTAAGTGGATTGGCTGTCCTTGGTTGAGTGTGCTATAGATATTTGATGATTAGTAATTTGTATTCTTGCTCTTGGAGTTTTCATTCATTCGGTTGGTATTATTATTGGAACCGAATTGAGATTTAGTGATTTACATACTCTTGTTGTAGTCCCTTTCTTCTTTTAAGTATTAAAATAAGTTAAGAATATGGTTAGAAGATTGTAGGGAAAAGTAGGGTGTGAAATGGTTGCGTTTCGACCTTTATATGTATATGTATAACCAAAGTGACTTTCGTTACTGTGGCATTATTCGACAACTACGTCTGGGATTTGGTACGAAGGGAGTTTGCTAGGTGGTGATTATAACGGCGTAAAAATATGTAAAGGCTACGTTCGATATTTTAAAAATACAAGTGGGTTTTTAAAGGGTGGTGTCGATTGGGTATAAAAGAAAAACAAAGGAAAAGAAAGAAAAGAGTAAGATGGGTGGGCTGTTTAGTTTTGATGGGTTGTGGGGTTTTGTTGGGCCGAAATTATTAAGGATCCGATTGGTTTTGTAGTTTTGGATTAGGATTAGTGTTTTTAGATGTAATTAGTTTTGGTTACGTGTATTTGGTGTAATTGATTTTGTGTTAATGTACCATAATGGATGTATTTAGTTTTATAGCGAATATTGTTCCTTGTCGTTGATCGTGAAAATGTGTTGTTGCGAGGGAATTGTTATTTCGAGTACGGCGTATACAATATATACATATATATAATGCACCGGGATATTAATAACTAATAATAGCAAAGTTTAAATTTCTAGCAAAAATGGGCTTTAGTAATTGGTAATACGAGATTATCATTAATCATTACGATTGATTACAAGGGTTTTTCACAGGGTCTTACAGTACTCCCCTCCTCACTCGAATTCCGTCCCGGAATTCAAGTCTAAAATGGCTACTAAGAGTGATTTACGGAAATAAGTGGGGATATTTTTCACGAATTTGGTCTTCGCGTTCCCATGTGTACGTTGGTCCTCTCTTAGAGTCCCATTTTACTTTCACAATAGGAATACGGCTTTGCTTGAGCTGCTTAACCTCTCTATCCATTATCTCTACGGGTTCCTCGGTAAATACAAGTTTGTCGTCCAGTTTAATCTCTTTCAGTGGAATGACGAGAGTCTCGTTCGATAGGCATTTCTTAAGTTAAGAGACGTGGAATGTAGGGTGTATCCTACTGAGTTCTTCCGGAAGTTCTAACTTATAGGCAACTGGACCAATCCTTTCGAGGATTTTAAATGGTCCAATGTACCTTGGGTTGAGTTTTCCACGCTTTCCAAAGCGTATCATTCCCTTCCAGGGTGAAACTTTTAGCATAACTCTATCTCCGACTTCAAACTCCATGGGTTTCCTTCTCACGTCTGCGTAACTCTTTTGTCTGTCACGAGCGGCTTGGAGACGATGTTTGATTTTGAATATTTTCTCGGTTGTGTCGTGGATTAGTTCTGGTCCGGTAAGCTGCATGTCACCAACTTCTGTCCAACAGATGGGTGATCTGCACTTTCTTCCGTAAAGTGCTTCAAAAGGTGCAGCCTTCAGGCTAGCTTGGTAACTGTTGTTGTACGAGAATTCAACCAATGGTAAGTGTTTGTCCCAACCTTTTCCGAAGTCAATCACACATGCTCTAAGCATATCTTCTAAGGTTTGGATCGTTCTTTCACTTTGTCCATCAGTTTGAGGATGATAAGCGGTGCTCATGTCCAATTGAGTACCGAGGGCTTTCTGCAAGGATTGCCAAAATCCTGAGGTGAATCGACTGTCTCGGTCTGAAATGATAGAGATCGGGACTCCATGTCTGATTATGATTTCTTTGAAGTACAATTGAGCGAGTGTGTCCAACTCGTCAGTTTCTTTGATAGGCAGAAAATGAGCTGATTTGGTTAAACGATCGACGATAACCCAAATAGTGTCATATCCGGTCGACGTTCTTGGTAACTTGGTAATAAAATCCATAGTGATTCTTTCCCATTTCCAAACTGGTATCTCGGGTTGTACAAGTGGTCCAGAAGGTTTCTGACTTTCGGCTTTGACCCTTGAACAAGTCAAACACTTCCCAACATATGTTGCAATGTCGGCTTTCATGTTTGGCCACCAGTAGAGTTGTTTGAGATCTTGGTACATTTTGGTGGATCCGGGATGAATGGAATATTTAGACTTGTGAGATTCATGCATGATAAAATCACGAATACCTCCATAGAGAGGAATCCAGCATCTTTTCTTGAAGCATAACATTCCATCAGGTCTTCGTATGAATCCATTCTCGCTTTCTAGCATGCCCTTAATTTTCTCGTGAGCTTGATTCTCTTCTTGAAGAGCTTCTGATTGGGCTATGAGTATTTGAGATGGAAGTGGTGAATGAATTGTCATTTCTAATGATCGAACTCTAAGAGGTTTGGTTCTTTCTTTTCTGCTTAACGCGTCGGCCACGACATTCGCTTTACCGGGGTGGTAGCAGATTTCACAGTCGTAGTCGTTGAGTAGCTCTATCCATCGGCGCTGTCTCATATTCAACTCCTTCTGATCCAGTATGTGTTGAAGACTTTTGTGATCGGTGTATACCGTACACTTTGTACCATATAGGTAATGTCTCCATATCTTAAGAGCAAATACTACTGCTCCTAGTTCTAGATCATGAGTGGTGTAATTTTCCTCATTCTTCTTGAGCTGTCGAGAAGCGTAAGCTATGACTTTGTTTCTTTGCATTAGCACCGCACCTAACCCATGATGTGATGCGTCACAATATACTACAAAGTCTTCGCTTCCGTCCGGTAGTGCTAGAATTGGTGCTTCACAGAGTTTTTGTTTTAAGAGTTGGAATGCTGATTCTTGTTTCTCTTCCCAGATATACTTCTTGTTTTTCTGAGTGAGTTCTGTCAAAGGTTTTGCGATTTTGGAGAAACCTTCTATAAACCTTCGATAGTAACCAGCGAGTCCTAAAAATTGTCGAATTTCAGTGGGAGTGGTGGGCGAAGCCCAACTTTTGACTGCTTCGATCTTGGCGGGATCAACGTGAATTCCTTGACTGTTGATGATGTGACCTAAGAATTGAACGGTGGAGATCCAAAAATCACATTTGGAAAATTTTGCATACAGTTTCTCTTGTTTGAGTATACCCAAAATGGTTCTCAAATGTTCCGTATGCTCTTGTTTGTTGCGTGAGTAGATCAAAATGTCGTCAATGAATACGATTACAAATTTGTCCAGATACGGCTTACATACACGGTTCATTAGATCCATGAACACTGCGGGTGCGTTGGTAAGACCAAATGGCATTACGCGGAATTCGTAATGTCCGTATCGTGTTCGAAAGGCTGTTTTGGGAACATCTTCTTCTCTGACTCTTAGTTGGTGGTATCCTGATCTTAGATCGATTTTTGAGTAAACACTCGATCCTTGCAGTTGGTCAAATAGATCGTCTATTCTTGGTAATGGGTATCGATTCTTCACTGTGAGTTTGTTCAACTCTCTATAATCGATGCACATTCGGAATGTTCCATCTTTCTTTTTGACGAACAGGACTGGTGCTCCCCAAGGTGATGAGCTAGGTTGGATGAATCCTTTATCTGACAGTTCTTTCAACTGCTCAGATAATTCTTTCATTTCGGAAGGGGCTAATCGATATGGTGCTTTTGCAACAGGTGCTGCTCCAGGCACTAAATCGATTCGAAACTCTACTTGCCGGATGGGTGGAACACCTGGCAAGTCTTCAGGGAACACTTCTGCAAATTCATTTACAACTGGCACTTCTTCTAGTCGCTTTTCTTTCTCTTTCGCTTTATCTTCCGTTACTTGAACTAAAAATGCATGACATCCTTTGTTTATGTATTTCACCGTTTTGATGTACGAGATGATATTGAGTTGGGTTTTGTAGTGGTCACAACGAACAATAAGTGTTTCATTGTCTATGGGGATTTGGACAACTTTTTCATCGCAGATGATTCGGGCACGATGTTTGGATAACCAATCCATACCCACAATCGCGTCAAAGCTTCCAAGTTGGATGGGCATGAGATCGATCGGAAATGATTTGTTTTGGAGGGTTAAGGTGCAGTTTTTGAGTACGGTGTTGGTGTTTAACAATTTTCTGTCAGCTATCTCAATTTCATACGAGGTGTCTAATTCTACAGGCGCTATCTTAAGCAATAAAGCAAATGAAGTAGATACAAAGCTTCTATCGGCTCCAGAATCAAATAATATTTTAGCACTATTTTGATTCAGTAAGAAAGTACCCGTAGTGACGTTGGGGTTCGGTGACACGTTTCCATCTCCGAGCAAGTAAGCTCTTCCTCTGGCAACCTGATTGACATTCTTGGGGCAGTGACTTTTATAATGACCCGCTTCACCACAACCGTGGCACTTCACTGCTATTGGGTATGCGTTTGCTCCCGTGGCCCTACAGTCCTTGGTTACATGGCCTATTTTCCTACAGTTACCGCAGATGGCGGTACAAGGTCCTGTATGATGCATCTTGCACTTGTTACACTGGGGTTTTGTTCCAGCATACACTTTTCCTTCAGCAGGTGTGGCCACATAAGCTCTAGCAGCTTCTTGTCTGCGGTTTTGTTGTTGATGTCTATCATTCCTGCTTTGCTGATAGTTCCTATTGCGGTTGCTTCGATCATTGCTGCGGTAGCTCCTGCTGTGATGGTAATAACTGTTGCTGTTCTGGTTGTTGCCGTCACGGTTATCATAGTTTCTCTTTTGTCCACTGACTGTGGAGTTAGAACCTCGTTTAAGCACTCGACTCATCATTCGCTGAGCAAATACGAATGCGGCTTCAAGGGTTTGTGGGTGTGATGCGGTAACGTCTCCCTCAATGCTTGAAGGCAGTCCTTCCACATATTTCTCCAATGTCTTTTCCAAGTCAGGTACCATGTGTGGGCACAAAAGAGATAACTCTTGAAATCTCCGGTTGTATGCACCGACATCATTGTTTTTCACTTCTAACTGGTAAAATTCATCTTCAAGCTTTCTGACCTCAGTCCGGGGACAGTACTTTTTCAGCATTTTATTCTTCAGTTCGGTCCACGAGATCTGAAATGCTGCTTCAGTACCCATTATTTTGACCGTAGCATTCCACCAGGATAATGCATTTCCCCTTAAAGTTCCAGTGGCGAAAGTGACCTTATTGATTTCTGCACAGTTGCTTCTCATGAATACCGTCTCCATACACTCAAACCACTGTGCTAGTTCCGTCACTCCTTCTACGCCTCGGTAGGTGGTTGGTTGGCAACTTAAAAATTCTTTGTAAGTGCATTTACGTGGAGTAGATGCCTCACTTTCATTTGTTGCTCCCATAGTATTGCTTGAGCGGTTTGCTGCATCGGCCTCGCGTGCTGCGGTGATGCCTTCCTCAATCATTCTTCGAACCTCCTCATGCGTTAGTGTTACGGTTGCGTTGGTGGTTTCGTTGTCGCTATGTGCCATTTTCTATTAATGTCACAAAAATACAGATTTAGAATTTGGATAGAATAGCTGAGTATATGCACAATGTAATTCATGGTGTGAAATGATGATTAAATTGAATATCTTTCTGTAATTTATCAATTTACAGATGTGGGGTTGTTAAGGTACAATTGATTTACTCAAACTGAATTTCATGTCACCATATTTTATGTGTTCAGGTTTTTACAATATTTGCACAATTTGAGAATCATAATAATAACAGATAACATCACGACATGTCTGGATACAATTACAATACATACGAACAACCATAATACATAAGTTAACAGATATATAGTTCATTACTACCAGCATAACAACATTAATAACTTGATCAGTTGAGTTATACAACAAAACGATACAAGAGTCTTTATTAATTGCCACATGCGGCAGACTACAATGTCTCAAACTATACAATATGCTAACTATGTCTACTGCTCAGGTCTATCCGTACGCCTCGTGAGCTCTGAGATCTGGTCTCTGAGTCTCTGTATCTCAGTCTGATGCTCCATCTGTATGTCTCCCATGAGTCTCTCTAATGCGTCTGCTCTACGCTGTGCCGTGTGCGCCTCCCAAGCTAAGTCCTGTCTCTCTCTGCGTATTGATATCGCGTGGGAACGGGTATCTGCCAAGTCTGTCTGCATCTGTCTCAGGCACTGCTGTATCACTGCTCTGTTGGAAGCCAACCTATGCAGAGTATCGCTGATAGTCCCTGGGGAATCCAATGGCACATGGTCGATCATCCGAAGAAGTGACTCGATCTGCTCTCCGTGACTCTCAAGTCGTGTCACCACTGTGGATGGTATAAGAGTGTGGGTGACTACTGGTCTAAATCCTTCCCAAGCATCATGGGTCTGAGCTGGGGGGATGAAATCAGGAGGGTAAGGCAGTGATGGTGAGGATGGGTGTATCTGGTCTGAGGTGCGACGTCTACTCGATGAAGGAATATCCTCTGCAGGAATCGGATCCCGCTGTCGAGGTGGTAGTGGATATGTCTGGGTATGTATGTCAAGTATATGGTCAGGTAGTGGTGGTGGTGCAACATGATGGGGCTCGGGTAAATCATCAGCAGGGAGCCATTGCTGACTCTCATAGTACAAGTCGTCAGGGGGTGGTATGTAAAAAGGAGAGTAGGTGTCATAGACAAAATGTGGTGGTAGCGTAGGTGCTGGCAAAGCTGGCACATGAGGGTCATCTAATAAAGGTATAGCGGCTACTCCACCCTCCACAAGGGGCTCGATCGCGTCGGGCACAATCTCTGGTACTACAGCATCGGGAAGTACGGGGGACATGACTGATGCTAGTGATCCCTCGGAGTCCGGCTCCGATGATATACTAAAGTGGGTGATGAATGACATAGTACTGTAATATAGTAAAATAAGTAACTTACTAACATCAAGTGGTGTGATATAAGCATGAAATGATCTAGTTGTGTGCAATAGCTATCAAATATACAAACTCCCATCAGATAATTCTAATGTATAACGTACCGATTGTGGCAGCAAGCAGGCATGGAGGGTTTAAGGTAACCTGGTGTATAATTAATTTGTTTGAAAAAATGTAGTTATAGTCCAACGTTTGAAAACATTTGGTTCTCTATAACCAAAGCTCTGATGCCAAACTGTAACACCCCCAAATTTGTTTTGTAGCAGCGGAAGATTTATTTGGGTGTTACTGTGAGGATCGAATACAAAATCATAGAAAAACAGCCTGAGATGGCATTTTTAATTTACATAGGTCCATAATACAAATTCAGTTACAAAGCGTTACATCAGAGTGCCAAGGTTTCTCTAAAGAAACATCAATTTAACTGAATTACAACTTTATTTTACACCATTTATTTAAGATAGGGTGCGTCTGCTCCATGCCTTGCCTTGCTCCTTTTTAGTTTCCTGAGATACATGCTTAAAAGTCAACATAATGTTGAGTGAAATCATGGAGTTTGTAGTTTAAATATTAGTTCAATCACAAGTAAGATTGTATTGGAGATACAATCAATTTAAAAAGATTGATATTGCAGTTCATATATTGCCCTAAGTCTCATGACACGCAAACGTTAACAAAGTACCGCATAAACGGAGGTGTCCACCAAATTAATGATGAAAGTTTTGCCCTCGTGTAATAGGTGATTTTGCCAATTCCTATTTCTTTCAAATATAATGCATCGCGACTAATACGACTAGCAAAAAGCATTCCGTCACAGTATTAGTGGGATAGGTCGTCAACCTCTAATAGATCTATTCATTATATTCGCGTTCACCGCAGTGATTAATGGCTCATGATAAAGGGTCTTATGGCAATATGGTGTACTTAGGCATATATCAAGTCAGGTAGCATACAGAAAAATACTTGTGATTTAGTTATAGCATGTATCCCCCTCACGGAGTTTAAAAAGTATAAAGAGTTTAAAAGTGAGGCCATGACTCACCTTATGCGTTCCTGGTGATGGTAAAAATAAACTCAGGGGTGATTATAATAACTTCGATATAGAACCTGGTAAATATATAAATAACTGAGAATCTGACTAATTTCTAGTGGTGTGTGTATATGAATAGTGGATGATGATTAACTAATGATATACAATGATCTAATCATTGAGAGTGAAGGTGTGATATGATCATGGTGCTTGCATATCTCGTAAGATCATATCTTTCCAAAGCAAATGAAATATAACTATGAATATTTCTATCGCTAATAACTAATATGCAACTATAATGCGAATATGCATATGAAGTAAAGATGTGGTGCAAAAATGAAAAAGAAGATAAGAATGACAAGTTATAATAGTTGGTCCTTGATCTTTCCAGGTTTTAGATTTTATACCCTAACCGGAATTCGCGTTACGTCGTTAGTCCTTATTCAGTCCATAGTTCGATAACAGTCCAATAATTGTCCATAAGTCCATATAAAGCTTGAAGTTCAATGGTATGTCAAATTAATCCTTTATAAACTGTTTTCAAAGCTTCAGTCCCTAAGTTTCTCGGTTTGGCAGTTTTAGCCCTTTTCGGTTAAGTCGCGTTACATTTTTAGTCCTTTTTGCATAAGAATTACGGGAAAAATATTCTGAAAATTTCTATAACTTTATTAAGTTTATTTTAACTTATTTCAAGTGCTTATTCTAGGAAAGAGCTTATTTTTATATCAATGGGCCTATTAACGATTTATCTTAAGGCCCGTTAATAAATTTGAGGGCGAGGGCGTGAAAATAGTTTTGGGCTTAGACTTGGGCTATTTTTATGATTCTGAAGATGTTTTACATGGGCCTGTTGGGTTGACCAATCGCAAATTCTTATTGGACTCTAAATAAGCCCAACTGAAAATGTTATATTTAGATTTTTGGAATTGAGGGCGTAGGCACTAGCGAGTTCCATATGGAATGCTTTAATTTGAACGGGTAAACGAGTTCATAAGGTCAAGGTTGTAACACGAAAAATGTAGTTTTCCAGGTGTGCTTTCGATCTGTACAAAAATATTTAAGTGTCGTGTTTAGAAAATCAAAAATATATTTATAGTTTTGTGGTCTTGTCGCATAGTTTTAGATCCGAAAGATGTTATGTATATTTTCTAAGTCTTTTTACACCAGTCGAGTGGCTTAAAAACCATGGTCTTTTAAGTGTTGTTGAGAGCCTATTGTTAACGTTACGAATCATGAAAGTTGGAGTTAGCTAGTTTGTGATTCGAGACATGCGATAATATACACTCGTTACTTGAAAAATCCATAAATAAATCGAGCATAATGTGAGGGGTTCGATCCTGTTTTTAACTAGTAAATCCTATAATCTTTTCTATCTCTTTGTACCCAGTTTTGACGTGTGTGTGTTATTACGAAAATGTAGGTTACTAGGTCGTGAATCAAGTCGTGTAAGAAAACATATGTATTGTTTATCGAGATTTTGAGATCTTTGTGAGTATATTCGTTGTCATGTCGCGTTTTATATTTTAAAGAACTTAGTGAAAATTTCCACGTTTCTTACATGGGTTTCCTTAAGGTCTCGTGGTCCTTATTATAGGTTTTCCTGGGACAGGTCTCTCGTATATCATGGTTCGTTTGTGATCTCTACTAAAGGTTCTAACCATTATACGTGTTGCTACTTATTAACATGCACAAAATATATATGAGTGTACTCGTGTAATAGAGTATAATAGTAACATGCATTGCGTAGTGTGCTAAAGTGTAGCAAGGTGTTTCTTGCAAGTGATGTTCATGCGTGAAACCTGTTATTAGGATTTAACGAGACAAGGTATGATTTACATGCGAAGTGCACGTTCAAACTATGCATGCAATATATAAGTAAATGAGTTAGCATGCAAAGGAGTATGAGAAAAATGCATACCACACCTTTTAGAAGGTGGTGAAGAGGCTGTGGTTGTTCGAATGGGATACAAGCAGCGACAGTGAACTCGAAAACGTTTTATACGCTTTTATTTCAACTTGGTTTGCTCCCTAACTCTCGACAGAGAGTAGCTAAGCTTTTTCAAGGAATGTTTGAGGTTGATAGAAAGGGATGTGTGGGTAGGGTAATATAGAATGAGATAGTCTATTTATAGACAATTTCTCACACCTGTTTTCATTGACCACTTGACCTATCATTGAAGTTACTGTACTAGGAGGACACCTAAGTGGATTGGCTGTCCTTGGTTGAGTGTGCTATAGATATTTGATGATTAGTAATTTGTATTCTTGCTCTTGGAGTTTTCATTCATTCGGTTGGTATTATTATTGGAACCGAATTGAGATTTAGTGATTTACATACTCTTGTTGTAGTCCCTTTCTTCTTTTAAGTATTAAAATAAGTTAAGAATATGGTTAGAAGATTGTAGGGAAAAGTAGGGTGTGAAATGGTTGCGTTTCGACCTTTATATGTATATGTATAACCAAAGTGACTTTCGTTACTGTGGCATTATTCGACAACTACGTCTGGGATTTGGTACGAAGGGAGTTTGCTAGGTGGTGATTATAACGGCGTAAAAATATGTAAAGGCTACGTTCGATATTTTAAAAATACAAGTGGGTTTTTAAAGGGTGGTGTCGATCGGGTATAAAAGAAAAACAAAGGAAAAGAAAGAAAAGAGTAAGATGGGTGGGCTATTTAGTTTTGATGGGTTGTGGGGTTTTGTTGGGCCGAAATTATTAAGGATCCGATTGGTTTTGTAGTTTTGGATTAGGATTAGTGTTTTTAGATGTAATTAGTTTTGGTTACGTGTATTTGGTGTAATTGATTTTGTGTTAATGTACCATAATGGATGTATTTAGTTTTATAGCGAATATTGTTCCTTGTCGTTGATCGTGAAAATGTGTTGTTGCGAGGGAATTGTTATCTCGAGTACGGCGTATACAATATATATATATATATAATGCACCGGGATATTAATAACTAATAATAGAAAAGTTTAAATTTCTAGCAAAAATGGGCTTTAGTAATTGGTAATACGAGATTATCATTAATCATTACGATTGATTACAAGGGTTTTTCACAGGGTCTTACAAAACTGTCCAATAAGCTACCCATAAGCTTATGCTTGAATAAATCCATACTTTTGCATATGTTAGGTCCATATTAGTCCATATTCAGTGCTAGTTCTATCCCTAAAAGCCTTGTTCATAAATTCACTTAAATCAGCCCTTTTTAGTTTTAAGCAGACTACAAACTTGGATTTTCCATTTTGCAGCCTCTTTTGTTGAATTTTAATTCCTTCAATTTAAGTTGGATTAATCTAATTTTTTGTACAGTTATATTTGGCTTGCTTGTCTTTCTATTACTATTTTTTTTAGAATTTTAAAATTTTATTTGGTTAGCTTTTTAAAGGATTGAAAAGCCCTGCTTTTCCCCTGTGTCACGCCTAGATCAGCAGCCCTACTTCATTTGTAGTGCTTATTTGCTTATTCCCTTAGCTTTTTCTAGACTTTTTAGCTTATTTTCATTGAACTCAGGCCTAGTTAGCTTATTTCAATTACTTCTTAGCTTAAATATCCACTTATAGCTTATTTGCTTAATTCCTAGTTCTAGTTAGTTTAATAAACCAACTGTGTGCTGTTATAGCTTATTTCTAGCTTATTTGTGAGTTTTTAAAATTAATCTCTTTTTAAAAGTTGTTAGTTTATAGCTTATTTATAAGTTGCTAAAAGAAAATTAAAAAAAAAAAATAAGTTTAAAAAAAAACTGAGACCAGGGATTCGAACCTGGGTCTCTCAGCACACAATACCAACACCTCACCTACATGCCCTTGGGACTTTTTCATTTTATTATTGCAACATTAAATCCTTAACCCTTGTTTCCATTTTGCATAATCCGAACCATTTTGCTTATTCCCAACTTATTTAAATAATCTGGGACCTTTTTACTATTTTTCTTAGCTTAAGTTCATCTTAAAGTAATTTCCATAAAATTTTCAGAATAGTTTTAGTATTTTTAATTAAAAATTTTTTTAAATTCAGTTTTTAATTCATAATAAAAAATATAAAAGTCAAAAAAATATAATTCTTTTTTCTAAAATTTTCTTTTATCATTTAGGACTTAGGAAAAATAAAATTACACTTGTAGGTATTATTTTTATAGATTTCACTTTTAAAGCTCGTTTTTAGAATTTTCGATTCGCGTTTTTAGTGTAAATTGATTTATGCCTAATCTTTCTTTGTAAATTTGTTTTCCATATCTCATTAGAATTAAAAAACACCAAAAATCCAATATCTCTTTGTTCTCACTATTCACGACACGATTCACAATCCAAAATCACAAATTCCATTCAATCCTTCGTTGGAGATAACGACTCGGGTTTACATATTTCCTTTGTAAATCCTTGGAGAAAATATGTGTTGATTTTTTCGAATCAAATTTTGGCGCCGCTGCCGGGGAAGGTTGAAGCGAATTTTTAATTTCGCGATTCGTGTTTTAACCCTTCCTTGTGAAGTTTTCAATATTTTTGTGAATATTTCCAAAAAAAAACACCATAAACACTTTTCCTAAAGTGTTTACAATTCCAAAAAAAATATATCCAACAAAACAAATCGTAAGTTAATTGTCTTCGGATTATCTTAAAATTACAACCTATACAAGTGGTTTAAGGATGCTTTGACATTAAATTGACAAACCAAAAGAGGCGGGTTTTTAATCAGCTTTAGAGCGAACCTTTGCTTCTCCGCCACTCTGCGAGTAGTTTTGTGAGAAACGAATTTCGATTGACAAATCGATCCCAAAATTTTTTTGTTAATATATAAAAATCCAAAAATATTTTCATTTTCAAATTTTGTTTTCTTTTTAAAATTTGGTTTCTTGGTGGTGTATGAACACCCGTTCTTCTACACCTAATCTTCTTTCACCAGTTTCCAATCCCGAAAGAATTATTCGTCGAGGTCGACGTCTTGATTTTCAAGACGACGAAGAGATGGATAACAATACAAACAATGATGAGCCACCTCCCGATCTCCGAACGATGGAGGAGTTGTGCCAACCAACAATGCAAGGACGTGGTGGCCCGATTGCCCCCGTTAATGTCCAAGCCGCGGATTTTGGACTTAAACATCACATGATCCAACAAGTCCAAACTTCTTGCCAATTTCACGGATTACCGGGTGAAGATGCAAACAAGCATATTGATAAATTCCTTACCGTCACCCAGAGCATGAAACAAAATGGGGTCACCGATGACGCCCTTCGTCTATATCTCTTCCCTTATTCTTTGACGCATCATGCCACCGCATGGTTTGATCATCTTCCCAAGAATTCAATTCATAGTTTTGATGAAATGACTTCAAAATTCTTGGCAAAATATTTTCCACCATCGATGGTGATGAAGTTGAGAAATGACATAAGCAACTTCCGTCAACTTCCCGATGAATCATTATTTGAGGCATGGGAACGCTATAAGCTTTCGATTGATCGGTGTCCAAACCATAACATGTTGTTAGTCACCATAATAGACACATTCTATAATGGTTTAACATTGAGACACCGTGACACGATTAATGCTGCAGCCGGTGGTACTTTCATGAAAAGACGACCACAAGAGTGCTATGATCTAATTGAGAACATGTCCACCCATCATAATCATTGGGATTCCTCAACCGAGAGGAATGAGTCTACTAGATCTATCACTACTTCTTCTTCTTCTACTTCCGAGATAGCTGCACTCACAAAAAAGGTGGATGATTTATCCACTGCTGTCTTGAGAATCCATCAAACTCATATTCAAAACAACAACAATCATCAAGTAAATGTTGTTAATCAGAGTTATGAAACATGTGGTGGTCCTCACCCATATTCCGAGTGCCCAGCCTCTGGTGGCTACACTCAAGAGAACGTTTGTGCTACGGGAACCTTTAACACGGGAGGTAATGGTTACCAACCGCAAGGAGACCGTAATCTTCTCAGCTATCGTTCTAACAATTTTGTCGGACCACCCGGATTTAATCAAAATCCAAATCCGAATGTGCAAAACCGAAATTCCCAATTCAATCAAAATCAAAATCGGATGAACCAAGGTTTTCAAAACCAAGGGAATTACAATCAAAACCAAGGTTTTCAAAATCAAGGTAATCAAATCCGAGGTCAAAACCATGGAAATTTTAACCAACATCAAGGGAATGCTCAAAATCAAAACCGAGGGCAAAATTTCAATCAGAACCAAGGTTTTAATCAAAACCAAACATCCTCGGATGAATTGTTAAAGCAATTCATGAAATCCCAAGATGAAACCAATCGGTTGTTGGTTAATCAAATCTCGGAAATCAAAAAGTCTTTAAATGATCGACCCTCGGGCTCAGGTACTCTGCCTAGCAACACGATCGCTAACCCGAGGGGCGATGTGAAGGCGATCACTACTCGGAGTGGTGTTTCTTATGATGGACCCACGGCTCCAACTACCTCTTCTTCTCTTCCTCCCAAGGTAGTTGACCATGAGACCGAGGTGACAAAGGACACGGAACTTCCTACTAATAACGGAAGTACCGAAAACGTCCAACCTACGGTTGTCCAACCCGCTAATCCAAAAGTTGTTTTTGAGCCAAAAGAAGTTCCCGACAAAACAAAACTTCCATATCCATCAAGATTAAACAACCAAAAACTCCGTGAAAAAGCTTCAAATCAAATGGAGAAATTCTTCCAAATCTTCCAAGATTTGCATTTCGACATAAGCTTTGCGGATGCTTTACTCCTTATGCCCAAGTTTGCTTCCACAATTAAGGGTTTGTTGAGCAACAAAGAAAAATTGTTTGAGCTAGCAAAAACCCATTTGAATGAAAACTGCTCAGCGGTTCTCCTCAAGAAGCTTCCCGAGAAGCTTAGAGATCCCGGAAAATTTCTTATCCCATGTGATTTCCCAGGGATGGTTGAATGCTACGCCTTGGCCGATCTTGGTGCAAGCGTCAACCTAATGCCGCTTTCCGTGTGGGAAAAGCTTTCTCTCCCAGAACTTACTCCAACTTGCATGACCCTCGAGCTAGCGGACCGTTCTATATCTCGTCCAAAGGGAATAGCCGAGGATGTTTTTGTCAAAGTAGGGAAGTTCCATTTCCCCGCCGACTTTGTCATCGTTGATTTTGATGCCGATCCTCGGGTTCCCCTTATTTTAGGGAGATCCTTTTTAAGGACCGGGCGTGCTTTGATTGATGTTTATGGCGAAGAAATAACACTTCGGGTCGATAATGAGGCTGTGACCTTTAATCTTGATCGAACTTTCAAATACTCCTCCGACCACGATTCTATTTCGGTTAATCGAATTGATGTCATTGACATTGCTTCAGAGGAGTATTCTCAAGAAGTTCTTGGAGTCTCGAATAATTCTTCGAGTGGTGATCCCACTCCTTCTTCTCAACCTTTTCTTTCCAACTCTTTCCCTTCTCTCACACCGTTTGAGGGTAGTGATTTCATTTTGGGAGAGATCGATGCTTATCTCAAAGATGAATCGATTTCCCCAGAAATTGATGATACCGATTTTGATCCGGAGGGAGACATTCTCCTCCTTGAGAAGTTGCTTAACAATGATCTGTCATCTTCTCCCCCTCCGAAGGAAATTTAAATCGAAGAAATCAAAGAGATTAAGCTGTCTAATCCTCCAGAGCTCGAGCTCAAGGATTTACCTCCTCATCTAGAATACGCTTTCTTAGAAGATGACGACAAATTTCCTGTCATTATTTCTAAAGATCCTAAAGATGAGGAGAAGACCCAACTTCTTGATGTGCTCAAAAAGCACAAGAGTGCCATCGCTTGGCAGCTCTCTGATATAAAAGGAATTGACCCTCGTTTCTATACTCATTGTTGATACATAATCTGGCACGGGCTGGATTCGACGACTCTCCTTGGGCTGTTCGTCGTCTTCTCGAGCCCTGAGTAGACCTGTTCTGTTCTGTTATTATCTCCCCCTGAAGAAGGGGATCCCAGCCATATATTTATAGGGCATGGATAAGGGTTTAGGCGTAGAGTGGGCCGCTGTCTGCCGGGCCTGGCCAAGTCCAGGCTATACATCCACAAGCCCCCCAAGTCCAGTGTGACATAGTGCATGGCTATGTTATGCTAGACTTAAGTTCTTGTTCATGGCCTCGTAGGCCCATGTGTGTGCAACTCAGGTGTGCACATGGGACGGACCATACCGCGCAGCCCAAATGCGACAGTGCGCACTGGGTCAATGGCGCAGTCCTGTTTAGCCCATTAGACTATATCCGAATCCGCGACCTTGTAGGCGCGTCCGTGGTGACCATGTTCCATCCTGAGTAACACCCGTTCTTACATGACGAGGAGGGATGCGCATATGCTAGGTTTCCCGCCACAGTGTGACAGTAAAGACCCCGTAAGAAGAACACGTAGTTCTATAATTGGGGTAACACTGACATTGCGATTGTGAGAGTCTCACAATGGTAAAGGTGGATCCCGTATGCCGCATCCTGGGTAAGGGCGAACCTTTTGTACCAGTAGCGATGCAGCATGGTGCGACAGAAGACGTGCTTCTGTGGCAGAGGTGCGCGCTGTGCGCGACAAGGAGGTGCGAACATTACATCCGTCTTTACAACCGACAGAGGACGTCTCTCCTGCGGCAAGATGGTGCGAATATCCAAATCCGTCTTTGTACCGGGCTTGCAATACCTCTTTCGTACAATCTGCTTCCAAATATACCAGCTTGACGCGTACGGAAACAGTGGTATTATATACCCTGGTAGCCCCCCAAGTTTGATGGTGCTACTCATGTAGGAGCATTAAACTTAGTTATTCAAATCCTGAAAAACACTTAATGCAAATATTAAAACTATATGCCGCGAATCGCAACATATAAAACCTAATGAAGTAAAAGATTAGCGTGAAGCAATATATAGCACATAGCATGTGAAATTAACACATAAGAGAAGTAGCAGTGCGAATTACACCTATCGTGAGGTTTTACAAACTACATAAATAATTAATTGTTTTTTATATATATATATAAAAAAACAATAACCCGGATGGACACACCGTGACTGTGACTAATAGTTGCAATCGCACGCACAGACGCAGATGGATGTATCGTGACCGCATAGACTCGAACGTTTGTGGATGATCGCAGATGAACATAACATGACCACGGCTTTTGTCCAGTGCACTCATGGCGATTGACTAGCATCGTGGTGCCTGTACTGTTCCCGCTTTTGTCCAGTGCGCTCATGGCGATTGACTAGCTAATCTGCGAAGATGTCCGAACGCACAGCCTAACGCGGGTAGATTTATCGTGACTGCGTTCGAACGTGCAAACAAGCGCGAACAAGCATACCAACCGTAAAAACATTATGTGCGCGAATTAATTCGCAGCTAAAAGATAAAGTAGGTCCGATCGTGCGGACTTAGTGCGACTATAGATAAAATCGTGTTTACCAAGTTAAAAGATTTACATAAAATCTTCTGAATATTTAAAAGATAACATATCTTACCGATTTAAAAGGCATGCACAAAAAATATTGGGATATCTTTTTAAATTTTAGAAAACATTGGTAGTATCTTATTACCAATTTAAAAAGATCAAAATACCGGCTTTTGAACTCGATGGTTGCTTTCCGGTGATATGAGAGCACGAAACTTGTCGGGTCCCACGAATGGCGCCAACTTGTTGATACATAATCTGGCGCGGGCTGGATTCGACGACTCTCCCTGGGCTGTTCGTCGTCTTCTCGAGCCCTGAGTAGACCTGTTCTGTTCTGTTATTATCTCCCCCTGAAGAAGGGGATCCCAGCCATATATTTATAGGGCATGGATTAGGGTTTAGGCGTAGAGTGGGCCGCTGTCTGCTGGGCCTGGCCCATTCCTGGCCCAGTCCAGGCTATACGTCCACACATAAGATCTTAATGGATGACGACTTTAAACCCACAGTGCAACAACAAAGGAGGGTAAATCCAAAAATTCATGAGGTCATCAAGAATGAAGTTCTTAAACTTCTTGATGCAGGAATAATTTACCCTATCTCCGATAGCCTGTGGGTTAGTCCCGGCCATTGTGTTACCAAAAAGGGGGGTATGACCGTCATTGAAAACGAAGAGAATGAGTTGATTCCCACACGTCTCGTCACTGGATGGAGAGTGTGCATTGACTATCGAAAACTCAATGATGCTACACGAAAAGACCATTTTCTGCTTCCTTTTATGGATCAAATGCTTGAACGTTTAGCGGGAAATGAGTTCTATTGTTTTCTCGATGGCTTTTCCGGGTATTTCCAAATCCCGATTGATCCACAAGATCAGGAAAAGACCACATTCACTTGCCCTTATGGTACGTTTGCCTACCGACGTATGCCTTTCGGTTTATGCAACGCTCCGGGCACGTTCCAAAGGTGCATGATAGCCAACTTTCATGACATGATCGAGAAAACAATGGAAGTGTTTATGGATGATTTTTCGGTTTATGGAAATTCTTTCGCGTCATGCCTCTCCCATTTAGACAAAATGTTAAAACGGTGTGAAGACACCAATCTTGTTCTAAATTGGGAGAAGTGCCACTTCATGGTCAAAGAGGGCATTGTCCTCGGCCATAAGATTTCCAGTGCCGGGATTGAGGTAGATCAAGCTAAAGTCGATGTTATCGCTAAGCTACCTCATCCTACCACCGTCAAAGGAATTCGAAGTTTCCTTGGTCATGCCGGGTTCTACCGTCGATTTATTCAAGATTTTTCTAAAATCGCCCGGCCTCTGACCCATCTTCTTGAAAAAGATGCTCCATTCTTCTTCTCTCCCGAATGCATTGAAGCATTCGGAATTCTTAAAAAGAAACTAACTGAAGCACCGATCTTAGTTGCCCCTGATTGGGACTTGCCATTCGAGCTCATGTGCGATGCGAGTGATTATGCTATTGGGGCGGTCCTGGGGCAACGAAAATCTAAGTACTTTCAGCCGATACACTATGCTAGCAAGACAATGACCGATGCTCAATCTCACTACACCACTACTGAGAAAGAGTTATTAGCCGTTGTCTATGCTTTTGAGAAATTTAGACCATATCTTGTCTTATCAAAGACCATAGTGTATACGGATCATTCGGCTCTAAAGTATCTCCTTGCCAAGCAAGATGCTAAGCCGAGATTACTTCGGTGGGTTCTCCTGCTCCAAGAATTTGATGTGATAATTCGTGATAAAAAAGGAGCAGAGAATCTCACCGCCAATCATTTGTCTAGATTAGAGAACCCTCATCAAGGGGTCCTCGAGAAAAAGGAAATTACCGAAACATTTCCTCTCGAGACACTTGGGATGGTTTCATTAAAAGATGATCCAAGTACCCCATGGTTTGCCGACTTTGCAAATTACCATGCGGGAAATTTTGTTGTGAAAGGGATGTCGTCCCAACAAAAGAAGAAATTCTTCAAAGATGTTAAGCATTACTTTTGGGACGACCCCTACTTGTTTAAAGTTTGTGCGGATCAAGTCATCCGGCGGTGTGTTCACGGCCAAGAAGCCGTTGATATTCTTAAGGCTTGCCACAATGGACCCACTGGAGGACATCATGGCCCGAACTACACCGCCAAAAAAGTCTTTGATTCCAGTTTCTTTTGGCCAACTATCTACCGTGATGCCTACGACTTGGTAAAGTCATGTGACTCTTGCCAACGTCAAGGAAAAACCTCGCAAAAAGACGAAATGCTACAAAATGCAATTCAAGTCTGCGAGATCTTTGACGTATGGGGCATCGATTTTATGGGGCCATTCCCGTCTTCGCGAGGAAACAAATATATCCTCGTGGCTGTCGATTACTTGTCAAAATGGGTTGAAGCAAAAGCGCTCCCCACGAACGGCGCCCGAGTTGTTGTGAAGTTCTTAAAAAATCTCTTCTCCCGATTCGGAACCCCTCGAGCTACTATAAGTGATCGCGGTACCCATTTTTGCAATGACCAATTCGCAAAGGTCATGCTTAAGTACGGAGTTACTCACCGTCTTTCTACCGCGTATCACCCGCAAACGAGCGGTCAAGTCGAGGTTTCCAATCGTGGATTGAAACGAATCTTGGAGAGAACTGTAGGTGAAAATGGGGCCTCATGGGCTGATAAATTAGATGACGCATTATGGGCTTTCCGTACATCATACAAAACACCCATTGGGTGTACGCCTTACAAGCTAGTGTACGAAAAAGCATGCCATCTGCCCATTGAGCTCGAACATAAGGCCTATTGGGCCTTAAAACAT
Source organism: Artemisia tridentata subsp. tridentata (assembly GCA_021014915.2). Taxonomy (NCBI): domain Eukaryota; kingdom Viridiplantae; phylum Streptophyta; class Magnoliopsida; order Asterales; family Asteraceae; genus Artemisia; species Artemisia tridentata. The sequence goes on from CP139505.1 coordinate 268,309,580, forward strand.
GCAAATTTCGACCTCAAAACCGCGAGTGATCACCGAAAGCTTCAAATGAATGAATTAAATGAGCTTAGGTATCAAGCCTACGAGAACTCTTTAATCTACAAAGAGAAGACGAAGAGGATTCATGACTCCAAAATCAAAAACCGCGTTTTTAACGTTGTAGAAAACTAGAATGGGGGGGTTGAATAGTTTTACGTCTTTTTAATTTTATTATGAAAACCTTTGTTTATTTTTAAAACACTTAGATTTAAGATTGTATGTAAAATAAAACTTGAAACTTATTATTAGTTATATATGTATTCTTTTAAATTGATTATAAAAGTTTTGGTTTCTTGAATGGAGTTTCAAATTTGATCTTTATGTGAAGTCGACCTCTAAGTAATACTAACAATTATATAAGCCTATGTGTATGAAAGTAATGACGATGTAAGTAAAGAAATAAATAAGAGATGGAAAGATCTAACCGAGACACGAGAGATTTATAGTGGTTCGGCTACAAGGACACCTTCCTTGCCCTACTCCACTCCCCGAGCACCTAGCTCGAGAGTTTTCTTCACAACTTCAATAAGCTCCCTTATGGCGGAGAAAACCTTACACGACTTTGGCTTACACGGGTTTAACGACACAAAGCTAAATGTCGAGTTCTAATCATAGCTAGAACCAATCTCACAACTTCACAACACAACTTCTTCACGACTTATTCACAACGGCTTCACGACTTGAACTCTAGGACTTCACGACTTCAACACGACCGCTTCACAACTTCTATGCTACGGCTTCACGACTTCAACACTAGGACTTCACGACTAGGACTTCACAACTTCAACACGACCGCTTCACAACTCCTATGCTACGGCTTCACGACTTCAACACTAGGACTTCACAACTTCTAAGCTATGGCTTCACAACTTCTACATGACGACTTCACAACTTCTAAGCAACGGCTTCACGACATCTACATGACGACTTCACAACTTCTAAACAACGGCTTCACGACTTCTACATGACGACTTCACAACTTCTAAGCAACGGCTTCACGACATCTACATGACGACTTCACAACTTCTAAACAACGGCTTCACGACTTCTACATGACGACTTCACAACTTCTAAGCAACGGCTTCACGACATCTACACCACGGCTTCACAACTTCTACACCATGGCTTTACAACTTCTACATGACTTCTTTACACCACAACTACTTATACACCTTCTTCACTACTCACACACTATACATATCTAGTCACTTATGTTTACACCTTATATACATACTTTACACAAATGAATGAATGATTTACAAGGTATACTTAACAGACAACTTAAGTAACAAGATGACACTAAGTTGTAATACTTCTAGTCTTGATTGATAGAAGTATTCTTCTTTTGTACTTGGATGGTGGAAGCTTGGATCACTTGGAAACCAATGCTTAAGATTATATGATCAAAGGGTTTTTGAAGATATGAAATGAGATCTACCACAGAAAGTTTTTAGTGCAAAAGGTGAGAAAAAATCCAGGGTAAGGCTGGTATTTATAGGCAGAAAACTGAACAGCTGGAAGGCTACTGGAGCGTGGCCGGCCCCCTTAAATAGGGGGGCGGTCCCCTTAATTTTAAGGGGGCTGCCTAGCAAAATTAAGGGGGCCGCCCAAGCCAACCGTTGCCCAGTTTTGTCTTTTTGTGGGGAAGGTTTTTCTGGAACATTTTTACTGATTTTGGTTGAAAATTTGAATTCATAAATTTATAATGAATTAAACCATTTTATTTATTACCAAAAATATTTTTCTAAAAGATATAAAATGTTTTTGACATTTTATAAAAAATCTAGTGATTAAGAAAATGTTCTTTTGATCATATAATGCATTAAGCACTTGTTTATTTATACCTTAAGTGATTAAGTTGTGGAAATGAATATTTACAACTAAATACTTGTTTATTTGATAAGTTTATGTTTAATGAGTTTACATTTTGTGATAATCAAAACATAGAGATATGAATAAGTATGAATAATGTTTTTAGGCATTACTTATGTCAACAAACGTTGGTGATCGAGTCCTCCTTTTCAATTCTCGATTAAAAAATTTCTCGGGCAAGTTAAAAACCCGTTGGTCTGGACCATTCACCGTCACTCAAGTTTTTCCTTATGGTACCATCGAGTTATCTCAAACCGATGGACCAAACTTCAAGGTGAACGGTCATAGGTTGAAGCATTACTTTGGAGGGGACATACCACCCATGGTTGTCCCGGATCTCCAAAGTTTCCCCATGGACCAATGAATTCGGGGTCGAATCAAGCTAGTGACTCGGTTAACAAAAACATTAGCACCACATGGTGACAACCCATGTTTCTGACTTCTTTCTATTTTCTGACACTAAGTGTGGGGGGATTCCTCTACTATGCTCTGTTTGTGTATTGTTTGCTCTTGTTTACAGGTTTCCCTTAGATCGTGATGATTGATGCGCCTGTTTTCAATCCAGCCGCCCAATATCCGATCTTTTTGCTAACGTTTATCTAGGGATATCTTTTTAATCCTGTTTGTGAAAAATAGAGATTTCTTTTCCACACTTAGCTATTAGTATTACCTTTTTACGTTCTAAGCGTCGGCATAATAGCCGGTACTTTGAATATTGAGGGCAATATTCAATTCTAAGTGTGGGGGGAATTCTCGCGATTTTTGTCACAATTGTACCTTCTAGTGCCCTAGTACCCCCATTTTGACCAAAAATTTAAATTTTTTTTGTTTTTAGATAAGAAATTGCAATAAAAAAGAAGTGTTTAGTCTTGATTAGGTTAGAACAAAGGGAATCCCGACTCTGCCAGAGTGTTGATCTGGCTGCTTCCTTAACGGTTAGACTAAGGTTTTACGATATGTGCAAATGAAAATGCTAAGCGTAGAATAGTTGGTTTTCTTTAGAGCTTATATAAGTAATCTATTGCTTTTCCTCCCAGGAGATAACTAATCTGACTTAATAAGTGCTTATTTTCAAATATTTGAACACACAAAATTATTTTTTCATACGATTTTGAAAAATACTAGTTCAAAGCTTTATTTAAACTTCGGAACAAGCATATGTCATAAAGTTGCAAAAGTCAAATAATAAATGTGCTAAAAAGCTACGGTTCAAGATCGGTCCTTGGATCCTTATTTCCGTAAGGCGTTTAGGTCTTGGCTACCCTCTTACACCGGCCCTTGGACCTCTAATTCAGGAATGTGTGAGGTCTTGGTCTAACACCCTTGGATCCTCATTTCAGGAATGTTTAGAGTCTTGGAACTCTCCGTTGTAACGGCCCTTGGATCCTTTATTCCGGAAGGTGTAAGGTCTTGGTTCCCGTGAAACTCCGTTAGTTTATGTTGCACAAGTAAAAAAAAAGGATGAAAAAAAAATGAGAAAATGAAAAGAAAATAAAATGGAATGATATTGCAAAATGCAAAAATGAAATGATATTGCAAAATGCAATAAGTTTTGATGTATTGAATAAAGTTTTGAAACTTGCTTGTTGTAAATTTTAAATCTATCTTTCAACTAGTATTAGTCAAAATCTTATAGAAACGTCGATTTTTGCAGTCAAAATTTTGAAAATGAGCACATTCACCTAACTTGAATAAATATGGGAGTGAAAAGTTAAGTCTTGGCTTACATAGATTATTAGTATAAGTAGTGTTAGCATTTTAAAAAAAATGTTTGCACATTGAGTTTAAGCTTAGTTGGGAGTATAAAAATGAGGATGACGATTTTAATTCCCTGGAGACACCCAGTTTGTGTGAATCCTGTTCCGTGATACCATTTTTGAAAATCAAGCATGTATATATTTTTGTTCTAGTTTAAATTTCCTACATCAAATAAAAAGTCAAAACGGGGTATACTTGGTATTCTTTTGATCCTTTCATTACTTCATATGATCGGATTGCTAGGGATTAGCAATAGTTTAGTGTGGGGGATTGATGAGTGTGTAAATACTCATCATTTTATACCCATAAAAGACACAAAAATGACCAAAAACACCCAAATTATACTGCAGATATCCTTGGTTTGTGATTTATATGTTTCAGGTACAAAATGATTGAAAACAGAGCAAATACGGACAAAATCGAGCACGTGAGTGGAAAAATCATCAAAAGCCGAGGCCAGGAAAGAATTTACAAGTTTGGACCAAGAAATTGCTCAAATTGTCAAAGTTCATCCCTCATGAATATCAAAATGACACAAATGGTCCTTGAAGATAATTTTCAGATTTGGCATAAATGGCCCTTGAATTTTCAGTTTTGGCAACATTAGTCCCTAAACTCCAAAACTAATCCTACCCTTTTTAACTAAACCAAACAAACAATCCAACCCGTTTGTGTTTTTAGTTAAAAGCCAGGGTCAACCTGGTCAAACCCTTCCCTTCCCCAATTCCCGCCAAACAAAACTAACCTACCCACCATCCCACCATCTCTCTGACAAAACCATCACCACACCCCTCCTCCTCTACACTCCACCTACCTCAGTCCAAAAAGCATTTAATGCTTCTTCCTCCCCTCAAGTTACAAGTACACAAGTTGGTATCCACTTTATCCTTTTGGCGCCAAAATTGAGATTGAATGGCTGAGATAATTCCAACCCCATCCAACGGCTCAGAAGGAATCAGAGAAGAAGACAAGGGACATCCCACCTTAATTTTAGTATAAATAGGGCATTTTGTAGCCAGAAATGGCAAGTAGTTAATTAGTGATAGTCGAATTAGTTGTAATGAAATAGAAATTGTAACTCAAAAATTCCCAGTGTTTAATTCAAGTTGTTTTTTTAGCTTAATTGTTCTAATCTTAGCAGTAGTGTACTACATTTCAATCGTTAATAGAAATTCAAGGTTATCTCTTAATTCGAATTTAAAATCAGTCATTGTTAACATAGTCACCAATGTTCCTCACCCTTCCTATAAGCTCACAGAAGCTCACTATAGCTTTTTGTACGCTTATATTAGATTAAAAACATATTAATTCAAAAAAATTCAAAAATAGTCAATGAAAGTCAACTGCAGAAGATTAAGCCATTTTGGATGATAAGCTGCTCATGGAAGGGCTTATGGGGTTTATTAGCTTGTGTTAACAAGCTGGGGTTTGTGTGGTTAGTAGTTCAGTCCTGTTCTGAGCAAGGGCAGTTGTAAGTCATTTTTTTTCAATTTTTCCTATTGTACTGTACTATAGCTTATTCTATTGCTTATTGCTTTTTCTTTGCTTATCTGTTTTATTTGAAGTATAATAGGTTAGTTTTCAAGTTAGTGTTAGCTTAAATCTCATTTTCACTTAAAAAGATAAAAACAGTCCTAATTAGCATAATATAGGTTCAGCTTTATTAGTGCTTATTCACATTTAGAAAATGTTCATTAGAGGTTAAATAAGTTAGGTAATCAGTGATAATCAAGAATCCTAGCTTAATTTGGCTTTAGCTATTGAAAAACCAAAACAGACCCTCATTAAGGGCTGTTTGGCTTAATGGGTCAAAATGGGTAAAATATAGTTTTTACTGTTCATGTGCACCATAGCTAATTCTTATATTGATTATCTTGGCCTATATAAGCAGTATATAGGGTAGTTATAGCTTATTTAAGAGTTTGGAAGGTTATGAGTAAACTAGGCTAGTTATAGGATCAAAACTGTCCAATAAGCTACCCATAAGCTTATGCTTGAATAAACCCTTACTTTTGCATATGTTAGGTCCATATTAGTCCATATTCAGTGCTAGTTCTATCCCTATAGGCCTTGTTCATAAATTCACTTAAATCAGCCCTTTTTAGTTTTAAGCAGACTGCAAACTTGGATTTTCCATTTTGCAGCCTCTTTTGTTGAATTTTAATTCCTTCAATTTAAGTTGGATTAAGCTAATTTTTTGTACAGTTATATTTGGCTTGCTTGTCTTTCTATTACTATTTTTTTTAGAATTTTAAAATTTTATTTGGTTAGCTTTTTAAAGGCTTGAAAAGCCCTGTTTTTCCCCTGTGTCACGCCTAGATCAGCAGCCCTACTTCATTTGTAGTGCTTATTTGCTTATTCCCTTAGCTTTTTCTAGACTTTTTAGCTTATTTTCATTGAACTCATGCCTAGTTAGCTTATTTCAGTTACTTCTTAGCTTAAATATCCACTTATAGCTTATTTGCTTAATTCCTAGTTCTAGTTAGTTTAATAAACCAACTGTGTGCTGTTATAGCTTATTTCTAGCTTATTTGTGAGTTTTTAAAATTAATATCTTTTTAAAAGTTGTTAGTTTATAGCTTATTTATAAGTTGCTAAAAGAAAATTAAAAAAAAAAATAAGTTTAAAAAAAAACTGAGACCAGGGATTCGAACCTGGGTCTCTCAGCACACAACACCAACGCCTCACCCACATGCCCTTGGGACTTTTTCAGTTTATTATTGCAACATTAAATCCTTAACCCTTGTTTCCATATCTCTTAATTCGAACCATTTTGCTTATTCCCAGCTTATTTAAATAAGCTGGGACCTTTTTACTATTTTTCTTAGCTTAAGTTCATCTTAAAGTAATTTCCAGAAAATTTTCAGAATTTTCAGAATAGTTTTAGTATTTTTAATTAAATTTTATTTTAAATTCAGTTTTTAATTCATAATAAAAAAATATAAAAGTTAAAAAAATATAATTCTTTTTTTTCTTAAATTTTCTTTTATCATTTAGGACTTAGGAAAAATAAAATTACACTTGTAGGTTTTATTTTTATAGAGTTTACTTTTAAAGCTCGTTTTTAGAATTCTCGATTCGCGTTTTTAGTGTCAATTGATTTATGCCTAATCTTTCTTTGTAAATTTGTTTTCCATATCTCATTAAAATTAAAAAAAACACCAAAAATCCAATATCTCTTTGTTCTCACTATTCACGACACGATTCACGATCCAAAATCACAAATTCCATTCAATCCTTCGTTGGGGATAACGACTCGGGTTTACATATTTCCTTTGTAAATCCTTGGAGAAAATATATGTTGATTTTTTCGAATCATTGGGCAAAGTGGAAAACCACTCAAACCTACTATTGTTAATAGGAGTGTTGTTGATGGTGATGTTGGGGTTCTTTTAGACCCATCTGTTGTTGAGGTTCGGAATGTGATGCATGATGTGAATGTTCATGATCAGTTTCCAGCACCTGATGTGAGTGGCAATGAACAGGTGGCTACACATGTTGTTGGGAATGAGTCTATTAGGAATGATGAGGCTATGCTGGATAAGGTGAACACTGTTGGTGAGGCTGGGTTCATGCAACAAAGTTTGAACGTGGCTAATTTACAAACGAGTCTACTATGAGTGATGAGGCTACACGTACTGTAGAAAACTAGAAGGGGGGGGGGTTGAATAGTTTTACCGATTAAAGTTTGTTTTAAAAATTTTAGATCGACTTATGTCAATCTAGTTTTGACGTGTTGGATATTGATAGTTGTATAAGCATATAAACTAAACTACGAGATAGAGTTAGAGAGACACAACCACAAAACAAGTATTTATAGTGGTTCAGCTACAAGGACTCCTTCCTTGCCCTACCCTACTCCCTGAGTACCCAACTCGAGAGTTCCATAAACGCTACACAACACAAACTCCTTTCACCGGCGGAGAAGTCTTCACAACGTCGCTTACACTTTATCCGGCACAAAGCTAAATATCGGGTTCTCGTTGGGAATTATATTTTGAGTTGATATTGACAAAACATGAAAGATGAAGGATTTATGAAGACAAAGACGAAGGACTAAATATGTATTATGTTAAGAGTCTTTGTAACTCTAATCTCTAGTTTAAAAAGAGATGGGCCGTGAGTTTTAGAGAACAGGAGTCAAGATGTAACATCATTAAATGTGTGTGTGTGTGTGTAAACCTAGGTGTAGGTCTTGTGTTAAACGCATAGGGTTCGTATTTAGTTTAAGCCTCAAGGATCTTTGATCCCTGTTAGAGTAGGTAACCGTGCTACACTTGATCATGTAGCATTGGGGTTGTTTGTGTATGTTAGTAGTTGTTAGAGATGATGACGAAGAAACCTTGTAGCAATAATAATGATAGTTTTGTTTATATCCGCTGCGTATCGTTGTTATTCATTATTATTGTTAATCCCACTCTCTAAACGATCCACGAAGTTGTTTCATTATAACTTCACAATTGGTATCAGAGCCAAGGGAGCTCGTGATCGTGTGATTAAACAAGGTTTGGTTTGTCGAAGATAGAAGAACTTTTTTGTTAGATGTAGGGCTGTTTTCAAAGGGCGTGTGATTAAACAAGGGTTGTTTCAAGGGAGCTTGTGATCGTGTGATTAAACAAGGGTTGTTTCAATTTTCGTAACTCACTGTAGGGCTGTTTTCAAAGGGCGATAACTTCTTCGTTAATCGTTGGATTAGGCTGAAATTTTTACTGGAGATTCTTCATACATCAAAGAAGATTTTCACCGGAGGGATCTTCGATCTGAGCTTTAGATCGTCATGTATAAATTTTTGAAAACTGCTGCAGAGGAGTATGTGTTTTTCGAATTTTTAGGGTTTTCTTGAATCAACTTCATGAATTTGGTTCTATTCTTATTAATTCATCATGGAAGTTGGTTTATATACTGTTTGGTGTTCATTATACGTGTTCGAAAGTAGCTTTGGATTGGATTTTCTCACTTTGTTATTAGGGTTTTCCCTGGTTCGTAGCTGCAACTATATGATTGCATAAAACCCTAATACATGTTGCTGCTGATGTTCACGAATGCTTATTGGCCATTGATGGCTAAGAATGAGGCTGTTGTTCGTAGGCTTCATGTTCATACCTTGGATAATGAGTGGTTTACCAGGTGTTCTCAATATTAGGGTTTTGAAAACCCTAAAATGGTTGTTCACGTTGCTGTGCATCCAGGTTGTTGATGTTGTCCATGTTTCTTGATTTGTTCTATTGGCGAGGTTGATTAGTACTGCCAATGAGTCATTTTTACTGCTCTCAGCGATGGTTTGTACTGCTATCTATATGGGTCTTTGGTTTGTACTGCTTGCGAAAGGAAGTTTGTACTGCTATGGTTCATGCTTTGTACTGGTACTCGACACATGAAAGGATTTTGTACTGCTCGTATTCTATGTTTGTACTGCTGTTGGAGTTTACTTAGTACTGCTCGAGTATATTAGTTTGTACTGCTATCATTTCGGGTTTGTACTGTTCGTGGTATATTTGTTCTACATTGTACTGATAGCGAATGGAAAATCTTAGGTTAAACTGTGCAACTTGGTGGTGCGAATAACGACTTTTCAAACTCAGAACCAGTAGTTGTGATGCAAGAGATGATAAAAAGTGACGTGAAGCTATATTCTATGAAGAGGCTTGGCTGCATGATAATATGTCGGTGCCATGTTTGATATATAGTTTATTGAATCTGTGGGGTTGCTTTGCATGTTCACCGTCCATGGGATCTACATACTTGTTGATCTATTCTATTTTAACACCCGATCATGGGTCAGTGCGTTTAATATAATGGCATAATATTTTTCCATGCATAACCCTAATGTGGATAGAACACCTACTGGAATTATGTTTGTACTGTACGAGATTGGCTATTATTTTATGAAGCATGTGAAAGGTGGTTTTATGTAAAGTCGACAAGGAAGTTATTGATTAATCATGTCAGTTGGTGATGGCATGAGATACACGAATTGAGGGGAAGCATATATTGTTGATTATTGATTTGGAACAGGTTGTTCCAACACACACACACCAGGGGAAAACACACACACAGAAGGTGTTTGATTTTTGGATTTTGGATTCGGTTCTTAAAAGATTGCATGGCTCGTTTTTATTTGTTCTCATTGGCGAAGAAGGTTATTTGTTACTTATTTGAAGATGAAGTGGAATTTTTTGGGTTTGTGTTCTTATTATATCTACGAATTGACAAACACTTGAAAGAGTTACGTTATTGTGCTCAGTGATTATTGTCAAGAGATTGCGGTCTCTCTATACATCGGTTTGGGTATACGTTCGAAGTTATATTTAAGACATGAGTTTGGGTTATTCTACTTCAGCATCAAATTGGTAATGGTTAGTTTTCTTCGTCATTACATAAAGCTTACAGAATTGAAGATTCAACAAATGGTTAACATATGGGTTTCAGGGGAAGCTTATTGTTTAAATGATTAACCATTTATATGCTACATCGAGGTGAAGGTTTTTATAGCTGCTCGTTGGTATTTTTACTGAAGATTTGGGATTTTTCTATCTTGAGTTCATTTATAAAAGAAAGCATTTTGGTGTTCGTTCATAGAGGGCAATTCAAGACATTGGAAGACTAGATTTGAAGTATGGTACTGGTTCGTGGTTATGAAGATCAAGGTTGCTTACATTTGTCCCCTAATTGATGATGACAAAAAGGGGAAGAATATTTACATACAAGATTGCAACCTGTAGAGCCTTGGTGGAAGCATGGATTAAGAAGAAGTCGAGATCTTTCATACATTTTAACTTCAGGGGAAGTTAGTACTTAATAGGTTTTGTCATTATCAACTAGGGGAAGATTGCTGAGAATTATATTTTGAGTTGATATTGACAAAACACGAAAGATGAAGGATTTATGAAGACAAAGATGAAGGACTAAATATGTATTATGTTAAGAATCTTTGTAACCCTAATCTCTAGTTTATAAAGAGATGGGGCGTGAGTTTTAGAGAACAGGAGTCAAGATGTAACATCATTAAAGGGGTGTGTGTGTAAACCTAGGCGTAGGTCTTGTGTTAGACGCCTAGGGTTCGTGTTTAGTTTAAGCCTCAAGGATCTTTGATCCCTGTTAGAGTAGGTAATCGTGCTACATTTGATCACGTAGCATTGGGGCTGTTTTTGTATGTTAGTAGTTGTTAGAGATGATGACGAAGAAACTTTGTTACAATAATAATAATAGTTTTGTTTATATCCACTGCGTATCGTTGTTATTCATTATTATTGTTAATCCCACTTGCTCTAAACGATCCACGAAATTGTTTCATTATAACTTCACAGTTCTTCACACAAGGTAGAACCAAACCTTCGTCTTATACACTTTATCCGATACAAGGCTAGATACCGGGTTCCATTACAATGGAGGAACCACAACCCGATCAAGGTTTTTTTCCTCGCCACCACACCGCCACCCCCCGTTTTTTCTCGCCACTCCAAGCCTCTTCGTCTGCACGACGAAGGTAAATGTCTGACATAGCGGGACCAAGAGATAAACGGTTTAGTTTTCCCTTCTTTTTTTCTTTTTTTTTTTTTTTTTTTTTTTGATTTATCAAGTGTCTGTGTGTGGTGTGTGTACAGGCGCCAATAAAAGAAGAAGTTTTTTTTTTTAAGTTTGGGCTGGAATGGGCTTAATTCAAAGATGATGACATTGTGGGTTTAGTTAAGGCCCACTTAGACATTTGGTTTAGTTTTTGTATTGTTTTGTATTTTTTTTTCTCTTTTTTTTTATATAAAAAATATTATTTTTATTATTTGAATGAAATGTATTTTTATTTTTAATGAAATGAATTTAGTTTAATTGTAAACTTGAATAAAAAAAATAAAGTTGTTAGTGGTGGGCCCCAAATAAGTAAGTTGAGGTTAGTTGTTAGTGAGGGGGGTTAGTTGTGGAGGTTTGTTAAAGTGATGTGGCACCCTTGGGCTCCAAATGAGGAGGTTCACCTCCTCGCTGCACCTTGTGTTCGGGTTTTCGAGTTAAGGACTGTTTGCCTAAAAAATGTCAAAATACCATATTTATCACCATTCACCAATGGGTTAAAGCTATTAAATACCAACGTACTTTCCCAAATTTTCACATCTTACCAATATGGTATATAAAAGCTCATTGTTACAATCCAAACTTTCAAATTGTGAACAATATCACCATTATCACTGTAAAACCCCCAAAATCGGGTCCAGCGGAAGCATACATGTCACTGGGGTGCTACTCAAATGGTTTTACAACACAAGTACAAAGAACGGTTTTTACCTCAATCATTTAGAATAAAATTCATTAACAAAAAGTGTTAAATTTACATTATTCAAAAGTAGTGTGGAAATAGGCCTATAAAATAAGTAAAGCGGTCCTAATTATTTATCAGAGTCGTCTATGACCGTACACCTTGCCAAGTGTCTCCAAAAATAAGCTATCGCCTTAACCTGAAAATACATGCTAAAAGTGTCAACACGAGGTTGGTGAGTTCATAGGTTTAATTAAACAAGTAACAATAGTGGACCAAGATAGGAGATTTGCTACACTGGACTAAGTTAAATATAAATCACAACTTCCACATATATCAACAATCACAAACAATCCAGTAACAATATGATAGGTCACAATAGCCCTCTCTCATATTGTCAGTCACAGTAGGGCTCTAGGTATATCTGACCTTAGCCAGGCACCACGTTATAGCAAAAGGTATCCGGGTTATTTGCTACCCTGGTCTAAGACAAATATCTGCTATATATATCTAAACTTAGCCAGGCACCATGTTATAGCAAAGCATGAACAAGTTACGTTGCTACCCTGGTCTAAGACAAATATCTGCTATATATATCTAAACTTAGCCAGGCACCACGTTATAGCAAAGCATAAACAGGTTACGTTGCTACCCTGGTCTAAGACAAATATCTAACGCATATCTAACCTTAGCCAGTCAACAAGTTATAGCAAATAAAAAACAACAGTTAGGTCCATTCAAAACAGTTTTGAATGTTTTCTCACCCCCAATGTTTCAATATACAGTTTATTAATAAAAGTGGGGCTATGAAACTCCCATGTATATCAAATAAACACATAACGTCTTCCAATAACCAAATCAAATACTTCATCCAAACAGTCAAATCTTGAGTAAACAACTCACGTATCCAAATAAAAAACCATTGAGTTTAGTTAAAAACGATCATGTATTCTCCTCAAAAACAGTTATAAAACCAGTAAAAGTAGGGGCCATGAAATCACCTTTGCCACAGAAATGTAATATCACAAATGACACAACTGGCATCTAAAGCAAAGCACGACGGTATCCAGGAGATAGGCACAACGGTACATGGAGGTACAAGCATAACGGTACGAGATCGGCACAACCTAATACGTATACGGTTATCTCAAATTACGTCTCGCACAATAATAAAGTCTATAAAAGACAACGTGTCATAGTTTTCATGGATTATTCTTATCATTACTTATAAAAAGTTTAGTATCAACGTTTCGTGTGGTGGTAAGAAAACATAGACTCTAAATACAACTCACGCCAAAGTGGAAAAGACGTCGACATAGTCGAGAAAAACTAACGCAAACTCAAGCCAACAAGGAAAATCCAGAAAGTATCAACAAATAAATATATTAATACCATAGGTCGATTGATAAGTTTCGGTATCTACCCCAAATCCCCAATTAGTTTGTATAAAATATAAACGTTTTATAGATAAAAAATAAGTTTAACTAATAAAAATCAATTTTCCCAAGTCGTGGTGACTTAAATAAAATCAATTGACAATTTAATTAATACAGGTATTCATTGGTTATTAGACATTGTTTCTTATTGTGTATTTGTTGCGAATCAAATATATTAAATTTGTTTGGATTCTAATATATTGTATTCCTTTCAAGTCCAATAAGTCCAAATTTTCCAATATACAAGAAATATCAATATAAGTCCAATAGTTATTCAATTGCCCAAGTCATAATCCATATAGACCGTATCAAGTATAAAATTTGATAAGTCCGAAGTAATCAGAAGTCCAATATTATATCCGAAACGTACCAATATTATCAAGGTCAAGGACAATAAAGAACTCGTTAGTCAAATATATTTTGACGGAACGACTTACAACCAAACGCACTCTATATATGTTCTAACCAAACACCCTTATATTACTTCGGGCTTCAGCCCGTAACCAAACCCATCTATTTTTGTGTATGGGCTTTGAGCCTATGCCACAAACCAAACGCACTCTTGTTAACTGTTAAGCAAACATACCCATTGGATTGATTATACCAACAAAACACACCCTTATTGACTGATCCACAAACAAACTCTACTCCTTGTTTATTTATTTTCGTTCGACCAAACAACACTCGACACCCTTGTGGCATCTTAACCTGAACTGAATCAAACAAACACACACCCTTCGTGGGTGTGTATGATTTAGACCGAGAACCGAAACCACCCTTTTGGTTTATGCGTTAAACCAAAAGCAAACCCAAACTCACACCGAGACTAGACCAAATCGATAAGCATATCCAAACCATGACACCAAACTCAAAACACATCAAAACTTTGTATACTTATCAATCAAGCCGTGACTCAAACGAGTCACGACCTAAGCCCCACCGTGTCCAAATAAACTTGCGACAACAACAACAATATCAAAAACACCAACACTCACTCACTCACTCACCGAGTTGACTCACTGAGTTGACTCGGTTAACTAACAAACAAACACCCTCTTAAACTTGTTTCTTACCACACAATAACTTTTATTAACTCGTTATAATCCATTTTTAATCCACAAAACACTATGACCACTTATTCGTAACCGGTTAAATCAAAAAGATAACAGAGACAAGGTTGTATGATCGCTATACCAAATAAAAAGAAGGGAGGCTTGGAGGTGAAGGTATGGCGGATGTGGAGATGGAGATGCGGCAGCGGTGGTATCTCGAACAACTTGGAACCCCTAGTCAAACCATAAAAATCTTCAGATCTCGTTCCCTTATCGTCAAAAAAGCGGCATAGTACGGCTGTAGGTGGCGGCGGCGTGGCCGGAGGTGGCCGGAGAAAGTGGCAGCGGCGGCTGCTATGTGAGGAGTAGGGAGGTGTTAACAAAATGAGGAAATGAAAACCTAAGTTCTCTTTTTATATTAGCACAAGGACTAATAACCCTATAAACTTCAGGGGCGGCGGTGTAATTATTCCATAGGGACCATAGCTTTAACTTAGGTAATCTTTTGTATTTAAGCAGTTTGGGGCTCGTTTAGGCTAGTAAACGGTTGATTCAAGACACGAGAATTACGCCATCGTGCTCAGAATAATTTTTCCAATAAAAACGACTATTTATACGCCTTGTTTCTCACAAATAATAAAATAATCAAATCAAATCGTTGGTTATGCCAGTACGCGTTGTGTGCAAATTCCACATTTCACAAGATAACTTAACGTTTTAGAGTCAAATAAGCTTGGAAAGGTTCGTAAATGAAAAAAAGGGATAATCTCGTATAAAAATACGTCTGGAAAATTACGGGGTATTTAAGTCTCATTTCCTTAAACGGAACCGCGACCTCGCGATTCATTTCAAGTTACCGGTTACGGTTGAAAAGGGATGAGGATACTTACGCTTGCTCTCATCATTGCGTTCCCATGTGAACTCATAACCTCTCTTAGAGTTCACCGATCTTTGACAATTGGAATACGACTTTACTAAAGTCGTATGATTTCACGGTTCATAATTTTGATATGTTTCTCAATAAGGTTTATACATTCGTAGATTTGAAACTTTCTAGAAGAATAACAAAAGTTTCATCAGGAAAGCATTTCTTCCAATTATACACATAAGATACGTTGTGAAAACTGCCACGTTCCGATGGTAGCTCGAGTCTGTGAGCTACCAGTCCAAATCTAACAAGGATTTTGAAAGGACCAATATAGCGAGGATTAAGCTTTCCACGTTTACTAAACGTATCACACATTCTCATGGTGAATCTTTAAGCATAATTTAGGTTTTATCTGGGGTCTCAACACCATCTGTGCTCCTAACGATTAGCGAGCAGTTTTCATCTCCTTTTCGCCTTTGAACGATCTTCTCGGTAGTTTCATGAACAGGTTCAGGGCCAGTAAGTTGGGTATCTCCAACTTCTACTTAACAATTCGGTGATCGACCACAAAGCACCTCACATGGTGCCGTTTGAAATACTGGAGTCGTAGGTATTGTTATAAGAGGATTTTGCCAACGGGAGGTGTCTATCCCAACCATTGCCACACTCGATTAATCAGGTAGACGTGCGGGATTCGCTCATGAGGTCTAGCTTATGATATAGTAGCAAAAACAGCAAATCGACTTACAAAATGATTTGTGAAATGATTTATGAAACGGCTTATAGGATAATAGGAAAATAATTCATCGTTTATAAAATTTGTAGCAACTTCAAAATTTTGATTTTCAGTTTGATTCATAACATCGTAGCAAGGCAACAAAATGTTTTATGAAATCATTTTGGTAAATAATTTGTAGAATAGTTTACGGGGTAACAGGAAAGCAGTTGCCATTTATAAAGTGGTAGTAAGATCAAAATTTTGATTTTCGTTAAATAGTAGTAAAACATTTGGTAGGATGACTGCAAAATGGTCGGTAGAAAATATCAAAGGCAGTTTGTAAATTAATGGCAAAATAATTTATTATCCTAAAAGAGGTTAGCAAAGATAACTGTATTTCGGAGGGACGAGAGGAGAATTAGGTGATTGTCCCAAGGAATGCGGTTCAGGTTACTCCTTAAGGACTTAAGATTTCTGTTGGGCGTGGAATCTCTGCCAAATGGAGAGTTTAGCGAGTTCATAATACAATTCTGAGAGAGGATGTTGATTGCTACTGGCAATGAGTCAGTTGAATCAATAATGTACATAGTACTAAAAGCGAAAGGTACAACATTGATTGAACAACTTCGATTGAACAACATCGATTGAGCACAAGGTGTTAATACAAATATCGTCCTAAAAACGTTATTTATATTATACGATCTTTGCTATATTTTGTTAATGACAATTATAAACTTCATCTTAAGCAAAGCATAAATATAAGTTAAAGTCTTTTACATTTATAGTAATAAGCTTTTAAAACTCATCATAACATGCTACATTCATCACTAGAATATACATAGGACATACATATATACATTTACATGTTTACAATTATATTCTAAAAATAGAAATATAAACATGACAACATGGCATACATCATATTGAGATCTTTAGATATCTTGAAAGATTTAGTTAATATCATGGAAAGATCTTCAAGCAAAGAATTGGATTTGGTAATATCTTGGCAAGATTTGGAAAGATTTTGGGAGATTTGCTGTCAGGCTCTGGCGGAACCAAATGGCATAAGGGACGGACCCCAGGATTTGGGTCCGCCAAATCCGCGGACTGTTTGATCAGTTTGCCTATAAATAGCAAGCTGATCATTCATGTTCACTCATCACTCATATAGCATAAACTACATTATACATTCTTTATTACATTACTAACTCATTCATTCATTCATTTCACTTGTAGTGATCTTTCTTTTGTAGCAAAGAAATCAAGCATCACAAGCTTCAATATACTGTTGCAAGACTTGTTAGCTTAGATACTGTGTGATTTTGTAGTTTATCACACATCATTGTTATACCAAACATTCAGTAGTGATCGGTTAGTGTTTTAGTCCTCAAAACACATAAAGTGTCGGGAGTGGTTGTAACCTTGTAAAAGAACTCGGTATCTAGCTTAGTACCGAAAAAAGTGTAAGCGACGTTAGGTTGGTTCTACCTCGAACTAGAACTCGGTATTTAGCTTTGTATCGGATAAAGTGTAAGCGACGTGTATAAAGGTTTTCTCTGCCGAGAAGGGAGCTTGTTTCTTAGTGAAGAAAAACTCTCGAGTTAGAGGCTCGAGGAGTGAAATAGGGCAAGGAAGAGAGTCCTTGTAGACCGAACCACTATAAACATCCGTGTTGTGGTTTGATTGTTTCTTTCCTTACTTACTTTATTTATATTGTTTGATTATTTGCATTAAGTTGAAATCACGTTAAGTATTCAAAGCAAATTAATTTTAAAAATGGTAAAAACTATTCAACCCCCCTTCTAGTTTTCCACAATTGGCATCAGAGCTACGTTACTCAAGACTTTCAAAATATATTGTATTTTAAAACTTGAAACGATCAATGTATTTTGAAAACTACAAAGAAGGGCAATCTATGCAAAGACCACCACTATTTGAAGCAAATAGTTTTATATATTAAGAAAAACCGCTTTGAAACTTATGTGAAGTCAAAGGATATAGATCTATGGTACATTATTATAGAAGGTGACCATAAGACCATAATTAAAGATATATCAAGTGGTTGGGATGAGGATATTTCTCTTACTCGTCACAGTGATGAGCAAAAGAAATTAATTGCCAAAAATAATGAAGCTAAAATGATGCTTTATAATGCTTTACCTAGGAAAGAATATGAAAGAGTCTTTATGTGTAAAATCGCTAAAGATATTTGGCAATCCTTAATTATCACTCATCAAGGGAACTTACAAGTAAAGGATAACAAAATTGATCTTCTTGTTCAACAATATGAACAATTTTTTATCCCTGAAGATGAGACAATTGATAGTGCATTTGCTAGGTTTAATACTATTATTACTTCTCTTAAAGCACTTGACGATTCTTTTTCTAGTAAGAACTTTGTCAGGAAATTTCTTTGAGCACTTTATCCGAAGTGGAGAGCTAAGGTGACGGCCATTGAAAAATCCAAGGATCTTTCAAGCATGCCACTTGACGAGCTCATAGGAAATCTCAAAGTTCATGAGATGGTGATGGAAAAAGATTCAGAGATAGTCAAAGGCAAAAAGGAAAAGATCAAGTCCATTGCCTTAAAAGCTAGGGTAGAGTCAAGTGATGATGAAGAGTCTAGTTCAGGTAGCGAAGACGAAGAGTATGCCATGGCCATAAGAGATTTCAAGAAGTTCTTCAGAAGACAAGGAAAGTTTGTTAGACAACCTCGAGAAGAAAAGAAATCCTTCCGGAAAGACCGTGATGATAAGAAATGAAAAATAGATAGGAAGTGTTTTAGGTGCGGGGATACAAGTCATCTAATAGGAGATTGTCCGAAGCCACCCAAGAACAAGACTCAAAGAGCCTTTGTTAGTGGTACTTGGAGTGATAGTGAAGATGATGACGAAGAGCCCAAGAATGACGAAGTTGCTCTTATGGCTCATGACTCTAATGAGGTACAATCTAACTCATCTTACTCCTCTATTGATGATGACACCTTAGAAATAGAATATAACAAACTATGTAAAATTACTCTAAAAATCATAAACAAAAATAAGTTTCTAAAAAGCAAAAAGGAATTTTTAGAAAACGAAGTTTATTTGTTAAAAGAAAAAGCTTTACGATTAGAAATGGGTAAAACCATTAAAGAAACATGTGTTTCATGTCAAGAACTTAAACTAGAATTAGAAACACTTAAGACCACACAAGAAGAACTCATCAAACAAAATTCTAAATTTAAAAGGTTTGATAAAAATATCAGTTGTATAGATGATCTAATGAAAGTTCAAAAGTTGCCTCATGATAAAACTAGATTAGGCTTTATGAAACTAGGAGACTTAAGTAGCTTTAAGAAACAAACAGTGAAAGTACAAGAAACTGTTCCAACAAGTACAGACACCCACGGATCCTATGGAACCAAAAATTTGGTTCCGCTAGTAGTGGAAATTGGTTCCGCGGGTACTGTTGCTGAACAGAAGGATTACACTTCAGCTCGTACTGAATTTGTTAAGGTCACAAGAAAACCTAGCACTAGTACAACTGTTAACAAACAAAAACCAGCAGTTACTATAGGAATAGGACAAGTTAAAAATGAGTTTAGGACTAAAACAGTTCAACAAAGACCTAGGACGACTATTCCCAAACGCCCCTTTCCAAAGAGTAATTACAACTCACGGCATCATTATCAAAATAGTTGGAATCCAAACTTACCTAGAAGTTATCAAGGTCCCAACTACATTCCATGGAACCCATATCCACCATTTTCATACATGAATCAAGATAATAGAATGTTTAACCTAAATGGACCCATGAGATATTGGGGACCAAACGCTTGAATTTTTCTTTAACTTAGGTATGCTTGAAAGTTGGGTTAGAACCGGACGAGTGGATAAAAGATAGCAGGTGTTCAAGGCACATGACGGGAAACAAAAGCCTTTTCTCAACCTACCAAGTGTATGACGGAGGTAATGTTACGTTTGGTAGTAAGCTTAAAAGTAAAATCATCTGAAAAGGTACAATCTCTCATGACTCTCTCACTATTGATGATGTTTCTCATGTAGATAACTTAGGTTTTAACTTGCTTAGTATTAGTCAATTATGCCGTAAAAAGTATGACGTCCTTTTCAGTGAAAACGGAAGTAAAATACTTAAAAATGGCATAACCGTAGAAAAAGGTGTTTTAAAGAATAACGTTTACGTTATGAAATTATACAAAATATCTAAAGACAAACTTTGTCTCACCTCCTTAGACGACAACTCAACTCTGTGGCATAGACGCTTAGGCCACGCTAATATGAGACTCATCCAATCTCTATCATCTAAGGAACTCGTTAGGAACCTACCCAAGTTGAAATACGACCAACACTTTTGTGATTCTTGCAAAATTGGGAAAAAAGTTCATAATAGCCATAAGGCTAAAAACATGGTGTCTACATCTAGGTGTTTAGAACTATTGCATATGGATTTGTTTGGTCCATCCGCTATACAAAGTTATGGAGGAAACTTCTACACTTTGGTAATAGTAGATGATTATTCTAGGTATACTTGGACTAAGTTTTTGAAAACTAAAAATGAAGCATTTGATAAATTTGAAATTCAAAGTAAGAAAATTCAAAATCAAATAGGAAATAGCATTGTGTCAATCAGAACCGACCACATTCGTGAATTTGATAACGAAACACAATTTGGAGCTTTTTGTGATACTAATGGCATAACACATAATTTCTTGGCTCCTCGAACTCGTCAATCAAATGGTGTAGTAGAACATAAGAATAGAACACTTCAAGAAATGAGTCGAACAATGCTAAATGAACAAAATATACCATAAAAGTATTGGTGCAACGCCGTTGACACATACACATACATCTTAAATAGAGTCCTAATAAGACCATTTTTGAATAAAACACCATACGAACTTTATAGAGGCAAAAAGCCTACTTTAGGATATTTTAGAGTTTTTGGAGGCAAGTGCTTCATTTTAAACACTAAGGATTATCTCACCAAGTTTGACCCAAAGTCTTATGAAGGTGTATTCCTTGGATACTCACAAAATAGTAAAGCATATATCGTCTTGAACAAAGAAACCTCAAGAGTCGAGGAATCGTTGAACGTAACATTCGACGAAAGTCCACCTCCCTCTAAGACATCACCTTTGATAGATGATGACTTAGTTGAAAGTCAAATGGTTGAAAATCATGAAAATCTAGATAATGATAAAGAAGATGAACATTTAAATAAGGAAATAGTCAATATCAAAGAATCTAGAAGTCATCCATTAGATAACGTCATAGGAGAAATTAATGAAAGAACCTTAAGATCAAGAGTTCAAAATCAAAGAAATTTCTTTTGTTTCATTTCAACAATTGAGCCCAAAAATATAAATGAGGCCATAAAAGATGAATCTTGGGTTATAGCAATGCAAGAAGAACTAAACCAATTTGTTAGAAATGATGTTCGGACATTAGTCCCTCAACCTAAATGTCAAACCATAATTGGAACAAAATGGGTGTTTAGAAATAAAATGGATGAAAATCGCGTAGTGTCTAGAAACAAAGCTAGGCTAGTAGCTCAAGGCTACAATCAACAAGAAGGTATAGACTACGATGAAACATTTGCACCGGTAGCTAGGCTCGAGTCAATTAGAATACTACTTGCATATGCATGTGCACATGACTTCAAACTTTTTCAAATGGATGTCAAAAGTGCATTTCTTAATGGTTTTATTAATGAGGAAGTGTACGTAGCACAACCTCCCGGCTTTGCCGATTTTGAAAAACCAAATCATGTCTACAAACTTAAAAAAGCTTTATACGGACTTAAGCAAGCACCAAAAGCATGGTATGATCGACTTAAGACCTTCCTAGTTGAACATAAGTATACCATGGGCCTAGTAGACAACACTCTTTTCACTAAGAAAAAGGGATCACATATAATCATAGTTCAAATATATGTGGATGACATCATATTCGGATCAACTTGTCAAGAGTTATGCGCTGAGTATGATGGGAGAACTAAACTTTTTCTTAGGACTCCAAATAAAACAATTAGAAGATGGGATATTCTTCAACCAATCTAAGTACATCAAAGATATGCTTAAGAAATTTGGTCTTGAAGATTCCAAACCCATGAAAACACCCATGTCTTCCGAAACCAAACTCACTAAGGATGACGAAAGTGAATCCGTAGATAGCACTAAATATAGAGGAATGATTGGTAGTTTACTCTATCTCACGGCTAGTAGACCAGATATCATGTTTAGTGTTTGTCTATGTGCTCGCTTTCAAGAAGATACTAAAACTTCACATCTTGAAGCCGTCAAACGAATATTTAGATATATTAAAGGTACTACACATTTAGGATTATGGTATCCCAAAGGAACGGGTGTCGAAACCATAGTGTATGCCGACTCAGACCATGCCGGTGACTATGTCGATAGAAAAAGTACAAGTGGTATTTGTACTTTTGTTGGGCATTGTCTCACCTCATGGTTTGCTAAGAAACAAACGGCCCTAGCAATATCAACAACTGAAGCCGAGTACGTGTCAGCAGGAAAAGCTTGCCAACAAGCTCTCTGGATGAAACAAGCTCTCATCGACTACGGAATTCAACTCAATGACGTTCCTATTCTTTGCGACAATAGAGGAGCTATCGACCTTAGAAAGAATCCAGTTCAACACGCTGGAACCAAACACATAGAAATTCGTCACCACTTTCTTCGTGATAATGTTCAAAAAGGAAACATCACAATCGAGAAAGTTTCCTCAGAGGATAACATTGCTGATATTCTCACAAAACCTCTTAAGAGACAGCCATTTAACCTTCTTAGACTTAGTTTAGGATTAATGGAACCAAATGTGTAGTTAAAACCTTAGCTTAACCAAACACGTCAAAAACAACTAACTGTGAAAAGGTTCCCACGGAACCAATCGACAACAAGGATGGAACCCACTTTTTGGTTCCGCCAAATCTGTGGGTTCCTGAGATTGTTTTTATTATATTAGACAAACACCCTCTTCTCACATTTCCCAAAAACATACAAGAACACAAAACTCGACCCATAGCACCCCATTCTCAGAATTTAGGTCATCCCCTTCAACAAACTTGTGCTTTAATCCAAATTGTAAGTATCCTAACTATATCTACATTCCTGATCTGAGTCTAGGATTTCTATTTCTTGTACAAAATCAAAACTTGGGGTTTATGCATATTTCTTGTACAAAATCAAAACTTGGGGTTTATGCATATTTTTTGTAAAATCATGAAGCATATTCATTGAATTACATAACAAATCATGTTTTCCATAGTTAGGAATTGCATCTCATAAGGCATTATCACAATTCATCAAAAACCCCATGTCAAATTCTTGCAAAAATCTTCTCACGATTAGGAAAAATGATTTTTGCACATTGTTTATACAAATAAAAACATTATGTTTTAAACATCATTTGCATAATGTCTCTTGAATGCTAAAGGGAATACATAACTAATATGTATTTTCGGGTACATTCAATTGAAGCTATATTGAATTATGAGTGTTTGGGTTATCTCTCATTTTGTTACAAAATTTACAAAACAAAATTTTCATGCATTAAAAGGAGTCGAGATAACTACACCTCCACATTGTCCCCATATAGGCACACACTAGAACTTTATATACGTATTCTCGTTAGTTTTAACTAAACTATGTAATTTTCATGTCTAGGATAACATCATGCCTCCCACAACATACTACGACCACAAAGACACCCTAAACTGCTTCCCTAAGCACCATAAAACCAAAGGATTCTCAAACGACAAAGTTAAGATATTTAAGGCCTTAGAAAAGAGGTACGTACACGAGGGTAGAACCATAGACCCATCATTTTTAGAACAAACCAATATCTGACAACAACTAGCTGCCATCAACTTTGATTGTCTTTTGGACATAGATGAACCTATAGTCCCTAGATTTGTGCTAGAATTCTATGCTAGTGTCGTTCTTAGTTCCAATCTATGGTCTTATAAGCATCCATTTCAAAGTCAACCAACACGAATTCACCATCCCTTTGAACCAATTCGCGAAAGTCTTAGGAATTCTGGGTGTATGCACTTGTCTTTACACCAACAAGGGTCATTGTTAATCCTCGATTCTATTGTTGATCGTATGCCTCTATATGACACATCATTGACTCCCAAAGAGACTATCCGTGATCTTCTCTTTGTCCCTAGGAACACCCACACTAGGACCAACCGACAAGGTCGTCAAGTAGATCAAGACCCGTTTGACATGGAGCTAAACGAGCTTAGACCTCAATTCAAGAAGTTGGAAGAAATTCTTAGGGAAAACGTTTTATGCACCATAGGAAATAGGGATCATCTCAATGCTAGTCTTTGTTATATGCTCTATTGTGTGTCCACCCATCAACCCTTCAACCTAGCTTACTATGTCGCCAAGAGAATGGCCGATATTCCGGTGTTAGGAACCACCGCCATGCCTTACAGGATGCTTCTCACCCGTCTCTATAGAGCATTTGCACCCATTCCTCCTAACGCTATAGGTTTCCTCCCAGACAACTCTCTCATTCCCCATACTTTTGTACCCCTAAGTGACCATAGAGTAGCTGTGTCAAAATGAAAACGCGCTCATCCTCCAACCTCATCATCATCATCATCCATAAGTGAGGATGATGGTCTGCCTAATTCTAGGATTCCTCCTCCCGAATATTTGAGCCAACTTCCACCTATTGAGAACCAATCTGAGGAATTCAAACAAACAAGAGGAATGATGTAGAACATTGGGTGTTGAATAATGAAACTCAACAAGAAAATCGACAAGCAGTGAGGGAATAGGGAGTGTTTGGTACAAACAATTTAAAATAATGATGTGTTGAATTGTTATGTTTTTAGGATATTATCTTGTTGTTAAACATCTATGTGAACTAACTTGACAATGCAGGACGATAAAACTTGATGTTATCAATTTTCCGTGTTTAAGCCACGTTTGGCTTAACTTCCATATATGGTAAGTTCAAAATCGTCCGTTCGATCTATATGTTACCATGTGTTAGAACCTGTGTTTTTGTTTTTATTCAACCATAACTAATTAATTACATATGATTTAGGATAATTTTCAGGATTTCAACGGGTTTCGAGTACTTAGAATTCCGCTCTATAAAGATTTTTCGATCGGCGAATATGGCGGAACCAAAATTTGGGTTCCGTCTGTTGAAATTTTTGGCTCTGCCAAAATAAGCCCCACGGATTCCGCGGAACCAAAAACAGGGGTCCACCTTTGTTATCGTTTGGCTCCGCGGATCAACAATCATATTTTTAAATTTTTAGTTCAATCCCGCACTTTAGATCATTGATTCTTGAATTAGGACTCCTTTACTGATACTTCATCACATTAGGATCAACTTAGCAACATTAGACAAATAGGAACACAATTTCCCACCAAAATTTAAAAATTCAAATTTCCACTCAAGTTACCTTTCTGTAACAGGCAAGGAACCCTCAAATTGGTTCCTTGCAATCCGTGAATCAATCACATTACTAGATTTCCACTCACCCTTTGCATTTACTGCATATCTTACTCAACACCATCTCTATGGATTGACTTTGATGATATGACAAACTTCTTTTCTTGTTCCAAGTCATTGGGAACCAACATCTTTTTATGAATCAACATCCAAACACACTCTTCCATAAACCTTAGAGCCTATAAATTAGAAGCTTTAGATGATCACTATTCACACCTTCACCATCATTTCTAAGCAATATCTCTGCATTTCTAAAACAACCTTCTTCCTCACAATGTCTAAATCAAACAACTCCTCAACATCCAGACCACTCAGAAGGACAACAAGAATAAGTGTCAGACCATGTTGTTTCATAAATCCTAACTCAACTCCAACACCACCTCATATCATCGTCACCACTTCACCACCTACCATAACACCCGTGACTACCACACCACCACCCGCACCATCTCAACTGACGAAATCACCATCACCTCCTCATTCACCCAACCTTCAACCCATTGATTTATTTGCTACACTCCAAGCCATTGATGAGTCAATGTGGATCAACCAACCACAAACTCAAGGCGAAGTTAATGAGGAACTTCATCCTCTCTACACCTCTTCAAACATTATGGATTCCCACCTAAGTGATGCAAAGGATTTGCAATCCACATTGCTTGCCTCCACCATGTCTCCACCAAGTCAAAATACACAATGAAATGCGGTTCATTTTGAACCAAATCCTAGAGCGCCTTAATGCTCTTTCCTATCCTCCGCAATAGACGCTAGGATCTTCTCTATTGTTTTTCTTTTATAGGACTTTTAGGACCTCTATTTTAGGTTATTTTTCATTTTATTTTGTAACATCTTAATTTGTGACTTTGGTCACAAGTAATTTTCAAATGAAGGATGTTGTGTTAATGCTTGTGTGTGATCACTTAATTTGCATTATCTTGGTTGGATTGAACTACTAACATTTGCATCATATATGGTTGGTTTGAAGTATTGACTTTTGTGCTTGGTTTGAACAATTACACTTAGTTGACTTTTTTAGTCAAACGGGTTGAACTACTACTCTTGGTTAAACCTTTGTACTCATGCATCAGTCTACTTGGTTAAGTTTATACAACTAACCTTTGTTTTGTAGCATTTGTCATCCTTGGATCATATACGTTGGTACCCTAGCAACGGAGAGTATTGATCAAGGGGGAGCATATCATGTACTAATCCTTGTTTTGTAACACTCATAATCCTTGCATCATATACGTTGGCACCCTAGCAAAGGGGAGTATTGATCAAAAGGGAGAATTACATACACTAACTATTGTTTTTGTAGGATCATTCACGCATCATAAACTTGGCACTCCAATTCGAGGGAGTATTATACAAGGGGGGAGCTATTAAGTTCTCAAAATCCATGCATCATACTTGGTACTCCAATTTAGGGGGAGTAATCACCAAGAGCCATTCACCACATTCCGCTATGCATTTCCTCTTTTTGTTTTGACAAAAAGGGGGAGATTAGATTAAACTAAGACATCATACATTTCATACATGTTTTATGCCAAAATTGATTTCAAAACTTGCATAAAACTAGTTCAATCTATATTTTTAAAAGACTTGCAATTTATTTATTTTATTGCTTGAAAATAAACTTTATGTTTTGTCATTAACAAAAAGGGGGAGATTGTTAATACAAATATCGTTCTAAAAACGTTATTTATATTTTACGATATTTGCTATATTTTGTTAATGAAAATTATAAACTTTATCTTTAGCAGAGCATAAATATAAGTTAAAGTCTTTTACATTTATAGTAATAAGCTTTTAAAACTCATCATAACATGCTACATTCTTTTCCGACACACCTCCACTGTTTTGACCATATCTTGAGCATATGAACTCGGATTTACTTTATTCAAGCGGCCACGCGAAGAGGAAAGAAAAATCTACAAATTTGTATTGGAAAATTCATGGTTAAACAGTAGCATCTCAGCCGTGTGGCTTGATCTCAGCAGGGGACGGCTGAAAGCATTTTTATGCTTCAATGTTGCATTTATGAGTGAAATTAAGTCCCCAACTCTTCAAGTCCATCCATTAACTACTTGTGGCTGTATTTTATATCACCTTAATGACCCTTAGTGCCCAAGTATTTCATTTATTTGGACAAGTTCATTAACAAGCATAAATACACCACTTTTGGCTATCATTTAGAGATCATCATCTACACCATCTACAACCAATTCTCTCTACACTTGGAGGATTCTCTCCTACCACTCCCCACCCATTTCTAGAAGTGTTGGGGAGTTAGTTTGGTCTACATTCGCAGGACATATGACTTGATCATCCTTACAACATAAGGCTTGATTATAGTTCACACCAATTAAACACCACATACATCACCAACAATCCTTATTACCAAACACCCCTAAGTTATATACTCACAATATGAGGTCGATTTCTAGGAAGGTTTAGGGATGGATGATTTGTATTTTGGTAGTTTCGTTTGGTTGGAATTGTAGCACTTGATGCTTTGACTCTAATGTTTGGTATGTTTCTATTAAATTCAATCATATTAATGTCTTTGCTTATGTTGATCATGAGAATTCCTTTATGTGTTGTGTTAAATGTTTGATTACAATTATCTCTTTATGCTTGTTTGGTTATTATGAGAACTTGTGATAAAAGGATGTTTGGATATAATTAGTGTTTGTTTGGATTATAATGAAAGACATCATATTTGGTTAAATTGGAACTTGTCATTGTTTATTGTTTTGGTTGATCATTGTTGAGTTTAGAGGCCGAAAGGATTCCCAATAGTGATTAGTTTCAATTCATTAGTCGACGAATGTTTTGATCTTGTACTTTTTGACGATTGTGCAAGTGAATTAATAAACATAACAAGTGAAAGTTTAAATTAGATTATAGGTCGAAAGGAGTCTTTTGAATATGTGTTCTCATTATCTTTCAAGTAAATGGAACTTCAAAAATTAATGACATCAAATTCTATGGGTCGAAAGGATTCTTTATTTGTTTTTGGTTTAGGCGTGAGTCTTATGATATGACCAATTGATTAAGGTTTATGTATATTTGATTTATAAAACACTAGACTATTATAATTGGTTCTATAGGCCGAAAGGATTACCAATGATAATATGTTTTCCAAACTAAACATCCTAATATCCTTGTGATCATTTGTCCATACAAGTATGTTCTATGTATGCTTACATCATGCTTTTATAATTGCTTTTCTTGGTGGTTTGATCCGTGACAATCATAACCATCAACTTGTTACTTGCTTAAACAATCAAACAACATTTGAGTACAACCAATTCTCTTGGGACGACCTTGACTTACCAATCCTCTTGCTACACACGGACGAGTATAATTACTCGTATGTGTTCCTAGTTAACCGGTAATTCTTGTATTATAAATTTAAAGCTTGTTGGAGAGCATCAAGTTTTTGGCGCCGCTGCTGGGGACTTGTTTTACACTTGTTTGTTCGTTTTATTGTCCTCTTGATTAATATATTGTTTGTTTGCTTGCATGATAATTTCGGCATCGTCACCATCAAGTTTTTGGCGCCGCTGCCAGGGATTTGCGTTTGTATTCATATGTTTGTTTGTTGTTGAAATTACTTGTTTGTTCATTTGCTTGATATATTGAATTGATTGCTTGTTTGTTCGTTTTATTGTTGAATTGAATTGATTTCTTGTTTACTAATTTGTTCGAATGCTATATTGCTCTTGCTCATGAATGATTGTTTCTTTGCTCTTGTTTGATTGCTCTTGCTTGCTTGCTAGTTTCCTCATGATAATTGCTTAATTGCCTCCCTTGCGTTTAGTTTCAAAAATCACTTAATTCCCATCTTTTGCTTAATGATTTGGGCATCAAAATCAAGTGTTTTGGTGTTGGGATTTGGTTTCATGTGCTCTAAAAATGCTCATTCAAATTTTTGCTTTCAAAGTTTGTGCTCGAATTGCTTGCGAAAAAAACCACCAATTGTGTTTGTCTTAATTTTCTTAATTGTTTTTAGTGATTAATAGTGTTTTCATATTTGTTTAGAGTAGTAGAATATGTTCTTTTGTGTTTAACTTTATTTTTAAGTTTAATAAAAGTTTAAAAGTTTAAACATGTTTGCTTAAAAAAAATAATAATAAAAAAATAAAAATAAAAAAATTTGCAAACCGCCTTTTCGCTAGCTTCTGTGAAGAACCACAAAGGCCCAACCGCCGGTTCAAGTTTGAGCCGCGGCGGCTGAACCTTTCTGTGAAACACCAAAAACCAAACCGGCCAGTTCGGGTTTGAGCCGGACCGGTTGGTTACTTTCTGTGAAACAAAACCGAACCGAACCGCCAAAAGCTGTCGAAAAAAAAAAGTTTGCGTTTTCCTTATTTTGCTCATTTTACTTTCGATATGTTTAAACTTTAAACTTAAATTTTGTGTTTGCATTTTAAAATCTTGTTAATTTAGTACGTCGTAAATAAATAAGTACTTGTTTTTCTAAAATAAATAAATAATGTTTCGAACTTTGTGGGTATATTCACTGGAAACCCTCACGAGACTTCACTCGTCCACTCGGGCCACCGAGGGGTTTAAAAAGCTTATTGCATACGCTAAATGCAATCGTGATGCCTACGAAAGTGAGTTTTAGGATTTTACGTGTTTTTTGTAGTTTAGTTTCTTTTCGCAGATTTAATAAGCTCTTTGAGAATGGCTTGGTTGGATTGTATCTTACACTCTTGATTGGACATGTTTGGTTGGAAGAGAAATCGATTGATCTCGCATGCTTAACATCTTATCATATGGAGTTCGATCGCGATTTCTTAAGCCCGTGATGTTTCGTTTCTCTCGGTCTTTTCGTATCTTATTTTTTTCCTATTTTACATGCTTTGTAGTTTTTTTTTTTTTTTTTTTTTTTTTTTTACATTGAGTATAATGCGTAACTTAAGTGTGGGGGGAAACTAAAATAGGAAAAATGAAACTAATTTTAAATTTTCATATTTTTGGGCCAATTTTTAAAATTTTGTATACTTGTTTGCCCTTATCTTCTAGTTGTTTTCGCGCATATAGGTTAATATATTAGAATAACTAGATCATCCCACTGGTGAATACGGTAAATTTTGAAAAATTCGAGATGTATCCGGATTGACATTGCAATCCATTTTTAGGATCGATAACATTTGCTAGCGCATTTATAGCCCATTACCATTAAATATGTGAGGATTTGAGCCTATTTCATATAGCATATATCTTTTATGCTTGAATCTTTTTGCTATGAGTGTGCCGGTGATTTTATTTATTCTAGAACTTGTGCTTGTAAATTATTACCAGACCGCAGTGAGATCACCTCGTGTGATATAAGTGTATTCGTGTGACAAAGAGGCACCCTTAGGAATTAAACCAAATGGCCTTCATTTTACATCTAATGATATATTAGCTAGCCACATCGGTTAGTTAACTACCCATATGGACCCATTTGTAGCGCTCATTTTTAGCGCTAGATACCCTTAGTACACCCTTTGAACCATTCTTTTCTTTTGTTACATCCAGAAAAATAAAAAAAGATTTTACACTTTAAACCTTAGCCTACCCCCTTGTCAAAGTCTAAACGGTGGGTTGCTAGTTGCTTGGTATGTTGGATTGTTTTTTATGATTAATAGTTAGTCACACTTTGTCTTTCGTGTGTGTCATTCCGACAAAGATGAAGATTGATCACCTTTATGTTTTGCATTTTTGTGGTGTATGCTTATACGAAGTGTGGGGTGATGTGATGTACAAGGAAAAAATGTAAAAAGAAAAAAAAAAAAAAAAAAAAAAAAAAAAAAAAGATGAAAAAAAAATGAATAAGTCATTGAAAAAATAATATATATAAAAATATATATATATGTGATGACAATTATAGCTAATGTGTTATATTATTATTATGAAGATGAAGGAAGATAAAGTATGTTTGAGATATCGATTAGCCAATGCGCTAAGACGTGATATACATATATATTTAGTGATCGATATGTGAAGAGGAGAATATTGTAACTATAATCATTTACGGGTTTGTGGTTTATTCGTGACTAGCAACATGGGACTTAGACTTAACTTTATTTTTATTTTTTATTTTTTTTAAAACCAATTTCATAAATATTCCCATGCTTTATCTATACCCCTTATTAACCCGAAGCCTAAACGTTACTACCCGAATAAAAGTCCTCTTTAGATGTTTACACTTTGTGCTTACGCCACGTTGGTGGAGTTTTGTTTCTTGTACAAGCCTATGGTAATAAACGGATCATGACTGAGCAATATGAGTGTGATTTTCTTATATACTCCATCACCAAAAATATATGAGTGTTGAGTGAATTATACTTTCATTCCTTTTCGTGAGGTGCTTAGCCATGTTATCAAGTGAGAGAATCAATAGGGTATTGTCAAACATCTCGGTTTTTCACCATTAAAGCTTAAAAAGATGAATCGTATCTCGTACTTGTACTTGGTAGATTTGCATCATATTTTTATTAATCATTTTTCATACACCATGTGGGATATATTTTTCTTAATTTCGAGATTTGCTTGAGGGCAAGCAAACCCTTAAGTGTGGGGGAGTATTCGCTCATTTATTAAAAAAAAAAAAAAAAAATAAAAAAAAAATAATAATAAAAGATTTTACAATATTTTCTAATTTTTCATAAATTTTTAAATTTTTCTTTTCATTTTTTCATTTAGATATGCATTTTAATTTTTCTTTTCTTAGATTTGCTTGAGGGCAAGCAAAGTTTAAGTAAGGGGGATTTGATAACGCTCATTTTGTACATATTTTAGTCGCGTTATTCGTATGTTTGTGCATGTTCTTTGGTTATATTTGTGAACATTTTACGCTTAAAAGGTACAAAAGATGTATTCAGGTTCAGGTACAACTAAGTCAAAGAAAATAAAGGAAAAGGTGAAGAAACGATCAATAAACAATGAGTTATGCATGTACGAAGAATTCCCGACAAATGCAAGTCTCGTGAAGTATATTTGAGAAAGTTAAAGTCATGAAGTTGTAACTCCAAAGACTCAAGAATAAAGCACATGACGGAAAACGAGAAGTGAAATGAAGAAAAGAAGCTAAATCGAAGAATCTTTGAAGTCTAGTTCTTTTCCCACACACCTCCACTGTTTTGACCATATCTTAAGCATACGAACTCGGATTTACTTTATTCAAGCGGCCACGCGAAGAGGAAAGAAAAATATACAAATTTGGCTTAGAAAATTCATGGTTAAACAGTAGCATCTCAGTCGTGTGGCTTGATCTCAGCAGGGGATGGCTGGAAGCATTTTTATGCTTCAATGTTGCATTTATGAGTGGAATTAAGTCTCCAACTATTCAAGTCCATCCATTAACAACTTGTGGATGTATTTCATATCATCTTAATGACCCTTAGTGCCCAAGTATTTCATTTATTTGGTCAAGTTCATTAACAAGCATAAATACACCACTTTTGGCTATCATTTAGAGATCATCATCTACACCATCTACAACCAATTCTCTCTAGACTTGGAGGATTCTCTCCTACCACTCCCCACCCATTTCTAGAGGTGTTGGGGAGTTGGTTTGGTCTACATTCGCAGGACATATGACTTGATCATCCTTACAACATAAGGCTTGATTATAGTTCACACCAATTAAACACCACATACATCACCAACAATCCTTATTACCAAACACCCCTAAGTCATATACTCACAACATGAGGTCGATTTCCAGGAAGGTTTAGGGATGGATGATTTGTATTTTGGTAGTTTCTTTTGGTTGGAATCACATGGTTGGAATTGTAGCACTTGATGCTTTGACTCTAATGTTTGGTATTGTTTCTATTAAATTCAATCATATTAATGTCTTTGCTTATGTTGATCATGAGAATTCCTTTGTGTGTTGTGTTACATGTTTGATTACAATTATCTCTTTATGCTTGTTTGGTTAGTATGAGAACTTGTGATAAAAGGATGTTTTGATATAATTAGTGTTTGTTTGGATTATAATGAAAGACATCATATTTGGTTAAATTGGAACTTGTCATTGTTTATTGTTTTGGTTGATCATTGTTGAGTTTAGAGGCCGAAAGGATTCTCAATAGTGATTAGTTTCAATTCATTAGTCGACGAATGTTTTGATCTTGTACTTTGTGACGATTGTGCAAGTGAATTAATAAACATAACAAGTGAAAGTTTAAATTAGATTATAGGTCGAAAGGAGTCTTTTGAATATGTGTTCTCATCATCTTTCAAGTAAATGGAACTTCACAAATTAATGACATCAAAGTCTTTGGGTCGAAAGGATTCTTTGTTTGTTGTTGGTTTAGGCGTGAGTCTTATGATATGACCAATTGATTAAGGCTTATGTATATTTGATTTATAAAACACTAGACTATTATAATTGGTTCTATAGGCCGAAAGGATTACCAATGATAATATGTTTTCCAAACTAAGCATCCTAATATCCTTGAGATCATTTGTCCATACAAGTATGTTCTTTGTGTGCTTACATCATGCTTTTATAATTGTTTTTCTTGGTGGTTTGATCCGTGACAATCATAACCATCAACTTGTTACTTGCTTAAACAATCAAACAACATTTGAATACAACCAAGTCTCTTGGGACGACCTTGACTTACCAATCCTCTTGCTACACCCGGACGAGTATACTTGCTCGTATGTGTTCCTAGTTAACCGGTAATTCTTGTATTATAAATTTAAAGCTTGCTGGAGCGCATCACTAACCCATTCATTCATTCATTTCATTTATAGTGATCTTTCTTTTGTAGCAAAGAGATGAAGCATCACAAGCTTCAACATTACTGTTGCAAGACTTGCTAGTTTAGATACTGTGTGATTTTGTAGTTTATCACACATCATTGTTATACCAAATATTCAGTAGTGATCGTTTAGTGTTTTAGTCCTCAAAACACATAAAGTGTCGGGAGTGGTTGTACCCTTGTAAATGAACTCGGTATCTAGCTTAGTACCAAAAAAAGTGTAAGCGACGTTAGGTTGGTTCTACCTCGAACTAGAACTCGGTATTTAGCTTTGTACCGGATAAAGTGTAAGCGACGTGTATAAAGGTTTTCAACGCCGAGAATGGAGCTTGTTTCTTAGTGAAGAAAAACTCTCGAGTTAGAGGCTCGAGGAGTGAAGTAGGGCAAGGAAGAGAGTCCTTGTAGACCGAACCACTATAAACATCCGTGTTGTGGTTTGATTGTTTCTTTCCTTACTTACTTTATTTATATTGCTTGATTATTTGCATTAAGTTGAAATCACGTTAAGTATTCAAAGAAAATTAATTTTAAAAACTGTAAAAACTATTCAACCCCCCTTCTAGTTTTTCACACAAGGCTTAGGGTAGAGGCGACTGTAACAAGACCACAACAAAACAAGGCCGAATGACAAATCCAAATCTGGAATGAGGTCCAAATCACAAAATCCAGCAATCCAAATTCAAACATAGCCAAAACCAAATCTAACATAACCAAAACCAAATCCAAACATAGCCAAAATCAAATCCAAACGTACCCAAAATCAATTCCAAACACTCCAAATAGCTCAAATGGGATATTTAAAATCTCAAAGAGTTACAACTAAGCAACTCGGATTCAAACGGTGCCAATCAGGTCTAGCCCAACCCGGTGCAAACTACGATAGACGGAGACAAATAGGAATTTCATATAAATGGAGAAGTATTACGGTTCATGAGGTGTTGTGATGCCAGTGTGTCGTTATAACACCCCCTAAATTATAAGTTAACAACGGAAGACTAATCGGGGTATTACGGGGAGGATCTTTGTCACAATCATAGAAAATGGCTCAAAAGAGGCGTTTTGAAAGTATTTGTCATTCAAATAATAGTTGAGTTACAAAAGTGAAAATATCATAGTTGAAACATCCCATAAAAGGGTGTAGTAGTTTGAAAATGAATGACATAATTTATTTTACTCCACATAAAAACCTTTGGTTTAATGGTCACTCTGTGCCTTGTCTGCTCCGCTAATTACCTGAGATAGACATGCTAAAAGTCAACAAATTTTTTGAGTGAAATCATAGAGTTTGTAGTAATAATGAGTTTGGAACACAAGTTGTGATTGCCTGTGTATTACAATCATGTTTGAAATGATGATATTGCAGTTGTGTATATTGCCCTAAGTCTCATGACACGCAAACGTTAACACTGTAGTAACCGGTGTGGGGCCCTCGTGTAATTGGTGTTTTGCCATTGCCTATTTCCTTCAAGTATAGTGCATTGCGACTAATCCGACTAGCAACTAAGGCTATCCGTCAGGCATTAGTGGAATAGGCAGTCAGCCTCCAATAGATCTATTCACTATATTCGCGTTCACTCGCAAGTGATTAATGGTTCATGATGTGAGGGGCTTTTGGCAATAGAGTAACTTAGGCAATATCAATCTGGTGAAGCATACAAAAATACTTGTGTTCTAGTTTGTAGCATGTATCTCCCCCATAAAGTGTAAACTTGTTAAATAAGTAAAAGTGGGGCTATGACTCACCTTTTGTGTAACTGGCAAGGTGAAATATGAAATCAAGTGAATTACGAGAACGACTCCAACACACGACCTGAATAATAGTGAAGTCTGAGATTTTGATTTAATATGAATAGTGATTGTGAAAATGAGTAACGGATAACGATTTGGTGTGTAATGTGAGTGAGTGATATGCTTAAAATGTTTAAAGTTCAAAAATAATATTATATATAATATTATCATGTTTTTATGTTATTGAATTCATGATTATCGTTTCCTCGAAAATGGTTAAACGAAAACGTTAAGTTATTCGTTAAAATTCGTTATTTATAAATATAACGTTACGTGAGTGAACGAAATGTAAAAACGCACGTGTGTGAATGGGAAAAGTGTAAAATATGAAAATGTAATATGCAGGTGTTAAAGTTATAGTTTGGTCTTTGTACTTATACAATTTTACCTTTTCTACCCTAACGAAGTTAGTTTTGCACCATTAGTCCTTGGTTAAATATACATTACATTTTTAGTCCAAAAAGTTCTAAAATGACATGTTTAGCTTCCTGTTTACTGTTTTAACAATTCCCACCCTCAAGTTAATAAATTAACAGTTTACAACATAGTTTTATAAAGTTGGCAGTTTTAACCCAAATTGAAATATCTTTTGCAAAACAAGTCCAAAATTTACAAAAAGATAGGAAAAGTTTTCCGAGAGTTTTACTAACTTTATAAAGCTTATTTTAGTCTAATTAAAATGCTTATTAGCCAAAGTGCTTATTTTTATACTTATTGGGCTTTAACGAGTTAAGATAAAGCCCAATAAGATTTTTCGATTCGGTGGGTTTTAAAACAAAGTGGGCCTAAGTTTGGGCTGATTTTAAGGTCTCAATAATAATAAAAAAGGGCTTATTCGATCAGCTTATCGATATAGCTTAAAAACAGATTATTGGGCCTTAAAGCCCAACCATATGACATAAAGGTTTTAGGACTGCTTCTGAGTAGCGATAGGTTTAGGGTAATTAAATGACTTTTAGTAGCTTATGACGAGAGCTTATAACCACAGCTTGTTTAGTGAGCTTATGAAGAATTATTCTAGGCCATTAAATTGATATGTTGTGTATATGAATTCGGTTATAAATGTCCATTTCTTATTCGATATACACATATGGTTCAAAAATGTGAATATGACATATATAAGAGTTATGAATTATACGATGCAACACAAGATTAAAATGAGGCTCGATATGTAATGAAATGAACATATAAGTGTCGAGTAAAGGTAATACACATTTTATTAGCCATCCATGAAGGAGGTCATAAGTATATAACGTAAAAATAAATAACAAGAAAGCGTATAAATGCATAAAAATGAATATACGATCGAAAATAATATAGAACGATGCATGAGATGATAAAAATCGTAGGAAGGTATGGAAAATGAGTTGTAAAGACTTACAACACCTTTTAAGGTGGTGAGTACACATTTGAATGATCTAGGAATCGATTATGGTGCACTTCACACGCTAGAACGATTAACAAAGGATCGAATGAGGCTTGATCGATTAGGAAATGGTTTGAAATTGCTATAGACTTGCTTCTGGTCCTTGAGAGTCTCGGCAAAGGGAAGATACATAGGAGAAAATGAGATAGAAATTTGTGGTGTGAATAGGAGTTAATAAAGGGGTATATATGCATGTATTTGTATCGTATATATTGTAAAATACTCACTCAACTTGTGTGATTTGATAGATTAGCAGGATAAGAGAATAAAACTCAGGTACCTAGTAGTATTAGGAGTATAAATGGTGTATATACATGGTCATGTACCGAGTTGTGCATGTATATATGTACATATGTTTCGTCCGATATATTAAAGGGTCCAAAATGACTTCTAACGTGACCAAGTGTATAAGATGGTGAGAAATGGTGTAAAACATGCTTTTGAACTTAAAATCGATCGTAGAAAATAAAAGGGCTAGGCAAAATTAAGTTAAACCAAATTTGGTTAAAATGGATAATTAATAAGTGAACTTGTACGTGTCTCGATGGGGTTTTACTTTGGGTCTTGTTCCCGTATCAAACATTCGAAATGGAAAATGAGATTCGACATCCTGATTATTTGGTGGGTGAGGATTCGAATGATGCAAAATGTTGCATATCTTGTGTGTCGAAATTAAAAGAAAACGGGGTCAAGTGAAGTGGTGTTAACCGAGTGAAATAATAAGAATTATAAAACTTAAAATGTTGGGTTGGGCTTTTGAATAGTACCAGGCCAAAAGTTGGGCCAGGAATAGTAATTGGGATCCGTTTGGTTTATAATGAGTGTGTTGGATTCGTTGTGGTCCGTGTGTGAGCTCGTTCCAATGTGTTGGTGTTATTGTAATGTAATAAACAAAATTTTCAAATTTTGCCCATAAAAATGATTAACTGAACTGTATTAGTAAATTAATACTTGATTAGCATGTACAAATTACTAGGGAATTTTACAGATTGCTACAGTCGTGAGCGTGGAAGTAATATTCAATGTCCGTGTACATACGCAAAACTTTACCATTTCCAAAATCAAAAACCAACCCGAACATTATTCTATTATAACTACTCCCAGTATCGCAAATTTCACCTCTGAGTCGGACATAGTTGATCATGCCATGTCCCACTGTCCTTGGTTGAATATAGGTGATCAGTCTATATTCACCCGAGGCTCAATGAATTTTGAAATACTCAGCCTAGTTATACTAGCAAAATGTCCCTTACATCCAAAATCATTCCGAAAAACCACGAAGAGTGTACAAACTCGAAAACAAATAATGAGATTACGCAAGAAAATAGCGTAACTCTGTGATAGGTTCGGTGCGTGCATAAGCATATGGAAATGCTTATAGTGAACAACTAAAACAGGCGGATATACATTATCCAAAAGTCAGGCACACATCTCAACAAATATATCATCAATTATCTCGTCACATATACCATCAAATGTCTAATCACATATACCATCAAACAAAATCATCAATGAGGCTTTGGCTTGGCAGGCAGACAAGTGGCGGTCATAGAGTTAAGTTTTCCCAAAAGTGGTTATAGTATAGGTTTTAAAAATATACCCAGTTCTCTATAACCTGGCTCTGATACCAATCTGTAATACCCCAAAAATTGGGTCCAGCGGAAGCATACATGTCACTGGGGTGCTACTCAAATAGTATCACAACACAAGTACAAAGAACGGTTTTTACCTCAATCATTTAGAAAATCCAGAAAGTATCAACAAATAAATATATTGATACCATAGGTCGATTGAAAAGTTTCGGTATCTACCCCAAGTCCCCAATTAGTTTGTATAAAACATAAATGTTTTATAGATAAAAGATAAGTTTAACTAATAAAAATCAATTTTCCCAAGTCGTGGTGACTTAAATAAAATCAATTGACAATTTAATTAATACAGGTATTCATTGGTTATTAAACATTGTTTCTTATTGTGTATTTGTTGTGAATCAAATATATTAAATTCGTTTGGATTCTAATATATTGTATTCCTTTCAAGTCCAATAAGTCCAAATTTTCCAATATACAAAAAATATCAATATAAGTCCAATAGTTATTCAATTGCCCAAGTCATAATCCATATAGACCGTATCAAGTATAAAATTTGATAAGTCCGAAGTAATCACAAGTCCAAGTTATATTCCGAGAATCCCAAGTCCATATTATATCTGAAACGTACCAATATTATCAAGGTCAAGGACAATAAAGAACTCGTTAGTCAAATATATTTTGGCGGAACGACTTACAACCAAACGCACTCTATATATGTTCTAACCAAACACCCTTATATTACATCGGGCTTCGGCCCGTAACCAAACCCATCTATTTTTGTGTATGGGCTTTGAGTCCATGCCACAAACCAAACACACTCTTGTTAACTGTTAAGCAAACACACCCATTGGACTGATTATACCAACAAAATGCACCCTTATTGACTGATCCACAAACAAACTCTACTCCTTGTTTATTTATTTCTGTTTGACCAAACAACACTCGACACCCTTGTGGCGTCTTAACTGAATCAAACAAGCACGCACCCTTCGTGGGTGTGTATGATTTAGACCGAGAACCGAAACCACCCTTGTGGTTTCTGCGTTAAACCAAAAGAAAACCCAAACTCACACCGAAACTAAACCAAATCGATAAGCATATCCAAACCATGACTCCAAACTCAAAACATATCAAAACTCCGTATACTTATTAATCAATCCGTGACTCAAACGAGTCATGACCCAAGCCCCACCGCGTCCAAATAAACTAGCGACAACAACAACAATAACAAAAACACCAACACTCACTCACTCACCGAGTTGACTCACGGAGTTGACTCGATTAACTAACAAACAAACACCCTCTTAAACGTGTTTCTTACCACACAATAACTTTTATTAACTCGTTATAATCCATTTTTAATCAACGAAACATTGTGACCACTTATTCATAACTGGTTAAATCAAAAAGATAACAAGAGACAAGGTTGTACGATCGCTATACCAAAACAAAAAGAAGGGAGGCTTGGAGGTGAAGGTATGGCAGATATGGAGATGGAGATGTGGCGGCGGTGGTGGTATCTCGAACAACTTGGAACCCCTAGTCAAACCATAAAAATCTTTAGATCTCGTTCCTTTATCGTCAAAGAAGCGGCATAGTACGGCTGTAGGTGGCGGCGGCGTGGCCTGAAAAAGTGGCAGGGGCGGTTGCTATGTGAGGAGGAGGGAGGTGTTAACAAAATGAGGAAATGAAACCTTAAGTTCTCTTTTTATATTAGCACAAGGACTAATTATGTAACCCTATAAACTTTTGGGGCGGCGGTGTAATTATTCCACAGGGACCATAGCTGTAATTTATGTAATCTTTTGTATTTAAGCGGTTTGGGGCTTGTTTAGGCTAGTAAACAGTTGATTCAAGATACGAGAATTACGCCATCGTGCTCAGGATAATTTTTCCAATAAAAACAACTATTCATACACCTTGTTTCTCACAAATAATAAAATAATCAAATCAAATCGTTGGTTGTGCCAGTACGCGTTGTGTGCAAATTCCACGTTTCGCGAGATAACTTCACGTTTTAGAGTCAAATAAGCTTGGAAAGGTTCGTAAATGAAAAACAGGGATAATCTCGTATAAAAATACGTATGGAAAATTACGGGGTATTACAATCACCCTCATAAACTTGCATCGTTAGTCCTTTTTACTAACGGTCATTAGTAAATAACTGAAAATTTGGTTTTCTTATGTTTCGTCCGTTTTTACACGTTTTCGTCCGTTCTTACACGGTTTTGTCCCTTTTTAACGTTTTCGCCCGATTTCAAACGTTTTTGTCCGTTCTTACATGCTTTCGTCCGCTTTACACGTTTTCGTCCGTTTTTTCACGTTTTCATCCGGTTTTACACGTTTTCATCCGTTTTTACACGTTTTCAGCCATTTTTACACGTAAAAATATTAAAACGTGCAAAAATGGACGAAAATGTTTAAAAATGAATGAAAATGTGTAAAAATGGACGAAAATGAGCAAGAACGGATGAAAACGTGCAAAAAGGGACGAAAATGTGCAAAAACGGACGAAAACATGCAAAAACGGTTGAAAACGTGTAGAAACAGATGAAAACGTGTAAAAACGAACGAAAACGTGTAAAAACGAACGAAAACGTGAAAAAAAAAAAACAAATGAAAACGCCTAAAAATAGTCGAAAACGTGTATGAACGGATGAAAATATGCAAAAACGGATGAAAACGTGAAAAAACGAACGAAAACGTGTAAAAACGGACGAAAGCATGTAAGAACGGATAAAAACTTGTAAAAATGGACAAAAGCGTGTAAAATTGATTGAAAACGTGCAAAAACAAACGAAAACATGTAAAAACAGATGAAAACGAGTAAAAACGGACAAAAACATACGAAAACGTCTAAAAATAGACGAAAACGTTTAAGAGCAGATGAAAACGTATAAAAAAGGACAACACCATAAGAAAACCAAATTTTCATTTATTTACTAACAACCGTTAGTAAAAAGGACTAACGATGCAAGTTTATGAGGGTGATAATGGTGATATTGTTCACAATTTGAAAGTTTTGATGGTAAGAATGATCTTTTATATACTATATTGGTAAGATGTGAAAATTTGATAAAGTACGTTGATATTTAATGGCTTTAACCCTTCACTAATAATACTGACTTACCATGTGGCCACGGAGGTTCACCTGCGATGACTCCGGGCTATCCAAAAGGGTAGTCGCCGTGGGATTAGTTGGCTCGCAATGTCGAGTCAGAACCCAGGTAAAAAAAAGTAAATAAATAAAAATAAATAAACAAATAAATAAATAAATTAACTAATTTGAAAGCGTGGAGAAAAAGATATCGATATATTAAGAGTAAACTCCAAAATACATCCAAGTGGTTTACCTCATTTCGCACCATACATCCATTTCGAAAAGTTGCAATATATACATCCCTCCGTTAGTAAAATTAACCTATATACATCACTCCGTTAAAATAAGGACAAACGGCGCAAATCAAATTCTCCATTATCTCCTAACGAGATAGAAAATGCTTACACCGTTACTCTTATGGGTTAACTGTATTTGCACCGTTAGTCATTTTTTACGTTTTCTTCCATTTTTTTCCGTTTTCGTCTGTTTTTTTTTCCGTTTTTGTCCTTTTTTATACATCTTCGTCCGTTTTTTCACGTTTTCATCCATTTTTTTTTACGTTTTCATTCAATTTTTTCGTTTTTGTCCGTTTTTTTACGTTTTCGTCCGCTTTTTAACGTTTTCGTTCATTTATTTACATTTTCGTTCGATTTTTTTAGTTTTTGTCCCCTTTTTTTACGTTTTCCTCCATTTTTTAACGTTTTCGTCTGCTTTTTTACGTTTTCGTCCATTTTTTTTTTGTCTATTTTTTATGTTTTCGTCCTTTTTTTAAGTTTTCGTCCGCTTTTTTACGTTTTCGTCCCTTTTTTTACGTTTTCGTTCTATTTTTTTCGTTTTTGTCCCTTTTTTTACGTTTTTCTCATTTTTTTACGTTTTCGTCCATTTTTTTACGTTTTCGTCTATTTTTTTCCCTTTCTTTACGTTTTCGTTCGATTTTTTTCATTTTTGTCCGTTTTTTAACGTTTTCGTCCATTTTTTTTACGTTTTCGTCCAATTTTTTTTACGTTTTTGTCCCTAAAAAAGTAAAAAATGGAACGAAAAACGATAAAAAAAAAGGGACAAAAACGTAAAAAAAGGACGAAAATCGTAAAAAAGAAAAAATAAAAAAGAGAAAACGTAAAAAAAAGCGAAAACGAAAAAAACAGAAAACGTAAAAAAACGGACAAAAACGAATAAAAAAAGGAACGAAAACGTAAAAAAAAAGGACAAACTAAAAAAGCGAGAAAACGTAAAAAATGGAAAACGAAAACGGAAAAAAAAAAGCGGACGAAAACGTAAAAAAACGGATGAAAACTTAAAAAAAAGGGACAAAAACGTAAAAAAAACTTACAAAAACGTAAAAAATGGACAAAAACGAAAAAAATAGAACAAAAACGTAAAAAAATGAACGAAAACGTAAAAAAGCTGAAGAGAACGTAAAAAAACGGATGAAAACGTAAAAAAAATGGACAAAATGAAAAAAATCGAAAGAAAACGTAAAAAAATGGACAAAAACGTTAAAAAGCGGACGAAAAAGTAAAAAATTACTAACGGTGCAAATACAGTTAACCCAGAGGACTAACAGTGTAAACATTTTCTCTCTCATTAGGAGATAACAGAGAAATTATTTGCGCATTTTGTCCTTATTTTAACGGAAAGATGTATATAGGTTAACTTTTACTAACGGAGGGATGTATATGTTGCAACTGTTCGAAATGAATGTATGATGCGAAATAAGATAAACCACATAGATGTATTTTGGAGTTTACTCATATATTAAATAGAAAAGAGTAAACTACAAAATACATCCCCTGTGGTTTGGTCAATTTCACACGATTAATCCCTCCCAAAAAAGTTGCGCCATACACATCCCTCCGTTAGTAAAAGTCAGACACAATACATCCTTCCGTTAAAAAAAGGACTAACGGCGCAAACTATTTCTCCGTTATCTCCTAACGAGATAGAAAATGTTTACACCGTTAGTCCTCTGGGTTAACTCTATTTGCACCGTTAGTCCTTTTTTACGTTTTCGTCCGTTTTTTTACGTTTTCGTCCACTTTTTTACGTTTTCGTCCATTTTTTTAAGTTTACGTCCGCTTTTTTACGTTTTCGTCCGTTTGGTTTCAAGGA
Source organism: Artemisia tridentata subsp. tridentata (assembly GCA_021014915.2). NCBI lineage: Eukaryota > Viridiplantae > Streptophyta > Magnoliopsida > Asterales > Asteraceae > Artemisia > Artemisia tridentata. The sequence continues at coordinate 268,353,857 of CP139505.1, forward strand.
TTGACTTAATCAGCTGACTCGAATCATTTGTAAAAATTCGAAAAAATTTATAAAAATTCGAAAAATTTATATAAATTCGAAAAAATTTATAAAAATTCAAAAAATTTATAAAAATTCAAAAATTTAATAAAAATTCGAAAAAACTAATATAAATTCGAAAAATTTATAAAAATTCAAAAAATTTATAAAAATTCGAAAAACTTATATAAATTCGAAAAATTTATAAAAATTCAAAAAATTTATAAAAATTCGAAAAAAACTTATATAAATTCGAAAAATTTATAAAAATTCAAAAAATTTATAAAAATTCAAAAAAAACTTATATAAATTCGAAAAATTTATAAAAATTCAAAAAATTTATAAAAATTCGAAAAAACTTATATAAATTCGAAAAAACTTTATAAAAATTCAAAAAATTTATAAAAATTCGAAAAAACTTATATAAATTCGAAAAATTTATAAAAATTCAAAAAATTTATAAAAATTCGAAAAAAATTTATAAAAATTCGATTTTTTTTTTAAATTATTTAAATTTGAAAATTTTTTAAATTCAAAAATTTTTTTAAATTTTTTAAATTCGAAAATTTTTTTAAATTCGAAAAAAATTTTAAATTTTTTTAAATTCGACAATTTTTTTTATAAAAATTCGAAAAAATTTAAAAAATTTTTAGAATTTAAAAAAAATTTCGAATTTAAAAATTTTTAAAAATTTTCGAATATTTATAAATTTTTTGAATTTTTATAAATTTTTTGAATTTTTATAAATTTTTTCGAATTTTTATAAATTTATTCGAATTTTTTGAAATTTTATAAATTTTTTGAATTTATATAGGTTTTTTCGAATTTTTATAAATTTTTTCGAATTTATATAAGTTTTTTTGAATTTTTATAAAGTTTTTCGAATTTATATAAGTTTTCTCGAATTTTTATAAATTTTTTGAATTTATATACGTTTTTTCGAATTTTTATAAATTTTTTGAATTTTTATAAAGTTTTTCGAATTTATATAAGTTTTTTCGAATTTTTATAAATTTTTTGAATTTTTATAAATTTTTCTATTTTATATAAGTTTTTTCGAATTTTTATAAATTTTTTGAATTTTTATAAATTTTTCGAATTTATATAAGTTTTTTTGAATTTCTATAAATTTTTTGAATTTTTATAAATTTTTCGAATTTATATAAGTTTTTTCGAATTTTTATAAATTTTTTGAATTTTTATAAATTTTTCGAATTTATATTAGTTTTTTCGAATTTTTATAAATTTTTCGTATTTCTATAAATTTTTTCGAATTTATATAAATTTTTCGAATTTATATAAATTTTTCGAATTTTTATAAATTTTTTCGAATTTTTATAAATGATTCGAGTCAGCTGATTAAGTCAATCCTTGAAACCAAATGGACGAAAACGTAAAAAAGTGGACGAAAACGTAAAAAAACGGACGAAAACGTAAAAAATGACTAACGGTGCAAATAGAGTTAACCCAGAGGACTTACGGTATAAACATTTTCTATCTCGTTAGGAGATAACGGAGAAATGGTTTGCGCCGTTAGTCCTTTTTTTAACGGAGGGATGTATTTTGTCTGACTTTTACTAACGGAGGGATGTGTATGACGCAACATTTTTGAGAGAGATGTATCGTGTGAAATTGACCAAACCACATGGATCCATTTTGTAGTTTACTAAATAGAAAATGTGTTTTTCTGTCCTTTTGTGACAAGTCAAATGATACTTCTTTTTCACTTTATTAGAAAATGTGTTTTCCTGTCCTTTTGTGACAAGTCAAATGATACTTCTTTTTCACTTTATTAGTCGAAGTGTGCACTTCGTTGACTAATGGTTGTATGTTGAAACTTAAATGTCAATTGGGTTGGTGATCGATGAAACAGCTGGTATTTGACACAAGAAATGTCACTAGTGCATGAATGAACTTTAATTTAGTCATCTTAGAACCACGCGTTTATATAAATATGCATAGTTTCGATTTTCTAGTGTCTATCAGTTATATGAAAAAGAAAATTAATCTTGCGGCGGTCTCTGCCGATCCGGCAATCAGTCCTACAATAAGGACAAGGGAGTATATTATGTAAAATTGTACTCTTTTCGTATCAAAATTATTGTCAGTAGATAAAAATAACAAAATTTAATAAAAATAGGATCACTATAATTTTGAACCATTCATATAGAACTAAATTCTTTTTTTATTACTTAAAATAAAAATTAAACAATTATTTTAAAACATTTCAAAAAAGAAATATAGATTATTATCTTAAGACAAAGAGAATAATTAAAGGGAAACATGGAAACAAGTACATATTTGAAATAAAACTACTAGTAATGTAGACCATAGGGAACACGTCCCCTCTTTGATTTTCATTCTTTTGGCCTGTAAAAAAAAAATGAACGCATTTGAATGTTGGGGGTGTTTTGTTTATATAAATAAATAAAACTCAATTTTTCTCTATAAAAATCTTAAATTTTTTTTACTTTTATACACACTTTCAACTTCAAATTTTTTAATACACACTTTAACTTCTCAAACTAAAAATCTTCTCTTTATCAAAAATTATGAATTGTTCTCTTTCACATACCATTGAGAAAATCAAAGCTAGTGTTCAGAAACAAATTGATGAGGATAGCATTCATCAACAAGCGATTATCGACTTAGCTGTGCAGTTTGACAATGCGAACACAACTAAAGATGGTATGAGGAAAGCATATGCAAAATGCAAAGACATTTCGCACCAAAAAACTAGCTTTGATTGACATTTTTTTAAAAGAAAAATATTGAAAAGATTGAGAGATTCATAATGTTTTGTTTAAAATAACGGGAAAAATACAAGATCAAATCATTACTAAAATTGTTTGGATGCATGCAAAAAACAAATAGGACGATTGCGTTTTTCTTTTCGTTTAATGTTTTTTGTTATATTTAATATATTTTTTTAAATTTTCGAATGGTTTTATAAATTTCATATTCTATTTTTATATTCATATTGTAATTCGTATTTTTATTTGAATGTATGAAAATTAGTGTATTTTAGTTATTATTGATGTTTTTTAATTTAAAAAAAAAAATGTCCGGTCACAAGTGCGATCTCCTTACTACGAGCATATGGTATGTGTTTAATATAAGAAAAAGAAAACTAAGTTGACGCTAAGTGTTGTTTGATCACTTGTTACTAGTAGTCTAATAGTAGTCGCATTACATTGCATGTCCCCAGCTGTTACTTTACTATCACGAGATTTAGTAGTTATTTGAGATATTTTGTAAGTTCATAAAAATAGTGAAATTAGGATTTCTATTTTTACAATCCAGATCAGGAATAAGCGAAAATAATAATAATAATAATAATAATAATAATAATAATAATAATAATAATAATAATAAAAGAAAAAAAATAAAAAAAGAAGAGAAAAGAAAAGAGGGACGCAAAGTTTGAGTGTAACTCTTCGGCTAACTAAATGTTTTGCATCAAAATATTACCAAATCCATCAATTGCATTAAATTACTAACAAATAAACTAATTATGGCTTTGGCTAATTATATACATGAAAAGGAATCATATTCTTAATTCTGTAACTAAAAATGCTTAATCTTACTAAAAATTTCTGTCTTTTGCTTACACAATCCAATACCTCATATGGTTACATTTACTAGTAACTCATTTAAAGTTTAAAGAAAACTATATGAGTGTTCGTACATGACGATTAGATTTAATAATGAAAAATAGTTATAGTTGTGATATTATGGTTAAAAAAAAATAAGCATTTCTGACTAAAAGTGACGTCCATAACACGGTTTGGCCGGATTTAATTAACGATGACAAAGAATGGGTAATTTTAAAAACAATTTTAAATGAAAAATAAGTCTTGTCATTTAAAAAGAATGTTAATTTTAGAAACAATGTTAAATAAAAGGTGTCTAGTGTAGTTTATAGATATTAACATCTCTTCTTTTACCCCATGTGCCGCCCCTCCCCTATGCCTAATACAACAAAATCCAATTAATGCTCCATAAATGCTCATTCTTGAATTAATTTCAATAACACATACATGTATAATTTTCATTAACTAACAAAGATCAAATTATCTCTTTCTCTTCACTCTATCCCACGGCCAAGACCAAGATCCAACAAGAACCCATCAATTTTTCAAGATCAAGTATCATATAATCTCCATTTGTGTCACTAGTTAAGGTTTTGGAATAAAACCTCAAAGTTTATTAAGCATTCCTCACCAAATCTCATCAATCTTCAAGTAAGTGTCTACATATACTTTTCAAACTTTTCATACCTTCCATTTGATTTATTTTCAAGATCTATTAACAAATCATACAAATATATATATGTTACATACCACTCAAATGTTTAATTTGTCATTTTTAACATAGATCTATAGATCCATGGATTTTTAGTTGTATCCTCATGAAACCCACCATTGTTGGTGATGTTTAGGACTCCATGACACCTTGAGAAGGTGTATGGTAGGATTAGAGTACTTGTGGTGTTGATTGGAAGTGGTAGAGACAAGACTTGAACTAGAAAAATGTGTTTTTAACAAGTAAATGAACCTACTGTCCAAAAACGTGAGATCTGGAAATTTCAGTAAACATTGAGACATTTTGGCCTTCATATTTAGAAATTTCTTTCAAAAACGAAACCGTGGCCGCAAGAATGAGTAAAAACCGACTTACGATGAGAAAGTTATGATTTTTCAAAGTTAGACGACGAAAACTAATTTATGAAAATTTAGCGTGCTGTTCGCCGAATTTCAAAGGACAAAACGAGATGTTAGACGTGATCTAGAGGAGCCGACCTACTGAGATTATGTTAGTTCATGTTTATACGAAGCCGTGGATATAAAGAACGTAGAAAACGAGCTTATAACGACCAAGATACGCGTGTTTGAAGCCCGACAATTCACAAACTATTTTGACAGCCATAATAGAAAATATGTTTCTAAGTGTAAAAACTAGTATTTTTACAAGTCACAACATTGATAGCCGATTTTCTAATTGTTCGAGACATATTTGTTCAAAAGTTAAATATAACGACATGTAGATGCTGTTACAAGGTTTTCAAAAACGTCGAGTTTGATCACTGACACTTAACGTACACTATTTCGCGACTAGTTTTGCGAGGCCATTTAGGCATATTTTTTCAAGTAATGAAAAGTGTTGTTTTGCGACGAAAACACTATATTTGCCAATATAGCACCAAATGAGGATCGTGGAGTATCGTTTCAACATATTTACACGAAAAGTAGTTTATAACTTAACGAGACGTCAAAAATATATTTTTCGACGATAAACATTATTTTCAAAATTAACGAGTGGTATCGATAACATACGTATTTGCATGTGTAGCATCATTTCATTGCTTACATTAGAACATATCATTCATGTTAGGTCGCGGTTAGAGACCGAGCCTCATTTCAGCATATTCATTATTATCATTGTTGCTATCGCATCAGGTGAGTTTCATAGCCCCTCCTTTTACTTGTTTTGTAACTGTTTTGGGGGAGAGTACATGCTCGTTTTTCATTAAACTCTATGCTCGTTTTTCATTAAACTCTATGCTCGTTTTACATTTAAACTCCATGCTTGTTTTGCTTGAGATGTGAGTTGTCTTTCAAACATTATTGATTGGTTAAAATACTTGAGTCGTTGCTCGGAAGTATTTTGTGTTTACATTGTTCACCCTTGATCATTTCATTATGGACACTAGTACATTAAGCTATTTCATATTGCCTATGTCATGGACTGTTAATTTCTTATTATTTTAGTTATATGACGACATTGTCAGATATATATATATATATGGCGACATTGTCATGGCGACACTGCTAGATTAGATTATATGGCGACATTGTCTGAATTTATCTTATGACGACATTGTCATGGCGACATTGTCAGATTTATTTATATGGCGACATTGTCAGATTTAGTTATATAGAGACATTATCACACTTACCTTTATATAGCGACATTGTCACACTTAACATTACATTTTGTGGTCCATAAATCATTTGACGTTCACTTAAACCAAATCATGTTTGGCAGTGGGTTGTAAACACACAGGTTGCAAGTCTTGTATGGGCGGGGCTTGGAGCTGGGTGGATTTATAACGCCTTTGCTGGGAAATCTTCATTCTAATGCATTACATTTTTCACTAATCTCTATGAACTCACCAACCTCGTGTTGACACTTTTAGCATGTATTTTCAGGTATTAAGCAATAGCACGTTACAGGAGGCTTTTGGCAGGGCATGACATGGTCATAGGAGACTCTGATATTCATTTGGGGACCGTTTTAATTGTTTTAAGGGCTTATTTCCGCACTATTTTTATCAATGTAAATTCAACACTCTTGTTAAACAATTTTAATCTAAATGATTGAAGTGAAAATCGTTCTTTGCACTTGTGTTGTGATACCAATTGAGTTGCACCCCAGTGGCATGTATGCTTCCGCTGGACCCGATTTCTGGGGGTGTGACACATTTCTTTTTATAAAAATTAAATATCTCATAAATCGTTGATCGTTAAGTAAAAATAATTACACCATCATGACGAACATAAAATCATCTTTGATTAGTGACACTTCTATATACTTTTGACGATTCTTTTTCGAGTTTTTTTGTGAATGTTGGAATTTACGCTATGAAGAATCGCATGTGATTTGTAATATGAAAAATCGCATGTGATTTGTGATTTGAACTTTAAAACTCGCATCATAAATCACGTGTGATTTCCTATTTTCTAGAATTTAATACCCAATAGAAAAACGAAAAAATAAGTTTGTCAAAATTATATCAAAGTGTTCGTCTACTGAAAAAAATTCTCGATGCGATGGTGTATCTTTTTGCTATTTAATGATTTACCGTTTGTAAAATAATATATTTTCAAAAAAGAAGGTGAAAAGTGGGTTTTAATATTTTGACGAGAAATAAATGTCAAAAATTTGTTCATCTGATTTTTTGTTGATCTTTGTTGAACTCACCTCTTCAACATTAAAAGTACTAGTAACTTTTTCTTTTTTTGAACATTACTAGTAACTCATTTAGTAACTCATTTAATGTAATACACAAAATATCATTTCATTAAAGCAATGGTACTTTAATTTAATACGGATACTAATTATTTATGATTTTTAACTATCTTTGGCAATGTTGTATTTCAGGAGTAATCCTGATTTACTTATCAGTCAAAAAGTTAATACGGATACTAGCTATTTATGTTGTCTTAACTCTCTACGAGTTTGTGGCATTATAGATTTCAGCAGATTGTTGTTATTCTTTCACAATGCTGTATTTCAGGACTAATCCCGAAATGTCGTATAGTCTTTTGTTTAGATGCTCATATCATATCCTTACAGTTATGCTGATAATTCAGATTGTTTCTAGTACATGTGCGTGGAATGATTTCTCAACAACACTTGATCCTAACAACGTTGAAGATGATACCGAGGTCTTATCATTTGATCTTCCTGGTCCATCACCCTCATATCCTACAGGTATATTTATCGAAAATATACATATGGTCATGTTAGAACCTTTTTTCCTCTCTTCTTATTAGGTGTTGATCACTTGATTGAGTTCATGTTTGTAGCTGTTTGGATTATTCCGAGTTTCGTAAGTTTTAAGCGTACGTTGGCTTACTGTATTTTTTAAAAGAGATAAACATTATGTTTTATTTGTTAGCAATTGATCAGACTGAATATAATATAGTTTGTGGCTCATATGTAAAGGTGAGCATGAAGCGGTTTGGGGCGGTCTTCGGCTAAAACCAAACCCCGATCCAAAAGTTCGGTTTTATTTTTTTTTAAAACCAAAATCAGCACCAAAAGTTTGGTTTGGTTTTTTTGGGTTTTTGGTTTTTTGCGGTTCGGTTTTCGGTTTTCGGATATCCAAAATTTTCGATTACGATTTTATGTTATAGCCATTATTTTAGCTAAGTTTTTTTCAATTCGGATATCCGAAATTTCGGATAACGGTTTTATATATCCGAATATCTATAATTTTTGAAAAACTTTTATATGAGCTCTAAAACTGACATTTCATAAAACCCAATCTTTTTAGTAAATTCTAATCAATTTTTCGGATATCCGAATACGGATATTTTTTGAACACCCCCAACCTAAATCAAGAAATCCAATAAAGTAAGTTGAATATTTTGCCGAAAAATAATAAGATTTCATAACATGTATATAAAGATAAGATATGTGAACTAACGTTACGAATTTATTGTTGTGTCTAAATAAACACATGTTAGGAATATCTAATATACGTGTCTTTTAGTTTTTGGACTTTGGTGATAACTTGTATCAAAACCAGAATGTATATTATTAGTTTTATTAATATTAGTATGGGGCGGTTCGGTTTTTTCGGTTTGGGTTTTCATATTAAACCAAAAACCGAACCAAAACTTTTGGTTTTTTTAAAAACCAAAACCACACCATCAGTTTTATAATTGGTTCGGTTATTTTCGAGCGGTTTTTTCGGTTTTTCGGCTTTTGGCTCGGTTTTTTGGTTTTGTTGCTCTCCCCTACTCATATGTAACATGATATATATATCACTCGCTATCATAACCGATGGTCGTAAGTAAAAACATATGTGGCATGATTAGTATATTAAATGAAAAATGAAACACCACTTTGGAGAACAATATGAAGAAAAAAAAAGTGAGAACATATTTTTTTATTGAATTTCTGAATATGATTGTGTATTTATAAATTGTTGGAATACAAAGTAACTTGAAAACACTAAATTTGTAAATAATTTTTTTTTTTATTTTATTTTAGGTGGAGACTTTGGAAAGGGGACAATTGAGCTTGGCGGATTGGAAGTGTACCAAGCTTTGTATTTAAAAAAAATATGGTCTACACACATTGGTGGAACAAATGGTCTTGGTGCAACATTTTATGAACCAGTTTCCATCCCAGAAGGGTTCGATTTGCTTGGCCACTACTGCAAACAAAACTCTAAACCTTTGTTTGCATCCGTTCTTACAGCGAAGGACACCACAGGTGACCCATGGCTGGGTGCCTTACTGTATCCCATTGACTACAAGCTAATCTGGACGAGTAAAGGTTCAAATATCAGCCAATCTGTGGATGGCTATATTTGGCTTCCAATACCGCCTGATGGTTATAAAGCTGTTGGACACATTGTCACAACTTCACCCGAAAAGCCCTCATATCATAAGATCAAGTGTGTTAGATCCGACTTAACGGATTTGATACAAGTGGACAAATTGATTTGGGGATATAAAAACAATACGAGTCAACTTAGTATCAATGTGTATACTACAACGCCAATACACAAAAGTCTAAGTGTTCCGGTAGGTACTTTTTTTGCTCGATCAAGTGGTGAGGATAAGCACGAGTTAGTGTGTTTGAAGATGGTCAGGAGTGATCCTTACTTTGCTATGCCTAATTCTTTACAAATCAAAACAATGATCGGTGCTTATGCTCCTTGGGTCTATTTCCATCCCGATGAAGAATACTTTCCATCATCGGTTTTGTGGTTTTTTAATAATGGGGCTGAGATATACCAGGCTGGCGGAATTCACTGGCCTGTGATCAATGATGGTGACTTACTTCCGGATTATGGTACATTGGATGATGCATATCTGGACCTCCCATCAGATGAAGCTTATAACAAAGAAAAGGCTAAAAGAGGGTTTTTACATGATGCGATTGCTTACATACACGTGAAACGAGCTCTAGGGGGAACCTTTACTGATCTAGCCATATGGCTGTATTACCCTTTTAATGGTGCAGGGAAGGTACAAGTTGGACCTTTCACCATTAAGCTATCACAGATAGGGGAACACGTTAGCGATTGGGAACATATTACATTAAGGATTGATAACTTCAGCGGGATTTTGAAATCGGTCTATCTATCTCAGCACTCTAAGGGAAAATGGTTTAGTCCTAGAGAATTTGAGTTCGTGGAGGGAACTAGGCCTGTGGTGTATGCCTCTTTGCATGGGCATACACACTACAATACTCCAGGTGTTCATTTGCATTTAAAAGAGGAAATAAACCAAAATGACATGAAAATGTTATACAATGAATTCAACTCATACTCAAAAAAATCACCAATTGTAATAGGGGAAAAGTATGTGTGGTTTGGTATTAGGGATGACGCTGCAAAAAGCAACAACGTGATGGATATTGCATCTAAATATAATGTAGTTTGTGTCGATAACATGGATTCGGTCCTTCAACCATGGTTGAACTATACGGGAAGATGGGGTCCTAAGATTACTTATAACTATATGAGCAAAATAAAGAAGGCAACAAGCTACTTACCGGATAAGGTGGAAGCACTTGCCAATAAATTGTTGGAGAAGGTCCCGGCTGAGGTATTTGGAGAAGAAGGGCCGGAAGGACCCAAGATGAAGGACAGCTGGACCGGGGATGAACGGGTTTAAATATAATTCAAAATGACAATTTAACCATGTATATCGCTATATTCATATCATCATATTAATAATACTCCTTTATTTCAATGATCGACCAAGTTGTTGTTGTATATCCGTTGCAGGTTCAGTCACTTATACGCGTTTATCTCAATGATCCATCAAGTAGATGTATATCCTTAATTTGCAAGTTTAAATTAATACTCATTTATTTCAATGACATGAACAAAAGTGTGATAGACCAAGCTCTTCATTCAAATTGACACCACTTCATCTCTACACGTACTCACCTTAATACCTTATTACTAAAGCATGTGCAAAAGCAATGAATGCAAGATGTTTATGTAGAATACATCTAGGGAAAATGATTGGGATTACTACGACATTATATAGATACTTTATTCATTGTTGAACACGTGGATCGTACTATTTCTCTCTTCTTACGTATAACATTAATCTTGTCACATGTATCAAGATTCTCATTAAACTAGTAGTAATTTTGACCAAATGCCTCTGCCACCTCAATGCCAACCCAACTTTTTTCTCTAAGACCAAATGCCCGTAATAGTGATCAAATGCATGACCAAACCTTTTTCAACTAAAATATGTTTAGATGTGCATTGCAATGAACTCAAATAAGTACATTTTATTATCATCATTTATCCTATTTATTTTACTTGTTTTATTCTATTATACATGAGAATCGATACATTAATGTTTACTTTAGTAATTCTCAGGTAAAAACAAGCATTATGTGAAACTTGGCGATTTTGGACTAATTATGGAGCAAAACAAGCAAGATGTTAAAAGTCTACTGAAATCCAGAAGAAGCGCCGTATCTCACTCAACAGATACGACGCAGTATCATACTTAGATGAATTCGAAGACCATTGCCTGACTTTGAAGAATGCGCCGCATGCAATTCTGTCATGCGCCGCATATGAAACTTTGGTCAAAGAAGAAGATCAAGCTCGTTCTACTCCAGATACGCCGCATTATACTTCTAGCATACGGCGTATCACTATCAAGATTTCACCAGTTATAATCTAAGACAGCTAAAATACATGCGCCGCATACAAAGATCAAGTTACGCCGCATCTGAAGACGGTGTACGAATATTCCAGAATATATTAATCTTGGACCCCACGCGAAGTTAAGTCAATGCGCCGCATCTATCAAATCAATGCGCCGCATCTATCCCTGAGACAGAAACTATAAATACCCCAAGGCCAGACGAATTTAAGAAGACTCTGAGCTCTCTCAGACATATAGAGTCTTGGAGAAGAGATATAACCCTAGAGCCGAATTCAGACAACCAAGCAGCACAAGACACACCTCAAACAAAGATACAAGAGCTGTAAGAAGGTCCTGCATGTATTCAATTCATTAAGTAGTTTTGTTTTATTGTATTAGTACGCTTTAATTCATCAGGATTGATGGGCTTGTGTTATGTGACTACGGAAGATCATGCACTCCCCTTAATATTGCTTTCCCATTAATTAAAGTTTATATGTTGATGTCTTTGGTGACTTTTATTAGTGCATTGATAACCTCTGTGTCTAGCTGAGTCTTGCTTGGGTCGCCATGCCCCTTCCTCGCCTATTTGTTTTAGCGTCTCTTGAATAAATAGGATAGACATAAGTAATCATTAAGGGTTTACTCGCCGATAAGATTAGAGCCAACGAGAAAGGTTTAATTATATACACTTCATATAAAACTAACAATAAAACAAGTGACAAGCTATTTAATTATCATGACAGGTCTTCTTATTGTCTCGAGTATCTATCTGTGTACGTGTGTGCTAATCGCTGATTCGTGCTCATTAGTTTAGTTTTCTATTTAATCATAACCACACCGTGTCAGTCTCTCAGGCTGAACCCCCTTGCGTTAGATTAGGTTGTATAGCTAACTTAGGATATTAAAATACTGATTAGAATAACTAGATAATACGTTCCACTCTTAGTGATCGACACTCTACTTACCATTATATTCATACTGACCGGGTACACTGCTCGTTAAGTGTGTGTGTTATTGATAAGTCGGCTAAATATAAATTTAAAACTTGAGTAGGCATTAATACTGCTAAACCGCAACGACACAACACGCACCCATCAATGTGCATTGGGACCCACGCATATATGTGCAATTCGTTCGGTCGAGTTGCCGACCAAACCAAGCGAATCCGGGGGGGGGGGCGTTCATTGGAGGTCTTGTACCGGGGGGACGTGTCTTGGGAGGCGACAGACCGAATGGTCGACCTCCCATTACGACTAGGGGTGGCAATCGAGTTGTGTTCGAGTTGACCTATTCAGGTTCGCGGGTTCACGTGTTATTGTAACCTTTATCCAAACACGACCTATTTATTAATCGTGTCAAGAAACTTAACCTTAACCCAGACCTGCATAACATTTGTAACCCATCTTTGACCTGTTTAACCTGTTTAAATTAATATGTCAAGCGTAATTCATTGATATCTAAAAAATGATAAAAATAACATACAAATAATTATGCGACAATTTCAATGATATCTGAATATAAACGTAATTCACTCATATATTAAGTACATAACAAAGTACATTAACCCAAATCCAATATAAAATCCAAGTTGCATAGTTTAATTTTAGTGGTTTAAATACTTTAATTTTAGCAGCTTATATAATTAAACGGATTCACGGGTTCACCTGTTTAATATTACTCAACCCAAACACGACCCATTTATTAAACGGTTTAATCTTTTAAAAGAAATGCTATAAAACAACACAGTTAATCTTTTCTGACAAATAAAAATTGATGTCGGAGTTGTTATGAGACCATGTGTAGTGGTAATGGGTGGAGAGTGGGGGGTTGTTTAACACGTGGCATGTGTGGTATTGTGGGGCTTTGTTGAAAAAGTGGTGTAGTGGTGAGTGGGGGGTTGTTTGACACTTGTCATTCATTTTTTTTTTTTTTTTATTTTTTTTAATCACTAAAAACTTAAAAAAAAAAAACTAAATAATATAAATAAAAAGATAATTTCATTAAAATAAACCCTAAAACTATTACATAATTAAAAAAAAAAAAAAAAATGTCATACAATTTCATACTAAATATTACATAAAAAACACTACCAACCATACTTTTTTTTATTGCTTCATTGATTTGTTCGTTAATAGCTAGTTCCTCGTCGGTCATCCCATCGGTGCTTCGTCGCAGTTGCTCCAAATCTTTCATTTTGATTAGCGTTGCTTGGTCGTTGTATCTCTTTTCTTTAAGCTCACGACGCTTTTGAGCCTCATCCCCTAGCCTAGCTAGTTGAGCCGCAATTTGGCTCAACGCGTTGTCGGTGTCGGTGGAGGAGGATGAGGAAACCCCTTTTCCTTTGGCACTTCGCCTACCCGTGGGCCTTTGCGGCTCGACATACACGGTCTCCTCTTCTTCCGCCTCGTCGTTTAGGTTCAATGTGTGAGCATCGGACGATTGGCTTTCGGGGGCGGATGATGAATCGGTTTTAGACCGTTTTGACGGTCTCGTTGTACGAATTTCCAAAGAGGGTTGCTCGAGCCATTTTTTATGGGTGTGAAGGTACTCCCACACCGCCTTGTGTTGGAATGATTGCGACTTAACCGCCTTGTATTCCTTGTCGGCGGCCTCGTAAGTCCACGTCAACAAACTTTCACCACTTGGTACCGGCGTATTCTTTTTCCGGTTGTAGCAACCGTTAAAGAATTGACACGCCTTGTTGAGGTCGGTCCACTTCCCCGGAATCATGTCCGGCGTACGATAATCGTGTCCGACACCCATTGCGGTAAAAAATGCTTCTCGAATTCGAGCCCAAAAAACATTTCCTCGTTGATAATCCGCTACAAAATAGACAAAAAAACATAATAAGTTAAAAAAAAACATAATAACGAAAAAAAATAATAACTAAAAAAAATTAATAACGAAAAAAAAAACATAATAACTAAAAAAAAATAATAACGAAAAAAAAACATAATAACTAAAAAAAAACATAATAATGAAAAAAAAACATAATATACCGGCGTTTGGATCCGTCGCAATTTCTACCCACGCACGTGCCAAGCACATCAACTCGTGGTCGTTCCACGGCATACGCGTCATCTTAGCTCTTGGCTCGCCCTCGGGTTTTTTTTTGTGCGCCCGCCTTGTTTTTTGAGACGGTCCGGCGGTGGTGGTTTGCTTACCCTTCGATCGGGTAACGCTTGGAGGACTATCCGGGACAATCTCCGGGACACTCTCGTTAGATCCAACATCTACCGGGTTTTGTTGCACAGAATTTTGCGGGCGAAATTGTGGAGACGTGTTGAATTGTGACGGGAATTGTGAAACGTTTTGTTGGGTATACGAGTTGAACCCGTAATTTTGGTTACCGAAACCGTAGTTTTGAAACTCGGTTTGCATATTTGGTGGCAAATGCGTGAGCATATCTAGAAGTTCTTGGTTTGTAAACCCACCCTCGTTAAACTCGTTAACACAACGAGGACGAACGTATTCGGGGTTTGTGTAATTTTGTGGGCGGGTTGGACGGTTGGGATTCATGGTGGTTTGATGGAAATGTATAAAGATGAGGAAATGTGTTTATAAAAATTGAGATGAATGTATAAAATTGAGAGGAATAATGGGAGTTTTATAGTGATGAATGTATAAATCATTAAATTGTATAAATATTTGATGGTTTTATAGTGAATAAATGGTAGTTTTTAAAACAAAAAAATTGAATGCGTGGCAATCCGAACGTTGGCAACGTTCGTATTTTGTGGGAAGTTGTGAAAGAGGGGCGCTGTCAGCACCACGAGCTCGAGCCATTTTTGCCCAACAACGCCCCAGCGTTTTGCACCAAGGGGCGCTGTTCTGCCATTTTTGCCCAACAGCGCTTCGACTACGCATGGTCTGAGTGGATTAAGTCACACCTATAATTAAAGGGTTAATTCTACATATAGGTAACGAACTTTCCAAAATTTCCTATGTTAGGTATTTGACTCTCAAAAATACTATGTTAGGTAACCAAACTTGCATCTTTGTTCAAAGTTAGGTAATTTTGCCCAGTCATGCAATTGGTAACCGGTTGTAGCCGGTTACCTATGTTTGACCGAGTGATAAAGTTAAAAAAACTCCCCTTTTTTATTTGACCCATACCACTTTACCAATTACATTTTCCCTCCAATTTGAAGAACCCTAATTCCCAAATTTCCAGAACCCTAATTCCCAAAATTCAATAACCCTAATTCTCCAATCCATGTAATAATCAAAATGGGTAACGGTAAACCCGACAAGAATCGTGTTTTCACAGTTAACCTAAAACACGATGGTCTTTTTGCGATTAATCCTTTTGCTTATATGAACTTCGATGAGAAGCAAATTACAGATCTTAACTTTGAAGGTATGTCATGTGTTGAACTCTTTGATGTAGTTAGGCATTTAGTGCATAATCCACTTAGAAGACTTTATTATTGCAAAGTAGGAACCCCATTAAGATTAGGCATTAAGGAAATTAAAAATGATGATGATGTTCAGTCATTTTTAACTTGTGGTTTTGAATCAAATTGGGTAGTTGATTTGTATGCTGAACATCTAGATGAAGATGTTTTAGATGCTAGGTACAAAGCAGAAGCCATGGAAGCTGAGGAGGGAAATGAGTCTAGTGATGCTTATTGTTCTAGTGATGAGGAAGATTTAGGTGATGTAGAATTATTTCATGAAGGTGATGAAAAAGTTGAAATTAAGAATGTCAGTACCAAAGACCCATTTCTTAACAAATTGTGCTCTAATAGTGGTAACTTTAGAGGTTTCATTGATGAACCAGTCAATGTACATGCAATAGAAGTGTTAGAAGACCCAGATCATGTAGATGCTAATTATAAAGCTAAGCCATATATTGTGTATCCT
This sequence comes from Artemisia tridentata subsp. tridentata, assembly GCA_021014915.2. Classification (NCBI taxonomy): domain Eukaryota; kingdom Viridiplantae; phylum Streptophyta; class Magnoliopsida; order Asterales; family Asteraceae; genus Artemisia; species Artemisia tridentata. Next base: position 268,370,167 of record CP139505.1, read on the forward strand.
AGACATGATCCTACACAGGATTGGGATAAAATGGAACCTATATTAGGAATGAGATTTGAGAACAATGAACAACTTAAACTTGCTTTAGCCAATTATGCGGTCCGCAATGGGTATCAACTGTGGTTTGCAAGAAATGATTGGAAGCAATTGTTAGTATACTGTGGTAGGGATGTTAATGCAGGTAGATGTGCTGGGGCTGCCACTTTAAAAAAAAGATCTGAACAGAGGCAAAAAAAAAGATGGTGAGGGTTGTTCTAAGTCACCTGCCAAGGTTCCAAAAAAGGGCAGGGTTAAAAAGAAAGCTGTTAGGTCATGTGATAAGCAAAAAAATGTCTGTGGTTTTAGATTATTTGCTTCTTGGATGGCAACTGAGAATTCTTTCCAAATCAAATCCTTAATGTCTAAACACAAATGTTCTAGGAATTACAACCTAGGTAGCTTGGTGACATACAAATGGATAGCACACCATTTAGCCAGGGAACTCATTGCAGACCCATTCATTCCTTTATTAAAGATGAAAACAGACATAAGGACAAAATATCACATTAATGTAAGCATTGGTCAATGCCAGAGAGCTAAGCAGAGGGTGTTATTTGATTATGAAGGAGGGTTGAAAGAACATTATGCAAGGTTGTGGGAGTATAGGAATGCTGTTATTGATACTAATCCAGGCAGTACATGTATAGTAGAAGATGAAGAAACCTCTTCAGGAAACTACTATTTTAGAAGATTTTATGTGTGTTTTAAAGGTGTGAGGGATGGTTGGTTTGCAGGGTGTAGAAAGGTAATAGGATTGGATGGGTGTTTTCTGAAACATAAATGTAAAGGTGAGTTGCTTGTAGCTATGGGTAGAGATGCCAATAATCAAATGTACCCAATAGCATGGGCTGTTGTGAAGGTGGAAAACTATGATAACTGGTGTTGGTTTTTGGGCCTGTTGTGTGAAGATCTCAACTTGCATCAGGGTAATGGTTTAACGATAATATCAGATTCTCACAAGGTATGGAAAACAACTTATGTACTTATATTGCAACTTATGTACTTAAATTGCAACTTATGTATTTCCATGTGCTTAAACAGGGTCTAGAAAGTGCTGTGAATGATTTCCTACCTAATGCAGAACATAGAAAGTGCACAAGACATGTCTTTGCAAACTTTAAAAGGAAGTTCAGTGGAGTGGAGCTACAAAGACTGTTTTGGCAAGCTGCTTCAACCACTTTGGAGGATAACTTCTACTCAAAAATGGAGGAAATGAAGGTCAATAATCAAGAGGCATATGATTACTTGATACAGAGAAACCCAAACAGTTGGAGCAGAGCATTCTTCAGTTTGGAAAGCAAATGTCCAAATTTTGAGAATGGGATTTGTGAGAGTTTCAATAGGGCCATCCTGGTACAAAGGACAAAACCTATTATAACTATGCTTGAGGACATAAGACTTTATGTGATGCAGAGATTGGTGGCCATGAATAGAACTGCAAGGAAATGGGAAGACACCATTACACCTACTGTTAGAAAAAGATTGAACTATTTGATTGATCATCAACTAAGGTAAAAGTTGTTATTATTGTTATACATTTTGATTTAAAACTAACCACTACTTAATTTAAACAGATACTGGCAGGTTGTTCCTAGTGGCTTTCAAGAACTTGAAGTCAGAAATGGTAATCAAGCATATGGGGTTAACTTGTCAAGGAGAAAATGCATGTGTAGAATGTGGGAGTTGTCTGGAATACCTTGTGTTCATGCTGTGGCAGCCTATGAGCACATGAATAGAGACCCTGTTGATGGAGTACATGCCTGGTATAGCCAACATAACTGGTTTGAAGCTTACCACTTTGCTATAAGGCCTGTGTATGGTAGTAATATGTGGAAAAGAACTAGAGATCCACCACTTCTACCACCAATTATGAGAACAATGCCAGGCAGGCCAAGGAAAAAGAGGATCATAGCACCATCAGAGAATAACACACAAGTTAGTAGAAGGGGAAGAATCATGACATGTACTAATTGTCAAGAAAGAGGTCACAACAAAGCTAGTTGTAAGAAAGATCATGTTCCAAAGCCACCTAAGCCCACAAGACCATCTAAGAGCACAAGCAGACCTGATTATGCAGCCCATGCTTCTGCTAGAGGTGGTGGTAGAGGATCAAGAGGTGGTGGCAGAGGATCAAGAGGTGGAGGCAGAGGATCAAGAGGTGGTGGAAGAGCTCAACAAAGGAATGTGGTAAGTTTTGTTTTTGCATGTAGAATATTGTTTTAAACTGTTAATAATTTTTTCCATTTTTGTAATTTGGTTTTAGTTTATGGAAGAGGATGAAATTAGAAAGAACATGGAGCATGAATACATGCAGGATATGCTAAATGAAGAAGAAGAAAGATTAGAAGCTATCAGGTTAACATTGGAAAGAAAAGAACAAGAAGCTTTTGATGAAGAAGCTATGAGGTTAACATTGGAAGAAGAGAAAAAATGGAAAGAGCAACATTTGAAGATGGAACAAGATGAGCAAAGAGAAAAAGAAGATTTGGAAAACCTGATGGGCTTACACCCTTCATGCTATGTTTCAGATGAAGAACTAAAGAAAGGCTATGTTCCACCTTCAAGCAATATTTCAGATGCAGAATCTTATGAACAAGAACCTTACAACAGAGCTGTGGTATCTGTTAATGAGAATGTTGAGACTCAAGAATCATTTGCACAAAACAGGGATGCAGATGAGGATATGCTTATTGAAGAAGTTGTTGATGAGTCTAGTGATCCTAATGAAGCTGAAGCAAACAAGGGCAAAGCAGTTGCTATTCCTGAACCTGAGAAGAAGGGTAAAAAGAGGCAAGCTCATGATGATCCTTTGAGGATTTACCACAAGAACAGGGGTAGATCAGAGAGGATATTTCTACAAAAAATGAAAAAACCTTGCTTTGGTCCAAATGGTGAAGGGTCAACACCAGATTCAGCATTCTCTGTTGATGAACCTTGAAAACAGTTTAGTATTTGCATTATCAAATATGTAATCTTTTGTTTAATGGTGGATGTATTAAACTATGCACAATGGCACAGCTTTTGTCAAAGTTGAACCCAAACACTATGTGTGTGTCCCCCACTAGTGTCTGTCCCCCACTTACAATTTGATTAATGCAAATTTTCTTTAGTTTAATTGTTTTATGCAATTTATGCAGTTACATAAACATTTGGGAACAAATGCAGTTTTCATTGCAAAGTTTCTTGCTTTAGTAACAAACAAAGGTAAAAAACCATACTTTTATTGCATATAACCATGAGTGCGTACAATGGATTGTGTTTACAAGGCTGCAACTAGTACCGCTAATCCCCTAAACAACAACAAAAACAACACAATCCCTAAACAACCATGACTGCATACTATTCTAAGATTACTTGAGTGCAAGGACCAAAGAAACAAGAATTGCAAACACACACATGGTTGACTTCCAAACACTGAGTTTTTTTTTAGCTTTTTGCATTTCAGCCTCCAATAATGCAATCTTCCTTTGACGTGTAACTTCTCTTTGAACCTCACGCCTTTGATTAGGATTAAGTTGACTGTACATCTCATACAAATGCATCCGGTACCAGTCACACTCCTCCTCTGGATCGTACCAATCAAATTTTCCACATTTCTTGCTACCAGGTTTCTACAATCAAAAGCATGTTGTAACTAATTGAACATAATAATCTTTAAAAGAAAACGTGTCTGGTATGCTTACCCAGCGGTTTTGGCAACAAATGAAACGTCGAGCAGGATTGGAGGGTGTCCAGGACGTTACAACCATTGATGGCCTTTCACATTCACAGTTTTCATTGCAAAGATAAGAACACGAAGACATGATTGGATTTTGATTTGGAATTAGTTTTGATTTGTGAAAAAATTAATTTAGTGTGTTATGACCGTTAGAAATTAGGGTTTAGGAATAAAGAGGGGAAGAAAGAGGGAAAAGGGAGATATAAGGGTTTTAATGACGTCACATGTGGGCCCAATAAGCTAAGCCGGTCATATTACCTAACTTTGCAGGTTGCACAAAGTTTGGTTACCTAAAATAGTATTTTTGAGAGTCAAATACCTAACATAAGAAAGTTTGGAAAGTTCGTTACCTATATGTAGAATTAAGTCACACCTAAATATCACGAACAGGAGATCTGATAACTAATTTTGAATAAAGATTAATCAAAATATTCTATGTAACAAGAGTAAATTTTAGTAAAAACCATATAAATATTTGTCAAAAATAGATATGTTGTCGATAAAAGTTTAAGGGTTAATAATGTAGATGAGAACCAATCTTTTTACTCTTTTGCAAGTTGTGCATAGCTTGCTACACAGTTGGTGACGATTTTGCCTAAAATTTATGCAAGTGTGTTTTACTTTGCATAGATATGACTTTTTTACTTTTACCAATTGCCCAATAGGTAAAGTTTGAGTAACTTGATATTGGCATGAAAATGGGTCCAATTACTATATATATTGCCAATTTTCAAAGAAATACTATAAAACAACACAGTTAATCTTTTGTGACAAAGAGAACTTCAAAAGTTTGATTTCACTCGATAACGAGTATAAATAGACCTTCATTACATATAAATACAATACAAATAATTTTTTTATTAATGGTAACATGAGAAAGACGGTCGAGCTAGAGAAGTATGACACCTTTGTCAAACTACTCACCCACTATTCGCACTAATCGCAACTACGATTGACATATCAAGTGATCTCACCAACATATCATACCTTTCTAGCTCACCTGGCCAACGCAATACTATCATCCTCAATAACTGCAAAGAAAGAACATTTGTAGTTCATCGGCAGTTTCCATGTTTTCATTGTAGAGTGTACATTCGGAAAAAAGATATTTGCATCGTTTACTTTCTTCGCAACTTCAAGCTTCTTTTTCTCAGTATCATTCACAGCTATACATGTTCTTAATTTCTTTTTTACGATCTTGCGTTCGGACTTTTCTCTATTTATGGCCAATAAAAATCTTTTCAAGCTGCTTACTGGTTTTTATAGCTATTTAAAATCTATGAATATATTAAATATTTGATATTAAGGGTGCGTTTGGTTCATGCTTTTAGAGGGGTATCACCGAAAGAAAAAATAAAAACTTTGTTTGGTTGACACTGGGCCCACACTTTTGGGAATGAAGGAATGAAAAATTGATTGATTTCATTCCACCACATTTTGGTGGGTTTTTTTGATTCCATCCAATAAAAAAAAAAAAATTTTATTTGATCAAATTTTTTCAATCACATATTATTTATTATTTTTCTTATTTTATACTTTTTTTATTTCAAACAAATACATAAAACTTATTAAACATACATATAATTTAAATATTAATTAATTTTCTCTCTCCTTCTTTTCTTTCAAACATTTCCTAAATCACAATCCAATTCCAATCCCACTTACGAACCAAACGCACCCTAAATATTTGACATAAAGTAATTCTCAAAATATTAATAGAGGTTTAAAATCATATCAACATGTGATTTTCTTCTATGATAATTAAACTTTAATCTTCCAAATTCTTGACTGCATTTATCACCCTTTATTCTTGACGAGCTTGCATACTTATTGAAGACTTTATAAACTTATACTCTATGGCTATGTTTGGTAAAAGTAGCAGTGAGCAGTAGCCACATCTAACAGCTCGCCGCTCACAGCTTCTTAAAGAAGCATTGGAAAAATGAGTTTTCCTAAAAAATAGCAAAACTCACCGCTCCTTTGCCAAACGAATAATAAAAATAAAAAAACTCATTGCCTACCGCTCATCGCCTCAAAAAGCTCTAAAAATCTCCGCGACAAACATAGCCTATAAGCTCACTTTTATGGGCTATGCTTAGAAGCTCTAAATTTAAAAAGGAAAATGACAAAATAATTGCTTCGTATTTTCATCACAACTTTTCATCAATAATACCCATATTTTACCAAAAACTTAAAAATGCCAATAAATTCCACAACCTTTGCAACCACTTTGTGGATTGACCTTGCGAAAACCATTGCGGATTTTCTATCTTGCAAAAAAATCGCACATTTAAACTTGCAACCACCTTGTTAAGGTATATGCAAACCTCTTGTTATGCGATTTGAATCAAAAAAAGAAGATAACATATTCGTAAGGGTTTTTGGCGATTGTGAACAAATATTTCTTAATCATGGAACGAAATTTCGCAAGGTGTCCACAAGTTTAAGTGTGAGATTCGTTTTTCTCAGGGTTAGCAATCCACAAGGTGGTCGCAAGTAGGGGTGTTATCAGAGGCAGACCCAAGCTTTGACTATGGGGGGGCGGTGCCCTCCACGACTCGCCGAAAAAGTTAAGATTTTAGTGTAAAAAAAAAAATTTTTTTTGACCTTTTTATTAAAGTGCACCCCTCCAAAAAATCAAATTGCCCCCCACCTTGAAGCCAAAAATATAAAAACCTTAGTTTTTAGTGTAAAAAAAAAATTATGACATTTTTATTAACATGCATCACAAATTTTATCAAAAAAAATTTTTTTTGCCCCCCGCCTTGGAAAATCCTGGGTCCGCCTCTGGGTGTTATCGGGTCGGGTTATCGGGTTTGCCGGGTCGGGTTGAGTCGGGTTTTGAATTTTTTAAAAGTGACCCGCAACCCGACCCGATTAAGAATCGGGTTATCGGGTTCGGGTGGGATTCGGGTCGGGTTATGTCGGGTCGGGTGATTCGGGTTATCGGGTGACCCGATTAAGTAACAGTAACTTATATTTGTATCAATGGTGTAGTAGTTATTGCAGACTTGTGTTTATTGCAGACTTGTGTTCATGCACTGACAGACCCACTATTGGAATTTACCAAAAATCTACTTTTTAAGCTTAGGTATATCGAAAAGGCACAAGACTAGGCTATGAGAGTACAATCTAAGAACCAGGTTTCTCAACATCAAATTAGAAGTCATGGTGTTTTGTCTCATAACAGGTTGCCAAACGCTTAGCAGTTCCATCAGTTTGGGCACCATCAATCAACTCAAACTTCTTGTAATTTGCTTTCAAGGTCTCACTCTCCTGATTATGCAGCTTCTCTTCTTCAGTAAGTTGTTGCTGCAAAACACAGATAAAGCTTAGATTTACACCTCTTACGTCACAGAGGGTTTCAAGCAGTCATATGCCCAACTAGTTCAGCTACTGTGTGTAAAAATATAGTGTTTCAGCAGCTTATGTTTGTATCAGTGGTGTAGTAGTTATTGCAGACTTGTGTTTACTGTGAATTTTGTGACTATGTAAATGCTTATGCTATCTAAACAGACTTGCGTTTATTGCAGACTTGTGTTTATTGCAGACTTGCAGTTGACTATGTTTTAATCACTACCTTGCAAGTTGCACTAATAATCAAACAAGATCAAGATTCTTTATCAGTGATGCAGTAGAATTTCAAATTTGCAGACCTGAACTTTGATTAAATAGACTAAAAACTTACAACATAAACTAATAATAGAACCTGAAACAATAAGTGATTGTCGGGTCTTATCGGGTTGACCCGATAACCCGATAACATTATTTATTTAACCCTAACCCGACCCGATAACACTATCGGGTTATCGGGTTCGGGTTTAAAACAACCCGACTAGCTTTTTTGACCCGATTAGACCCGACCCGATTAGCCTTATCGGGTTCGGGTTCGGGTCGGGTCAGGTCAACCCGACCCTACTGACACCCCAAGGTAGTCGCAAGCTCAACCTGCAAAGTGGCGGCAAGGGTTGCGAAATTTTTGGATACCATCTAGTTTGAGTAAAAAACCGGTATTTCATAAAAAATAACTAACCGTGAAAATAAATATTTTTGTGAATCTCATTTCAAAACACGTGTCATTAAATAATCTTAAACAAACACCGTTAGAAACATACTCTGTATTTTCGAGAATCACTTAAAGAAAGAAAAGAAGAGAAACAAAAAAGTTGTGTTCTCGAGTATTAGTTAAGGAATGAAAGAAAAGGAAAAATACTTAAAAAGAATGATGATTTTTTTAATTTTGAAATAAAATGTTTTCTCTCGAAATTAGGTTGAAAATATTTATTTTCTGTTAAAAAAAAAAAATTAGAGTGGGTACATTTAATTAAATTTTTGGTCTTTGTGGTTTACCGGGTGGTTTTGATCCAATAGTTTGAAAATTAACGGATCCTGTCCAGAATTCGACCACTCGTAACACGTTTGGTCCAAATTTACTAACACCGTTAAGTTGATTTATATTGTCTGTTAAATGTGAGGGCATTTTTGTCTTTTCGTCTACAATGTTAAACAAAATAAGTGAGTCATATCCACACCTAAGTTCAAAAAAGAAATATATATATATATATATATATATATATATATATATAGTGGGACTTTCATTTCAGAACCATCTTATCTGCGAGAACTGACAGAACCACAAAAAACATACATGCACGCCTTTTAAAATAAAATAAAAATACATGCAAATCATCAATAATCGTAAGTATCGACCTATGTTCTTCAATATAATCATGAACTCATCCTCTTTTTTCACAAAAACCTTACACACGGCCGCAATATTGTCATTGCACGTCTTATAAGAACATACATGCACACCTTCTGTAACACCCCCTAATTTGGTTTGTGGCAGCGGAAGAGTAATTAGGGTGTTATGGTGAGGATCGAGGTTTAAATATCAGAAAATGGCCCGGAAGGGGCGTTTTGAAAGTTATATGTCATTCAAAAGAATATTTTTGATACAAAAGTGAATTATTCGATTTGAAAATCCCATGAGAAAATGTGATAATTTGTAAAGAATGACATATTTGATTTTTACACCAGTTTATTTATCAGAGTAGAAGATGCCCGCTCCGTGTCTTGTCCTGCTCCGTTAATTACCTGAGATAAACATGCTTAAAACGTCAACACAATGGTTGGTGAGTTCGTGGAGTTTGTAGAAAATAATTTTCTTCGAAAGGTGTACAGTGATTATCGAAGTAAATAATAATTCTTCATGAAATAAATAATACGTTGTGTTTATATAAAAATCCACAAGTAAGTCATGTATGATCTCCAAAATCATAAGTTTCAAGTTATGAATGCAGATGAGCTACGTTGTTATATGCTCAATATAGACTGTTGTGCCAGCTTTTAAATATATTGATATACCAAGCATTTTGGGTTGCCTTGTGCAGAATTCTCATTTAAGTCACATATAGTAACAGTTAATGTTCAAGTACAGGGTTCACAATCATATCACATAGCGGGAATGATAATCTAGAATCTGAAGTTTATCAATGTAAAGTGGTGGTCTGCTAAATACAGCTGTATCCTAGGATATATATGAAACATTCATATATTCATAAAGTTATATTGCCCTAAGCCTCATGACACGCAAAACGTTAACAGAGTACCGTAAAACGGCGGTGCCCCACCAGGGTTACTGATGGGTTTTTATGGCCCTCATGTTAATAGGTAACTTGCCAATTCCTATTTTTCTCAAATATAGTGCATCGCGACTAAATACGACTAACCATGTAGGCATTCCGTCACAGTATTTAGTGGGATAGGTCGTCAGCCTTTAACAGGTTTCGAAGCTGTTCACTATATTCGCGCTCACCGCAGTGATTAATGGCTCATGATCAAGGGACTTTATGGCAATAAAGTGTGCTTAGGCAATATAGGTGAATCATGCGTAATTTTAGTCTTGGCAATTATTTATAGTGAAATGTAGAAATATCATATTAAAGTAGCAGTACATTCATTTGTCACATGAATGCATACAATGAGTCTCAGTGTCATATTACATCAAGTGGCTTAAAAATGTTATCTTCCAAGTTCCGTGTTTAAGCTAAACAGACAATTTGCACATATAATGAGCATGTATTCCTTTCAAGTATGATTCAAACATGTAAAGCATAGTGGATGATTTTGAGTAAATCATGAGAGTTTTATATAAGTAACTTAAAACAGTTAAAGCATGTATCTCCCCCAAAAGAATTATTAAAAACAAGTGTGAAAAGTAGGGGCCACGACTCACCTGGAGCGTATCTGACAAGACGAAATTATAAGACCAAGTAAACGATCACGAAAACTTCTTCAATACGAGACCTGAGTATAAGCGAAGTCTAAGAGTCTAACTTACTACTAATGACGAATGTGGAAAGGATAAATCGTATAACGATGTGATCGGTGATGTGAGTGTGTAATATGCTTAAAATGCCTCAAGTTAAAAAATACTATATTTATAATATTATCTTGATTTTTATATTAATCGACTCAAAATATTGCTTTCTCAAAATATGCTGCAATAATCTGTAAAAATGAAATTGCTAATATTTCTAATAGCGAAACCTTAAATAATGCATACTAAAATGAAACATGCGTATGAAATGGAGGGTGCAAAATGGAAAATAAACTAAGAATGTCAAGTGAAATTAAATAGATTTTTTTTCCTTTTCAGATTTTATAATTTTTAGTCTAACTGCGGTTGCGTTACATCGTTAGTCCTCGGTTAAGTCCAAAGTCCATAATAGTCCAAAATTTGTCCATATGTCCATATAAGGCTTGAAACCCAAAGGTATGTCAATTTAAGTCCTTTATAACCTGTTTTAACAGCTCCAGTCCATAGTTTTCACAGTTGGCAGTTTTAGTCCCTCTAGGTGTTGTCGCGTTACATTTTTAGTCCTTTTTGTACAAAAATTATGGGAAAAATTATCTAAAAATTTTATGGAGTCTATTCAATCTTATTAAAGCTTAAGTCACTGCTTATTTCTGAAAATACCTTATTTTTAGCTTATTGGGCTTATTAACGAAATATACATAGGCCCGTTAAGAAATCGAGAGGCGAGGGCATGAAAATAGTTTTGGGCTTGGACTTGGGCTGTTTTTATGATTCTAAAAATATGCCACATGGGCCTGTTGGGCTGTTTGATCGTAAAGGCTTAGTGGGCTTTAGCTTAGTCCATTATAGAAAATGATTTTTGGGTTATGCTTTCTAAAATCAATCTAGTGTTTCTGTGACTAGCGTAGTTGTTTTAAATGGTTGTAACTCATTTGTCTTTACAAGGTTTCTAAACGAGATGGATAGTTAGTTATGTGGTGTAATAAGTCTAGTAAAAATAATGTATAGTTATTAAGTCGGTTTGAGAGTTATGGAGTCGTATTTGAAGCGACTGGAAACTGTTTTATTCAGCCAAATCATTTAATCTCTTCTTCCAAGTGTCTTCCATTTTTAATGTTTACATGTGTTCTAGGTATGAAAGTTCGATGCATGCAATGCGTGTTTATAAGAAATGGTTGAGTGATCATTAAGATTCCACAAGGCGAGTTTGGCAGTGTACATATTTTAAACTAAGATATTGTGTTTCAAAAGTATATAAAAGTGTTGTACGTTCGAATGGTAATACATGACTTGACATCTTAAGCATGAAAATGAGGTGAGCTTTCGACTCATGGTGTGAATCACTTAAGATGATGCAAGTAAAATAACTCAGTGCTAATATATACGCTCGAGTGAGGTAATAGAATGATGCATGCAGTGAGTTGGGTCATACGAAAAAAAATGTCATGCATTAATACAATGTAAAAATATGTTCGAGTATGAAAGTAAAAGAGTATATGCATGTATGTGATAATGGAATGTGGAGTGTGAGATATGAAATTAAAAGAGATGAATAACACTTACTACACCTCTTTAAGGTGGTGAAGGCGCTATGAAACTCGGAGGAAAACACGAACCAAAACAGTCCACTCGCTAGTCACTCTATACGTGTTTATGTGTTTAGATCCTTACTCGTTTTGTTTTCTATAGTAAGGTAGAAGGTTTGCTGGGTTTTTGGAGTGGTTAGTGAGTGTGAAGGATGGCTGAGACGAGTAGGTAGGGAGGTGAGGGTGAGAGGTGAGGGAATGGCAGTTGTGTTCGGCTAATAACATAAAAAGGAAGTGGGCAGTAGGCTCATAGCGAGTTTAATGCATGTTTTTAAGGTTTTAGTTCTTACTAGATTTGTTTTTCCTAAAGTGTAATATCCATTTCTGGGTTTGGTAGAGTGTACTGTGAGAGTAGAAGGAGTGAAAGGTAGGTATTGTAAATAGTTAGAAGGGTGGGATTTTATAGAGAGGAGTTACCCACGTTTTGTTTCACTCAATCATTGATGGCACTGTATATTAAGGAACACCTAGGCTAGTTTTACCGACAAAAGAAGACATTTGATAGATAATATCTATCTTTGGTTGTTGGGTTGTGTATATGTGTTCCTACACTCGATTTGTACTTCAATATATGCTCCAAATATGAAGTTAGCGTGCCATACTAAGCTTTCGTGGTCCTAGTCATTTTCTAGTCATCGTAACATGTCGAGAATATTATTAAGAGTACGTAGGAAAAAGTGGGAAAAGGTTTGGTTGAGTCTCGATAAATTACGTATATCGAGTTAGGTTAAAATGGAACAAAGAGATTGGCCTTCAAAACTTTATCAAAACTCGACCTTTAACTTTGGAAATTGGCATAGGTATAGTCTAGTGGGTCGTGATCGAGGAGGTGTAAAAATATTCAAGGGTCGCGTTTAGTATTTGGAAGAACTCGAGCCCTTTTTGGAGTGTGCATATTAGTCGGATACACTTAATATTCACAGGAAGAACTTTGGTTTCGGATGTTGGGCTTATGTGGCGTGTGGTGATGTTGGGCTTGGAAGAATTTAAGGGTCCAGTCGGTTTGTAGCTTTATTTTCAATGGAAGGAGTAAATATATTTAGAGTAAATGTTGTGTAGCTAATTAAATATAAATGTAATTAGTGGATAAAATGTGATTAATGCATGGTTGTAATCATGTTATAAACTTAGTGGTTTTTCCTATAATTTGTAATTAGTGGGATTTGCGGTTTGTGAACTAGTAGTCGTTGCGAAGTAAATATGTTTCGTAAAGTACGTCGAGAACTAGTGCCGATATTTGTTAATTGTTGCGATGTTGTGTTATGGTGAATATAAGATATCGAGGAAAATTTTAAATTTCCCCGTAAAAATGGGTTTTAGTAGATAGTAACTCGAGGTTATCATAAATTAACAAGGATTATCAATATGGATTTTCGTGGGATCTTATAGTATCTACCCCTAAATTTTGAACTTCGTCCCGAAGTTCAGTCCGTGATAGGTGTAGACGTTTGGTCTGGACTGACCCACGACAAGTGGGCCAGGCCCGGCAGACAGCGGCCCACTCTACGCCTAAACCCTAATCCATGCCCTATAAATATAGGGATGGAATCCCTTTCTTCAGGACGATCTTCAACAGGTTACTTTACGCCTAAACCCTAATCCATGCCCTATAAATATAGGGGTGGAATCCCCTTCTTGAGGTACGCTATGATATACGATATAATAACCCTATGCAACCCTACGCATCAATACTAACTTGACCGTCGGAGGTGGATCCCGGGGCTACGGCCTCGGGTCCACTCCTAACGGGTTCTCTTTGTTGAACAGGTCTAACAGGGCTCGAGAAGACGACTAACGGTCCAAGGAGAGTCGTTGAATCAGTCCGTGCCAGATTATGTATCAACAGATTGGCGCCATCCGTGGGACCATGACAACGACAAGTTTCGTGTTCTCACATCACCGGAAAGCAACCATCGAGTTTAAAGGCCGGTATTCTTTCTTTATTTTCTGCTAGTACACGATGCGCAGATACAAAATAATATGTGGTATTCATTAAAACCTAATAGTAAAGATATTCATTCTTTATTAGTACACGATGCGCAACATTGTACGCAGCATATATATAAGTAAAGAAAGATTGAATGTACACAGCATATATATTCATTCTTTATTATATAACTAGTACCTTTGTTATTAGTTTTCTTATTTATTTTATTATATATGATTGAATGTATATCACTACGGTAGATTTACAACAATATCTTTTAAATATTGCATGTAAATCTTGCAATATCTTTTAAATATTAAAAAGATTTTACGTAAATCTTTTAACTCGGTAAACACGATTTTACCTAAGTCACACTAAGTCCGCACGATCGGACCTACTATATCTTTTAGCCGCGAACAGCGCAGTCACGATAAATCTACCCGCGTTAGGCCGTGCGTATAGAGATCTTCGCAGACTGGCGCCATGAGCGCACTGTCACGTACAGGCACCATGATGCTAGTCAATCGCCATGCGCGCACTGGACGAAAGCCGTGGTCATCTGCGATCATCCACAAACGTTAGAGTCTATGCGGTCACGATACATCCATCTGCGTCTGTACGTGCGATTGAAACTACTAGTCGCGGTCATGGTACATCCATCCGCGCCATTGTTTTTATATTAAAAAAGAAAACGATCATGAGCGTACTGCGTTCGTAGATTAGCTACGTGCTACTTCTTTTATGTAGTTTGTAAAACCTCACGATAGGTGTAATTCGCACTACTACTTCTCTTATGTGTTAATTTTACATGCTACGTGCTATATATATGCTATGCGCTAATTTTTTATTTCATTATCTTTTATATGTTGCGATGCGCAGCATATACTTTTAATATTTGCATTGAGTTTTTTTTCAGGATTTGAATAACTAAGTTTAATGCTCCTACACGAGTAGCACCATCAAACTTGGGGGGCTACCAGGATACGCACTGTGTGAGTACGCATCACGCAGGTATATTGGGAAGCAGATCGTACGTAAGAGGTATTGCAAGCCCGGTACAAAGACGGATTTAAATATTCGCGCCACCTTTCGCGCAGGGGAGACGTCCTCTGTCGGTTGTAAAGACGGATGTAATGTTCGCGCACAGCGCGCACCTTGTCGCGCACAGCGCGCACTTCTGCCATAGAAGCACGTCTTCTGTCGCATCATGCTGCACCGCTACTGGTACAAAGGCACGCCCTTACCCAGGACACAACATACAGGAATCCACCTTCACCATTGTGAGACAATCACAATCGCAATGTCAATGTTACTCAGGTCGTGCCTACAAGGACACGCCTAAAAATTCGCGCCAACAAGGACGCGCCAACATGGTCATCACGCACTGCACCACAGACCCAGTGCGCACTGTCGCATTTGGGCTGCGCGTTATGGTCACGCCGTCATAGTTGGTTGGGCCTACGCGGTCACAAACAGGACTTAAGTCTAGCATAACATAGCCACGCACTATGTCACACTAGACTTGGGGGGCTTGTAGACGTATGGTCTGGACTGACCCACGACAAGTGGGCCAGGCCCGGCAGACAGCGGCCCACTCTACGCCTAAACCCTAATCCATGCCCTATAAATATAGGGGTGGAATCCCTTTCTTCAGGACGATCTTCAACAGGTTACTTTACGCCTAAACCCTAATCCATGCCCTATAAATATAGGGGTGGAATCCCCTTCTTGAGGTACGCTATGATATACGATATAATAACCCTATGCAACCCTACGCATCAATACTAACTTGACCGTCGGAGGTGGATCCCGGGGCTACGGCCTCGGGTCCACTGTTAACGGGTTCTCTTTGTTGAACAGGTCTAACAGGGCTCGAGAAGACGACTAACGGTCCAAGGAGAGTCGTTGAATCAGTCCGCGCCAGATTATGTATCAACAATAGGTATTTAAAAGTGTAGTGTACTGAGGTGAGAGTTTATGGAAGGTGTTGTCGAGATATTTCTTATTTGAATTTCAAAGAGGCGAGATTTCAGTTAGATTTATTCGTACCAGACGAATTAAATTCGAATGTTTGGTCAATAATTGAATTCATAGGCTACGAATAGTGAAAATAACGAGCGAAAGTAGGGAATACTTAACACTTAATGTTTAGAGTTCTAACAGTCGAGACTAGTGGATTTTTAATGGTAGCGGTTTGAAATTTAATGATAGTGAATAGTAAAATAGCGGGTACTTTCTTCACCTACTTTCCCTATTTAACTTTCTCCTTTTTCTTCCACTTTATTCTCTTTTCACCTTTTCAATTATTCCCCCCACTCAAACTCCATCTCCTTCGTTCGACTTCTTCCCCGAAAATATGCCACCGATCGCCATTATGTTTGCCTTCGTATACATTGTTCTTGTTGCCATGTATCTGACCTTTTTCCCCGATGAAAACGCCGATTACTTCATCGCCTCTCTGGTGTTCATCGTTCCCCTCACAATCTTAGCGATTTATGTGGATAAGTTTTTGAAGTGAGAATTTCGAGCTAGGGTGGTTAGAATGTAGCTTTGTTGTGTGTTGATGTAATGTGGAATAAATTCTCGTTTATGTTTATGTTAAGTTGTTGTGTTTACGGTTCGCTTTTGTGTGTCTTCAGAATAATCAGGGTACTTCATCCTATGGTGGTTCTTGCTATTGTTGGGTTGGTGGTGGTTTTTGTTTCTATAGTGGGCCAACCGATTGAAGATTGTATGCTTTATATTTTGTTTATTGTACTGTTAGCACTTCCGATGTTAATCATCTCGCTATGTATTAACCTCCATGGTTTCTAATAAAATTTATGTTATTTGTGTTTTCCCGTAGACTGTTGTGAATTTTTAAAGTTTCTAATTTTCGTAATTTCCTCGTCTTCGTATAATAGTGAAATGAGTGATGAGTGTAGATCTGACTGGAGTTGGTTAAAAAGTAAAGTTTATGAACAAATTATTTTGTCTCAAGATTCTGTTTTTGGAATGAAAATTGTTATTAAAACTTCGAAAGGATAACTGTTCCATTTATAACATGATTCTTCCTAAATTATACATAGGTAGCTAGGCTATGTATAATTGAGGACCAAATGATGTAACTCTTGGTTCAGCATTTATGTTTCTTCAAAGAATTTTATATGGTTCAGTTATACTGATTCCGTCACAGAGTCGGACACTCTCTGATATATAAAGTGTTTGTTCATTTTTCTAGGATAAGTCAAAATTTTCTAAGATAGCATTTGGACATTCTGGGTATAGACTTAGGTTTTAAGTGAGGTTTCATTGCAATATGGTAACAACTTAGGGTTTGATCATGATAAAATTTATTAAATCCTTGAGATACTATTAGTGTGTTGTTACATAACGATTATGAGTAGAGAGGTGTAACGGAAATGAAAATAGACGTAGATTTTTATTATCATGGAAATATTACAAGGTAGATTTTTCACACGGTAGAAAGATAACTGTTACACTTAGGTTACATCCATCGTACCTAAGGTAAATACAAACGGAAATACAACTTAGATATTCCTACACTAGAGTTTATTTATTTTACAGCAGGAACCCATACATCTGCTTAACATAGAGGTCATTCTTTGGTACTACTGAGATCTTTTTAACAAGTCTTCATTTTCTTGCATCCATCTTGGCCTTCCAGTTGGCATTGTAGTTTGGGCAATGACTCTTGTAATGCCCTATTCCACCACATCCGTGGCATTTTATGGATGAGTGCTGCTCATTTCCTTCCATAACTTTGCAATCACTCGTCTTGTGGCCTGTTTTCCTGCACCTCC
Source organism: Artemisia tridentata subsp. tridentata (assembly GCA_021014915.2). Classification (NCBI taxonomy): domain Eukaryota; kingdom Viridiplantae; phylum Streptophyta; class Magnoliopsida; order Asterales; family Asteraceae; genus Artemisia; species Artemisia tridentata. The sequence goes on from CP139505.1 coordinate 268,387,562, forward strand.
CGCATATTGCAGTGCAATATCCGGTGTGATGCATTTTACATCTTAGGCACAGAGGTTTATTTCCACGGTAGTTGTCTCTGTTGATAGGGGTGGTGACGTAGTTTCCTCCAATTTCTGGGTCGAGCCTTTGCTGGCGAAGATAGTCAATGCGGTCTTGTAGATGATTGCGGATGCAAACATCATTGTGAAACTCACATTCGTTGAGGGTAAAGGATCTTTTCTCCTCATGTCTTTGCTTTTGGTTATTTTTCTTAAGTGCAATATCTTGCCTAATTCTTTGAGTGCACGTGCGGATCGGTTTAGTTATTTTCCTTGACTTCTTTAGGCAAGCTGGCCTACATCCCATGAAACGTTCATGGTTATGCTTACAAGGTATAACCTTCTTTCTTTCTTTTCTTGTCATGTCATTATCGCTTGGACGGACTGTTGAGGTTACTACCATTACTACTTCAACGATTTTGTTTACCATTTCCTCGATGGTTTTAGGAGTCATGATTGTTGTGGGTACTACGCTGTTCATGCTGTCCATTTCCTATGAACATGACACGAAACGCTGATTTAGTATTCTCTTTATCGTTAGAATAATTCAAATAGTAAGATATTTGTATATTAATGCTAACAATGTGGTCTTAATACGAAATCAAATCAACTGAGGATCATAGAAATACGATGTGTCTGGGTAGCCCGTAAAATAATAATCAACTCTTGATATGAGATTGTTAAGGAACAATTGAATTTATCTACAAAAGCTGAAGTTCAACAACTTTCTCTTCATTCATCAAGTTCTCTTCTGAATATTTGTTCTTGGAATTCTATGTTTTGTTGTTTAGTCGAGGTATAGTTGATGTATAATCACAGATAATGTCATAGTAAGTTTGAATACAGTCATCAAAATTGACATAACCCTAATAACTTGTTCGATTGATTTTTGCAAAACAACCAGTACAAGGTCTTTTATTAATGCCTTATTGATTCATGTGGAGTTATTTGTTTTCCTACGAGAGTAGCAAATGATAAGGTGCTGCATGGCTCTTTGCACTTACAGCATCATAATAAGGTTTGGTGGGAGAAATTTGTCTATAACAGAAGAGTATGACGGAAAGAAAACCATTACACATTAAAGTCGGTTACAAGCTCTGAAAGTTACAGAATTATTGGAAATACATAAACTACTAACCAAAACTATTTGGTTTATTTAGTACAACGACGATACTTAAGATCAGTTACGTCTCTGACGTAGACGTCTAACTTCTGCCTCAAGATCCAGTTGTGCAGCTTCCATGGCTGAAAAACGTTCTTGGCATGCATTCATCTGATTAGCTAACATGTTTTCCAAGGCTGCAATCTTTTGGCTTTGGGTTCTTGCTGCGTCTCTAGCTAACCATAATGCTCTTTCAACGTCTTCAATCCTAATGTGGGTTTGAGTATGACCTCTACCTAAACAGCGGGTTCTGGCATCCAAGTTTCTAAGTTCTTGTTCGTAATTGTCTTTCATGTTACCAATATTCACTCCTAAACCAAACACTTCTCGTCTTTCAGCATCAGTTCTCTTGAACAGGGTATCAATGTTACGGTCATACCATTCGAATCGTAATGGTTGTAACTCTTTTAGCTGTTTAGAGTGAGCGTTTAGTATGTTGGTGTGTTGGTGAAGGTGAATCCATATGGGGTCACGGGTGTCTACATTGTAGTCAGGAGATTTGGGCGAGGACACATTGTTTGGGGCATCTGGCATGGAGTAATCTGAGGTATTGGGTAGTGGAGAATTTAGGTTAACATTCTTCCAAGTCATGTTTTGTTGTGAACTCTGTCCATATTCAAATGTTGGTTGACCACCAATCGGATCTTCATCTGAATAGGATTCGGTTGCTCTTCTAAGTTTCTGACGTGGAGGTGAGTGAGTAGGTGATGACGAAGATGAGTTCTGAGTAAGTTCTATGTCAGGTTGAGGTTGCGACATTTGTACGTAAGGATCTTCAGTATTTGGTGTAATATGATAGCTAGGTGATACATGGGTATTAGGAGAGGTTGTCTTAGCGATGTCAACTGGTATGGAAGACATGTTACTGTAGCAATCGAAAATAATAATTATGAGTATTTATACGTTTAAGGTGTAACGTCGAGTGTGAAATAATACGGTGTGTAATGTGTGAAGAATAAACATTAAGCATGTAAAGATTAGTACAAAACAATCTTAATAGGTAATGTATTGAGCACGGCAGTCTGCAGACACGGAAGGCATAAGATGATAAGATGTAAAATCATTTATTTTGAAAGTGTGGTTATAGTTCATTGTGTTAAAACATTTGATTCTCTATAACCATAGGCTCTGATACCAAACTGTAACACCCCCTAATTTGGTTTGTGGCAGAGGAAGAGTAATTAGGGTGTTATGGTGAGGATCGAGGTTTAAATATCAGAAAATGGCCCGGAAGGGGCGTTTTGAAAGTTATATGTCATTCAAAAGAATATTTTTGATACAAAAGTGAATTATTCGATTTGAAAATCCCATGAGAAAATGTGATAATTTGTAAAGAATGACATATTTGATTTTTACACCAGTTTATTTATCAGAGTAGAAGATGCCCGCTCCGTGTCTTGTCCTGCTCCGTTAATTACCTGAGATAAACATGCTTAAAACGTCAACACAATGGTTGGTGAGTTCGTGGAGTTTGTAGAAAATAATTTTCTTCGAAAGGTGTACAGTGATTATCGAAGTAAATAATAATTCTTCATGAAATAAATAATACGTTGTGTTATATAAAAATCCACAAGTAAGTCATGTATGATCTCCAAAATCATAAGTTTCAAGTTATGAATGCAGATGAGCTACGTTGTTATATGCTCAATATAGACTGTTGTGCCAGCTTTTAAATATAATGATATACCAAGCATTTTGGGTTGCCTTGTGCAGAATTCTCCTTTAAGTCACATATAGTAACAGTTAATGTTCAAGTACAGGGTTCACAATCATATCACATAGTGGGAATGATAATCTAGAATCTGAAGTTTATCAATGTAAAGTGGTGGTCTGCTAAATACAGCTGTATCCTAGGATATATATGAAACATTCATATATTCATAAAGTTATATTGCCCTAAGCCTCATGACACGCAAAACGTTAACAGAGTACCGTAAAACGGCGGTGCCCCACCAGGGTTACTGATGGGTTTTTATGGCCCTCATGTTAATAGGTAACTTGCCAATTCCTATTTTTCTCAAATATAGTGCATCGCGACTAAATACGACTAACCATGTAGGCATTCCGTCACAGTATTTAGTGGGATAGGTCGTCAGCCTTTAACAGGTTTCGAAGCTGTTCACTATATTCGCGCTCACCGCAGTGATTAATGGCTCATGATCAAGGGACTTTATGGCAATAAAGTGTGCTTAGGCAATATAGGTGAATCATGCGTAATTTTAGTCTTGGCAATTATTTATAGTGAAATGTAGAAATATCATATTAAAGTAGCAGTACATTCATTTGTCACATGAATGCATACAATGAGTCTCAGTGTCATATTACATCAAGTGGCTTAAAAATGTTATCTTCCAAGTTCCGTGTTTAAGCTAAACAGACAATTTGCACATATAATGAGCATGTATTCCTTTCAAGTATGATTCAAACATGTAAAGCATAGTGGATGATTTTGAGTAAATCATGAGAGTTTTATATAAGTAACTTAAAACAGTTAAAGCATGTATCTCCCCCAAAAGAATTATTAAAAACAAGTGTGAAAAGTAGGGGCCACGACTCACCTGGAGCGTATCTGACAAGACGAAATTATAAGACCAAGTAAACGATCACGAAAACTTCTTCAATACGAGACCTGAGTATAAGCGAAGTCTAAGAGTCTAACTTACTACTAATGACGAATGTGGAAAGGATAAATCGTATAACGATGTGATCGGTGATGTGAGTGTGTGATATGCTTAAAATGCCTCAAGTTAAAAAAATACTATATTTATAATATTATCTTGATTTTTATATTAATCGACTCAAAATATTTCTTTCTCAAAATATGCTGCAATAATCTGTAAAAATGAAATTGCTAATATTTCTAATAGCGAAACCTTAAATAATGCATACTAAAATGAAACATGCGTATGAAATGGAGGGTGCAAAATGGAAAATAAACTAAGAATGTCAAGTGAAATTAAATAGATTTTTGTCCTTTTCAGATTTTATAATTTTTAGTCTAACTGCGGTTGCGTTACATCGTTAGTCCTCGGTTAAGTCCAAAGTCCATAATAGTCCAAAATTTGTCCATATGTCCATATAAGGCTTGAAGCCCAAAGGTATGTCAATTTAAGTCCTTTATAACCTGTTTTAACAGCTCCAGTCCATAGTTTTCACAGTTGGCAGTTTTAGTCCCTCTAGGTGTTGTCGCGTTACATTTTTAGTCCTTTTTGTACAAAAATTATGGGAAAAATTATCTAAAAATTTTATGGAGTCTATTCAATCTTATTAAAGCTTAAGTCACTGCTTATTTCTGAAAATACCTTATTTTTAGCTTATTGGGCTTATTAACGAAATATACATAGGCCCGTTAAGAAATCGAGAGGCGAGGGCATGAAAATAGTTTTGGGCTTGGACTTGGGCTGTTTTTATGATTCTAAAAATATGCCACATGGGCCTGTTGGGCTGTTTGATCGTAAAGGCTTAGTGGGCTTTAGCTTAGTCCATTATAGAAAATGATTTTTGGGTTATGCTTTCTAAAATCAATCTAGTGTTTCTGTGACTAGCGTAGTTGTTTTAAATGGTTGTAACTCATTTGTCTTTACAAGGTTCCTAGACGAGATGGATAGTTAGTTATGTGGTGTAATAAGTCTAGTAAAAATAATGTATAGTTATTAAGTCGGTTTGAGAGTTATAGAGTCGTATTTGAAGCGACTGGAACTGTTTTATTCAGCCAAATCATTTAATCTCTTCTTCCAAGTGTCTTCCACTTTTAATGTTTACATGCGTTCTAGGTATGAAAGTTCGATGCATGCAATGCGTGTTTATAAGAAATGGTTGAGTGATCATTAAGATTCCACAAGGCGAGTTTGGCAGTGTACATATTTTAAACTAAGATATTGTGTTTCAAAAGTATATAAAAGTGTTGTACGTTCGAATGGTAATACATGACTTGACATCTTAAGCATGAAAATGAGGTGAGCTTTCGACTCATGGTGTGAATCACTTAAGATGATGCAAGTAAAATAACTCAGTGCTAATATATACGCTCGAGTGAGGTAATAGAATGATGCATGCAGTGAGTTGGGTCATACGAAAAAAAATGTCATGCATTAATACAATGTAAAAATATGTTCGAGTATGAAAGTAAAAGAGTATATGCATGTATGTGATAATGGAATGTGGAGTGTGAGATATGAAATTAAAAGAGATGAATAACACTTACTACACCTCTTTAAGGTGGTGAAGGCGCTGTGAAACTCGGAGGAAAACACGAACCAAAACAGTCCACTCGCTAGTCACTCTATACGTGTTTATGTGTTTAGATCCTTACTCGTTTTGTTCTCTATAGTAAGGTAGAAGGTTTGCTGGGTTTTTGGAGTGGTTAGTGAGTGTGAAGGATGGCTGAGACGAGTAGATAGGGAGGTGAGGGTGAGAGGTGAGGGAATGGCGGTTGTGTTCGGCTAATAACACAAAAAGGAAGTGGGCAGTAGGCTCATAGCGAGTTTAATGCATGTTTTTAAGGTTTTAGTTCTTACTAGATTTGCTTTTCCTAAAGTGTAGTATCCATTCCTGGGTTTGGTAGAGTGTACTGTGAGAGTAGAAGGAGTGAAAGGTAGGTATTGTAAATGGTTAGAAGGGTGGGATTTTATAGAGAGGAGTTACCCACGTTTTGTTTCACTCAATCATTGATGGCACTGTATATTAAGGAACACCTAGGCTAGTTTTACCGACAAAAGAAGACATTTGATAGATAATATCTATCTTTGGTTGTTGGGTTGTGTATATGTGTTCCTACACTCGATTTGTACTTCAATATATGCTCCAAATATGAAGTTAGCGTGCCATACTAAGCTTTCGTGGTCCTAGTCATTATCTAGTCATCGTAACATGTCGAGAATATTATTAAGAGTACGTAGAAAAAAGTGGGAAAAGGTTTGGTTGAGTCTCGATAAATTACGTATATCGAGTTAGGTTAAAATGGAACAAAGAGATTGGCCTTCAAAACTTTATCAAAACTCGACCTTTAACTTTGGAAATTGGCATAGGTATAGTCTAGTGGGTCGTGATCGAGGAGGTGTAAAAATATTCAAGGGTCGCGTTTAGTATTTGGAAGAACTCGAGCCCTTTTTGGAGTGTGCATATTAGTCGGATACACTTAATATTCACAGGAAGAACTTTGGTTTCGGATGTTGGGCTTATGTGGCGTGTGGTGATGTTGGGCTTGGAAGAATTTAAGGGTCCAGTCGGTTTGTAGCTTTATTTTCAATGGAAGGAGTAAATATATTTAGAGTAAATGTTGTGTAGCTAATTAAATATAAATGTAATTAGTGGATAAAATGTGATTAATGCATGGTTGTAATCATGTTATAAACTTAGTGGTTTTTCCTATAATTTGTAATTAGTGGGATTTGTGGTTTGTGAACTAGTAGTCGTTGCGAAGTAAATATGTTTCGTAAAGTACGTCGAGAACTAGTGCCGATATTTGTTAATTGTTGCGATGTTGTGTTATGGTGAATATAAGATATCGAGGAAAATTTTAAATTTCCCCGTAAAAATGGGTTTTAGTAGATAGTAACTCGAGGTTATCATAAATTAACAAGGATTATCAATATGGATTTTCGTGGGATCTTATAGTATCTACCCCTAAATTTTGAACTTCGTCCCGAAGTTCAGTCCGTGATAGGTGTAGACGTTTGGTCTGGACTGACCCACGACAAGTGGGCCAGGCCCGGCAGACAGCGGCCCACTCTACGCCTAAACCCTAATCCATGCCCTATAAATATAGGGATGGAATCCCTTTCTTCAAGACGATCTTCAACAGGTTACTTTACGCCTAAACCCTAATCCATGCCCTATAAATATAGGGGTGGAATCCCCTTCTTGAGGTACGCTATGATATACGATATAATAACCCTATGCAACCCTACGCATCAATACTAACTTGACCGTCGGAGGTGGATCCCGGGGCTACGGCCTCGGGTCCACTCCTAACGGGTTCTCTTTGTTGAACAGGTCTAACAGGGCTCGAGAAGACGACTAACGGTCCAAAGAGAGTCGTTGAATCATATATTTTGTATTTCCAATTTCTTATCAAATTCTTTAAAACAACCATGTTTTTTTTAAAACATATATGTTGTTTTTAGAACATATGTGCAAAAATACAATTATTGAAAGCGTGCATGTATGTTTTTGATGGTTCTGTCAGTTCTCGCAGATAAGATGGTTCTCGTAAGAAAGTGCCCCTATATATATATATATATATATATATATATATATATATATATATATATATATATATATATAATATATATATATATATATATATATATATATTCATACCTAAAACCCACTCGCTGATATCAAAAACAAAAACAAAAAAATACACTCACTTTTATCTTACACTTCAAACACAAAAAACACATATGCTCGTAATTCTCTCTATCCAACTCCGGCCACCATGACATCACCACCAAATACCACCGACTCACCAAACCACCAACCCACCAAACCACAAACACCCCCTGCCACAAAATCACCACCAAACCACCATCACCGACCCACCAAACACCATCACGACGCCTGCCACACACATAAACACAACCCATTTTTCCTTACTCCTCTAATCTCATCGCATCTATTATCTTTTAAAATTACACAACCCAAACTCTTTTTCTCTTCTTCAAACATACCCCCTACCACCACAAAACGTTGGCCACCTCCTCCTCTATCAGCCCATGACCATGAACACCAATCACCACCATCAACATAACCATCCCCATTTTATATATAGAAAAAACTAGAAACCTTAACCCTAAAATTTAAACTCAAATCACAAAATTAACCTTATAAACGACTAATTCACACTCAAATAACATAAACCTTTCAAGAAATTCTTCCATTCTAATTGAAATTAAAAAGCCCCAAATTTTATAATAATCCCTAACCTTATTACAACATAAACCCATCACCATCCACTAATCACCACTACAACTGCCAACACCATTACCGTACCCGCAACAACCCCGACGACACCGAGCAGATCTGTAACCGGTATGTATATGGTGGTTGATATTATCTTCTTACACCCATCATATCTCTTCTCTTCATGGTGTTATAGATAAATATTTTGTCACCATAATGAGTAAGAAAATGATGATTTAGTTACTTTTATATAATTGTTGCTAGAAACTGCCCACATAAGTTATGATATCGTTTCGCTTCTACTACAAGTTAAAAGGATACAAAGGCAGTAAAAGAATAGGAATATTGAAAAAGTGGGTGGAAATCTTTTTGGTGGATTAACTGTTGGAAAATTTAGTGCACTTGAGGGATCAATTCATACCTGGTAATGGGCTTGGAGGTACGGAGTGTACACCCATCAGGTCCCTGATTACCCTGACTCAAATAGTGGTTTGTGGTTCTACTGCTAGTAGTAACATTCTACTTCTAGTGTTAATGTTACTACTGCTGAAGCAGAAGTTTCTACTGCTAGTACAATATTAGTACTGTTAGGCTGCTAGGCAGAGATTCTACTGCTAGTGCTATTATTAGTACTGCTAGGCAGAGTTTCTAATGCTGGTAATGCAGGAAAGAATTTGTAACTACTTTGACCTATTTATGGGAAGTTTCAAATTCGTAATTAAGACCATAATTATCTGGTTTTGTAACCACTATGGCTAGAATAGAGGAAAGTTACGGGGAGATTAATTGGCCAATTAATTCTCATAATTCCTTTGACTAGGTTTAAGTAATCTCTAACTTTAAATAGAGATCGTCAGATCTGCATGAAGGGAGACGATAGAACAAAAACACTTGAAAGCAAATTGGTTCTTGATTTGTGCCTAAAACAAGAACATCACTTGGTCTTATCCCATAGAGATATTCGTTTAACCCAGGCATAGGGTCGAATAGTTTATATTGGAAAGTGATAACACGATTTCAAGTGAATATCCGGTGCCTTTAATTATTGATTATCTTTGCCCTGTTCTGGGAACACACATCAGACCCATCAAACACTAACAATCAATAGAAACTATTTAGTGATAATCAATGGCTGCTGCTATGAGGCATATGGCTGCTAACTTTTCCAAATTGCAAAAGTTTGAAGGTATCGATTTCAGAAGATGGCAAAAGAAGATGCACTTCTTGTTGTCAAGCATGAATGTGGTGTATGTTCTGAGCACTTCCATTCCTGAGGATCATGGGGATGATGCTACTGTGGAACAAATAAGGAACAGAAGCAAGTGGGAGAATGATGATTATGTCTGCAGAGGATTAATCCTCAATGGTATGTCTGATTCTCTATTTGATCTTTATCAGAATGTTGAATCTTCCCAAGAACTATGGGATTCCTTGGAAGCCAAATACATGGCTGAGGATGCATCAAGTAAGAAGTTCCTTGTAAGTAATTTTAACAATTACAAAATGGTCGATTCTAGACCTGTCATGGAACAATACAATGAACTTCTTAGTATACTTGGTCGATTCACACAACACAAGATGAACATGGATGAGGCTATTTCAGTCTCTTGTATCATTGATAAATTACCTTCTTCTTGGAAAGATTTCAAGCATATGCTAAAACATAAGAAGGAGGAATTAACTTTCGTTGAGTTGGGCAGTCATTTGCGCATTGAGGAATCACTCAAAGCACAAGAAAGTGACAAGCAAAAGAGTAGCAATGCTACTGGTCCATCAGTTGTCAATATGGTGGAGCATAACAACTCCACCAGGTACAATGACAACAAGGGCAAACGTAAACATCAGGATAACACCAAAACTGATCTTAACAAAAAGCCAAAAGCTACTTGTTGGAAGTGTGGTAAAACTGGACACTTCAGGAAGGATTGTAAATGTGTTAAAATTGGCAATAAAGCCAATGGATCAAGCACAAGTGGATCAGGGAATGGTAATACCAATTCTCTAAAAGGTCAGAATATATTTGATAAGTCTTTTGAGATTTATTATGTTACATATATATCTGAAGTGTACTTTGTGCAGGATGATGATGTTGCGTGGTGGGTTGACTCTGGAGCAACAATTCATGTGTGTAAAGATAGAAGCTGGTTTAAGACCTATGAGTCAATGAATGATGGTTCTATTCTTCATATGGGAAATGAGTCAACAACCCTGGTGCATGGAAGAGGATGTATGGATTTAAAATTTAGTTCTGGAAAGATTGTTTCTTTGTTTAATGTTTTACATGTTCCTAATATTAGAAAGAATTTGGTTTCTAGTAGTATTTGAATAATTGTGGTTATAAACAAGTTATTGAATCTGATAAATTTGTTTTGTCTAAACATGGTGTGTTTATTGGTTTTGGTTATTTGTGTAATCAAATGTTCAGGCTTAACATTGTTCATGATATTGTTAATTCTGCTTTTATATCAACCTCTAAATTAAATGATTCAACCTTATGGCATGCTAGACTTGGCCATGTACATTTTAAGAGAATGCAAGATATGTCCAAGGATGGGTTAATTCCAGCCTTTGATATGGACACTGAAAAGTGTAAAACCTGTATGATGACCAAAATAACTAAGAAACCTTTTCAAAGTGTAAAACGCGAATCAAAAGTGTTGGAACTGATTCATAGTGATTTATGTGATTTACATGCTACTCCCTCTTTGGGGAATAAGAAATACTTTGTGACCTTTATTGATGATGCTTCTAGGTTTTGTTATGTTTATTTATTACATACTAAGGATGAAGCATTAGATAAATTTAAAGTATTTAAAACTGAGGTTGAATTGCAACAAGAGTCCCTGATCAAGAGATTAAGGACTGATAGGGGAGGTGAGTACATGGATACTCTGTATTTTCAGTCTGTTGGTATAATCCATGAAACAACTGTTCCCTATACTCCTCAGCAAAATGGTATTTCTGAAAGGAAAGACAGGGTGCTAAAGGAGATGGTTAATTCCATGTTGTCCTATTCTGGGCTGAGTCAAGGGTTCTGGGGTGAAGCTATGTTGACAGCTTGTTATTTATTAAATAGGGTTCCCATTAAAAGGAACAAGACAACCCCTTATGAACTCTGGACTAAAAGAAAACCCAACCTGAATTTTCTCAGGGTTTGGGGATGTAGGGCTATTGTAAAACTCCCTGATCCAAAGCTAAAGACTTTAGGTGAAAGAGGCATTGAATGCATCTTTGTTGGATATGCTGAGCATTCCAAGGCATATAGGTTCTATGTTATTGAACCTAATGAATCTGTTTCAATTAACTCAATAATTGAATCAAGTGATGCAATTTTTGATGAGAATAGATTCTCATCAGTCCCTAGACCAAGTCAGAGGATTCCTAATGGAACTAATGATATTGGTGTATCAGAGGTCTCTGATGAGGTCCATGATGAGGTTGTGGTTCAACAACCTGAACCTGAGCTCAGAAAGAGAAATAGGGTTAGGGCTCCAAAGTCATTTAGACCTGAGTTTCAATTATATTGAATTGAAGGAACAAGGGATGAGGTCTCTGACCAATACTCCTATTGCTTCATTGTTGAGGATGATCCCAAAACATTTGATGAAGCAATGAAGTCCTAGGATGTTGCTTTCTGGAAAGAAGCAATAAATGATGAAATGGATTCCATCATAGGCAACAACACTTAGGTGTTGGCTGATCTACCACCTGGTTGCAAGCCTCTAGGCTGCAAATGGATTTTCAAAAGAAAAATGAAGGTAAATGGAACTATTGAAAAGTTCAAGGCTAGACTAGTCATTCAGGGCTTAAAAAAAAGTCAGGGATAGACTATTTTGATACTTATGCCCCAATGGCTCGTATCAGTACCATAAGATTTCTAATTGCTTTGGCATCAATTCACAATCTGATTATTCATCAGATGGATGTGAAGACAACTTTCTTGAATGGTGAATTGGATGAGGAGGTTTATATGAACCAACCTCAGGGCTTCATCATGCCTGGCAATGAAAACAAGGTGTGCAAACTGATTAAGTCCTTATATGGACTGAAGCAGGCACCTAAGCAATGGCATCAAAAATTTGATGAAGTGATTTTGTCTAGTGGTTATTTACTTAACCAATTTGACAAATGTGTGTATAGCAAATTTGATGAGTCTGGTAAAGGAGTCATCATTTGCCTATATGTTGATGACATGCTGATCTTTGGCACTGACCAAACTCAGGTTGACCTGACAAAGGAATTTTTGTCATCAAAATTCTCCATGAAGGATATGGGGGAGGCTGATGTTATCCTTGGTATAAGGATTAAACATGAAAGTAACAAAATTTCTATCTCTCAGTCTCATTACATTGAGAAGGTGTTGAGGAAATTTAATTACTTTGATTATACTCCAGTGAGTACTCCTATGGATACAAGTGAGAAGCTTATGCCTAATACTGGTAAAGCTGTATCTCAACTTGAGTATTCTAGGGTAATTGGCTGCCTAATGTATGCCATGATTTGCATTTGCTGTGGGAAAATTGAGTAGGTATACTAGTAATCCTAGTGCTCATCATTGGCAAGCAATTCAGAGGGTACTGAAGTATTTGAAGAGAACTATGGATTATAGTCTCTCATATACTGGTTATCCTTCAGTAGTAGAAGGATACACTGATGCAAGTTGGATCAGTAACACTGAAGACAATTCGTCTACCAGTGGCTGGGTATTCCTACTTGGTGGAGGTGCAATTTCTTGGGCATCCAAGAAGCAAACTTGCATCACCAGTTCAACAATGGAATCTGAATTTGTGGCTTTAGCAGCTGCTGGTAAAGAGGCTGAATGGTTGAAAAACTGGCTTCTTGAGATCCCACTGTGGCCTAAACCTATAACACCTATTTCTATCCGTTGTGATAGTGCTGCTACATTGGCAAAGGCTTATAGCCAAATGTACAATGGGAAGTCTAGACACTTAGGTGTCAGGCATAGCATGATTCGTGAGCTTATCATGAATGGGGTGGTATCTATAGAGTTTGTTAGATCTCAACAAAACTTAGCTGATCACTTGAAGAAGGGTTTGGCTAGAGACTTGGTTTTAAAGTCTGCTAAAGGGATGGGTTTGAAGTCCAACTTAGTCACTGAATGCTAAGACACCCAACTCCCTCCTGAGGAAACTTGGGAGTTGAGTTCAATGTGGAAAGCTGAACATTTAGTGGACTGGAGCACATGTTTTATTATCATCCCAAGGTTGTGCTCAGAACCTGCTGAAAAGGAGGATGAAGTCTTTACTTCTCAATGGTTATTTTTCTTTGAAAAAGTGCTTAGCAGGAGCATGAATAAAGAGGAACCACCTATGTAAATGTTGAAGTTTTGCCGCTTCAGTAAGCTTTGGACTTTTAGCTTTTACAACATTTATGAATTGGATATGGACACATGGCTTGTATAGTGTCAGGAGCATTTAAGTGTTTGAAAACTTGTGTGTATTTTATCTTCAGGTATTCAAATGGGTTGAAGAGTTCAATTCTTAGAACACCCTGATTCTCGAATATTTGAACGTGTAATGTACTAAGATGAGAATTCAATCTTCAAGATATTTTCATTTATGCACATGTTTGTTTAATGTTTATTTTCATGCAAAGGAAGTGAACTAAATTTGGGGAGGATTGTTGGAAAATTTAGTGCACTTGAGGGATCAATTCATACCTGGTAATGGGCTTGAAGGTACGGAGTGTACACCCATCAGGTCCCTGATTACCCTGACTCAAATAGTGGTTTGTGGTTCTACTGCTACTAGTAACATTCTATTGCTAGTGTTAATGTTACTACTGCTGAAGCAGAAGTTTCTACTACTAGTACAATATTAGTACTATTAGGCTGCTAGGCAGAGATTCTACTGCTACTGCTATTATTAGTACTGCTAGGCAGAGTTTCTACTGCTGGTAATGCAGGAAAGAATTTGTAACTACTTTGACCTATTTATGGGAAGTTTCAAATTCGTAATTAAGACCATAATTATCTGGTTTTGTAACCACTATGGCTAGAATAGAGGAAAGTTACGGGGAGATTAATTGGCCAATTAATTCTCATAATTCCTTTGACTAGGTTTGAGTAATCTCTAACTTTAAATAGAGATCATCAGATCTGCATGAAGGGAGACGATAGAACAAAAACACTTGAAAGCAAATTGGTTCTTGATTTGTGCCTAAAACAAGAACATCACTTGGTATTATCCCATAGAGATATTCGTGTAACCCAGGCATAGGGTCGAATAGTTTATATTGGAAAGTGATAACACGATTTCAAGTGAATATCCGGTGCCTTTAATTATTGATTATATTTGCCCTGTTCTGGGAACACACATCAGACCCATCAAACACTAACAATAACTTGTGAAGCTGGTAATGTTGTTGGATATGTGTTGGAGTTTGTATTTATTAGATTTTAATAATAATAATAATAATAATAATAATAATAAAGAGAGAAAAAAAGTGAAAGAAAGAATGAGTCATTCAGAGTATCAAGACGAGGGCATTTTGGTCACTTCATATTATTTAACAGGTCAAACTAACGGTCAACAAAAAATTGGACCAAAAGTGTTACGGGTCGTCGGATTCTGGACAGGATTTGTTACTTTTTAAACTATTAGACCAAAATCGTTATACCCGGTAAACTACAAGGACCAAAAATGTAATTAACTCTTTACAAAAGTCCCAGACTTAGACTTAGGGCCCGTTTGGTTGGTGGGTTTAGGATTAAAAGTTGCAAATAGTTTGTCTGGTTGCAATTTTAATTTTTGGGTTTAGACTCATATGTCAAATATTAGGGATGGGTAAAAGGAGGGCGGTGAAGGGGTTTGTGGAAAACTAGAAGGGGGGGTTGAATAGTTTTATCGTTTAAAATTAATTTTCTTTGTTACTCTATGTTAATTCAAAGGAAACAAGCACAAACAAATATTCACACAATATATATGAAAAGTAAAGAGAGGAAAGATCAAACCACACAACACGGATGTTTATAGTGGTTCGGCTACAAGGACTCTCTTCCTTGCCCTACTCCACTCCTCGAGCCTCTAACTCGAGAGTTATTCTTCACTAAGAAACAAACTCTCTTCTAGGTGGAGAAAACCTTTACACGTTGCTTACTTCCTTTTCCGGTACTAAGCTAAACACCGAGTTCTACTTCAAGGCAGAACCAA
Source organism: Artemisia tridentata subsp. tridentata (assembly GCA_021014915.2). Taxonomy (NCBI): domain Eukaryota; kingdom Viridiplantae; phylum Streptophyta; class Magnoliopsida; order Asterales; family Asteraceae; genus Artemisia; species Artemisia tridentata. The sequence continues at coordinate 268,402,838 of CP139505.1, forward strand.
CCTAACGTCGCTTATACAATTACCGACACTAAGCTAGATGTCGAGTTCTTTACAAGGGTACAACCACTCCCGTTTAGTTCTTTCACAAGGGTACAACCACTCCCTACACTCTTTGTGTTTTGAGGACTAAAACACTAACCACACTCACTGAGATAAATGATACAAATAATGATGTGTGAACTACAACTATATCACACAGTAACTATGCTAAAGGTTTTACACGTCTGTGTTGAACCTTGATGCTTAATCTCCTTTGCTACAAAAGGAAAGATCAATGAAATGAATGAATGATAAATGTTAGATGATATGTAAATGAACGAGTATGAATGTTAGGCTATATGAGTGATGGTGTGTCCAAATGATCAGCTTGCTATTTATAGGCAAGCTGGTGAACAGCCGGCGGATCCCACAAAAGGGATCCGTCTTTGTAGTTGATTGGTTCCGCCAATATGACAGCTAAGAGATTTATCAAATCTCTCCAAATCTTCCACAATCTTTCCATATCTTTGTGTTGTCATATCAAGATCTTCCAAAGTCAACTATCTTGCTTGAAGATCTAACTAAGATATCACATAATCTATGTATGATGCATGCCATGATGTCATTGTATCATTTTAAAAATAAAGTTTCCTTTTAAGGAAATAAACTAGTAGATGTGTAAAATGTAATTCTAAGTAATCTTGTGAAATGTAAAATGTGTTTTAAAGTGACTTTAGCTAGTATTTATAATTTGCTAAAAGATATACTTTGTAATTGTCATTAACAAAACTAGGTAAAGATCGTAAAAGATAAATAACGTTTTTAGGACGATATTTGTATTAACAATCTCTCCCTTTTTGTTGATGACAAAATGTTAGGAATATGAATATTCAGCTGAAGACTCGGTCACCCCGAGTACTTATTAGCACATCATAGCTCGTAGGATTATCAGTAATATTATTAGTAGCTTAGTTATTATTATTAGTATTGTGGAGTGGGTCGGGTCTTTACCCTCTGTCAGCTCACTCTACAGCCCGCTAGGGGCATAATATGTTGTAAGTAGAAATACCCCTTCCCACACAAGGGAAGGGTTGGAACTTCACTTCATTCTAATCTAATACACACATAGTTCTTTCTCTCTCTAGAAGTTCCCACTTTCTCTCTCTAGTTCTTTGTCATTCGATCTAAACTAAAGCCTCAATCAAGTGTTTCTTGCATTGTGAATACCCTACAATTGGTATCAGAGCCAGGTTAGGTCCATGAGAGTTGGTATTCACGGATTTGTTTAGTTTTTGAGGTTTTTGTGTTCGAATTGACAAGTAACAAAAAATTCATTTTGTGCATTGTTTAGTGATTAGAAGTTGTTATACCTTGTACTTTCTAGCTTAGGAACAGTATAAGAGTGGTATTTGGTGCTTGGATTCACAGATCTAAGAATTGTGTGGTGATTTTGGGGTAATTCGTGGGTGGTTGTTGTAGTGTTCTTCGCAGCGGTTTGTGTGCTTGGGACAAGTTCTTGGACTCGGTTTGTGTCACTTCGAAGATACGGTTTGTTTTATTACTAGTTTAGGCAAAAAGACAAAAGGCAGTGAAAGCGACGTGTTTGGGAGTTTGTGTCTACACGGTTTGTCCCTCCAGTGTGTACTCGGTTTGTGTCTACACGGTTTGTCCCTCCAGTGTGTACTCGGTTTGTGTCTACACGGTTTGTCCCTGCAGCGTGTACTCGGTTTGTGTCTACTCGATTTGTCTCTCCAGCGTGTACTCGGTTTGTGTCGACGCGGTTTGACTCTGAGGAGTGTATTCGGTTTGTGTCTACTCGGTTTGTCTCTGCAGCGTGTACTCGGTTTGTGTCTGGGTGATTCTAGAAATTCCAGCGAAAGATTCTATTTCTAGGTTAAATCACAAGATCAGTAAAATCCCGTATTCACTATGACAACTAACTCAGACCCCCTCATTTCGGAGGTTCTCAAACTGTACGATGCTATCAAGGATCATGGGAACTATAATTTCACATCTCTAACAGAAACAAATGATACTGATTCTGCTGGAACTGATGAGTCACACTCGCAGTCACACATGGATGAATGCCTTCAGGTTATGCAGTTGGCTACTGATAAGGAAAGTCAAGTAGCATGCTTCAGATCACTTCTATCACACATTAAGGCTTTGTTTGGTAAATCTGAATACGTGATGGGGTACAAACGGGCTTTCGCTTCACTCTTTGGTCAGGAAATTGGTGATTTCACAGTCATAATGACATTATATCTGGATCAACTAGAACAAGAGCTGGTCAAGGAAGAATATTCTGAAGATAAATCCAGAGCAGCTCTCAATGTGATCAACAATCAACTCCAAGTGTTCATCAACTCTCAATACACTATGGATTATAATTATGACTGCCAAGTGACTAAAGAGTGCTTCGCTAAATATACTGGGTCAGAAGTTGAAATGTACAAAACGACACTGCTACTGCTGATGAGGGATGTCCATGGGTTCATTGAGGAAAAAGGTGAACAGGGTAGGAATGGAACAAAATCAGACAAGACGGATGATGGTGTCAGCACAGGAAGTGACTTCACAAGATGTGAGAAGGAATCCTACGAACCTGAAAATCACCAAGCACAGACTACTGTGGTACATCTGTCTCATCTAGATAATACTGTTTCTAATGTACTTGTGCATGATAATTCGTCGAGTTCTTTGCCTACGACTGAGTCTTTCAAATCACCTGATATGATTGAAAAGAGGGTTTACAATGAACTTTTAAAAGGATTTTCAAAACTGGAAAAACATTGTGTTGATCTTGAAATTTCAATGCAACAATTAAAAGAAAAGTTCCAAATTAACCTTCCATCAAAAAATCCGGAATTACCTGACTTTCGGGAATTTTTTATGATAAATGAGTTGAAAGATCAGCTAGTGGCCAAGAACGCGACTATTAACATGTTAAGGACCAAACTAAGTGAATTGCAAGAAAAGGTCAATGATGATAAAACCTCACATGACGCAAAAACTGTTGAGTTACAGGCTGAAAATGATCACTTTCAAGCACAAAACCTAAGGAAAAGTTTCTCATTAGCTTCTCGTAGGAATGACTTAAAGAAGTCGGCCAAGAACAGGGTGAATCCTAAGTCTGTCAAACCATCAGTCTTGGGAACACCTTCTCCAAGGTGTGCTCCCCAAGTTGGTGAGACTAAGAGTTTGCCTAAATCAGTCACTTCACAACCTAGACATAAGGGAACATTAGCTAAGAGTCACTTTCAGGATAAGTCTCACATGACACCAACAAAGGAAGTTAATGTTCATGTCACTGCATCCTCTACTTCGACAAACAATCACCATAGGCCTGTAAAACTAATGAAGCACCCTAGGAAGCCTAATAGATCTAGTGCTGAAAAACAAGAAATTTTCTCTCGTAAAAACACTAAGGTGCCTCAGAAACAGAGCATATTTAGAACGTGCCTAAGATGGTTGCCAACTGGTAGAATCTTTAAGAAAGTTGGTCATCAGTGGGTACTTACTGACACGGAAAATGCTTCTAAGAATGTTTGCATGAAATCACAGAGGCAGGACCCCATAGTCACTAACCAATACATATGCGAACAAAATACTTATGATAGTGCAGGGAGACGGTTTCCGCGTGCAGCTACTCTCACAGAATGCATCAAGAAGAAACTCAAGGTGTGGCTACCAAAGGGGAGATCAACTCCCAAAGAGGAGGTTAGGAAAACACACCTGTGATGTAAGGTGACAATGACTTTTGAACAACTCAGTTCAAAACTCGTACTGTTCTTATGAAGAGATTCTCATGTATCCTTTTTCTTGTTGTGTATAGTTTCTCTTAGTTTATAGGTGCATGTTTATTGTGTATATAGTTATTTGTGATCTTGAATAAGGAGAGGCATGTCTTCTGGATATCGATAACATTTACGACCCTAGAAATGTCATTCAATAATGACACGGGGTTTTAAATGAAGCTCGAACAGAAGTTGTTCCTTATAAGTAAATCATGTCTCTAAGGTTTGCTATTACTTTAGATAGCAACCCGCGTTCCCAGGTGAAGACAGATTGTCACCAAAATGACAACTATTCTTCAAGGTGATGTTCACCTGAGCATGAATTACTTCATATTCATGTTCATTCATATTTCTCACCAAGTGATAAATTGCTGCTCAATCAATCAATGTCTAAATTTCTATACAGAAGTTTAGTCATTGATTGAGGGGGAGAGCTATAGCTATTTAAACTTGTCTATGAGCTCTCATAGTGCAATACCTAAATCTATAGCATCTGACTGGGCTATCACTAAGTATTTAGGGATTTTGTGTGTTGTGATTGAAAGCTGTGGATGCCTTTGAGTGTAAGAATTTCTAGTGATAGGATAGTCAGGGACCAAATGTGCCATTTAGCTAAATAAAGAGAGATAAGAGTTGGTATTTAAACTTGTAACCTATGCGGTTTGTCAAGCCAACAAAGACAGGGACCAGAAGTGTCATTATGTTAAAGCGGTTTGTCAAGCCAACAAAGACAGGGACCAGAAGTGTCATTATGTTAAAGTGGAATGTTAGGTGAAGATATTTAAGGCTCAAAATTCATGCGGTTTGTCTTAAATCACTCTCTCTCCTCTTTATCAAACCGAACCCACCTCTTTTCTCTATCTAAACCCACGATCGCTAGTTTAATCCACCCATCGAGCTTCCTCCTAGGTAATTAATGATCCTCTCCCATATCAGTAGACTATTAATCGTATCATTCCTAGATTCTAAACGTTTCATTTGGTCTTTCTAGGTTGATTCATACGACTCCTCAATCGATCCTAGGTTTGTTTGTTGTTACTTGCTTTTGATTGATGGGATTCTCATCTTTGTGTGTAATAATTGTTATCATATGCTTTTATTGTTTCATCTTTCAAGATATGATTTGGATTGTTATGATTTATCGAATGATGATTGACTCCAAAAAGTCAAAATCATTCATGAGTCTATGTGTCGTTCGTATGATTATCGATTGACATGTCTCTAGGGTTGAGTGTATTATTTTTACTAACAAGTTGAGGAATCTGTTCTGATAAGTAGTTAGCTATTGTATGTTTGGATGCGTTAAGTTGATTGATTGGTGGTTCAGTTTAGAGTGAGGTTGGTTTAAGTCAGGTTTGATTGCCTTAAGCTTTCGTCTTGTTCCTTGTATATATATACTGTCCTCATGTTATGAGTGCTTAATCTATTTCGTGGGGTCATATTCAACGATGTGGGTTGTCTGTTCTAGGTCGAGTATTTGCAATGCGTAGTATGTAAACCCTGTATGGATTTATTGATGCGTTTGAGAAGTGATTAGGCATATCAAGAGTTGTTAGTGAAATGACTAATCTGAAATTATTGCTTTCAAATATAATCAAGGGTGTATGTTTAGATGGTATGATCTTCGATGCGGTTTGTCTGTATGGTTATGTGGCTGCTTGTATGTATGTCCATGGACTCGGTTTGTCTGTTTGCTCACTAACGCGGTTTGTCTATGTGCTCACGAACTCGGTTTGTCTATGTGCTCACGAACTCGGTTTGTCTATGTGCTCACGAACTCGGTTTGTCTATGTGCTCACGAACTCGGTTTGTCTATGTGCTCACGAACTCGGTTTGTTTATGTGCTCACGAACTCGGTTTGTCTAAACGCTCACAAACTCGGTTTGTTTAAATGCTCACGAAGTCGGTTTGTCTAAATGCTCACGAACTCGGTTTGTCTGAATGATCACGAATGCGGTTTGTTTATATGGTCATGGATGCTGTTTGTCTACTTAGTCATGTATAGTCATGAATGCGGTTTGTCTACATATTCACGAACTCGATTTGTCTATGTGCTTATAAACTCAGTTTGTCTATATGCTCACATGTATACATTTAAGCTGTGCAGTTGATACTTTAGTATGTGCTTGATGTATGATGCATATTTGGTCTCTCATAATTGAGTGCTACTTGATTTACTGTAGTCTCTTGTAATGTTCACATAGGCTATGTGCTAACCTTGAGGATTGACACCCGTCTAACTTGTATTGGCATACTGTCTTTCTGTGAATGTGTGTGTGTAGATACAATGACTGATACTGAGATCACCACCTCTTCTGAGCCAAACCCCGAGGTCTCAACACCTGTTCGCACAGATGAACAAATCCTTCCAAAGAACAAATGGATCCCTATTGGAAGGAGCAACTGTTATATCGATGTGACAAGACCTCAACCCAATCCTATTTACAAGATATCTGTTGATATCTTAAAGGAAACTACTTTCTTTAGAGCATTCACAGCATGTGCAACCATTCCTTCTATATACATACAGCAGTTCTGGAATACGATTCAACTCAACAAAGACACTGGAAATTACCATTGTCAGTTAGATGAACAATGGTATGAGCTGACCAAAGACACCATCAGAGAGGCTCTTCAGATCTCACCTGTTGTCATTGATAAACCCTTTACTCAACCTCCTACATCCGAGGCTCTCGTCCACTTCATTAATGATCTGGGTTATCCATCAACCATCCTCAAGGTGTCAACAATAGTCACCAGTGAAATGTATCAACCATGGAGAACACTCGTCACCATCCTCAACCTATGTCTTACTGGGAAGACTTCTGCTTTTGAAAAACCTAGGGCTCCAGTGCTTCAAATTCTATGGGGAATTGTAAAACGTTCCAACATAGATTTCGCTGAAAGGATCTGGGAAGAATTCATTCACTCCATTCACACCTTCCTAGAAGACAAAGTAAAACTGGAGTCTAATCTGGCCAGCAGGAAGACAGTTAGAAAGATATTAATTCCTAGCATCAGATTCACAAAAATGATAATCCACCACCTCTACTCTCTTCACAAGTTCCATCCCAGAACTAATTCTCCTCTCCATTTGTCCTCTGAAGAATTTGTTCTGGGAAATCTCAAGTGGGCTGCTAAAGGGGTCGATCAAGAAGTATTTGGAAGACTTATTCCTGAGCTCCTTATTTCAGATAATATTCGTCAAGCCTCCTATTATAAGGATTATCTGAGCAAAATAGAGCAATATCAAAAGTCTCTCTCTGATAAGGTAAGAAGTCAAGCTGAAACCCTTGAACCAGAAACCCAGAAATCTATCAAACAAACCCAATCTAAATCGAAATCAAAGAAAAGAAAGGATGCACCCACTGAAGTTGAGGGACCTAAGAAAAATAAGAAGATCAAAAGGAAGGCATCAATCAAGAAGTTGAAATCTAAGAAAATCAAGTCAAAAGGTCGAATTGATGATGAAGATATGGTGGTGCCTGAACTAGGTCTAAGAGATGAAGAAGATCCGGTTCTACAACAAGCCTTGGAGCTGAGTGCTAAAGAACATGCTGAATCAACAAGGAGTGCTACGAAAGGAGTGGTCCTTAGAGAACCTGCTGTTGAGAGCAGTAAACCATTACCTGAAGTAGAGGGCAAAGGAAAAGGAGTAGCTACAGTAGTGCAAGCTGCTAAGACTCTTCTTACCATATCCTCTCCGGCATCCAAGACAACAACACAATTTGTACTAAGGAAACGTGATCAGGGATCATCCAGAGTACTTGATCTTTCTGAAGGACCACAAGAAGAATCACCAAGCTTAGAAGTTGCTCAAGATTCCAGTGATACAGAAAGCGATGAACAGTTGTACAAGGAGAAGAAGGTGGAGATGAAGATCACACATCCTGAAACAAAGGATCCACAAGATCAAGGTGAGAGTCAAGATGAGAAAGTTCAAAAAGAAGCTGAGTCTGTAAACATCATTAAGGAAACCCATGATCAGATAACTACAACCACTACATAACCTCTACAAGATATACAACATGAAGAATTCGTGGCTTCTACATACCCAGGGGTACATGTGAATCTGAAAATGAAGGATGATGAACAATCTCACCTGAATGAACCAACAGGGTCTACTGGCACTCTATCTTCTCAGAAGAACCTTGATACCGACTTCAACTATGGTGATCAATTCATCCTGGAGAAAGCCAACGACAACGCCACAGAGACTGACATACCACATGATGATAAGGAAGTTGAGTCGATGGTGTCTGTACCAATTAAACAAGACATGTCTGGTATTAGACCTATGACAATTCCTGTTTCCACAACAGCAACCATCATAGTAGATCCCTCACCAGAAGCAACACCAGCGACACCCATCCCTCCAGAACTACCATCTAATTTAGCATCACAACTAACTGCCGCCACAAAGCTCATTGATGACATGTCACGGAAGATGAATAATTATGAGCAGAGACTACTTAAGGTGGAAAAGCTTAATATTGATCAAAAGGTGGCTCAAGCTGTGAATGATCAGGTAGAGGAAGCTGTCAGATGGGCAATGGAAGCTCCTATGAAGACACGATTCAGAGATCTTCCTACAACTGATATGAAATCAATCCTCTATGACAGAATGTTTGAATGTGGTCAGTATCAAGGCCACGAAGATCATCAACGGCTTTATGAAGCCTTGGAAAAATCGATGAGTCGTGATAATCAGGATTTCCTCATGGCTGAGCTTGAAGAACAACGGAAGAAGAAGAAAAGGAGACAAGATAAACCATGTACACCTCCTGGTTCTCCACCACATCTACCTCCACCTCCTCCACCTGATGGTGGCTCTGGTGCTACAAGGTTTTCAGGAGCGTCAGGATCCATCCAAGCTCAACCTCATCATCATCCCACTGTGTCTTCTGGTGGAAAAGACCAATCCAATACTTCGTCTGCCCCAAGCAAGTCTAAGGGAGTTACAAAGGCTGGAACACTTGCGTGGACAACTGTTGACACCCAACCTAAGTCCTCATTCTCACCAACTCCTGAGGACTTTGTCATGAATGAGGAATCAGAAGTGGAAGATCTGACCTCTCAAAATGATGAAGATGAAGTCTCAGCTAATGCTAATATCCCAACAGTTGACCCTAATCAAAAATGGTGGTTGGAATTCTTACGCACAGACACACCTGATGACTCAGACTCCACGAGAAAGCGACCCACCAGGGAAGATATGGAATCTTGGATGAAACCCGTATTTGAAGAAGATCGAGAACCAATTCCTGAACCTAATTGGTCTATCCCATCATCAGACAAAAGCGTTCCTGTAAACAATTGGGCAGCTACTATTGCTTCGCAACACAACTCTCCTTCAGAGAACTCATTGCTGGCAAAGACTAATGACATGGGGGCATTTATTAATTGGTTCTGTAAAAAGAAAGGCATCACAAATCTCACTCCCCAAGATTTGGAAGGTCCTGCATATGAAATCGTCAAAGTGTTTCATCCTGATGTGCATCATCTTCAATATCAAATGGAAGAATGTCATAGACTATTTACTGATCAAGTTGATGACCGGATCCTTTCCTACGACGTTAACCGACCTCTTCCCTTTGATGGTCCACCAGGTCAAAAGAACATTCAAGCTGATCTCTTCTTTAACAACGATCTGAATTATCTCCGGTTCGGGAATAATGGTGACCGTCAGGCATTATCCATTACCAAGATGAAGGCGGCTCACTACCCTGACGTTGGGCTAGAACAAATGGTGCCTGATCAGGTATGGTCAGATGAAGAATACAAGTTTGAACTTACTGCATCTTATGGGGTCACACATTGGTGGTTCCACAAGAAACGATTCTACATTGAACGGCACGCAGGAGAGGGTAGTCGTCAGGGTATACGCTCACATCTAAGAATCTTAAGTGTTATCAAAGTTGAAATTCACCCAATGTATGGGTATGAGTATCTTAAAAGGATAGTGCTTCGTCGTGCTGATCAGAAGGAGTATATCATTTCTGAAAGCGACTTCAAATATCTATCTCCGAGTGACTTCGAGGATCTCTTCCTTCTGAATCTTCAAGGGCACCTGAATCATCTTCCACCTCGCGACAAGAAGGCGCTTGCTGCTGCTGTTAATTTATGGATCCGGGGTCTTGTCATCAGGCAAAGGGTGAGTGATTTTCAACTAGGGATAGAGAGCTATCAGACCAAACTCAATCTCACTAAGCCAAATTGGGAACGTAAGGGTCTCGAGTACATTCACGACTTTAAAGTTATCGAATCTCCAAGAGCAGTCAAGTTCACTGACCAGCATGGGACTCCTATGATGATGCAATTCAGTGAGATTCATAAATTCAGCGATGGTACCCTGAGAATGATCGATGAAGCACTGGATTTCAGGATTAAAGACTTCAAGATAAATCCTCACAACCCACAATTGAAGACTCAGTTCTGGACTGATCTGGATGTACAAAGGAGTAAAGAGTTTATGAGAGCCATAGAGCGTAGACTGAAAACAAGAAGGATCTTTCGCAACCTGGAAAGCTTCGTTGGGGGTAGAGTTCGTGAAGGAGATTACAGATTGATGGAAAGAACGACTTGAGCTGATTCGCTCCATAAGTGGTCTTTGTAGTGATGTTATTCTTTTGTTGGGCACTTGTAATTTTATAATGTAATTTCCTCTAATCTTGTAATACTCTATGTGTGATCTGTGTATATTGACAAGTAATCCTCTCTCGTTGTTTCAAGGGGAGCATCGTATGCTCCAAAATCAGAATACATTTAAACCTGTCCACATTTTCTCCCAAATTTTTCTAAACGTATTTAAATCAATTGGGATCACAAATCTCAAATGGTTTGAAATTTTTGATCGGGGGAGAGAATGTGATTTAAATAGGAAATTCTGATAAAATGTGATGTTTTGGAAATTAATGTAAGCTCTCCCGTATGTGCTAAACCATTTTGCATATCAAGGTACATATTAGGGGGAGCAAAATGTTTTGGTCATAAACGCAAGCTCTTCCATATGTGCGAAAATCTTTCTTAATATCGATGCACATATTGAGGGGGAGCAAATGGTTTTAACAAAACAAAGGATTTGGCATCTCACGTGAGCAAGGCTCAGACTTCACCAATGAATTGACGAAACTTGAATTGCCATCAATCGAAAGGATACGTCTTGGCCGGGTAATAATTTCAAGCTGGTCTAACCAGTGATGTAAGCGTGTCTCGAAAAAGATGTATCTGAGTAGAATGTACTATTTCGAGAAACTTTCTGTGGACTTGACCAGGCCGGGTAATAATTTCAAGCTAGTCTAACTAGTGATGTAAGCGTGTCTCGAATCGGTCATGTTCACTGAAAGTGGATCAATTCAAAAAGTGCGAGCTCTACCTAACATGTGCAAATTTATAAAACAATCAACCGAGAACATGTTGAGGGGGAGCATTTGAAAAATATAAAACTCTCAAGTGTTTGCAAAAATGTGTTTCAGAATCATGAACACTTTGAGAGATTTTTCAAAGATTTGGTTTGGCAATAGTGGATGAATACCAAAGACCGACCATTTTAATTAATGCATGGAGTTATAAGGATGGTAAGGTTAGGTACAAGTTCCTACGATCCCGCCAGAGCCGGAGGGATCTACCCAGGGATAATCCACTAGTTAGTGTAGAAGTCCTTAGGTATGATTAAAAAGGAGAAAAGTGAATGAGGGAATAGTGCCGACTGAGATGGAGCTAACACTGGAACAAACCCAACAAGGTGTTAGTTATGAAGTCTCGGTAAGCACTGAAGGGGTTGAAGAATGAAAAAGAATTGTAAAGAGAAAGGGTGAAAAGAAATAGCCCTCCTTACAACTTAGGCAGAAACCGGGTCAATACATATGCTGTCAGAATCACTTAGTTGATTGCTGGCATTGAAGACAAAGTATCATGGACCCAGTGATACGCTGCACAACCCTCCCTAGCCACTCAAGGTCCCTCAAAGGACTCTTGTTTCAATTGTCACGGAGTTCAATACATTTCTATTGTCTCTCTCACTCCGAGTTAGATGATATTGAAAAGGTGGCAGTCCTCTCCAGCCTCCGCTCACTAAATCAAATCGCACTATCGAGTCTAGAGCCACGAGATGCATAATAAGATCTCATAGGGACATGAATTATTTCTACACTGGTTGTTCAACATTAAGGACACCAGTTGTAAACTCATGAGTCCTACGCAGATCTTAGCAATCTGCCAGAACATTTATGAGAGAATTTACTAATGTAATTCTCAATGATTGAATGGAAAGTCCTGCCAGGGTCAACATCAAGCAGCCCTGAAAGCAGGTCACTTCGGTAATTCCTCGTGGATTACGCTTAGTGTTCGCGGTGGTTTCAACCGGTCTACAGTTGTGGAGTGATCTCCAGCGACTCACCTAATCGTTGATTTACTACGGTAAAATCTTAAAAAGCCCTCTGTGGGTTTTCGATTAGGAATGGTCTTGGTAAGGATTAGAGAGAGTTTTCACACTATGCTGTTAACAATCTCGAAGTCCAAACCTGTAAGTACCGGTCGATTTGTTGCTAACTGTCTTATGCAGGAACTTCTGGCGGTTGTAGCAGTGGAATGCTGTAGCTGGTTGCTGTTGTAGCTGGTTGCAGAAAAGATGTCAATCCATTACCACATGCTCACACCACATCATCATCAAAGAAGTCATGATCAACCTAAAAGACCTTCAACACAGCTTCTGCTAACTCTGATGCTGAAGATCATGACACCATATCGTGTGAGCATGTCGGCTCTAAGTATATTTCATCACATGGAGACCTACTACTGAAAGATGACTTGGAGACTCAAGTGGGATGATACTTTCAAAGATTACTCAAAGTTCATCCAAGACAAAAGAGGAGTCATCTTAAGATCACGGATGTTTGCACAACAATCTATGATTTTGAAGAATCAATGGTTACGAGCTATGATGTCAAGATCCAAAGAAGAAGTGCTGAAATTCAGAACATTACTTCTGGGGTGACCTCCCTTAGGGGGAGATTGTTAGGAATATGAATATTCAGCTGAAGACTCGGTCACCCCGAGTACTTATTAGCACATCATAGCTCGTAGGATTATCAGTAATATTATTAGTAGCTTAGTTATTATTATTAGTATTGTGGAGTGGGTCGGGTCTTTACCCTCTGTCAGCTCACTCTACAGCCCGCTAGGGGCATAATATGTTGTAAGTATAAATACCCCTTCCCACACAAGGGAAGGGTTGGAACTTCACTTCATTCTAATCTAATACACACATAGTTCTTTCTCTCTCTAGAAGTTCCCACTTTCTCTCTCTAGTTCTTTGTCATTCGATCTAAACTAAAGCCTCAATCAAGTGTTTTCTTGCATTGTGAATACCCTACACAAAACATAAAGTATATTTTTGAGCAAAGGAATAAATATAGCATGAGTTCTTTAAAATGTAGATTAAGTTTGTTTTATTTGAGTTTAAAAACTATTTTTATGCAAAAGTGTATGTACTGTGATGATTCACAATTATGCAAACTTAATTCTTTCACCCCCTTTTTGTTGAAACAAAAAGAAGAGTTGCGTAGCGGAATGCGATTTTGAGAACTTTAAGAGCTCCCCCTTGTTTTATACTCCCCCTAAATTGAGTAACAAGGTAATGATGCATGATCCTACAAAACAAATGGTTAGAATATGAAATGCTCCCCCTTGATGTATACTCCCCATTACAAGAGTCCCAACGTATACATTTGAAGGGTATGAGATGCTACAAAAGAAATGTTAGTTGTGGATAGCTTCAATGGAGAAGCATAATGCATATGAAATGGTCATCCAATTAAGAATGTTAATCTAGTTGACTTGAAAAAGTCAAAATGTAGTGTCTGATCAAAATTTTGTACCTAAAGTACAAGTGATCAAACGATAATGTAGATTCCAAATAGCTATATAATGATGTTAGTCACCTAAATAATGATAATATGTTATATGTTGATCACTCATAAGCATAAAAACATCACATTCATTCATTGAAAATTATGTGACAAAAGTCACAAACATAATATGATGTTACATGAAAATGGAAAATACATTCTAAAAATAAAAAGTCCTACAACAACATCTAAAAGGTCCTATATAATGAGACTAAAATTCTCCTATTGAGGAGGATGAGAGATGGCATTTAGATGCTCAAGAATGTGGTTCAAAATGAACCTCATTTTATTTTGGAGCTCGTGCACCAAAATGTTTGTCCTTTGAGCTATGTGAGCGGTTCTTTCACACATGTTGCAATCATGGCGAGGAAAACCAGGCGGAAGAGTAGACTCATTTGGTTGTGGTGGTGGTGGTGGTGATTGGTTATTGGGTGGTGGTGGTTGTGCTTGTTCATTGGTTGGTGGTGGTGTTTGGAGGGAGTTCATGAGGATGTTTTGGAGGTCCATGGCTTCATTGAGGCGGTGATCTACCATACCCGAGAAAGTGTAGAGACGGTTGAGCTCTTCACTAATCTCCTCTTGGGTTTGAGGCAAATTGATCCACATTGCCTCGTATATGGCAATGAGAGTTGATGTGGGTGAGAGAGGTGGTATTTGAGGTTGAGATGATGGTGCATCATGGTATAAAGGACCATGGATATCCGGGAAAATCGGATGAAAAAGCATAGGTTCTTGACCTTCAAAGGTCATGGGTGGAGGATTGGTTGATCTTGGTGGGAGATCCTCCAAATCATCAAGGTATGGGTGAGGTGATGTAGGTGGAGTCCTAAATAGCTCCATAGGTTGCAACTTGGGTGATTTTGGGGGTGATGGGGATTTGACAGTCTGTGATGGAGCGGGTGGTGGTGTGGTTGCTATGGGTGTGATTGTTGGAGGAGGAGTTTGTATGACCACATTTGATGGTGTAGGTGTTGATAGATTGAGGAAATTCTCACTTGCAATAGGAGATGAGATATTAAGAGGAGATGATTCCTCTGATGATGAGTTTGCAAGATTTATAAAGCAACAAGGCTTAACACTAATGCGTGCGGTTCGTTTTGGAGGTTTAGAGGTTGAAGAGTTGTTTGATTTGGTCATGGTGAGCTAAGAGAACTAAGATGTACAGGTTATATGTGGTGAAGAAGGTAAATGAGTGAGTTTTGCTCTAAGTTATGATCTTAATTTATAGGCAAATGGTTTATAGAAACTAGTGTTTGGATTTGATGTAAATCCAATAGAGAATGTTGGTTCCTAATGATTTGGAACAAAAATTTGTGCAAATCACATCACATAAGTCAATCCATAGAACTTATGTTGAGTAATATGATGAAGATATGTAGTAAATGCAAAGGGATAGTGGAAAATCCTGTGATGTGATGTACCCACGGATTTGAAGGATCCCTAAAAAGGGTTCCTTGTTTGTATTAGAAAGGTAACTTACTCCTTAAATTTAAAAATTCAAATTTTGGTGGGAAATGTTGTTCTTAAGTTTCTAAGAGTTTCTAAATTATTCTAAGATGTATAATGATCAGTGAATCTATTCTAAAGAACACTAGAAACTAAAATCCAAGAATCGGGATGAGTCGAAAAGTTTTAAGAAGTTTACTGTTATACCTGCGGATCCAATCGACAAGGCGTGCGGATCCAAATTTTGGGATCCGCCTGATCCGCAGGTTGAAGAATGGCGGAGCCAACGCTAACACATGGCGGATCCAAAATGAGGGATCCGCCAGATCCGTGGACAAAAAGTACCTAAAACTAAACAGAGAGATGTGCATATTTTTCGTTTTTCGACAAAAACCTGAAAATTCTCCTGGAGCATATCTATCATCTAATATGTAATGCAAAACAATCAAATATGATGATACTAACACATGTTTAATCATAGATTAATCCGTTCATGGGAACTTACCTTAAGAGGAGTTAAGCCAAACATAGGCTTAAACTTGGAAAATTGATAACATCGAGTGTTATCGACCTGCGATTCTTAGTTAGTTCATACACACATCAAATATCAACATAACGAGTTAAGAAACAACCATTTTTAATACTACATTGTCTAATAATGTTTAGAGCCAAACACTCCTTCAACTCAACTTCTTCTTCAATTTCTTCATGCCCTTATGAAGCTTCATCATCCAACGTCCTAAATTCTTCACCATTCCTTTGATGTTGCGATACTCTGCTGATTCATTTGGGATTGGTGGAAGTTGGCTTAAGTACTTCGGAGGAGGAATCCTAGAGTTTGGCAACCCATCATCGTCACTCATGGATGATGATGATGATGATGATGTTTGAGCACGAGGACGTTTGCCCTTGTCAACCGCTACCCTAAAGTCGCTCAAAGGAACGAAGGTGCGTTCGATCTCATCATATTCGGGAACAAATCCTAAGGCATTTCTAGGAATGGGTGCAAAAGCTCTAAAGAGGCGGGTCAAAAGCATTCCATAAGGCAATGCCATTTTTCCTTGAATTGGAATATCGGCCATTCTCTTGGCGATATAGTAAGCAAGGTTGAAAGGTTGATGGGTTGACACATTGTACATCATGTGGCAAAGACAAGCATTGATGTGATCTCGGTTTCCTACCGTGCACATGACATTGGCCCTTAAGACTTCTTCCATTTTCCTAAATTCGGGCTTTAGTTCATTGAGCTCCATAGCAAATGGATCTCTAGCTACATATTTCCCTCGATACAACCTAGTTGGGTTGTTCCTAGGTATGAAGAGATGCTGACGAATGATTTCTTTTGATGTTAAGGGAGTGGCATATGGTGTCGTTCGTTCAAGATTTGACTCAAGAATGGTCAATGACCATTTATCAGAATAGACACTCGTTCCATGACTTGGAACTCCTAGGACTTCTCCAAATTGATCTAATGGGATATTGAATTGATGTCCATTGACGCTGAAGCGAATGTTCATGTAACCTTGATCGTTTGACTCTAGATTGACACTAGCATAGAATTCTAAAATGAATCGTGGAATTAATGGTTCATCGATATCTAGGAGGGAATCAAAGTGAATAGCTGCTAGTTGTTCCCTAAGATTGGTTCCTTCATAGAATGAGGGGTCTACAAACCTACCCTCATGTACGTATTGTTTTTCTAGAGCTTTGAAAATTTCAACTTGTTGATCACTAAGTCCTTTGGTTTTATGGTGTTTAGGTAGGTAATTTACGGTGTGTTTGTGATCATAGTTGGTCGCGGGAGGCATGATTTTCCTAAACACAAAAAATTATATAGTTTTAGTCGAAATTATCGAAAATACGTGTATAGGTCTAGTGTGTGCCTAGATGGGGACTATGTGGAGGTACGGTTATCTCGACTCATTTAGATGTATGAAAATTTTGTTTATGCAAGTTTTATGATAAAACGAGAGATAACCCAAACGCTCCTACTTCAATGTAGCTACATTTGAATGTACCCGAAAATACATATTAGTTATGTATTCCCTTTAGCATTCAAGAGACATTATGCAAGTGATGTTTAAAAAACTAACGTTTTTATATTTGTATGAACAATGTTCAAAAACCATTTTTCCTAGTCGTGAGAAGATTTTAGCAAAAATTTCTCATGGGGTTTTTGATGAATAATGATAATGTACTACAAGATGCAATTCCTAACTAAGAAAAACATGATTTGAAGTGCAATTCAGTAACTATGTTTCATGATTTTACAAGAATTATGCATATTCCCCAAGTTTTGATTTTGTGCATGAAATAGAAATCCTAGACGCAGATCAGGAGTATAAACATGATAAGGATACTTACAGTGATGTTTGGAGCACAAATTTGTGGAAGAAAATAGCTTAAATTATGATTGTGGTGAAGTATGAAACGAATTCAGTAGGTGATAAGTTTTAGGAGAGTGATGAATAGTACTTGGTGTTGTTTATTATATAATAAAACAACCTGTGCATGTGACGGATCCGGCGGATCCAAAACAAAGGATCCGCCTTTGTTATCGTTTGGATCCGCGGGATCAGAACACAAATTTTTGGTTTAGTGTCGAGTTTGGTTAAACTAAGGTTTTTTATGTTCCATTAATCCTAATCCAAGTCTAAGGTAGTTGAAAGGTTCTCTTTTGAGAGGTTTTGTGAGGATGTCGGCAATGTTGTCCTCTGAGGAAACTTTCTCAATTGAGATGTTTCCCTTCTGAACATTGTCGCGTAGGAAATGATGACGTATTTCAATGTGTTTGGTTCTAGCGTGTTGGACCGTATTTTTGCTGAGGTCGATAGCTCCTTTGTTGTCACAAAGAATGGGGATGTCGTTGAGTTCAATTCCATAGTCTACGAGAGCTTGTTTCATCCACAGTGCTTGTTGACACGCCTTTCCTGCAGACACATACTCTGCTTCGGTTGTTGAAATTGCAAGGGCCGTTTGTTTCTTAGCGAACCATGAGGTGAGACAATGTCCTACAAAAGTACAAATACCGCTAGTACTTTTCCTATCAACATAGTCACCAGCATGATCTGAATCGGCATACACTATGGTTTCTATACCTGTTCCTTTGGGATACCATAATCCTAAATGTGTAGTACCTTTAATGTATCTAAATATCCGTTTAACAGCTTCAAGATGGGATATTTTGGGATCTTCTTGAAAACGTGCACATAGACAAACACTAAACATAATGTCCGGCCTACTAGCCGTAAGATAGAGTAAACTACCAATCATTCCCCTATATTTAGTGCTATCTACGGATTCATTTTCTTCATCCTTTGTGAGTTTGGTTTCGGAGGA
Source organism: Artemisia tridentata subsp. tridentata (assembly GCA_021014915.2). NCBI lineage: Eukaryota > Viridiplantae > Streptophyta > Magnoliopsida > Asterales > Asteraceae > Artemisia > Artemisia tridentata. The sequence continues at coordinate 268,421,307 of CP139505.1, forward strand.
CATGGGTGTTTTCATTGGTTTTGAGTCTTCAAGACCAAACTTCTTAAGCATATCTTTGATATACTTTGATTGGTTGAAGAATATCCCATCTTCTAATTGTTTTATTTGGAGACCTAAGAAAAAGTTTAGTTCCCCCATCATACTCATTTCAAACTCGTCATGCATGATTTTTGAGAAATCGTCGCATAACTCTTGACAAGTCGATCATACCAAGCTTTTGGTGCTTGCTTAAGTCCGTATAATGCTTTCTTAAGTTTGTAAACATGATTTGGTTTTTCAAAATCGGCAAAGTCCGGGAGGTTGTGCAACATATACTTCTTCATTTATAAATCCGTTTAAAAATGCACTTTTGACATCCATTTGAAATAATTTAAAATCATGTGCACATGCATATGCAAGTAGTATCCTAATAGACTCAAGTCTAGCTACGGGTGCAAAAGTTTCATCGTAATCTATACCTTCTTGTTGATTGTAGCCTTGGGCTACTAACCTAGCTTTGTTTCTAGACACAATGCCATTTTCATCCATTTTATTTCTAAAAACCCATTTTGTACCTATTATGGTTTATTTTTACGTTGTGGAACTAATGTCTAAACGTCATTCCTAACAAATTGATTTAATTCTTCTTGCATCGCAATGACCCAAGATTCATCTTCTATTGCTTCATTAACATTTTTAGGTTCTATGGTTGAAACAAAACAAAAGAAATTACTTTCATTTTGAGCTTTGGACCTTAATGTTCTTTCGTTGATTTTTCCTATGACGTTTTCTAATGGATGACTTTTAGCTTCTTTGATGTTGACTAAATCTCTTTTTACTGGTTCATCTTCTTTATCATTTTCAACATTTTCCTGATTATCAACCATTTGGTTTTCAACTAAGTCATCATCTACCAAAGGTGATGTCTTAGAGGGAGGTGGACTTTCATCGAATGTTACATTCAATGATTCCTCGACTATTGAGGTTTCCTTGTTCAAAACTATGTATGCTTTACTAGTTTGTGAATATCCTAGAAATACACCTTCATACGACTTTGGGTCGAATTTGGTGAGATAGTCCTTTGTGTTTAAAATGAAGAACTTGCTTCCAAACACTCTAAAATACCCTAAAGTAGGCTTTTTGCCTCTATATAACTCATATGGAGTTTTTCCCAAGAATGGTCTAATTAGAACTCGATTTAGAATATATGTAGATGTATCTACAGTGTGACACCAAAACTTTTGAGGTATGTTTTGTTCATTTAACATAGTTCTACTCATTTCTTGAATTGTCCTATTTTTCCGTTCTACTACACCATTAGATTGTGGAGTTCGAGGAGCCGAGAAATTATGTGTTATTCCATTATTATCACAAAATGTTCCGAATTGGATTTCGTTGTCAAATTCTCGACCATGGTCGGTTCTAATAGATACTATGTTACTTCATATTTGATTTTGAATTTTCTTGCTTAGAATTTCAAATTTATCAAAGGCCTCATTTTTGGTTTTCAAAAATTAAGTCCATGTATATCTAGAGTAATCATCTACTATAACTAATGTGTAAAAATTTTCTCCATAACTTTGTATAGCCGACGGGCCAAACAAATCCATATGCAACAATTCTAGACACCTAAATGTACATACCATGTTTTTAGCCTTATGGCTATTATGCACTTGTTTCCCAATTTTGCAAGCATCACAAAAGTGTTGGTCATATTTCAACTTGGGTAGGTTCCTAACGAGTTCCTTAGATGATAAGGATTGAATTAGCCTCATATTGGCATGACCTAAACGTCGATGCCATAGAGTTGAGTTTTCGTCCAAAGAGGTAAGACAAAGCTTGTCTTTAGGTGTTTTATCTAATTTCATAACATAAACGTTATTTTTCAAAACACATTTTCCTACTGTTATGCCGTCTTTAAGTATTTTACTTCCGTTTTCACTGAAAAGGACGTTATACTTTTTGCGGCACAATTGACTTATACTAAGCAAGTTAAAACATAAATTATCAACATGAGCAACATCATCAATATAGAGAGATTCATGAGAGATCGTACCTTTTCCGATGATTTTACTTTTAAGCTTGCTACCAAATGTGACATTACCTCCGTCGTACACTTGGTAGGTTGAGAAAAGGCTTTTGTTTCCCGTCATATGTCTTGAACACCCACTATCTTTGATCCATCCATCAGGTTCTAGTTCAACTTTTAAGCATACCTAAGTTCAAGAAAGACTCAAGCGTTTGGTCCTCAATATCTCATGGGTCCGTTTGGGTTAAACATAACATTATCATGGTGCATGTAAGCAAATGGAGGATAATTGTTCCATGGCATGTAATTGGGACCTTGGAAGTTTCTAGGCATATTTTGGTTCCAATTATTTTGATAATGATGTTGTGAGTTAACATTACTCTTAGGAAAGGGGTGTTTGGGAAAACTAGTTTGAGGTCTCTGTTGAGTTGTTTTAACTCTATACTCATTCCTAGCTTGACCTCTTCCTATAGAAACAGCTGGTTTTAGCTTGTTGTTAGTTATACTAGTACTAGGTTTTCTAGTGACTTTAACAAATTCAGTACGGTTCGTTTTAAGATCCTTCTGTTCAACTTCTGTACCCGCGGATCCCTTGGGTACAACTGGCGGATCCAAAACTTTGGATCCGTCAGATCCGTGGGCTTCTGACTTGGTTGAAACAGTTTCTTTTTCATTCACAGTTTGTTTCTTAAAGTCACCTAAAGTTCCTAGTTTCATAAAACCTAGTCCGGTTTTATCATGAGGAAGTTTTTGTATCTTCATTATCTCATCTGCACAACTTATGTTTTTATCAAACCTTTTAAACTTAGAGTTTTGCTTAATGAGATCTTCCTGTGTGGTTTTTAGTGCATCTAATTCTAATTTTAGTTATTGACAAGAGACACATGTATCTTTACTATTTTTGTCTTTTTCCATTCGTATCTCTTTTTCTTTAAGCCAATACACTTCTTTTTCTAAAAGTGTTGTTTTAGTTATCAAGAATTTGTTTTTGTTGATGATTTTTAATGTTATATCACATAGTTTGTTATATTCTACTTCTAAGGTTTCATCATCTATAGAGGAGTATGAGTCAGAATGTACCTCCTCTGTGTCATGAGCCATAATGGCAACTTCATTGTCTTTAGGCTCATCATCATCTCCTTCACTATCACTCCAAGCTCCACTAACAAATGCCTTTTGAGACTTGTTCTTTGGAGGCTTTGGACATTCACCTATAAAGTGACCAGAATCTCCACACCTGTAGCACTTCCTATCTGACTTGCCTTTTCTATCACCACGGTCTTTTCGGAAGGATTTCTTTTCTTCACGAGGTGGTCTTACGAACTTTCCTCGTCTCCTGAAGAATTTCTTGAAATCTCTTACGGCCATGGCATACTCTTCGTCTTCGCTATTAGAACAAGACTCTTCATCATCACTTGACTCAACTTTAGCTTTTAGGGCAATGGACTTCATCTTCTCCTTTTTGCCTTTAACTATTTTTGAATCTTTTTCCATCACCATTTCGTGAACTTTGAGATTTCCTATAAGCTCATCCAGTGTCATGCTTGAAAGATCCTTGGATTCTTCAATAGCTGTCACTTTTGCTCTCCACTTCGGATGGAGTGCTCTTAGAAATTTCCTGACAAAATTCTTACTAGAAAAAGATTCGTCAAGTGCTTTAAGTGATGTAATAATAGTATTAAACTTAGCAAACGCACTATCAATGGTCTCATCTTCAGAGATAACAAATTGTTCATATTGTTGAACAAGAAGATCAATTTTGTTATCTTTGACTTGTGAGTTTCCTTGATGAGTGATAATTAGAGATTGCCAAATATCTTTAGCCGTTTTACACATATAAACTCTTTCATATTCTTTCTTAGGTAAAGCATTGTAAAGCATCATTTTGGCTTCATTATTTTTGGCAATCAACTTCTTTTGCTCATCACTGTGACGAGTAAGAGAAGTTCCTACATCCTGACCACCCGAAATATCATTACTTATGGCCTTGTAATCACCCTCAACAATTATATATCATAGATCTATATCCTTTGACTTCACATAAGTCTCAAAGCGATTTTTCCAATAAATAAAACAATTTGGTTCGAATAGAGGTGGTCTTTGCATAGATTGCCCTTCTTTAAAGTTTTCAAAATCAATGGATCGTTTTAAGTTTTAAAATACAATATATTTTAAAAATATTAAGTAACGTAGCTCTTGATGCCAATTGTGAAAAACTAGAAGGGGGGGGGGTTGAATAGTTTTTACCGTTTAAAATTAATTTGCTTTGTTACTCTATGTTAATTCAAAGGAAACAAGCACAAACAAATATTCACACAATAGATATGAAAAGTAAAGAGAGGAAAGATCAAACCACACAACACGGATGTTTATAGTGGTTCGGCTACAAGGACTCTCTTCCTTGCCCTACTTCACTCCTCGAGCCTCTAACTCGAGAGTTATTCTTCACTAAGAAACAAACTCTCTTATAGGTGGAGAAAACCTTTACACGTCGCTTACTTCCTTTTCCGGTACTAAGCTAAACACCGAGTTCTACTTCAAGGCAGAACCAACCTAACGTCGCTTATACAATTACCGACACTAAGCTAGATGTCGAGTTCTTTACAAGGGTACAACCACTCCCGTTTGGTTCTTTCACAAGGGTACAACCACTCCCTACACTCTTTGTGTTTTGAGGACTAAAACACTAACCACAATCACTGAGATAAATGATACAAATAATGATGTGTGAACTATAACTATATCACACAGTAACTATGCTAAAGGTTTTACACGTCTGTGTTGAACCTTGATACTTAATCTCCTTTGCTACAAAAGGAAAGATCAATGAAATGAATGAATGATAAATGTTAGATGATATGTAAATGAATGAGTATGAATGTTAGGCTATATGAGTGATGGTGTGTCCAAATGATCAGCTTGCTATTTATAGGCAAGCTGGTGAACAGCCGGCGGATCCCACAAAAGGGATCCGTCTTTGTAGTCGATTGGTTCCGCCAATATGACAGCTAAGAGATTTATCAAATCTCTCCAAATCTTCCACAATCTTTCCATATCTTTGTGTTGTCATATCAAGATCTTCCAAAGTCAACTATCTTACTTGAAGATCTAACTAAGATATCACATAATCTATGTATGATGCATGCCATGATGTTATTGTATCATTTTAAAAATAAAGTTTTCTTTTAAGGAAATAAACTAGTAGATGTGTAAAATGTAATTCTAAGTAATCTTGTGAAATGTAAAATGTGTTTTAAAGTGACTTTAGCTAGTATTTATAATTTACTAAAAGATATACTTTGTAATTGTCATTAACAAAACTAGGTAAAGATCGTAAAATATAAATAACGTTTTTAGGACGATATTTGTATTAACAGGGTTTATGATAAAGTGGATACTAATTTATTCTCCTCTCCATCTTTTTGTTTTTATACTTTAATATTAATATAAATAAATTTTAATTTATATTTTTAATATATAATATATTTTTAAATATTATTCTAATACTCTAATCCTAATCCAAAATACTAATCATAAACCCATCTTCTTGTTCTTTAACTATCAAATACTTATCCAACTTCAACTATCAAGTAACAAGTCTTGTTCTTCAAACACTTTAATGGCGGCTTCATGTTCTTTTGTACCATCTTCTTCATCATCATTCACTCTCCAATCACAATTCATTAAAAACCCATCTCAAAAACCACTTTCACTATCATGGTCTTCTTCATTTCCTCAGTTAAATCTATCCCTTAATTCAACTCCATCAATTCGTACACTCAAGAACAAGGTACACTTAAAAGTTTGAATCTTTATGTGTTTTTATGTTGTGGGTGTGATTATTCGAAAAGGGTTTAGCTTGTTTGGAATAATTTGTTTGATTTTTTATATAAAATGATGATGTTTGTAATAGATAAGTGGATTGGGTAAAATATGATGGGTTGTTGAATTGATGTGGTTTGACTTTTGAAGTCAATGAACTGACTTTTATATGCAAAATGATGTGATTTTTGCTGGTTTATTCCAAAATGTTTAGTTTGTAGTAGTTGTTGTATAATGTATTAAGTTCGATGTGGTTTTCGATATTCATGGAGAACTTTTTTATGGTTTGTTTCAAATTTGGGTTGTTTGACCATGGAAGTCAAGGCCTGAAATGACTGGAATTTGATGTCGTTTAGTTTCAATTTTATGATAGTTTTGCTTACATACCAATCGGGAGTATAAAAGTATGCTCTGAAATGAATTAAAACGATACAAGTGTTTCACCTAAATGTTGGAAGTTTTAGTTTTTACACTGATACAGTAACAATCATCCTAAAGACAAAAAGTTTATGAATTTGTGTATCTGCATATGAATTCTTATTCCAATTCTCTTATTTTGTTGTATATTTAAGTATGTGCGTAAATGTACATATATGTATGTATGTATTTGTATACACATACATATACGCCTATTGTAAAACGAGTTACTTTTTTTGTAAATGTGACGGACTATCACCTTGTTATTTTGATTTGTTTTTTACATGACACGTTTGTTCTAGTTGATCTGTTAGGGAGCTGTGTCTTTGTGATACAATTGAAAGAAAGGAGAAACAAGTAACCAAATAAACAGTATTCAGGTTCTTCAAAAATATTCACATTATTACTAGGATTGTTCTTAGGAGGTTTTGGGATTGCTTAATAAAACTTGTTATCTGCTTATCGTGTTTTAATACATGAGGATGTTATGTTGAGATTGCATATCTGACTGCTTATCTAATTACTGTATTTCTAAACGAAGTAAGCTATTTTATATAAGCAATTTGAAATTTCATATCCCAGAACTGCTCTTCTTAAAAACTAATAAACAGATACGCAGTTTTATTGGTAATGTCGTTTGTTTTAACTTTCGGATTAACAAATTATGCCTTTTAAGTTGATTATCCTGTTATAAGGGTGTGATAATCAGTTTCATGCTGGCCGCAGCGAAACTGATTATCAGAATTTAAGGTATGTAACTCACTTAACATTTGGGTCTTTGCTCTGTTACGTATTAAATAATTGAAGATTACTGTATTATAACAAATTTAGATAGCATATACATACACTATCTCCTTCGACGCGCTTTATGTTGTTCAATATTACATAATCATTTTCACAGCACAAAATCCCGAGAACTCTAGAAAGAAGGCCATCCCATCCCTATTAAAAGAAGAAAACGAGACTGAAAACTTAGTAATACCTGAATACGATCATCCTAAACTCTCGTTATCTAAATTTGGTAAACAAGTATTTAAAGACAAAGAAAGACCAAATAAAGTTATAGATAACTTTACACCCCTTGTTGTCTATTAAATTTTGTTCTTGTTTATGCTTTTTTTTTCCCCGCTTTTTCTTTTGTCTTTAACCGTTTTCTTCCATAGGGGTTTGTTGTTGAAGCCGCATGGACACGAAGATCACGAAGCGAAGCAGAAAAAAGACCAAACAAGAAATCATGGAAACAAAGGACAGATATGTACATGAGACCATTTCAACTAAACGTTTTCTTTTCAAAAAGGTTCATTCACGCAAAAGTGATGCATAGAGGTACTAGCAAAGTGGTATCAGTTGCCACCACAAATGCAAAGGATTTAAGGAACGCATTGCCTTCACTGATAGATAATGAGGCTTGCAGAGTCATTGGGAGGTTGATAGCTGAGAGATCAAAGGAAGCTGATGTCTTTGCAGTGGCCTTTGAAGCGAAAAAGAATGAACGAATTGAAGGTAGGCTAGCGATTGTTCTTGATACTATTAAGGAGAATGGTATTATTTTTGTTTGAACTTTTAGTATATAGACAGTTGTGTAACCATAGCTAGCATCCTATCTTCAAACTCTTGGTTGTGGAAAGTTCATTGTTCTTCATTTTGGATTATTTTTTAACTAACCCAACCAACGTTTTTTCCATTTAAAGGCGACTAGAAGATTCTAAAACTCATTAATGAAGCATAAAAGCTAAAGATCAACAATGCAGAAATATGGACTCTGTAACTCACATGAGGCGAATCCATTGAGACTGCTCGAGTATGTTAAGAATAGTAATTGGTAGTGAGTAGGATAGTACAAATGCTCAACATGATTACTGACATGGGCTTTAGTTGCATGATATATTGCTGTAGTGATAATTGATATAAAACATATCGAAAGTAAGCATCAGGCCTCTTATATATAAAAGGCTAAGGCGCAATTTGTATTTTGAAGCTGGTACTTTCTTTAATGAATAAGTTCCCTTGATATTAGTTTATTCGTTTCATATGGATATGGATAAATGAATTGAAGCTACAAGTTTAACAGTATGAATATGGATTAAGAATAGATAAGTAAAAATTTATAACCAGTCTGAATTTCAGACTCATCGCCAGTATACCTTCAAGAGTAAACTCCAACAAGGAGGATTGACATTATTGTTCTGTTTATACTCAGTTTTGAATGAATTGATTAGGCTGGGCACAGTCTTGACCCAAAGCGACCTGGGTCACCGGCTGCCACGTCAGCTTTCTCTTTCCGGCGACCAGAAGCGACCGACCTGCCACAGTCTGTGACCGAATTTTTTTTTTAATCAAACATTTAAAATAAACTTAAAATTTATTAATAATAAAAACATTACAATACTGAATTAAAAACATTACAATACTGAATTAAAAAAACGTAAACTAATTAGTTACAAATCGTATTTTGCTTTGATTTCTGCCTTAAGCTTCCTAAGATGATTTTATTCATTTTCGGGCAATGTTGGGTCGATTTTGGTGTAGTATAAGATAAACTCTTGGTTCTTCGTCGATTGTTTCAAGAGATCGACCTGTTCTTGTTGAAGTGCTACTTTTTTTTTCTTTGATGGCCAACTCTCTTTCTTTCATCGACCTATATTCATCTCCATCGACCTTTTTTTTCCCGATTTTGATGGCTTCGATCCCCAGAAGTTCTTGCTTATCGCAGCTACAAACGATTGTGGTGGTTCACGAGAGGAGGACGATGATTTCCTCCTTGCTGCGTCACGACCTTCTGGTCGTGATTCTCTAGTATCATCTTCAGTTTCATCATCATCGACTTCATGAAAATTCAAAGGACTTTGTGTTGACCCCGAAGTTGTTGTAGAGCCCTTTGTTTTCTTCCTACTATTCGTTCGAATAGCTTCCCCCTCAGTCTTCCAAGCATCGTGATTCTTCAAGATTTTCCAACATTCCAACAAGGTGAACTCATGCTTGTAAAGCGTACGGTATTCCCTCAACGCTTTCTCAATATCATCAACATCATTTTCACCACTACCATGGTTAAGCTTGATATTTTTCCATGATAGCAGCAAAATTTCCAACCCTACTCTTAATCCGATTCTTCCATTTGCTTGCGATAGAGTCGTAGCTTCGATCTGAACCGGTTTCTTTCTTAAAATACGCTATAATCAATTCCCAAAAGCGGTTCTTGTTAATAGCGTTACCTCGTTCGGAATTTTCTGAGACAAATACCCAAGCTTTACAAAGAGCGACCTTTTCTGCCTTTGTCCAATTAGTCTGTTTTTGGGACGGTTCGGCCTTCTTCCCTTTGTCCTTCGCCTTCGCCTTCGTAGCACGTCGGGAAGCGGTTCTTGGTTTGACGGGTGATGTCTCTTCGACATCGTCATCGTCCTCAACGGCGAAAGAACCGTGGTACGAATCATGGTAAGAACCGTGACCCGAACCTTGACCCATCGACGCATCTTGGGTCGGATATTCTTGCGTCTCTTGGTTCGCCATGAAATCATCAAAATTCATATCAAGATCAAGATTCTGAATCGGGGAATAATCTTGATAATGTTGGGGAGATTGCAAGAAATCCATGTTAGGCCGATACGACGACCCACTTGGTTCTTGGTAATAACCCGTATTTGGACGATATAGTGGAACATATGGACGATTAAGGTAAAACATGTTTTGATTTTGGTTGGGTTGTGGTAATCGTGATGAGTATTCAAAAGAGGGTGCACGAAATCGAATACCCCGTTGTTGTAGTGGTGTTATGCCGTGTAGTTCAAAGTTGTTTTCCGGCGAGAAGTTGTTTTGGGGTAGTCGGGATCGTCGGTTTTTTTATGTAGGAGTGTTTTTGTTTGACATGATTAGAAGTTGTTGGATGAGAAGTTGAATTTTAATTGTGTTTAAAATTGTGTGTTTGAATGGGTATTTAAAGGAAGGAAAAAGTTTTTTTTTTTTTTTTTTTTAAATCATCAAACCGTTTGTTTTGGAATTAATGTGGGCAAGTTTAATTCGGTCGATAGACCGATCGATATTGAATGCCACAAGCGACCGATCGATCCTCACCAATACAAGCGACTGATTGTATAATCGGTCGGTTTTGTTTTCCCTCACCGATCGACCGATCATTTCCAGTGGGTTGGGGCCAGCCTTAGATCATGCTTGGCCTGCCTTGTCAATTATCTAGATAGTATTAGTTTTCTAGTTTTGATTAGTTTCATGAAGTTTTTAGGTCTATGCTCAAGGGATCATGTGCTACAAAAAAGTATATTGATACTTTTATACAGTCGATATGTGCTAAGATCACTCGTTGTCTCCACTCATGGATAATGAGGTTGCAGAGACATCAGGAGGTTGATAGCCACGAGACAAAAGGAAGCATGCATGTTTGCAGTTTCTTTTGAAGCTAAAAGAACTAACGAATTGAAGGGAGGCTGGCGATTGTTGTATTCACATAGATAATGGTAGTATTTCTTATCACCATCGACTAAAGATTAGTACAGGGGTGCTTAACATAATGTCCACATATAATTTCAATTATTAAGAATATGATATACGAATATTACTGTTACAATTAATAATGTAATTCTTTAGACAAATAAAAAATAACCATTATACATGTAAATTTTGTTCTCAATCAATCAGAAAAATCATCCATCAGATGGTTCATGATCAATTTGAGTAAACCTTACACTAAGCCACCATAATCTGTAGCATGTTACAATGATGCATCACGTATTAACCAAACTGCAAACAACAGATAAACAAAGAACAGTAATGTTAATACCACTTTTGTTTAGTAAGTTGACAAATGGGAAACGTACGCTAGCCTAAAACTTCCAGTTATTGGTCTATCAAATCAGGTTTGACGCAACAAAAAGGAGTTGACAAATGGGAAAAGTACTAGTGATTGGTGGTGTTTACCTTAAATGAATACCATACAATTGTTGTAATAGAGACAACGCCTAGGCAGCAGCCTGCAAAACATAACAAACATACATAAATATCGAGATAATGATGAAGCTGAATAACTATTATTAACTACTTAATAAAAATGATTTCCCCTTAATATTAAACATTAAATTTGTAAAGTATGTTCTTCCAATAAGCAAACGAGGCATTTTTAAGATAACATACCACGAGCTTCAGTTCAGTGCTTTACCTTGTCATCAACAGGGGCGAAAACAGCCTTAACTGCTTCAAAAACTTCTTCAACAGGCTTACCAGCATCAATCTTAGAGAAAAAATTAATCAGTTGTCAGCACTCATTACGCCACAAACAACAGTTATCAGAAGTAATATAACCAAAAACAAAACTTTCGTATTTACCTTTTTGACCTTCCCCTTAGAGCTGTAATAGTTGATAACAGCAAGACTAGATTCCTCAAAGACCTTAAACCGCTTCCGTATTGTCTCGATGTTGTCATCTACTCTCCCCTTCATATCCAAAAAAGCAAGGTTAAACACAATCAGCAACAAAAACTCTATAGTTCTTCCAAAAAAAAATGGCTTTTTTACCAAAAGACTAAATCACTACAATACTCTATCACCAAATATTGATTATTTTTTAGAAAATTATGGTCAAACTGGTTGAAGATCATTTTCAGGAAACATATTGACGAATGGTTCGATACTTGATAGTAAGTTTATCCGTTTGGTAATTAACCCAAAAAAAATTAGTCCAATCACACAAGACATATGCCAAACCTGGTTGCGGCCCAAGATGCGCCTCTCCATCTCTTCCTCCGAACAATCAAAGAAAAGAACAAACTCGGGTACAATTCCAGTCTGTATAAACCATAACAAGATTTAGATATATGACGATGATTATATGTGCCTTAAACAGCTCAATAAAAGATGATTTTTTATTGAAGTGTAGAATTTAGAACTCACAACTAGCTCAAAGGTTGCACGATTTTCCTCATTACGAGGAAAACCATCAATTAGGAACTTGTCGTTCTCAATTTCCATAATTGCTTTTTCAAGAAGCTTGATTGTTACTTCTGCAGGAACAATTGTTCCCTCAGAAATCATGTTCTGAATCATGGTCCTATAGTTTAGCAATAAAAATTTAGAATAAAAGTACAGTGAAATTATATCTCAAGTATCCACTGTTACATGTAAGAAATTGTTAAGTAGTCAAATGAGTTAAAAGATGAAGTACCCATTTTCGGAGCCGGATTTTATTTCTGCGCGCAGAAGATCTCCAGCACTGAGATGGGTATATCCAAAATGCTCTACAATATTGGCACATTGTGTACCCTTACCACTGCCCGGGCCTCCTGCTCAGATTTAGATGAGTAAGAGTTGGATGTATGTTACTTTTGATTCCATGGGTTGGAGAAGGATATTTAAGCATTTAGTTAATGATCAAACGCTTCCGATAAACTATGTGGGAGATTAACTGTTACAAATTTTAATGGGACGCAGGGAGAAATTATATTATTTTAGACCATAAATTTTTAGATCCTTTAACTTATTATTGAAGTACTCACCTAGAACAAACACAACCTTGGGATTCTTTTCACTAAGAGCACTCTTGGCTCCTTCCTGCAATCATATAAACACATTCATTTTGAATGTTGACGATAATACTTTTAAGATTGGATGAAACAATAAAACGATGCTACTATATAGCTACCTTATTTGCAGAATCGACAACAGTCCCCATAAGTCTCTGCTAGTGTGTCTTAAACTTAACCCTGCATCCAACCCAAAGAATAAAAATTAGAAATTGCAAACCAAACAGCTTTTAAACCCTAGGATTAAAAGCCGTTATTCGAATCTTTCTTTTAGTTGCATACAACTTGAAACCGTGACTTTTAGGTTCGGTCACAAAACGAGCAAGCACATTTTCAGGGAAGTGTAACAAATATTAGCCACTTTTTTCATACTTTTGCGTTCTATCATTTAGGAATCCAATTCAAATAAGTATATGGAGATTATCTATAGCTAAGCTAGGTATGACTGTCAAAAGACCTTCTAAACATACTCCGTACATAAATAGTGATTCCATACAACCTTCCTCAACCATAGACGTATCAAAATGACGTAAGAAGAACACAAGTTATAATACTTACATATAAACAGATCCATCACATAATTTACCTGAAAGCCATGACTTTCAGAAGGGTCCTAAATCGTAGCAGTCATAACACCAACTTTCAATCATAAAGACTCAAATCTTATAAGAAACTGTGTACACGTGTGAAATAACAAATCATATGTATTTAACATATAGATCTACACAGCCACATCAAAACAAGTTCCCCGAATCATAGCCAAACGCAAATGAACTAATATATATCCAAATCTACAAATTACAGCACCTAACAATTCAAGATCTGAACAAGATCCAACAAAATTACCAAAAATAGATTAGCTAAAAATCTCAAAAACGCCAACGTGGGGTACGAGAACTTTTTTAGCTCACTAAAAACGAGCGAAAGTTCCAATTTTGACAAATTTAGCTACCTTTAAATCCTTTTGATGCCCGAAAAAATTACCCAAACCCCACATTGGCAAATTTAGCTACCTTTAATTGCATTTCTCCACAAGTTAAATTATGTAATATCAAAGTAACAATCTTTCTGGCAGATAGTAATATTAAACCCATAATTAATCAGATCAAACATTATATAACACATGAAATTAGCATAACTAATCAAGATCAACAGATCTTGCCCAAAACTAATCAGTAAAGAACATATTTTTATTAAGATTAAACAAAATGATCTATCTAACACAATACATATAATATCAATTAACCCATATGTGATTTATGATGAAATGGAAGGAATGAATTATGATTAAGGGTATTTTAAGCACAAGAATCTTACAGATTTGTATTGGAGAAAATTGAAAATTGGAGGTGAGATCTGGTGGAATTTTGCTAAAATTTCGGGCTTTTATAGGAAGGAGAGGAGGGATCGGTCCGTATTTCCAGATCTTTGTCACCTTTTCGTTTAATATGACACAAACTTTTTTAATTAACTAAAAAAATAATTAAATACACATTAAATAAACTTAACTTATAAATGAAATAAATTAAAATATTTTTTTTATAAATAAATTAACCCATGCTTATTGCGCAGAGGTTAGCAAAACTTTTTTTTAAATGGTATATACCTGATAAAACTTGTAAATTTGTATATATACCCAAAACATGTCTAACTTGCATTGTACATCATGTATTAAAAACTTGTATTTTGAGAAAATATAAGTATTTGAGTTTTAGTGGGTGTATATATATGTAATTCTCTCTTTTTTAAATGGGTTTGGTTGTAGAATAGTAATAAATTTTTTTAAATGTACTGATTTGTTACGTGCAATTTTAAAAAGTTGTGTAAATATAATAAAGTTTTATAAGTGTTTTAATCTGCACATTTTGATGATGTGTCATACCTGAAAGTCTAGCACGTGGTACCATTTATAACGTGACATGTCATCAAAATGTGCAAATTTGAACACGTTATGAAAGTTCGTTACATTTACACAAATTTTTCAGAGTTCACGTACCAAATCGATACATTTGAAAAAGTTTGTTACTATTCAAAAGTCGACTAACTATCGATATCGTTCATGGAGCGGTTCAGTTCGGTTAGTTGTATGATTTAAACTATCCATTGCGGGACGAATAATTCATTTTACTACCCGCAACCACCGTACTAGACGGGTAACCGGACATGCGGTTACCCAAAATGAGCGGTTACCCACGGTACGGGTCACAGTTAACCATTGTAGACGTTTCATCGAGTTTAACCGTATGAACATTAACATGATATAGAACGTAAAATGTCATTTTAGTAAAACTAAGTAACATTGAATAGATTATAGTCATATTAAAGTTATTCTATCACGATAACTGCATTCAAAACATACATAACATATTAACAAAAAAACATTTATTCAACGTTTATCGTTTACGATCACATTAATCAATTTTCACACATGAATATGTCTGTATTGGGAGCAAAAAAGTCGTTATACAATAAAATTAGTGTAATAATATAATCAATACTTGTACAATTATTCGAATATTTTTAGTTAAAAACCTGTAGAAAACTAGAAGAGGGGGGGGGGGGGGTTGAATAGTTTTACCGATTAAAACTTCGTTTTAAAACTTATAAATCTACTTATGTCAATCTAGTTTTATCGTGTTGGACATTGATAGTATAAAAGCATATAAAACTAATCTACGAGAGAGGGATAGAGAGACACTTGCGTAAAAGAATTGATCAAAAGAAGAGAATTTGTATAATAGTGGGCCCGTTTGGTTTGTTGCTAGGAATGACAATGGGTATCGGATTTGGTATGGGGTAGAATGACAATGGGTATGAAAAAGTGTATCATTACGATTGTTTATGTTTGGATGACAAAATATGGTATGAAAAAATGTATATATATTTGAGTTTTGTAGTGGAAAAGAGAGGGGCCCACGGGAATGGATTTTATAGACACAAAATTGGTGTGTAATGAATCTATGGCTATGATATAACCATTTCATTCCCGGACTCACTAAACAAACACTTGAATCGGAATGAAATTCATAGACCCATTCCGATTGGGGGATACCAAACGCACCCTTAAATATAGCTCGCCAAAAATTATATATATATCTTATAAAGCGACGGTCACGACGTCGTTTTGAGCCGTTTTTCACTGTTTGCAACGCCACAATTGGCGAAATTGCGCAAAGAACAGTCGTGGGCCTGACTTAGCCCAAAATACGCCGGTCTGTTAGGCTACTTTGGCCCATTTTTCCCCCGGCTTAATACATAGTCGTGCTACGTCATATTGCTTACATTGTACTTTCCCACCTAACTATATGATCCTATGGTTGAGATTGTGTTCCAAGTACGACAAAACATACACGTGCACTTTCCCTGCCATTAGAAGCTTCTGCGTATCAGAGCTTTAGATACATTGTCATCAAGCTAAAAAAAAAAAAAAAAAAAAAAAAAAAATCCGATAAAAAGAAGGAAAGACGATTGGTAGGTGTTGTATGATTCTTGATGCATTCACCGAGCTTTAAATTTATAAACAAGAATTACCGATTAACTAGGAACACATTCGGGCAAGTATACCCTAGTCAATTGTAGTATAGTAGTTGGTAAGTCAAGGTCGTCCCAAGAGACTTGGTTGCACTCAAGTGTCGTTTGTTTGTTTAAGCAAGTAACAAGTTGATGGTTATGATTGTCACGGATCAAACCAACAAGAAAAGCAATTATAAAAGCATGATGTAAGCACACAAAGAACATACATGTTTGGCAATGATAATAAGTGAGTAAGAACTTGGTGTAAGCCTTATAATAAATTAGTAAGAACTTGGTGTAAGCCTTTACTAGTTTAAGGATGGTTAGTTTGGAAAACATATTATCATGGGTAATCCTTTCGACCTATAGAACCAATTATAATAGTCTAGTGTTTTATAAATCAAATATACATAAGCTTTAATCAATTGGTCATGTCATAAAACTCATGCCTAAACCAACAACAAACAAAGAGTTCTTTCGACCCATAACTTTGATGTCATCAATTTGTGAAGTTCCATTTACTTGAAAGATAATGATTAGAACACATATTCAAAAGATGTCTTTCGACCTTTAATCCAAATTAAACATTTACTTGTTATGTTTATTAAGTTTCTCTTACAATCGTCACAAAGTACAAGACCAAAACATTCTTCGACTAATGAATTGAAATCAACCACTATTGAGAATCCTTTCGACATATAGACTCAACAATAATTAATCAAAACAATAAACAATAACAAGATCCAATTTAACCAAATATGATGTTATCATCATAATCCAAACAAACACTAATATTATCCAAACATCCTATTATCACAAGTTATCATATAAACCAAACAAGTATTAAGACATCATTCATAAGACAAATAAGAATCAACACAATCAAAGAAACAAACATGCTTAATATTAAAAGAGAAAATACCAAAGTTCATAAGATGAAATACAATTCTTCTTTCCTTCCTATGACTTTCGACCAACCATTCCCCCCAACACCTTTGGAAAAGGGTGAGGGGTGGTTAAGAGAGATATTCTTAGAGATTACATGAATTGGATTAATAGTTGGATGAGAATGGTATATGAAAACACTAGCCAAATGGTTCTATTTATACTAGTCTCAAGGCATAGGGGTATTAATGCTCAACTTGGCCTCCAAGCAGAGTAGAATAGCCTAGAATACACTTGGGAAGGATCTAGAATTGGCTTGTACACGTTTGGAGTCTTAGTAGTGAAGAAATGGCATAGCAGTCAACTCCATCCGATCGGTATTTCATCCAACCGAATCGGTTGGAGCTCCATCTGATTCGGTTACGGACCCATACCGATCGGTTGGATACACCTGTGTTGTGGATTTTTCTCTTAGCTTTCCATGGCCGCTTGAATCAACTAAATCCGAGTTCGTATGCTCAAGATATGGCAAAATGGTGAAGGTATGTCGGGAACAACAAGTCTTCCATTATTTCTTCGTTTGAGCTTCTTTTCTTCATTTCTTTTCTCATTTTCCCTCTTGTACTTTATTCTTGAGTCTTTGGAATGACAATCTTCATGACTTTATCTTCTCGAATATACTCCAAGAGACTCGCTTTTGTCGGGAATTCTTCGTACATGCATAAATCTTCGTTTATTGATCATTTTTCTTCGTTTTCTTGTACTTGAGCTTCCATGAACCTAAAATATAAATTATACTCCATTAAGTACCATAAGTTCATAAAAGTGATCAATATATATGCATAAAATCCACAATAACGCTCCTAAAAACATGTTAGATTTGAGCGTTATCAAATCCTCCACACTTGAACTTTGCTTGCCCTCAAGCAAATCTAGAAAAAGAAAAATTGAAATTCAAACCTAAATGACAAAACGAAAAGAAAACTTAAAAATTTAAAAACTTTAACGAGGCATCCATCCGATCGGTTTGCACTTCCATCCGATCGGATGGACAATTCGTAAAAACATGCAACCTGCCAACCGAATCGGATGCTCACACATCCGATCGGTTAGACAGATCGGTAAAACTTTTTTTTTTTTTTTTTTTTTTTTTTTTTTTTGAAACCAATTAAAAGGGAAAATGAGAAAATATTAAGAAAATGAGTGCGAAAATAAGAAAATGAGCGCAAACTCCCCCACACTTAAGGGTTTGCTTGCCCTCAAGCAAATATTAAGAAAAATTGATCCCACATGGTGCATGAAAAATGATTATAAAAATTATGATGCAAATCTACCAAGTACAAGTACAAGATAAGATTCATCGTTTTTAAGCGTTATGGTGAAAAACCGAGATGCATGACCATGGATTTTCTTGCTTGAGCAACATTTCTAAACACCTCACGAAAAAGGAACAAAGTATAATTCACTCAATCACTCATTTATTTAGGTAGTGGAGTATATATAAGAGAAATCACACTCATTGCTCAGTCATGATCCGTTTATTACCATAGGCTTGTACAAGAAACAAAACTCCACCGACATGGCGTAAGCACAAAGTGTAAACATCTAAAGAGGTCTTTTATTCGGGTTTTAATGCTTCAAGGGTTAGATCAGACTTATGTGCAACTATCTTATGCAAGACATAATAGCTCGCTAACAACGAATTCTTGCATCACCAAATAACGGATGGTCACTAGATTGTACCTTGGTTCGCTAACAACGTTACTTGCATAACGGATGGTCACCAAAACACGCCCTAGCTCGCTAACAACGCTACCTAGTTCCTCAAGAAATCGGATGGTCACTATATGTCAATACACTTGATAATTTCACAAAGTCAAAAGGGTTGGGATAAGGCATGGGAGTATTTATGAAATTGGTTTTAAAAGAAAAAATAAAGTCAAGTCTAAGTCCCATTGTTGCTAGTTACCCAACAAACCACGAACCCGTAAATGATTATAGTTAACAACTTCCTCTTATTTTCACATATCGGTCACCAAATATATATGTATATCACGTCTTAGCACATTGGCTAATCGATATCTCAAACATACTTCCTCTTCCTTCATCTTCATAATAATATAGCACATTGGCTATAATTGTCATCACATATATTTTTTCTTTCTTTTTTTTTTCTTCGATGACTTATTCATTCATTTTCTTTTTTCTTTTTTCACATTTTTTTTCAACCTTTCTTTCATACATCACATCTCCCCCACACTTCGCATAAGCATACACCACAAAAATACAAATAAGAAGTTGCAGTCTTCGTCTTTGTCGGAATGGCACACACGAATGACAAAGTGTGGCTAACTAATAATCATCAAAAACAATCCAACATACCAAGTAACTAGCAACCCACTGTTTAGACTTTGACAAAGGGTTAGATTAAGGTTTAAAGTGTAAAATAATTTTTTGCTTTTTTAATGGATGTAATCAAAAATGAAAAGGATGGTTCGGAGGGTTTAACTAGGGGTATCTAGCGCTAAAGATGAACGCTAACAAATGGGTTCCAAATTGGGTGGTTAACTAACCGATGTAGCTAGCTAATATATCATTAGATGTAAAATGGAAGGCCATTTGGTTTTATTCCTAAGGGTGCCTCTTTATCATACGAATACACTTATATCACACGAATGCGATCTTACTGCGGTTTGGTAATGATTTACTAGTACAAGTTCTAGAATAAATAAAATCACCGGCACACTCATAGCAAAAGATCCAAGCATAAAATATGTATGCTATATGCGAAACAGGCTCAAATCCTCACAATTTAGTGGAAAGGGCTATAGTTTGTGCTAGCAAATGTTATCGATCCCAGAATGGATTGCAATATTAATCGGGACACATCTCAAATTTTTCCAAATTACAGATTTCACCAGTGGAATGATCCAATTATTCTAATATATTATCCTAAAAGCATAAAAACAATTAGATCACAAGGACAAACAAGTATACAAAATTTTAAATTGGCCCAAAAATTATAAATTTGAAAAGTAGTTTCGCTTTCTTTTTTTTCTATTTACTTCCCCCCACACTTAAGTTAAGCATTGTCCTCAATATGAAAAATAAACTTCAAAGCATGTAAAATTGGGAAAATAAATAAATAAATAGTCCAAGAGAAACAAAACTTCCCGGGCCAAGAAATCCATATGCCGCAATCGAAATCCATATGATAATGTGCTAAGCAAATGCTAGCTTAAGCTTACGCGATTTCTCGTTCAACAAAACATCTCCATACCAAGTATAATATCACCAATAATCCAATCTCCAAGAGCTTATTAAATCTGCAAAAATAAACTAAACTACAAAAAACACGTAAAATTCTAAAACTCACTTTCGTAGGCATCACGGTTGCATTTAGCGTATGCAACAAGCCTTTTAAACCCCTCGGTGGCCCGAGTGGACGAGTGAAGTCTCGTGAGGATTTCCAGTGAACATACCCACAAAGTTCAAAACATTTTTATTTTTAAAACAAGTACTTATTTATTCACAATGTACTAAATTAACAAAATTTAAAATGAAAACAAATTTAAGTAGAATAAAAGAAATGATACTCTTGCAATAAACACAAACACACAAGAACAAAATACGAAAAATGAAAATAACATTTTTTTATTTTTTTTTTTATTTATTTTTTACCGATTGGTCCATCCGATCGGTCAGGGTATCCATCCGATCGGTTGGGTTGGGCCAATATTTACCGAGAGCTCCAACCGATGGGACAGGGTATCCATCCGATCGGTTGGACAATTCGTAAAAACCAAAATGGCCCAACCGAATCGGATGCGGGCAACATCCGATCGGTTGGACAGCTCGTAAAAACTTTTTTTTTTCTCTCTTTTTTTATTTTTATGAAAACAAGTTTTACTTAAAACTTTTTATTGACAAAATAAGAACGCATAACGTAATGAACACGAAAATAAACACAAGTAAAACACATAAACACATATATACTAGAAAAACATCAAGAACATAATACGACACTTAAAACAAAAATAAACATGAACAAATAAGAGCAAAATCACAAAAAATGACAAACACATAGACGCAAGCAAACACAATTAGTCACATAACACAAATCAAAACAAAACAATCTAAAACAAGATAGTCTTATTCCAAATTAATACGAGACTAATCTAGACAAGAAAGACATGAACAAAAAGAAACACAAAAACATGCAAGAGATCACAGAACATATAAAATATAAAACTCACGAAACAAGAAGAACGAAAACTAAGAAAAAAAATGGGACAAAATCTTCCAACCGAATCGGTTACGGGTGGTGACCGATCGGTTGAGATGGTTTGGGTGGTCCAGCCGAACGGTTGGAGTTGCCATCCGATCGGCTAGATGATTCTGGTCATTTTTGGTGGGTTTTTTCGCAAACACTTTCGAGCAAACTTATGAAGCAAACATTGAAATGAGTATTTTTAAATCACATGAAACCAAATCCCAACACCAAAATATTTGATTTTGATACCAAGATCATTAAGCAAAAGATGAGAATTAAGAGATTTTTTAAGCAAAACGCAAGGGAGGCAATTAAGCAATTATCATGAACAAACAAGCAAGCAAGCAAGAGTAATCAAACAAGAGCAAAGAAACAAGTATTCATGAACAAGAGCAATATAGCATTCGAACAAATTAGCAAACAAGCAATCAATCAATATATCAAGGAAATGAACAAACAAACAATTCAACAAGAATTCAATTCAAACAATCAATCAAAGAAACATGCAAGAGCAACAAACAAACAAACACCTAAGAACAAAAACCAAATCCCCGGCAACGGCGCTAAAAACTTGATGCGTTCACCGAGCTTTAAATTTATAAACAAGAATTACCGATTAACTAGAAACACATTCGGGCAAGTATACCCTAGTCAATTGCAGTATAGTAGTTGGTAAGTCAAGGTCGTCCCAAGAGACTTGGTTGCACTCAAGTGTCGTTTGTTTGTTTAAGCAAGTAACAAGTTGATGGTTATGATTGTCACGGATCAAACCAACAAGAAAAGCAATTATAAAAGCATGATGTAAGCACACAAAGAACATACATGTTTGGCAATGATAATAAGTGAGTAAGAACTTGGTGTAAACCTTATAATAAATTAGTAAGAACTTGGTGTAAGCCTTTACTAGTTTAAGGATGGTTAGTTTGGAAAACATATTATCATGGATAATCCTTTCGACCTATAGAACCAATTATAATAGTCTAGTGTTTTATAAATCAAATATACATAAGCTTTAATCAATTGGTCATGTCATAAAACTCATGCCTAAACCAACAACAAACAAAGAGTTCTTTCGACCCATAACTTTGATGTCATCAATTTGTGAAGTTCCATTTACTTGAAAGATAATAATTAGAACACATATTCCAAAGATGCCTTTCTACCTTTAATCCAAATTAAACCTTTACTTGTTATGTTTATTAAGTTTCTCATACAATCGTCACAAAGTACAAGACCAAAACATTCGTCGACTAATGAATTGAAATCAACCACTATTGAGAATCCTTTCGACATATAGACTCAACAATAATTAATCAAAACAATAAACAATAACAAGATCCAATTTAACCAAATATGATGTTATCATCATAATCCAAACAAACACTAATATTATCCAAACATCCTATTATCACAAGTTATCATATAAACCAAACAAGTATTAAGACATCATTCATAAGACAAATAAGAATCAACACAATCAAAGAAACAAACATGCTTAATATTAAAAGAGAAAATACCAAAGTTCATAAGATGAAATACAATTCTTCTTTCCTTCCTATGACTTTCGACCAACCATTCCCCCCAACACCTTTGGAAAAGGGTGAGGGGTGGTTAAGAGAGATATTCTTAGAGATTACATGAATTGGATTAATAGTTGGATGAGAATGGTATATGAAAACACTAGCCAAATGGTTCTATTTATACTACTCTCAAGGCATAGGGGTATTAATGCTCAACTTGGCCTCCAAGCAGAGTAGAATAGCCTAGAATACACTTGGGAAGGATCTAGAATTGGCTTGTACACGTTTGGAGTCTTAGTAGTGAAGAAATGGCATAGCAGTCAACTCCATCCGATCGGTATTTCATCCAACCGAATCGGTTGGAGCTCCATCTGATTCGGTTGCGGGCCCATACCGATCGGTTGGATACACCTGTGTTGTAGATTTTTCTCTTAGCTTTCCGTGGCCGCTTGAATCAACTAAATCCGAGTTCGTATGCTCAAGTTATGGCCAAAATGGTGAAGGTGTGTCGGGAACAACGAGTCTTCCATTATTTCTTCGTTTGAGCTTCTTTTCTTCATTTCTTTTCTCGTTTTCCCTCTTGTGCTTTATTCTTGAGTCTTTGGAGTGACAATCTTCATGACTTTATCTTCTCGAATATACTCCAAGAGACTCGCTTTTGTCGGGAATTCTTCGTACATGCATAAATCTTCGTTTATTGATCATTTTTCTTCGTTTTCTTGTACTTGAGCTTCCATGAACCTAAAATATAAATTATACTCCATTAAGTACCATAAGTTCATAAAAGTGATCAATATATATGCATAAAATCCACAATAACGCTTCTAAAAACATGTTAGATTTGAGCGTTATCAATTCTTTACGTATGTGTTGTAGGTTTTTGTTGTGTATATATTTTGACAGCTGTCTTTTTCAGTGTGCAGGTGAAACGCGCGTTTCCACCTTCTGCAAAGGTATACTGAAATCGATATGCTGATGCTTATTACTTTTGTCGTCCTTATTATGGTGTTAATCTTACTCTGCATGCTTGGAATCCTTTCATTTACAGGCACATTTCATTTGCATGTGTATCATGGCATTAGCTTATATTTATGTTTCCTGTTAACAATTGCATGCAATCCCTTTGTATATCATACTGGTGCTTTACTTTTATGTGCTTGGTGCTGCTATCGACTTCCTTTTTTTTTTTTACGACTGCCCTCCTTTTTAATTTATTAGCAAATGAGTTATTTCCTTTTGCATTAAAACTTGTGTTCTTTAGTATTATTAATATGCGTATGAAAGAAAGGGCTAGGCGTAGGGTTGCGTTTCCTAGGTCTTTAGAATCTGCACATGCATTCATTGCTTCTGAAGGAACGCAGTCTCATAATGTAATTATTCTAGGCAAGAGGCCATTCACTGATGTAGATGAAACCGGTTCATGTTTATCTTCTGTTGTTAAAAAGCCCTGTAATTGTGAATATGTCACAAATAGAGAAGTCAGCGAAAGTTTGCACCATAATTTGTCCAAAGAAACTTTAGAAGATTTGCCTAATGCTATAGAGCTGAGCCACACACGAAAACGGCCGGCATCACAACTTTATGGATTATCTGAAGTAGTATTAGAGAAACCTTAGATACTTTCATCTGAAATTGTGCCTGATGATGTACGCCACGATCATCAAACAACAAATGCTGATTACAGCAAATACCATATTAGTGGGTTATTGCCTTGCTCAGCAGCGAAAAAAATATATAAGTATACTGATCCTTCCTTATTTTTCCTCCTTTAATCTTTGCCATTGATTTTCAAAGGTTATCTGTGTGTAATTTGTTACACCTGTTGTTATTTCAGGCCATACCAACGTACCAGATGCCCAATATACAGACATACTGTATTCAGCCCATATCAACTCATGTGGTCCCATAACTCCAATACCAGTGGATAAAGGAAAACGTAAAGTCTTTGAATACAATGACACAGATACCTACGTACAGCAGAAAGAAAAAAAAACTTCAGGATCGTATTGCGGAGCAGCTGGTGCACCACCAGATATCTTTTGTATGTTACAAAACTTACTTTTAGTTACTGTTGTATTTTCCCTTTTTCATATGCTTAGCCACTCTTTTAGCTTCTTAACAACATTTTTGTTTTTTCTTATAGCCCATTTAACTTCTTCAACGAAAACCGAGGTGTCTGCACGTACCAGAAACAATAGATCAACAAACGAGGTGTCTACACATACCAAGATAGTCTTGGCCCTTGCTTTTTCTGGTATTGCTTTCCTATTGCTTCATTTTTCCGTTTTTTCGTTGGTACCATTTGTGAAACCATTGTTTTTTGTATTTGCTCTTTATCATGTGGTCAAGCACTCTTTCACCTTCTTAACGACATCTTTGTCTTTTCTTACATTCCGTTTAGCTTCTTCAACGACAAACGAGTTGTCTGCACCTACCAGAATAGTATTGGGCCTTGCTTCTTCTGGTATTGCTTCCCTATTTCTTCACAAGTTGTTTTAACTATTTACACTATGTATACTAAAACAAACCATCTTTTTGTTCATTTTTTCAGCACACTCTGCGCCAAGTGAACGCCGTCACACAGTTGTGACACCAACTAGAAGAGCGTGTGACAGCCAAGGTTTGATGCTTCGTTGTTTTGTTCTTGCTGTTTGTCAAAACATTCTTTTAGCTATTTAGACATATGCTGAAAATATGCTTCCTTATGTTAAATTTTTGATCACATGCTTTATTCACTTTAAACGATTTTTATAATTTTCCTTTTTGTCTTTTCATATCTTCATTCATTTTAAATACTTTTTATATTATCATATGGTCGCACTTTCTTTGAGTTTCTTAATAACATTTTTGCCTTTTTTTTGTAGCCCGTTTAACTTCTTCAGCAGCAACCGAAGCGTATTCGAGTGCCAGAAACAATAGACCAACACGTGTTCGCCAAGGTTTGATGTTGCGTTGTTTTGTTCTTACTATTTGTCAAAACATTCTTTTAACTATTTAGACTATATATACTTAAAATATGGTTCCTTATCTTAAATTTTTTATCACACGCTTTATTCATTTTAAATGTTTTTTATGTTATCATATGATGAGCCCCCCTTCCACTTTCTTAACAATAGTTGACTTTTCTTGCAGCCCGTTTAACTTCTTTAACGAATGCACGGCCTCATACAAATGTCACACCAAATAGAAGAGTGCGTGCCAGGCAAGGTTTGTATAGTCTTGCTTATTTCCACCTTATTTAGCTTATGTGTTTCTTCCATTTTCTCATGAACTCATCTCCTATACACAGGACCTCCAAGAACATACATATATATGGGTCACTGCAACCACAAATGTGATTGTTGCAATGCTCTTTTCTGGTCCGATGAAAGGATCGCGAAGAGTTCACGCTTGCATCCAGAATATCGCAGGTGTTGCAATAGGGGCCAGGTGCAACTGCCTGTGCGCGATGACTATCCAGAATATATAAAGCAATTATTC
Source organism: Artemisia tridentata subsp. tridentata (assembly GCA_021014915.2). Taxonomy (NCBI): domain Eukaryota; kingdom Viridiplantae; phylum Streptophyta; class Magnoliopsida; order Asterales; family Asteraceae; genus Artemisia; species Artemisia tridentata. The sequence continues at coordinate 268,447,749 of CP139505.1, forward strand.
ACTGACAGGCATTTTATGGAAAATATTAGAGCCTACAATCAGATGTTTGTAATGATATCTTTAGGCGCTGAGATCGATAAGTCTATTAACACAGGTCGCGGTCCTTATGTCTTCAAAATTTCAGGGCAGATTTACCATTGGATAGGAAGTATGTGTCCGAAGCCAAGAAAAGGGCCTAAGTTTTTACAGCTTTATATATATGACACAGATAACGAGGTCACCAATCGTTTGGAAAATTTCTAGAGAAATGGTGAAGGGCTGCAGAGAGAAATTGTAGAAGGCTTGATAGAATTTTTAGACAATCACAATGAATTGGTGCAAGTGTTTAGAACAGCAAGAAACAAGATGGCAGAGGCTGATATCCCTGAGTTTAAAGTCAAGCTCTTTGGTGTTGTTGGTTCAAGACAGTATGAATTACCTTCAGGAGATTCAATTGCAATGATAGTATTCGAAGGTGGTCCGGATGTGGCAACTGACTATGATGTTATTATTGAGAAACACAACGGTACTCCGCAACGAATTAACAAACTTCATCCTTTATACATGTCATTACATTTCCCACTCCTTTTTATCTACGGTGAATAAGGATACCATTTGGGTCTTACATTAGCTGATACAAGCAATGAAACATCTGATACTCCTAGGAAGATGTCAATGAAAATGTACTATGCATATCAGCTACATGACCGACAGGATCAATATAATTTAATAACAAGAAGTGGTCGCCTATTTCAAGAATATGTTGTAACAGCGTATTGCAGCATCGAACAGTCATGATTGGACTATATTCGAGAGAAGCAGAACGACATAAGGAATGACTACATCGCAGGTTTGTATGATGCCATCTCACGGGGTGACTGTAATGGATCGGATGCAGGCTCACGGACAATACTTCCTTCGTCTTTCACTGGAGGCCCACGATACATGTATAGCCACTATTTAGATGCACTTGCTATATGTCGTGTTCATGGTAACCCCTCCTTCTTTATTACATTCACATGCAACGTCGGTTGGCCAGAAATCGAAGAATATATGCAGAACTTCCCCCACGTAACAGTCGCAGACAGACCTGATGTTGTTGATCGTGTCTTTGAAAGAAAGATTCATGATTTGATAACATTCTTAAGAGACAGCAGGCCTTTCGGTTATGTGGAAGCAGGTACCGTTTACATTACATATATATGTATACGTTTACTAAAAATCTAAATTCTTCAAATGGGTAATTTAATGCTTTTTCATTGCAGTTTTGTATACGGTCGAGTTCCAGAAAAGAGGCCTGCCACATTGTCATTTATTATTATGGGTGAAAGAAAGTTTGCGTGTCCAAAGGAATGAAGATATAGACACATATGTATCTGCAGAATTGCCAGACCCGACGCTTGATCCTGAAGGCTACCGAGTTATTTCAGAGTTCATGATGCACGGCCCTTGCGGGTTGGTCAATAAGTCGGCACCATGTATGAAGCGCGGAGACGAGTGTAGCAAATCATTCCCTAAGCCATTTTGTGCTGCCACATTTATTGACAAAAAAGGTTTTGTCCATTACCGTAGAAGAGATACGGCCATAACAACAATGAGGCAAAATGTTGAACTTGACAATGGGTACGTTGTTCCACACAATCGTTCATTATATATGCGTTTCTATGCACACATCAACGTTGAGTATTGCAAGTGGACGATGCTTATAAAATATCTCTTCAAATACATCTCCAAAGGTACTGACCGAATAATTACTCAAGTTACAAGAAGAATTGGAGACGGTCAGCCAGGTACCAGTTGCAGTGCAATACAAATCGATGAAATTAAAAACTTCCAGGATGCTAGATATATTGGCCCACATGAAGCATGTTGGAGGATTCTTGGTTTCAGTATACATAGCAGAGAGCCGCCTGTTCAGATACTTGCAGTGCACCTTCAGAACATGCAACGTGTTACTTTCAGAGCAGGTCAGTCCTTGCAATCAGTTGTCAACAATGAATACAACAAAAGAACAACATTAACTGAATGGTTCAGGTATAACACTCATAATACAGATGGTCGCCACTTAACGTACATAAATTTTCCCAAAGAATTTGTATGGCATCAAGACGGGAAATACAGGCAGCGGAGGCGAAGAACAGGTTCCCATGCCATTGGTCGGCTAGCATACATACATCCGAGCTCTGGTGATGCATTTTACTTACGAATGCTACTCTGTTACCAAAAAGGTTGCACATCGTTTCGCCATACCTGCACAATTGATGACCATGTTTATCCTACATATAGAGCCGCATGCGAAGCAATGGGCCTCTTGGGAAATGATCATGAATGGAATATAGCTTTACAAGAATCTTCTTTGTCAGCGACTGCATCTGAAATGCGAAAACTGTTTTGTCAAATACTTATCTTTTGTGACGCATCAAATCCAGTAACGCTGCTTCAATCACATGCAGATAGTATATCTGAAGATATTCCTCTCATATTGTCCAACATGCTGCACATACCAGAAATTCAAATAAATTCAGACGATTTACAAGGCGGCCGCATGTGTGAACTGCAAGCGATTCTAAATTTCTACGGCAAATCTGTCACAGATTTTGGCATGGGACTGCCTCCACCTCAGTTGCTTCAGATTTTGACAAACAGGGCCATAATGGAAGAGCAAAACTACGACCGCAAATTATTGAAAAGTGAAAGTGCACGATTAGTAGCACAGCTCAACCCTGAGCAACGGATAATCTTCGACCAGGTCATAAATGGAATAAACAATCATGAACAAAAACTCATCTTTGTTTATGGCCACGGAGGAACAGGCAAGACTTTCGTTTGGAAGACTATAATTTCTACACTGAGATCAGACGGAAGAATAGTATTGGCGGTTGCTTCTTCTGGTATTGCTTCCCTAATGCTACCATCAGGACGGACAACCCACACAAGATTTAAAATACTGCTCGATCTGACAGACGAATCGGTTTGTAGCATAAAAAAAATACTCGGATGGCAGATTTAATCAAACAAACCGATCTTATCGTATGGGATGAGGCTCCAGTGAATGATCGTAGGTGTTTTGAAGCGCTTGATCGTACATTCAGAGACATACTGAACGCTCTAAACGATGTCTTTGGAAAAAAAGACAGTTATCTTAGGCGGAGATTTCAGGCAAACGCTTCCTGTTAAAAAAAAGGCTTCAAAACAAGAAATTATAGCATCTTCCATAACACTATCGTACCTGTGGCCACATTTCAAAGTCATTCGTCTTAAAGAAAACATAAGGCTTAAGCGACCAGGAATGTCAGTTAAAGAAAAAGAAGGTGTTCGCACATTTTCTGAATGGCTACTGAAGGTTGGCGACGACACCATTGGAGATCCAGATAGCAATGATCCAGAAAATGCAGCCTGGATACGTATTCCTGATAGATATTGCATTCCCGACAATATTACAGCTATCCAAGACCTCATTAGCTTTATATATGACGATGAAACACTCCAAAGGCCAACTGCAAAAGCATTACAAGAAAAAACTATAGTGTATCCAAAGAACGAAACTGCTGACATCATTAACTCAACTGTTCTTGACATGTTACACGGTGAAACCTATTGTTATCGAAGTTTTGACGAAGCAATACCGAAAACAAACGATGGAGGAGCAACGGAGCTCCTCTACCATACAGAATATCTCAACACCCTTTTGTTTACAGGAATGCCTCCGCATAACCTTAGGCTCAAAATAGGTGCTCCAATAATGATGCTGAGAAACCTAAACCTAGCTGGCGGGTTGTGTAACGGTACAAGGATGATTGTCACTCGGGTCTTCACCAAACTTATTCAAGCGAAGATCATCACAAGCACCAGAATGTCTGAAAAAGTTTTCATCCCAAGGATTTTATTGATCAATAAAGACGAGAAGCTGTTGTTTGTGTTTAAAAGAAACCAATTCCCTGTTAAAGTGTGCTATGCGATGACACTAAATAAAAGCCAAGGTCAGTCGCTCAATAAAATTGGCATATATCTACATGAACCTATATTCGGCCACGGACAGTTATATGTTGCATTGTCGAGAGCAACATCTTCCGAAGGCCTTAAAATTCTCATCAAACAACAGGAAGAAAGAAATGTGAATACAACTAAAAATATAGTCTACAAATATTTTTTAGACATAGTCATATCCGCACAGGTCATTGATACTTATATTTATTGTTTACATACGCATATACGCTACGGTTTAAAACCTCAGGTGATAAGCTTTTTAAAGTTAATACCAATTTTGATCACTACAGGTTGTTTTGCCTTTGCCACTATTAGATTCGCATTATAGTTACTTTAGGTCTTTACAATCAGTAGTAATGCATTTGGTTAGTTTCCATATGCTATTATTCTCATTGCATAAACGCATTCATGTCCTATTTTCATCCATATAAATGTTCATCTTAATGGAACAACCTATTACTCTAACGTAAATACACATATGATGGATTTGATACAGGAAAATGGACGAGGGTTCTAGCATTGTCGCATCACCAAAATGTACAAGAAAAGAAATTATGGCAGAACCAGAAATTGTCAGCCTTGCGACTCTAAAGTCATCAGACACAGACAAAGCCATCTATGTAAGAGTATACCGCAAATGAACAGTGACAAACAAGAATGGAAAACCACTTATATTCTATTGCATGATGATTGATCGCCATGTACAACCACCTATTCTATCATAATAATCGATATATCCATATTCCCTTGAAACAATTAAAAAAACTTATATCCAATTTATAAATTTCTATTTCATTTGCAGGGAGGAGCTATACAAGCAAACATCAACATCCGTGAAAAAAATAAATTTGATGCCAGTCTGCAGATCAATCAAACCTATAAAATATCTGGTTTTGGCTTTCAACCTGCAAAAACATGGATGCAAACCTTACCGCATTCGGTGTCACTGGTTTTTGGAGCTTTCACAGATGTACAACCAATACCCGACGAAGGCTTTCCTAGCCATTATTTCTACTTTAAACAATACAAAGACCTGTATTCCAAAGTCGATGCAAAAGAAGGGCTTCTCACAGGTACGTTATCTACATATAATTATCACACGTATGAGAACAAAAATTTTGAAGTACAACTCCTCTTTACAGATTATATTGGTTGCGTTCAATATGTAACTGGCATACAAGAGGCAGTGAAAGCTACAAGTGAAGTGGTTAAATGGATAGATATCGGTATCCAAAATCTAGAGTAAGTCACATACGCTTTTTATAGGATTTTTCTTTTTATGCTTAAACTGACAGGCGATTGCTTCTCTCAAACAGCGGACACACTGTCCGATTTACTTTGTGGAATGACAAAGCACAGACTTTCAACATGACAAAATATGAAAACATTGAAAAACCAGCTATTATAGCGGTTACTTCATGTTTGGTAAAAAAACTATGGCGGTATGTTACTCGGCCCGCACATATTATATACCTTAACAAAGTGCTACACTAACCTTTATTTCAAACTAAACAGGTCTTCAGCTTTCTAGCACTGCTGCAACAAAATATTATTTGAATCCAGATATACCAGAGACTTTTGAAATCCGTAATGTGTAAGTCGCTAATGAACTACTAGATTACCATATCTAAAAACACACAGCATACTCAAGTAACATAACACACTACTGCAGGTATGACCAGTTTATAGATCCGCCAGTCATAGTCAATGTGCAACGGCAGCGTTGTGCAAATACAGAACAGGAAAAAAAAAAGAAACAGGGTGACTCTTAACGACCTTTTGAAAGAAAATCTAGAAAACCAACAGGTATTTAACAACTGCAGTATACTCATTGTCAAATGAAATTTTCTAAATTGGCTACAATTATACGAATGCAGAATGTGCGCTTTATTGTCGTCGCTACTATTGACAAGGTCGATACCAACAGACCCTGGTTCTTTAAGAAATGCTTCACCTGTAAACAAAAAATATCCGAAGACTTCCCACATGCCCATTGCAAGCAATCATTTTCTAAAACAGAACCCAATTGCAGGTTAACAAAACATTTACACATTTTCGTGGTTATGCACATATATTATGTATACTAAACAGATTATATGTATATTTTTTTACCAGTTATTGCTTCAGAATACTGCTGTCAGATGGCATTACCTATATATACTTAACATGTTTTAGCAACGAAGCAAACTCATTGGTCGACGATTGCAATGACATCATTCGAGCCCTGGAGGACAAAAACCCCTACAAGTATCCACCACAGTTACTTGCATTAAAAGGACAAACAAAGATATTTCAACTGCACATTGCTCCCGGAAGCACCAAAGAAAAACGAGAGTTCTTTCTAGACACAGCTTAGAACAACACACCATTACTCACAGCAGGAACCAGCGGCGCTGTTCAAATTACACCAGATCCTTCAACAGCCATCCATGCACCGGAACAAACAACCATACCAACAAATCTTCAGCCATTAACAATTGTCAAAAAGATGACGTTGTATCACCGTTTTCAACATGCAGCGCTACACCAACACAAATTACCAAAACACCAGAAAAAAAACACATACCCACCACCCCGGCTGCAGAAAAAGAAACCAACCCACGTATTTCCACAACTCTCACCCCACCAACACCAGTAACACACACAGTTGAAGAACAACAAGTGGTGACAACACCACCAGAAGAAAACACCAACTTACCAGATCCATCAAAACTCAAGTATTGTAAAACCCCAAAATTTAAAAGCGTGCAAAATGACCAAATTACCCCTGAAACTTTAAAATTTAATTAAAGCTTACCCAAAATGCCAAATTAATTCCAAACCTTGAGTAATGAGCTACATATGAAGGGAAATAATTTTGAGACAACATTTTAACATTTCTATATGTCCAAAATAATTATTGTGACACACAAAATATATTGTATAACCGAAATTATTATTTAAATTAATTATTTGTATATTTTAACTTTTAAAATTAAGATGATTACAATTTAAATATGGAAATAATTACAAATCATCAATCTTTGATTTTGTCAATTATTTAGGCCGGTTCTTTAGCCATTCCCCCCTCTATTCGGCCATCTTATTTAGTTTCCCTTCTCTCTCTTTTATTTGCAACCGAATATCAAACAAATCACACACAAAATCCTCCTTGTTTCATACGAATGTTTGGAAGACTTTGGGTATTTTTCTAGTGATAATCAAGGTCTAAGGAAGCTAGGAAAATAGGCCTTGGTCGTGGTATTGCTTGGTTTGATCGTGGTATATTATTCTTGTGTCGAGTCCATCCGAGAGGTAAATAATTTCTACGCCTTTTTCACACGTTATAAAATTCGTTTGCTATTTTTCTCATGATCTTTACATCATATATGATTCGTATAAATTGGCTAAATCAACCCATGCAAGCTTGTTCGATCGTAAGAATTATTAATGCTTAAAACGTACAATAAATCCAAATGTGTTCATACGACTTCTCTGGGCCTTGTGCATAATTTTTATGGATTCTATATTGATCTTATAACTCTATAAAAATGGCTATTCAATTTTTTGAAGCTTGTATAAATTGTGGTTAATTTTGTGTATATCGGAATTAGAAAAATAAAAGGAATAAAATAGAAAACCTTATTATACGAATTAGGGTTAGGGTTTTGTGGTTAGATCTGAGTAATTAATGCACTTTTAAGGTTGTTTGATGATGTTGTAATGATTGGATTTGATTTGGTTAGGGTTTGATAATTTTAAAGTGGTACCGATTGGAAATAAAAATTATAAGGGTGTGTTTTGTAATTTTTAAAACTCGTGGGATATTTTTGTAAGTCATTTTAGATCTGGGGTAATATGTGAAAAATATAATATGAGGGTGTCTTGTGTCAATTTTGTAATTTAAAGGTTTATTTGGTAATTATATAATTATTTATATTCGGTTTATAAATTAATTAAAATAGAGGGACTAAAAGTGTAAATTCTGGAAACTTGAGGTTGATTCGTATAATATTTTATATAAAGGGTTTAATGTGTATTTTTGGATATTTAAAGGCTTAATGTGTAATTATGAATAATTTGCAATTCGAATTTGTAACCTGGAGGGTATTTCGTACCATATCTTAAATTGAAGGGTAATTCTGTAATTTTGATAAATTAAGGGCTTGATGTGTTAATATAAATATGGTAAGGGTTAGATTGTTATTTATGTAATTATAAGGTTTATTTTGTAATTTAATTAACAAAAGGGTATAAATTTGTAAAATTGTTAAAGTGGAAGTATTGGAATCGTATATATTGGGAACTTATGGATTAAAATGAATAATTTGTGATATTTGCATTTTGGACCTTAACTTTGGGCATAATTACATTTGAAACCCTAAAATATGGAAAGTTGTTATATTTAACCCTAAACTATCATAACTTGCTAAAGTGTACCCTAATTCCATAATGATGCTTATTAAATGACTTAACCTAATTACTTTGTGGAATTTGTCTAATTATGGAAATTTGCTATTTTTGGAAACTTACTAAATAAGGAAACTTTCTAAAAATGGAAACTTGCTAATTTTAGAAACTTGCTATAAAGGGAAAGTTACTAAAAATGGAAAGTCGACTAAAATAAGAAATCTGATTTGAAGAAGATATTAATAATAATACGACCATGTATTCGTGTAGATTCGCTGAAGACGGAGTTGTTTTCGATCTTGGTATTTTAGATATGTTTGCACGTGCGGTATAAGGTACAGATATTCTACCCTTTTTCAGTAAGGGTGTTTTCCCTCTCATGACTCATTGATCTTGATTCGTTTAAGATTCCCTATGCCATTGCTACGTTCCCTTACACTTTGGTTCGTTTGTTTGATTCATTTTGACTTTGATGTTTGATATGACCCTTTTTGCTTTGAGCCTCTATAATGATCCGTTTGATATTCGTTCGTTACCTTGGGATATTAGTATTCGTATCACTTGATGCTTCGAAGGTTCATTTGATTTTGGTAACTTGATGTGAAAACCTTTTTAATTATATCATGGAAATGCTTTGAGGAAAACTTATTTTAAAATGATGTTTATGAAATATGTGATACCACTTTTATTTGGAATCTTACTAAACTTTTATGAAAATTACTTTTAAAGACTACTTTTGTGAAAATAGTTAATAAAGATCATTTTGATGAAAACCATTTGATAAAGATTTCTTTAAATGAACCATTTGATTATGAACCTTTGATCAGTTCGTTTGGATTCGTTTGACTTTGATATTGGATATGAACCCTTTGCCATGAACCTTTGATATTTGGACTTTGACTTTGATTCGATGACTTAGACTATTTGAACCTTTGCTATTATTTGGACCTTTGACCTTTGACCCTTCAGTTTGATACCCGAGCCAAGTTCGTTTCCTAGCCATGAAGGTAACATGGCCGTGTCATTGATGCACCAGTGGTGTTACACCCATACCCCGATGAGGTACCATTTATGTAAGTAGTATGCTATGTAAACATAAGTAAATGTGTTAGGGATTTATTTATAACTTCATGTGTGTCCACTTGAGAAGTATAGAACTAGAAGGACCATAATTGCCAAGAGGCCAAACTAGTAACTAACACTTGATAAATATCTAGCTTTAGAATTGTCTGGAAAAGTTTGGTGTGTTCTTGAGTGTGTCGACATTTTGAGAGGGAAAAGATAGGAAGACCAAAATCATCATTCTAACTCATTTTAATTGTCAAGGAGTGATCAAGGACCATTAGAGACTCCTTAATTGTAGTCTCTTCATCAAGTAAGTAATTTCCCCAATTGAGAAATTAGGGTTCTTGATATGAAATTGGGTATTATTGATAAAGGTTGTAAATTTATGATTCTCTTAGTTAATTAGTTACTAATTAAGGTTAATCTTGAAATAGGAATCATTATAGAAGCCCAAGTCAAGCCAAATAGGAAGCTAGTAGGATTAGAGGTAAGTATATGAGCATAATCCTTGTAAATGTTATGATGTTAATGTTATGTTGGTGTTAATGTGATTTCTATGGAGCTTGTGAATGTATGATTAGCTTGGATCCAATGCTATTTGTGTAAATGCTATATAATTACTTGCCCGGTCAAGGTGAGTAATAATCTCATTTGATGCTCCTTGTTAATGTTATGATTGGTGTCAACCACCAATCTTATGTAAATGTGATGTTGATTATGTCTTGTATACTTACTAAGCGTTTTCGCTTACGGTTTAGATGTTAATGGTTTTGTAGGTTCTAGCGGAGGAAGCAAAGGTAAGGATTTGGCTTAGTTGTAGCTTGGAAGTAAGTAGAAGTGTAGCTAGAAGCTAGCCTAGAAGACCATAACCTTTTGGACCGAGCCTATTAAAGTTGGAAGCCCCGAAGAGTCTCTTCGTGTCTTGGTACACTTTATTCTATGTGGTCGTTTTGTTATCAATGGTCTTGTCATTGTTTAAGGTCTTGTGTTCATGTATGGGACAAAGATCAAGTATGTATGAGTGTCATGAAGTCTTATGTTATGTGGTTATGATGGTATTTAAAAAGGTGTTTGGCATTTAGCCCATCTCACCCATTTTGGGAAGCTACGGGTCGAGACTTTGTACCAACAACCTTTCAATATATTAGAAATGTTAACTAAAGTATGCTTTTAAATGGATATGTTGTGGATAGGTGTATTGTGTAAAAGTGTGTAGTTGAAATGGGTCTTAAGGGGGTGTTTGGAATAAGTTAGTCTCTACCCATTTTGGGGTATGAACGGGTCAAGGTTGAATGGGTCAAGTTTGGTATGATAGATTATGTATGTTGGTTAGTTCGGATGAGTCAATGAAGTGGTTTTTGGTGGTTCAAGTGTCAACGGGTCAAAATGGGTAATTGCATAACCCGTCTAATTCTAAGAATGATTTTCAGTCTAGGATCTACTTTTAGGTCCCATAAATCTGAACCTTAGTGTGGATCCTCCAGGATCTAATTTTAGGTTCCAAGATTTGGACCTAAATGTGGATCCAGTTTTTACTCATCTTGGTTATAAAGTTTCCTCATCTTGGTTATGAGTTAAATGTCCATCTTGGTGATGAATGTGGATTCTTATAAAGGGTCAATAGAGTAGCGGAATGTCAAGTCAAGTCAAGCGTTTCCCGTCAAATCCTAAAGTATAATTTTAGTCCTGGACCTTAGTGTAGATCTTCCAGGATCTACTTTTAGGTCCCATAAATCTGGACCTTAATGTGGATCTTCCAGGATCTACTTTTAGGTTCCATAATCTAGACCTTAGTGTGGGTCAGTTTCGGAATGTTACTTTTTGCGAAAAAATTTCACGTTTTTGGTCTAATCGGGCACGGGGCGTTACAACTTGGTATCAGAGCTTCGGTCTAAGAGATTTAGGATTTCACTTTAGGATTTCCTAGACTTAGGCCTTGTAGTATGCGTATGGAGCTAGTGTTTGTTATTTGTGTATTGTTTGAATGCTTTTGAGGACACATATGTTAAATATTTTTATGATTACGCCTGGCCACCATAATGATAAAAATATGGAACATATGTGAAATTGAAATCATTTAGATCATACACGGGTGACAAGCTAGGTTGTTTAGCATAAGGATAACTATGTCATTCATGCACCGGTTAAGTAAATGATTGTGCTTGATATTTTGAATTGCTAATTTTCAGTAAGAAGAAATGGAAACTCCTCACCAAAAAGAAGTCGCAAAATCTACGGCTTCCAAGCATGCCGAGTCTTCGGCAAAAGATGTGGGTGATAATGATAAGGAAAATGAAAACTCCTCTTCCTCTAGTTCTGGAGGACCTAGCTTTAGAGGTTTCACGGGAGAAGAAATGAAAGCCCTAGACTCAATGATGGCAAAAAGAGTAGGTAAGGCTATCGAACAAGCAATGCCTTATTATGTCAAGCAAACAACGCAAAATCTTAGGGAGCTAATGAAAGAAGAATTCAAGGAATTTAAGAAAGAATGTGGAGTAGCGAAAGAACCTAGGAGCGACAAAGCTACTTACCGGGACTTCACGGCTTGTGATGTGCCACGGTTTACCGGTGTACTTGACCCCATTGTTAGTAATAGGTGGATCACGGCGGTGGAAGACGCTTTTCGTACTAGTGGTTGTGAAGAAAGGAAGAAGGTTATCTATGCGACTAACTTTCTACGTGATAGTGCTAAGACTTGGTGGGAAGGAAAGGTGTGTGAGAAAGGTGAACCTTGGGCGGAGATTTGTACTTGGAAGGAATTTAAGGAGTTGTTTAGTACCGAATATGCTCCGGTTGAGGAAGTTGACAAAATTCGAGAGAAATTCCAATCTCTCACTCAAACTAATGAGACAGTGAATGAGTTGTGGAGGACGTTTAATGATATGGTTCCGTATTGTCCCGAATACCTTGGAAAAGAGAAACTTAAAGTCGATAGATTCCAAAGAATGCTTAAGGATGATATTCGTGATGTGATCTCTCCATTCAAGTGTACTACTTTGGAAGACCTTTTGAGTAGAGCGCGTGTGAGAGAAGCAGACTTATTGAGGAGGAAGGAGAAAGAAGCTAAGGAAACGAAGAGGAAGCAAGAATTTAGGGATCGTGAGGGGAAGAAGGCCAAGTTTGAGCATGGCAAGGAAGATGTGGAGACCAAGACTAAGGTGGCTTGTTCGGAATGTAATAAGTTTCATGTTGGAGAGTGTAGGCGTAATACGCCGGGTTGTTACAAGTGTGGAGCTCTTGACCATAAAAGTAAAAATTGCACCAAACCAATGATAGTGTGCTACGGGTGTAATGAAATAGGGCATAGGTTGAGGGATTGCCCAAAAACAAATGCAATTGAAGCAAGGCCATTGAGGACTGTCAAAGAAGAAAAGGTTGAAATTCCAAAACCAATGGCTCGAGTTTATCAAATGAGTGCCGAAGAAGCTATGTTGGAGTCCGATGTTATTTCAGGTATTATTCTTGTTAATTCCGTAACCGCTCGAGTTTTGTATGACTCGGGTGCTAGTGTGTCCTTCGTATCTTAAGGTTTTAGTAAACATTTAGCTCCCCCACTAGTTAAACTTTCGATACCCTTGAAGTCGAAATAGCCGATAGTAAGATTTTAGTGGTATCCAATGTATATCGAAGGGTAGGGATAAGGATCGATAATAGTGCCTTTAGAGTTGACTTAATTCCTATAATACTAGGAGAGTTTGATATTGTCATTGGAATGTATTGGTTTGACAAATATAATGTGGCCATCCTTGTAGCCATAAGATCATTCGGGTTGTAAATCTTAGCGGTAGTGAGACAATTAGTTGTGGTGATAAAAGGAAGGGTGAATTAGAGTTATGTTTCACGATAGAAACTAGGAGATATTATCACGCGGTTGTTATACCCTTATGGCTCACGTAATAGATACGAGACTTGAAAAGAAAAACATTGACGATGTCCGGTTGTAAGTGAATTTTTGGACGATTATTGCCTCTAGTTTAAATTGCCTATAATAATAGCTATCACGCGAGTATAGATATGCCACTCTAGGAAATGCCCTATGGTAGGATGTGTAAGACACCGTGTGTTGGGAGGAAGTTGGAAGAAAGGAATTGGCGAGCACGGACGTAGTGTTAGCGACCACGGAAAAGATTGAGATGATTCTAACAAGATTTAAGCGGCACAAGATAGGTGAAATGGTTAAGCCGATAGTTGAAGAGGACCAATCGATATTGGGATAGGTGATTTTGTGATGATAAAAGTTTCCCCGTGGAAAGGCGTTTTTAGGTTCAAAAACAAAGGGAAACTTAGTCCTCGGTTTATAGGACCTTTCAAAATCTTGAAACGAGTAGGTGAGGTAGCATATGTGTTGGAATTACACGAAGAAATGAGGGGTATTCACAATACCTTTCACGTGTCATACTTAAGGAAATGTTTGGCGGACGAAACGAGTGTAGTCACCTTAAACGACATCGAAATTGACCTGGAGTTACTTTTTCGAAAAGATGAACCGGAAGCAATATTAGGAAGGAAAGTGAGGAAGCTTCGAAACAAAGAGATTCCATTAGTAAAGGTTCAATGGAGACACCGTAAGGGTACGAGTATTAAGTGGAACTGAAGGAAAAGATGAAGAGTGAATATCCTCATTTATTTCACGAGTAGAGTTCGAGGACGAACTCTCATTTTAAGGAGGGGAGAATTGTTACACCCATACCCAGATGAGGTACCATTTATGTAAGTAGTATGCTATGTAAACATAAGTAAATGTGTTAGGGATTTATTTATAACTTCATGTGTGTCCACTTGAGAAGTATAGAACTAGAAGGACCATAATTGCCAAGAGGCCAAACTAGTAACTAACACTTGATAAATATCTAGCTTTAGAATTGTCTGGAAAAGTTTGGTGTGTTCTTGAGTGTGTCGACATTTTGAGATGTAACACCCCAACCCGACAAGGGTAAAGATATCACAATAATGGATTCATATCAGATCAAAACAGAGCACACATCTACAGTAATACAAAAATCTCAAAGGATTACAATTGAAATACTGAATTCTACAAGGTTACAATGAAACTTTCAAAACTAATTCTAAACATAATAACTTCAGTCCAACTCTAATCCAGAATAGCTACCCAGCCTTCTAAGTCCAGAGGTACACTCTCACTCATCCCCAGCTTCCTACTAAAACCTGCCGCAGGAAAAGAAATGCGGCTGAGCTACGAGAGCTCAGTGAACAGATATATAGATGACAGAAACAATGGCAGAGAACAATACAGAAACAAATCAGAAATACAGATTATACAGATACAGAATTAAAGTGAAAGAATAGGAAAGGAGTAAGGGTAAAAGAAAAGAAATGAGAAAGGGATAATGTACAAACCAGGTTTAGGGAAATACAGAAATCCATCACGAGCCCAGAGATAACAGATAATATCATAACAGAGTAATCATATAATAATCCAGAGGGGATACCTCTCAAGTAACAGATAATATGAGGGGTGACCTCATGTATCCAATCGGAGTGATCAGCTCCCAGATATATGTGAAAGACGTGTATCGCACACACCATCAATCACCAGAGATATATATAACAGATAACAGAAATCAGATCAGAACTAGGATGCATCCATGCGCCCCAGTAGGCCAGAATCTTCTCCTACATAACAGATAAAATCAGGGACGGGACAGGTCATCACTCTCCTGCCCTAGAGTCATGCCATCGGTGCATCAATGACATGGACATGAAACCCTCATGCCTAGTGATTGGCTCGGATATCAGACTGTGGTCAAGGTCAGATGTCATATAATAAACAGAGTCACATCTAAGGGTTCATGGCAGAAGGGTCATGTCAACAATTCAGATTAAGATAATAAGGTTTAAATCAGAGTTTATCAGATTAGTTTAATATCAAAGCTTAAGTTCAGATTAAAAGGTTTATTTCCAATAATCCAAAAGTATATCAAAGGTTAATGATTACAAATTATAGCAATAATCCATTTCAGAAGTTCCTGTCAAAAGTTCATTTAAATCAATCCTTTAATAATGGTTTTCATTGAAATGATCTTACGAAATAGTTTTCATAAAAATGGTCTTCCAAAACGTTTAGTAACTTCCATTTCCAAGTGGTATCGCTTCTTTTTAAAATAGCTTTTCTTAACAGTTTCATATGTAGTTTAATAAAGGTTCAAAATCAATTAGGTTCAGATAAGGATTTAACAGGTTAAGGTTTACCAAAAATCAAATCAGAATTTACAACAGATATATCAGGTTAAGGTTCAGAACAAGGTTCACAGATCAGATTCAATTTAGACTCACAAATTCAGGGTTTAGAACAAGAGGTCAATCAGAGTTCAGGAAAAAGGTTCAGAATAAAAGAATCATAGCAGAGGTTCAAACAAAAAGTCAAGACAAACAGATCACAACAAAGATTCACAACAGAAGGGAACATAGCAGTGGTATCGGAGATCCTAATAAAGAAATGAAACTGAAAGAAAAAGGGGATGAAAACCCTTACTGAAAAAAAGGGCAGAATATCTGTACCTTATTAGCACAGCAGATAACAAACAAACACAGAAACGAAGATCAAGACTTCTCCTTCTTCACACCTAAGGAAGAGGAAGACAGAATTACTAAAGTTTCTTATTCAGATTATTCCTTTTAGTTTATCTCTTCATTTTATGTACTTTCTATTTTTAGTAACTTTCCAGATTTAGTAAGTTTCCATAATTAGCAGGTTTTCCAGAATTAACATATATTACCATTTCAGATTAGGTTAAACCCTTATTCACAGATTATTATGGAATACAGTACATTTTATCAATTTACAGAAGTTTAGGGTTTTAAATGACAATTATACAAGTTTAGGGTTTTAAATGTAACTTCATTGATTTTCAAGGTCATTAGTGAAAATACTTTAAGTTACAGAGGTATACACTTATTTTATTCAGAATTACATTTTATTCCCTTAAGTTTCACAATTTTACAGATTACACCCTTTTAGTTACATAATTTACAAAACCAACCTTATAATTACATATTTTACAATTTAAACCCTACAATATCCATAATTACCAACCAAACATATTATATTTCAAATTTACAGAATATACCATCAGAAGTTAGTACTTTACATATTTGACCCCTCAGAATTCAGAATTTACATATTTAGTCCTTTAAGTTTACAAAACATATATATTAAGTCATAATTCATAACAATTACATAATTAGCCCAAAAATCCTCAAAATTACACAACAACCTTTTTATATCAGTATTAACACAAAACAACTTCAGAATTCCAGATTTACACTTTTGGTCCCTCACTTTTAATTAATTCCAATTCGTAACCCTAATTTCCCATTAATTCATTATTATGCAATATTTACACTTAGGACCCCAAAGTTATATTTTTCCCACATTCCTACAGATGTATATGATCTTACAAAAATATCCCAGAAGTTTCAAAGTTGGCAAAACAGGTCCTTATACATTTTACTTCAAATCGGTTAGACTTTTTAACAACAATTAGAAACCCTACTTTTTACCAATCATTGAACCATCATTAATTCATCATTAAAACACCTTAAATGATCAGATATTCATCCAAGAAATCAAACCCTAGAAGCCACGATTTCCTTTTATTTTATTTCTTTATTTTTCTAAAATCCGGTTTTATCAATAATTAACCACGTTAATTTTAGGCCTCTAAAAATCAAAACCATATTTTTCCCAGATCATATGACTCATAAGGAACCCACGAAAAATAATTATCATGCCCAGAAAATTCGTTTAACATATATTGCATATTTACGTACATTTTAGACATTAAAATTACAACGACTTGATTTAGGCTACTATAATTCGATCTATCATTTTTCCCAGGTCTAATACATCATAAGAGGTCTAAATAAAATAGCTATCATGCCCAAAATTCGGATTTCATATATTTGTGATTTACGTGTTTTATGACCATTATATTTTCATACGCATAGGATTAGCATGCATGGATCGATTTACATATTTTATATGAGTTATATAACATCTAAAGATCACTGGAAAATTTCCATATTAATTTTAACACGCTTGGTTTAGTCGCAAGAATTATTACCTTGTTTTAGAGCAAATCGACAAGAAATCAAGAAAAAGAACGAATCAAGGAGAAAACGCAGCAACCCTTAATTTTCCTAGCTTCCTTGCACCTCCAATAACACCAGAAAAATCCTTGTTCAAGCCCAGAATTCGTGGAGTAGCCTTGGTCGAATTTCTTTTGATCGCTTAGGGTTTTTGTGTTATGCGGTTTATGTTTTTTTTTAGAGAAAATAAAAAAAGATTTGACTTTATCTCTAGGAACCGAATTTAGGGGGGAAAAAATTTGTATATTCGGTATATAGATCAAGAAAATATTGGGCTTGATTTAATATAATTCTTTCCTTAATTTATATTAGCTATTATCTAATTAAAAGATTTTAAAACATTATATTTATTTAATTTTATAATTTTCGGAATTTTATATATAATGTGTATGATTATTTTTTTGAATATTTAAAATGATGTAACATTGTCCCAGAAATTATTTTGTTTCAGATATAGTTCGATTTCAGATGTTTTGGAATTATTTCAGAATTTTATAAGTTGTTTTACAAGGTTTTATGTTATCAGGGGTAATTTGGTAATTTTACAGGTTATCTGAATTTCAGGTATTACAACTTCTTCCCCACTAACAAAAAATTTCGTCCTCGAAATTTGCAGAAAGCAGAAAGGAAAAGAGAGAGCAGAAACAAAACAAGACATACCAGATTAAAACGAGAATTGAGGTGAAACGAAACAGGAACACAACTGACGGTGAACAGACATATGAAAGATTTGTTTCGCATAACTCGAACTTGCAGATTCCAAAATTGTTTCAGGTCCTCAGAACAGACATAACCTACTGAATCCAGATCAGAAGAATAGCATACCAAACGTAGTAGATGAAAATCAGATTCATAGGGTTTTGACGGATATGCCGTTCACAGAAATTGATTAGACAAATCAGATTAGAGCGTATAGCAATAAATTATCGATAACATCAATTGGAAGAAGTTTTATAACAAAACTGAAGATTATTATCAGAAGTTCAAAGGTCAGCAGAATGCGTGACGAGAATCCAGATGTATCAATTCGCATAACGGTGGAAGCAGATTACGCGTATAGGTAGAATGAACTTAAAGTCTCACTAACGCAGACGATCTCAAACAGTTATCAGAATTTCTTAAGCTTCTAAGGCACTTCTCGAAATATCCTATGCCCACAACAAGTGCACGTTATATGATGTAAGTATTATCACGTTGGCCAGACGTCATAATACTGGCATCATATAAATATGCCCTCATGATGGTCATACTTTATCTCCAGTCGTGAACAGAACAAACTTATCCTAATCCACCTAGTCTTCCTACGGTCTCAGAGGTCATCAAAAATCAAATACCCTAACTAAGAGGAGAACGAATCGCTCGAAAAAGAATTTTAACGGAAGTCCCAAAATGTCTATCAGAATTTGGTACATCAGATCATCCATCATTCGTCAAATTTCAGATAACAAAACCATCATCCGACATACGCAGAATGAACACAGAGCGGAATTACTGATAAGGAACCTAAATCATTCAAAGGATTTATCATCAGGTAACAGAAATTTAGATAGGTCAAGCAGAAGTGAATCACATCATCCATAGCTTCATCCGTCACAGAATTTATTCGATTCAAATTTTCTTCTATTCAAAGTCATGATCTCAGTTCTATTCTCAAGTCTGCTTCTACTCTCAATTCATCTTAGTACAACTAAAATGAATAGAGAAGCAAGACTGCGAGTCTTGGACAGGTCTACTAGCACAGTTCGGAATTCGCCAACTCAGATTGCCGTCGTCATCGGATGCCCGGTAGTGGTGTCTGCTACAATCTCTGAATGCCAATCAAATCTACTCTTCCAGAACAAAGGTCATTCCATTTAATACGAAGATGGTCTACATGTTTCCTCGTTCGACTCAGGGCACAAACATGCTGTCATACTATGACAATTGTCCAGATACTCGTGAAAACATGATTCCTATTAGCCAATACTATTGGCATTATTTAAGACTCATAACGGTCACAATGAGTACGAAAACAGTTTTCATGAATCACTTCAGGGAAACGTCATATCTAAATCACATCACCCATCTTTACGAATAAAACTGAATTACTTTACGGAAATTGCTCTCAGTTAGTCATCTCCCGTCTCAGGAGTTCTTGTGGTTGCTTCTTCAGTCCTTCAAACATTTAATGAGGTTGTCTGGTACAGAGTTCACCAGGATAGAATAATTTAATCATTTATACTCGGAAATGAAAAGTGATTACGGTTGAGATTACGGTTAGGTATTTAAAGGGAACACTGAGTGAAACAAAATCATATCTCATCGGTTTCTTCAATCTCTCAACTTCTATAGCATCATGGGTCGTCAACCGAGGTCGGTTCAGAATCAATTCTACTTCTCAAACGGGAGGAAAAATCAGAAGTTTCATCAGAAAATGCCAGAAAATTTTGTACAACCAAACTTTCTAGGGGTGGATACTAATAGGTGTCAAGGGAGAATTTGAAAATCAAATGAGATCAGGGTAAATATAGTGATAAGCTTAACATATTTAAGCGGTTAAAGGTTATTATAACCAAATAGGGTGGGTCAGATTGTTACATTTCAGATGCGGTAGTTTATGATAGCTGAAGAACTAGTCAATCAATAATCAAAAGATCTCCAAAATTAAGTATATCAATAGTAAACAGATCCCAGAACGTATATGGTCACTTAACCAGACGGATAGTTCATATGTCAGAGTCAAGTACATGGTTCAGTATAGTGTGGGGATAGGTACGCGAATAGTTCAAGGTATTGGAGTTTTTTTGGTTTAGCTTTTTAGCATAAGTGACAGGTAGGGTGTACATCATCGGTAATACGAACATCTTATAATTGCAGAAGTGAGACTTATGAGATATCGGATATCAGCATCATATGCTCAGTTAACAATTCCATACAGAGACGGTATTTGCATCAAATCCTTCCAAAGGAAACTGATTGGCAAATAAGATTCATCATTCAAGGGAGCAAATAAGATTCATCATTCAGGACAATATAGTTTCAGTGGGTACATTTATATCCAGCATGGGTCATGAATTTATAGGATGTGTCAAACACATTAAGGTTAACTGGTCTTCGGGATGGTCGGAGAGATATCAGACGGTTTATCCACAGATCAGAAATGAAGGTCAAAATCAGGTAGTGGCAGCAAAAGTTTAACAATCGGTAATCATGTCAGGGGTTCCAAAATTGTTTCAAACGCCAAAGGTGAGACATAGGAGGATAGTCGTCAATATTAGATGATCAAATCAATCAATCCTTATAAGGATAAAATCAAGGTTACTGTCAAAGAAAGACGGATCAATAAAGATAAATCTTATCGTTCGGAAATGTGAGGGAAGGCATTTATATACTCGTGGTCAAACGCTACAACTTCTCATGGGAACAGAGATGGTTAAGAAGGAATCAAAGGATTCATAGGTAATTATCAGAAGCAAGAAAGAAATAACAGAATGTATCAAGTGTATCATCATCATGGGGATTCTCAGATTGCCCAAAGAGGCATCAGAAAGATTAACAGAAGGTTCAGAGGTCGGAGTTGAAATCGGAAGTCAAGGATCAAATAATGTCAGATAATTACTACGCAATTTCCAATGCTTCAGATTTTATTTTGGTTTCAATTCTTAGGTGGTTCAAGGCATAAGCTCCAAATTTTCAAATGTGATTTTAACCAGAAGTAAGACACGAATCAAGTGGTGCGGAAGCAAGATACTTAAGCAATTGACTTATAGTCTACCCATTCCTCACTGGTCAGAATTTAAGTTCCTATAGGGAAATCCTAAAGCAGATTCTCAAAGGTTGTCCTACGAGCGCCTACAGTGGAAACTTAGTGGTCCAGACTTCACAGGTCAAGGGTAAATGTATTACGAGTCACAGCCTGTGAGTCTCTGATACCATAAATTGTAACACCCCAACCCGACAAGGGTAAAGATATCACAATAATGGATTCATATCAGATCAAAACAGAGCACACATCTACAGTAATACAAAAATCTCAAAGGATTACAATTGAAATACTGAATTCTACAAGGTTACAATGAAACTTTCAAAACTAATTCTAAACATAATAACTTCAGTCCAACTCTAATCCAGAATAGCTACCCAGCCTTCTAAGTCCAGAGGTACACTCTCACTCATCCCCAGCTTCCTACTAAAATCCTGCCGCAGGAAAAGAAATGCGGCTGAGCTACGAGAGCTCAGTGAACAGATATATAGATGACAGAAACAATGGCAGAGAACAATACAGAAACAAATCAGAAATACAGATTATACAGATACAGAATTAAAGTGAAAGAATAGGGAAAGAGTAAGGGTAAAAGAAAAGAAATGAGAAAGGGATAATGCACAAACCAGGTTTAGGGAAATACAGAAATCCATCACGAGCCCAGAGATAACAGATAATATCATAACAGAGTAATCATATAATAATCCAGAGGGGATACCTCTCAAGTAACAGATAATATGAGGGGTGACCTCATGTATCCAATCGGAGTGATCAGCTCCCAGATATATGTGAAAGACGTGTATCGCACACACCATCAATCACCAGAGATATATATAACAGATAACATAATAACAAATAACAGAAATCAGATCAGAACTAGGATGCATCCATGCGCCCCAGTAGGCCAGAATCTTCTCCTACATAACAGATAAAATCAGGGACGGGACAGGTCATCACTCTCCTGCCCTAGAGTCATGCCATCGGTGCATCAATGACATGGACATGAAACCCTCATGCCTAGTGATTGGCTCGGATATCAGACTGTGGTCAAGGTCAGATGTCATATAATAAATAGAGTCACATCTAAGGGTTCATGGCAGAAGGGTCATGTCAACAATTCAGATTAATATAATAAGGTTTAAATCAGAGTTTATCAGATTAGTTTAATATCAAAGCTTAAGTTCAGATTAAAAGGTTTATTTCCAATAATCCAAAAGTATATCAAAGGTTAATGATTACAAATTATAGCAATAATCCATTTCAGAAGTTCCTGTCAAAAGTTCATTTAAATCAATCCTTTAATAATGGTTTTCATTGAAATGATCTTACGAAATAGTTTTCATAAAAATGGTCTTCCAAAACGTTTAGTAACTTCCATTTCCAAGTGGTATCGCTTCTTTTTAAAATAGCTTTTCTTAACAGTTTCATATGTAGTTTAATAAAGGTTCAAAATCAATTAGGTTCAGATAAGGATTTAACAGGTTAAGGTTTACCAAAAATCAAATCAGAATTTACAACAGATATATCAGGTTAAGGTTCAGAACAAGGTTCACAGATCAGATTCAATTTAGACTCACAAATTCAGGGTTCAGAACAAGAGGTCAATCAGAGTTCAGGAAAAAGGTTCAGAATAAAAGAATCATAGCAGAGGTTCAAACAAAAAGTCAAGACAAACAGATCACAACAAAGATTCACAACAGAAGGGAACATAGCAGTGGTATCGGAGATCCTAATAAAGAAATGAAACTGAAAGAAAAAGGGGATGAAAACCCTTACTGAAAAAAAGGGCAGAATATATGTACCTTATTAGCACAGCAGATAACAAACAAACACAGAAACGAAGATCAAGACTTCTCCTTCTTCACACCTAAAGAAGAGGAAGACAGAATTACTAAAGTTTCTTATTCAGATTATTCCTTTTAGTTTATCTCTTCATTTTATGTACTTTCTATTTTTAGTAACTTTCCAGATTTAGTAAGTTTCCATAATTAGCAGGTTTTCCAGAATTAACATATATTACCATTTCAGATTAGGTTAAACCCTTATTCACAGATTATTATGGAATACAGTACATTTTATCAATTTACAGAAGTTTAGGGTTTTAAATGACAATTATACAAGTTTAGGGTTTTAAATGTAACTTCATTGATTTTCAAGGTCATTAGTGAAAATACTTTAAGTTACAGAGGTATACACTTATTTTATTCAGAATTACATTTTATTCCCTTAAGTTTCACAATTTTACAGATTACACCCTTTTAGTTACATAATTTACAAAACCAACCTTATAATTACATATTTTACAATTTAAACCCTACAATATCCATAATTACCAACCAAACATATTATATTTCAAAATTTACAGAATATACCATCAGAAGTTAGTACTTTACATATTTGACCCCTCAGAATTCAGAATTTACATATTTAGTCCTTTAAGTTTACAAAACATATATATTAAGTCATAATTCATAACAATTACATAATTAGCCCAAAAATCCTCAAAATTACACAACAACCTTTTTATATCAGTATTAACACAAAACAACTTCAGAATTCCAGATTTACACTTTTGGCCCCTCACTTTTAATTAATTCCAATTCGTAACCCTAATTTCCCATTAATTCATTATTATGCAATATTTACACTTAGGACCCCAAAGTTATATTTTTCCCACATTCCTACAGATGTATATGATCTTAAAAAATATCCCAGAAGTTTCAAAGTTGGCAAAACAGGTCCTTATACATTTTACTTCAAATCGGTTAGACTTTTTAACAACAATTAGAAACCCTACTTTTTACCAATCATTGAACCATCATTAATTCATCATTAAAACACCTTAAATGATCAGATATTCATCCAAGAAATCAAACCCTAGAAGCCACGATTTCCTTTTATTTTATTTCTTTATTTTTCTAAAATCTGGTTTTATCAATAATTAACCACGTTAATTTTAGGCCTCTAAAAATCAAAACCATATTTTTCCCAGTTCATATGACTCATAAGGAACCCACGAAAAATAATTATCATGCCCAGAAAATTCGTTTAACATATATTGCATATTTACGTACATTTTAGACATTAAAATTACAACGACTTGATTTAGGCTACTATAATTTGATCTATCATTTTTCCCAGGTCTAATACATCATAAGAGGTCTAAATAAAATAGCTATCATGCCCAGAAATTCGGATTTCATATATTTGTGATTTACGTGTTTTATGACCATTATATTTTCATACGCATAGGATTAGCATGCATGGATCAATTTACATATTTTATATGAGTTATATAACATTTAGAGATCATAGGAAAATTTCCATATTAATTTTAACACACTTGGTTTAGTCGCAAGAATTATTACGTTGTTTTAGAGCAAATCGACAAGAAATCAAGAAAAAGAACGAATCAAGGAGAAAACGCAGCAACCCTTAATTTTCCTAGCTTCCTTGCACCTCCAATAACACCAGAAAAATCCTTGTTCAAGCCCAGAATTCGTGGAGTAGCCTTGGTCGAATTTCTTTTGATGCTTAGGGTTTTTGTGTTATTCGGTTTATGTTTTTTTTTTTGAGAGAAAATAAAAAAAGATTTGACTTTATCTCTAGGAACCAAATTTAGGGGGGGCAAAAATCTGTATATTCGGTATATAGATCAAGAAAATATTGGGCTTGATTTAATATAATTCTTTCCTTAATTTATATTAGCTATTATCTAATTAAAAGATTTTAAAACATTATATTTATTTAATTTTATAATTTTCGGAATTTTATATATAATGTGTATGATTATTTTTTTGAATATTTAAAATGATGTAACATTGTCCCAGAAATTATTTTGTTTCAGATATAGTTCGATTTCAGATGTTTTGGAATTATTTCAGAATTTTATAAGTTGTTTTACAAGGTTTTATGTTATCAGGGGTAATTTGGTAATTTTACAGGTTATATGAATTTCAGGTATTACAGTCGACATTTTGAGAGGGAAAAGATAGGAAGACCAAAATCATCATTCTAACTCATTTTAATTGTCAAGGAGTGATCAAGGACCATTAGAGACTCCTTAATTGTAGTCTCTTCATCAAGTAAGTAATTTCCCCAATTGAGAAATTAGGGTTCTTGATATGAAATTGGGTATTATTGATAAAGGTTGTAAATTTATGATTCTCTTAGTTAATTAGTTACTAATTAAGGTTAATCTTGAAATAGGAATCATTATAGAAGCCCAAGTCAAGCCAAATAGGAAGCTAGTAGGATTAGAGGTAAGTATATGAGCATAATCCTTGTAAATGTTATGATGTTAATGTTATGTTGGTGTTAATGTGATTTCTATGGAGCTTGTGAATGTATGATTAGCTTGGATCCAATGCTATTTGTGTAAATGCTATATAATTACTTGCCCGATCAAGGTGAGTATAATCTCATTTGATGCTCCTTGTTAATGTTATGATTGGTGTCAACCACCAATCTTATATAAATGTGATGTTGATTATGTCTTGTATACTTACTAAGCGTTTTCGCTTACGGTTTAGATGTTAATGGTTTTGTAGGTTCTAGCGGAGGAAGCAAAGGTAAGGATTTGGCTTAGTTGTAGCTTGGAAGTAAGTAGAAGTGTAGCTAGAAGCTAGCCTAGAAGACCATAACCTTTTGGACCGAGCCTATTAAAGTTGGAAGCCCCGAAGAGTCTCTTCGTGTCTTGGTACACTTTATTCTATGTGGTCGTTTTGTTATCAATGGTCTTGTCATTGTTTAAGGTCTTGTGTTCATGTATGGGACAAAGGTCAAGTATGTATGAGTGTCATGAAGTCTTATGTTATGTGGTTATGATGGTATTTAAAAAGGTGTTTGGCATTTAGCCCATCTCACCCATTTTGGGAAGCTACGGGTCGAGACTTTGTACCAACAACCTTTCAATATATTAGAAATGTTAACTAAAGTATGCTTTTAAATGGATATGTTGTGGATAGGTGTATTGTGTAAAAGTGTGTAGTTGAAATGGGTCTTAAGGGGGTGTTTGGAATAAGTTAGTCTCTACCCATTTTGGGGTATGAACGGGTCAAGGTTGAATGGGTCAAGTTTGGTATGATAGATTATGTATGTTGGTTAGTTCGGATGAGTCAATGAAGTGGTTTTTGGCGGTTCAAGTGTCAACGGGTCAAAATGGGTAATTGCATAACCCGTCTAATTCTAAGAATGATTTTCAGTCTAGGATCTACTTTTAGGTCCCATAAATCTGAACCTTAGTGTGGATCCTCCAGGATCTACTTTTAGGTTCCAAGATTTGGACCTAAATGTGGATCCAGTTTTTACTCATCTTGGTTATAAAGTTTCCTCATCTTGGTTATGAGTTAAATGTCCATCTTGGTTATAAAGTTTCCTCATCTTGGTTATGAGTTAAATGTTCATCTTGGTGATGAATGTGGATTCTTATAAAGGGTCAATAGAGTAGCGGAATGTCAAGTCAAGTCAAGCGTTTCCCGTCAAATCCTAAAGTATAATTTTAGTCCTGGACCTTAGTGTAGATCTTCCAGGATCTACTTTTAGGTCCCATAAATCTGGACCTTAATGTGGATCTTCCAGGATCTACTTTTAGGTTCCATAATCTAGACCTTAGTGTGGGTCAGTTTCGGAATGTTACTTTTTGCGAAAAATTTTCACGTTTTTGGTCTAATCGGGCACGGGGCGTTACAAGTGGCATGACTCACGTGTGGGTGAGTGATTTCTCACACCGTCCCCATCTTGTTCGTTGCATGCACATTATATTTATTATGGCCAATATTATTGTTCGGGGGATGTATGGTTTGCAATCCTAGGTTCGTGTCTGTGTTCGTGGACTTAACATGATTTGATATTATATATTGTTTGGTGACTGATGTTGGGTGCAATCCACGTCTTTCACAAGTTCGGGAGCTAGCTACTCCATTTGAAGAATGAGGACACCCCTCATATTATCTGATTATCTGAGAGGTCTCCCCTCTATATGATTATGAAGACATGGTTACTATATTTGGTTCGTGTTCGGGCTCGTGGTGGATTACTGACCTTTCTTTTCCTTTTCTTACTTTGTACCTTTGTCTATACCTTATGTTATTCCATTGCACTATACCATATATGTTCGTTTCCTTTTGATTTCGTTTTCGTTTATATATATCTGTTCACTGGGCTTTTTGAGCTCAGCCGCATTTCTTTTCCTGCGGCAGGTTTAGTAGGGAGCTGGGTATGAGTGAGGAGACTTTTGGACTTAGAAGACTTGATAGTTATTCTGGATTAGAGTTGATTAGAAGATATTATATTTTTAGAATTTGTATTCGCATTTATAACCTTGTAATTTCAGTATTTCATTTGTAACCTTTGAGATTCTTGTATTACTGTAAATGTATGCTTTGTTTTGATCTGATATGAAACCATTTTTGTGATATCTTTACCCTTGTCGGGTTGGGGTGTTACAAGTATGGTCCCAGAAAAACTTCAGCCCATAGAACCCTTTTTTCAGAAGAAGGTGGCCCAGCAACACAAACAGATCGCAAAAGAACAAAAAAAGACTGATGATAAAAAGCCTTGGCAAATGACATGCTGGCAAAAACATTGGCGACCTACTTTTGTCCATTATGTAGACGCATGCCTGCTACCTTTTATGTAAAATATCGTAACAAATTGCAGCTTGCTGATGAGTGTGTGAATACTCATCATTTTTACCTAATCTGAGCTGCCAAAATATCCAAAAACACTCAGAAATGCATCATAATACTGAAATTATCCCAGAATTGTGTTTTATATGTTTCAGATGCAAAATGTTTAAAAACAGATAAAAAAACGAACAAAGTTTGCATAATTGGCAGTTTCAGTCCCTCAACTTTCAAAAGTTGTCAAAACTAGTCCCTGGTTATTCTAAAAACAGGAAAAGTCATCAAAGGTCCTTTAAGAATCATAAAATTACATAATAAGTCCTTTGGTGCAAAGTTTCATAAAATTACAAGTTTAGTCCCTCAACTTTGCAAAATGACAGAAATGGTCCCTGGGATGTAAAAAACTTTGAGAAAATCAGTTTTGGGTCTTGTACTACTAATCTTTGGCAGGAATGGTCCTTGGATGAAAAATTTGGAGAAAGTACATGTTTGGTCCCTGGAATTACAAATTTGGCAGATTTAGTCCTTGTGATTTAACTATAAACCAAACCGGACCCCAAATTAAAATAAACCCCATCCCTTTATTAATATAACCCAACACAACCCAACCCTTAATAGCTAAACCCAGCCCAATCCACCAAGCCCACCAACCTTTTTATTAATAAAACCCAACCCGGCCTGGTATTTAAAACCAGAGTTTGACCTGGTCAAACTCTTCCCCTTCCTCACAACCCCGCCAAACCACCATCACCCCTAGTTTTCTCTGCAAAACCACCCCCCATCCTATCCCACTTACCTAACAATGCCAAAAGCATTAAAAGCTTCTTCTCCACCTCTCCAAAATGCATTTAATGCTATAACCTGCTCAAATCCACTATCTCTAATTTTGGCGCCAAAATCCAAATCAAAGGCTGAGATCGATTTGAAGTAATTCAAGGGTGCAGAAGAGCTCAAGAAGTCGGCTAAGGGTTTCCCAGTTGTATTTTGTATATATAGAACAATGTAATAGGATTTTAAGTGGTAGTTAATTTTTATTTAATCGTCTTTTATTTAATTGTCTTTCATTATTGTAATTTTCATTTCCAGTCATCAATATAGTCAATTTACAGTCATTTTGATCTCAGTTTATTGTATCTTGCATTTAATTTCAGTCACTTTACAATTTCAAGCTTTACTGTAATTCGTTTTAATTTAAATGTTGTTTGGAATAGCTTATTATCTGTTTACATAAGCTCATATAAGCTAATTATAGCTTACTGTGAGCTTATGTTAGTGTAATCCTGTTCTAAACCAAGAAATCCAAGGAAGTCAATGAAAGTCAACCTGGTGGCCATTAAGCTGTTCTAGGTGATATAAGCTGATCTTGGAGGATTTTCTGGGTTTTCTAGCTTGTTTCTGACAAGCTATATTGGTTCTAGTTCATTGTTCTTTGCTTCATAAGTTCTATCAGTTGTAAGCATATTTCAAGTTTTCCTCAAATTTCTAAGTTTACTGTTACACTGCTTAATTTCTGCTTATTTGCATAGTTTTCTGCTTATTGATAGTTTTTAAACATATTTCATTAGTTGTTTCAGTATCATATAGCTTTTATCTTAGTTTCACTTAAAAAACTTAAAAAGTCCAAAAAATAGCATCATATAGTATAGCTTATCTTACTGCTTATTTCTGTTATAAAAGTTACTTATTATAGTTCATATAAGTCATTTAATCAATAAAAATCAGTATTCATTAGTCAAATTATCTTTTCCCTTTGAAAATCCAAAACAGACTCAACCAAAGGGGTGTTTGGTTTTGTACAGTCAAAGGGTCAAACCTTGGTTTTACTGTACATTTACCACAATCCCAACTTTGATTAAGCTTATTTTGGTCATTATAAGCTGTTTTCAAGTTTTGATTAGTAGCATACATAGAAAATCCATATTTGTGTTGCCTGTGTTGATTTCAAGCATCAAAAAGCTCAAATAAGCCATATGCAGCCATAAGCTCATATTGCCCATTTTCATAGCTTGTTTTGAGTTCATTTGAGTCCAATTAGAGTGGCCACAAAAGTTGGTTTAAAGCCCTAAGGCTTGTGCACTTCTGCACAACTCTGCATCAGCAGAATCAGTGTATACTGATTGCTGAGGCTGCTGATCTAGCCTCAATTGTGGCTTATTTAGATAAGCTCTTGCCTAGATTTTTGTGTTTCTGAATAGTTCATACTGCTAGCTTACTTTTGCCCCAATTAGATTGCATCTCAGTGCTTATTTGGTGTGCTTAAATTGCCCTGCAAATTGGCAATTTTCTGAGGTTTCTGCTGAAACCTTGTTACTGCTAACCTTCTTATTAGCTTAAATCATTGTGCTTATTTGTGTTTATCAGTTCTTTTAAGCTTATATAAGTATATTGAGTCTGTCCTGAGCATTTGGTTGAGTTTTGTGCTTATTAGCTTATTTTTAGCTTATTTGCTTATTGCTTATCTGCCCAAATCAGCTCTCCAGGCTTATTAAACTTTTGATTTTATTTTTCCTATCTTTTAAATATTATTTTTGACTTATCCTGAATTTTTCATATTTTTCCTAAGTCATTTGATATTTTTAATCTTTTTTATTAGTTTCTATTAGTAATTAAATCATAATAAATAAAATAATAATCAGAAAAATATAAATCTAATTTTCATAATTTTCTTTTGTCATTTTTAATCTAGGAAAAATATAATTACATTTTTAGACCTTAAGAAAAACCAAAAATAGAAATATAGTGATAGCTTCTATTTAATAGAATTTATCTTTTTAAATTTTAATCAAGTAAGTTTCATTTTTAGAATTTTCTTAGCTTCTATTTACTTAATAATATTTTTAGAAAAGGTTTTAGAATTTTCTTTGTTCATTTAGTATTTTTTATAAATTTAAATAGTTTAATAATTAATTAAATAATAAATAATTAATAATAATTAAATAAAAAGTATAAAAAAATATAATTTAAGTTTTTAAATAAGTTTTAAGTCATTTTACATTTTTAGGTTTTAAATTTCATAAATTTCAGTTTTAGTCCCATTTTAGTTTTCCCGTTACGCGTTTTAGTTTAATTTTGTTCGCGTTTAATTTTCTTGTGCATATCTGTTTTTAAATTGTTATTTAGAATTATTAAACAAACCCAAATCAAAAATCTCATACCATATCATCAGTCACTCTAATCCTAGCTTTTCACAGTTGCCCATTCGCACCTCGTTGGAAAACGATTCGGGTAATTACTTACCTGTCTTAACACTACACACGAGCGTGAGTTTTTGCAAGTATCCTTTTTCACAAAGGGGTGATTTGTAATTATTCACGCGTATCCGCTGTCTGCATTTATTTATAGGTGTATTCAGCACGGATCAAATTTTGGCGCCGCTGCCGGGGAGGTGTGCTGCGACAGTTGTGTAAGTTTTAGCGATTAGTGATTCGAGATCCTTCTTCCAAGAAGTTCCTATTTCCCAAAAACAATATAAAATACCAAAAATATTTTTCTTTTCTTTTCTATATATATTATTATTATTATTATCATATAAAAATTAAAAACCCAAAAACATTTTCCGTTTTCTTTAAATAACAATAATAAAAATTAACCATCGAGAACCAAGACTGAGTACTACCTAACTGGGGGTACGGCCATAATAAGTTCCCAAACCAAAGATTTAAAACTTGCCTTTGTATCACTTGCGAATATCGGCTCACCTTTGATTGATAAACAAACTATAACGGAGGTTTAAGGATAGTCTGACATTAAATTGTCGGACTGAAAGAAGCGGGTTTTTAAGGAGCAATTAATTGCCCACCTCTGCTTCTCCGCCACTCTGTGCGTTTATCTTTTAGAGAGCTACCGTACGCTTGTTGATTATTGGTTTAAGTTCACTTGTGTTTTTTCTCGATCTTGATTTTAATTGAAAATTTTTGCTAAAAGTGCATGCGCACTCGTTCTTCTAGGTCATCAAGCCCTTTACGTGAGCTTGGAAACATACCTCGAAGACGTCGTAGACGTTCTGCTCCATCAGTCGTACCCGAGATACGGACTGATCCCATAACCACTGACATCATGGCTGAAGACCGTCCTATGAATGAGCTGCTCCAAGCTCCCATCAATGGGTACGGAGATGCCATTGTTGTTCCAGCCATCGTGGCTGAGAATTTTGAGCTTAAGACTGGGTTGATAAACCTGGTAACATCGCGTCAATTCTATGGTTTTGACAGGGACGATCCTCAAGATCACATTAGATGGTTCAATAAAATCACATCTACCATCAAATGCAAAAGTGTCCCTGAGGAATCAATAAAACTTCTTCTTTTCCCGTTTTCCATCGAAGGGGCAGCCCGAATTTGGCTTGACAAACAACCCCCTCGATCGATAACAACATGGGAAGATCTGGTTCAGAAATTCGTGAATGAATTCTTTCCTCCGTCTAAAACCACATATCTAAAAAATGAAATCATGAAATTCTCTCAAAGGTTTGATGAACCATTTGGAGAAGCATGGGAGCGTTTCAAAGAATTGCTCCGCAAATGTCCTCATCACGGTTTTACCGATTTGATGCAAATGGACACTTTTTACAATGGGTTAAACCCATCTGACCAAGATTCTCTTAATGCCTCAGCTGGAGGTAATTTTCTGAGCAAATCCACTAAGGAAGCCATTGCACTCATTGAAAATAAGTCAAAGGTCCGCACTGCACGAGCCAGACCATATAATTCTCAGGCTGGTGCTGGTCCTTCCACTTCATCTCCCGTGAGTCAGTCTAGTACTGATACTCAGCTTGCTGAACTCACGAAGGTTATTCAAGCTTTGGTTTTCTCCACACAAAAGAAAGAGTCCGCTCCGCAAACTTCTCACACTGCTGAAATCAAAAAGGTAGAAGTTTGTGTTACTTGTGGTGGTCCTCACGCTTACTACAATTGTACTGCCACCGATGGCAATGCATTTGAAGTCAAAGCTTTAGCCGGATCTTCCAACCAAGGAGGTGGCCAATACCATCCTCAAGTGGAAACAAATTACCGTGCTAGCAATCAGCATGGACCACCCGGATTTCCTTCTCCTAATAATCCAAATAGGAATAATCCTAATCAGCAAAGAGGGCAAAACACGCAGAATCAATATCATGCCCCGAACAATCAATACCCACCCCAAAGGGGTAATCAAGGGTATTCAGCTCCCAATTCCCAAAGACCTCTCTCGAATGAACTTGATAGCTACATCAAGGTTAATGAGACCAATATGAAGGCAATGCAAAATCAAATCTCTAATTTGAAGAATGAATTTCAGTCCTCAATACACAAGCAAGGAACTGAGCTTTCAAATAAAATCGATCATTCTCAAAGCGAAGTAAAAAATATGTTTGCCAGTCTCATGGACCATCTTAATCCACCTTCTACCTCGGGAGGTCTTCCAAGTAACACTGTTGTCAACCCAAGGGGTGAACTTGATGCGTGGGTTTTGCAACCTTACAACAGGTTTTACCTCTCGAGGGATCTCAAGAGGCTTACAACCCCACCAGGCAGTGTACCTGACCGATGTAGTATAGTGTAGTGGTAAGTACGGGGGATTGATCGTTCTCCACAGGGAATAGTGTTCGTTAGGTATGAAAGGCTACTCTAATTAGGTCTAAGGGTTGAGGAAGATTCTTTTTTATGTTTTTATAATTTTTATGAAAGCAAGTAAAATCTCGGTTTTGAAGGAGTGGGCGGAATTAGTTGCTAGTCAACTAACCCAAATTACTACGAATGCAAATAAAATAAAATAACAAAAAAATGAAAATGTGGTGGAAACTAATATGTAGAGAAATGTGTTTACTTAGATTTCCTTACTCCCTAACCATTTTTTACCGGTTGATTAATGTGTATTAGTCGCGTGGATGACGGGTGTATTCCTTAATACCATTCGTGGGGTGGCGTACGTACTTCCCCAACTCTACAAGCTCCTACTTCACTCCTATGTCGAGCCGGCTAGGAAGCTCCTAACATGGGATCACTAGAATTCGCTTGTGCATTAAATACAACCATAAAAACCTTTAGTACGCATTTGGTTCATGTTTCTTAAGACGTTCAAGCAAGTTACCGAATAGGAAGTTAGCCAGTTTTCTTAAGCCTAACATAGATAAACAATCATCCAATACAACTAACAACACACTAATAACCAATAATCAATAGCTAGGTTTCATTAGATCTAAGCAAACACAAGATAAATCTAGCCTAACATGTTAATCAAAAGACAAGAATAAGATAAAATCAAACAACACATAGACATATTGAATGATTAATTGATAACTTATCTTCAATGTAACATGGAAGATCTCAAGGCAAAAAGCCTTGAAAAAGAAGCTAAAATCGTCTTAGGGTTTTCTCCCAAAATTCCACACACTAAGTTCCACACTAATGACAAAAAATTAGAAAACTATATATAGATTTTTGGATCTGACGGCGTCACCTTATGGAGTGTGACGCCGTCACCTCGCCGCTTCTAGGGTTCCCGGATGACCTTCTTGACGCCGTCCCTCTTTAGCTCTTCCAAAATCCATTCTGGCTTATCAAGGCT
Source organism: Artemisia tridentata subsp. tridentata (assembly GCA_021014915.2). Classification (NCBI taxonomy): domain Eukaryota; kingdom Viridiplantae; phylum Streptophyta; class Magnoliopsida; order Asterales; family Asteraceae; genus Artemisia; species Artemisia tridentata. The sequence continues at coordinate 268,482,192 of CP139505.1, forward strand.
TGACGCCGTCGAACCTTGAACGTGACGCCGTCCCCTTTTGATTTAAGCCGTGACGCCCTTGATCAGGTTAAAGCGTGACGCCGTCAGAATTCACATGCTATTTTCACTGGCTTATCATGAGTAAATTTCACGTCCACTTTTTCTTGCCAAGGCATGACGCCGTCTGGGGTTAAATGTGACGCCGTCAAAGGTAACTTTCAGCCGATTTTTGAGACTTTGCCGTTTTCTTCACTTTTATGCTCCAAAAACGTCCAAAATGCCTCCTTTTCCAGATTTCTCCTCAAAAGTACCTAAAATGACAAAAGGAACGATTTAGGGCAATATTTGATCAAATAAATACGATTTAGGGCTTAAATGACCCCTTAAAAGCGGTACACTTTTCGCTTCATCAAATACCCTTACACTTGAGATTTGCTTGTCCTCAAGCAAATGCGCTTTTATTCTAATCAAAATACAAGTTAGGGGTCATTTAATGCAAACATAAAAGTAATTACAACAAATATTCGTTCCACTTCAATCATAATAAGCACGGAGATTATAAACTAGCACCTCACAAGTAGTGTTTAGATACTCACATCTCTCAAGTGTCATCAAAATAAATCTCATAAATGAAAACGGATAATATCTCTCACTACCTGTCATAGCAAATAGATTACCATAGGCTTGGGAAAGGATCGAAAACCTCCTCCACTAGGCGTAAGCACCAAAGATAAACTATCAAAGAGGGCTTTTAAATGGGTTATAACGTTAGGTGTAGGGAAAAGGAAAACACGGTTTTGTTGGATAAGGGATATTTTACTGGTGGCGAGTTAAAGATCTTGATCAATTACATGTACTATACAATGTTGCTAAGCCAAGACTAGACTCGATCTTAAGCTAGAAACAAAATAACAAAATAACAAAAACATAAAAATAAACATAAAATGAAACGGGATGGTAGTCCGTTTGTTTTTTCTACTTTTCTTTTTCTCTTTTTTTTTTTTTTTTTTTTTTTTTTTTTTTTTTTTTTTTTTAGACATACACTTTTGCCCTACCATCCAAAATAATACATCATAGGGGCATTGCATTCCCCTTACACTTGAACTTTTACATAACTTTACAAATAACTATTCTAATGACTCGAATTAAGATAATTGAAAAACTTGGAGTACTTTTAAAACATTTAGCACATATGGGGGTAATAAATGATGTTCATCCCCATTACTCCATTATACTAGTACTTTACCCATGAGTCCCAATCGTCCCAAAACAATATGTACAAGGATATGACTCGACTTAGCAACCATGTAATCAACTAGATAATTAACTTGGGTTTAAACAAATGTTGTAACAATAATGCACTAAAAATGAGTGCATACAAGGTAGGCTAAGGCGATTTGGGTGTACATTTTAGTGGGGTGTAACAAATTCTTCCTTTAAGTAAAATGCTTAAAGGTCGAAACGAAAAGATAGGCTCTGAGGGGTGTACTAGGGGTATCGTGTACTAAAAATGAGTACAACGCAAAGGGTGTGGGAGAATTACTTGACCAATGTAGCCAAAGTAATTATAACAAAAACACAGGTGTAAAACAATGGGTTAATCCTAATGCCTCTTATCATGTAGTAAATCTAACTACACGAATGTAGTCTCACTTGTGGCTTCGGAATGGTCCTAACGCAAGTTCTAGAATCTAAGTGCTACCGGTACACACATCATAGCATAAATGCTTTTCCTACCAATTCTAGGGGCAAACCTCACATATTTGGGGGTGGAAAATTTTTTTAGTGGTACGGTTTTTGTGCTAGTCATATAACTCCTATCCGTGAGACGCTCATTAGATCAAAGTTTCACTCCTAAGTGTTGTAAAAAATTTTAAATTTGGCACTAAAATTACCCTAACAGGTATTTATCTCAGTTTTATTACACATCTACCATTAAACAAACAAAAATCAAGCGTAAGAGCATTCTCTAAAATCGTACTTTTACCCTCCCCTTACACTTAAGATGAACATTGTCCCCAATGTTCAAATAACAAGATGTAAAAGTAAAAAGTAAAAGAATGAAATCAAATACTCCCCTGATTCGCTCGGTGGATAATGAAATTACACGGTTAGATCTTCCTCCAAAGAGAATGTTGAAGCTCCATGACTAATGCATCGCCACAAGCTTGATTCAAAACATTTCCTTGTCCAAAATAACCTGTTAAACCTGAGAAAACAAACACGAAAACCTGCATAACATCGGCGGGAAAAATCTTATATATAAGGGAATATATATGCTTGTGGAATGATAATTTGCAGTTCTGGAGATTATAAGTTGGAGATTTTAATAAAAACTTTTTATGAAAACAAAACTTTCAAAAATTTCTGAAAATTAAATCTGACGCCGTCAGGTTATAAACCCTGACGCCGTCAGAAATGACCTGACAAAAATTCTCATTTTAAGTTTCCGGAAAATTTCTGGAAAAACCTTTACCTTACTTCCTGGAAATCCTGCAAAACATCATTATGACTCGATACAAGCATTTGACTCAAACAAATACTAATATGTATGCTAATTTATTATTATTACGATTCATGTTCATTTGTGTTCTAATAAACCGATTTAGATTTCCCTTACACTTATCTTTTGCAAAATACCTTTATATGTAGTTAAGACGAAGTTAAAAACAAAATAAAGCATTTTCACAATTTACTTTTGAACATGAATCAATACTAATAAAAATTAAACACACATACGGAAACAAATAAAATCAAACAAACAAATAAATAAACACACAAAGCAAATAAAGCTTGGGTTGCCTCCCAAGAAGCGCTTTTCTTTATTAACGAGTCTTGTAGCTAGACTCAAAGTCACGGGGTCTACGTTTTTCCGTTTTGCTTCTCAATTGCCCCTCTAATCATCCTAACAACCTCCATATCAATTTTGTATTTAGGTCCAAGGTTTAAGCAATCTTTATAATAAAGGCTTCTCTTATTCCAAACATGGTCCATGCCTTTTTCTTTATCCTCTTCATTGATGTCCTCAATCGCACCAATGTTGTCCATGTCAAATCGAGGCACAAAACGAAATTCATTAACCCGATAAGGCATCCTATATGTGATCCTATCTATGTGATTAGAAAACTGAACCGTGCCTTTCAAACGGTCATACCTTAAATTGGATGCTTCGATAAATGGCTTACCTAACACAACGCGAGATAGGCGGCAGTCAACAACACTTGCCATATCTTCTAAAATCATGAAGTTGGTGACAAAGGTAAAGTTCCCAACAAGGATATGTATATCCTTAATCCTTCCAACGAAGTTGCAAACTCCGCCTGGACACTTGGGGTCCATCCTAGGCTCAAGTGGTGTGTTTATGATTTGGCTATAAAGGCCTGAGGACATAACGTTGATTGGGGATTCACAGTCAATGTAAGCATGCTCAACGTATTGGTACCCAATCATACATGGTATCTTCACATTCCCGGGATCACCTCTCTTAATCTTTGGGTCAATTCTAACAAAAGGTGGTCGAGGGTTATCAACTAGGTTGTTATAGTAAGCAATCTCCTCCTTAGTGGGGTATTCATTGAAACAATCATCCAACCTAGGATCTACCTTCACTTCCTCAATTTTCTCAATCAACTTATCAACCGTAAGATTATTACGTTCTAAGTAATTATCTGAGTATATGGCGGTCCCTAAGTTGTTCAAGGCATAATCAAGCTCTATATCAATCATTCTACTGAGCTCCCTGAGCTCACTAATCTCATTCTCAAGTTGGCTACGCAACAAAGCCACTTCGCCAGGTGTAAGGGGTGGATTCGCGTTTTCCATAATGGCAAACTGAATAGTCAATGAAAATCTGTTACGAACAAAAGCACAAAGAAAATAGATAGACTAAAGAATACCTAGAAAAATAAAACAAAAATCTCACTAGAAAGGAATCTAGTGAGTAGACCTAATAAAATAAAAATTCAACCTAAACAATAACTATTCCCCGGCAACGGCGCCAAAAACTTGATGCGTGGGTTTTGCAACCTTACAACAGGTTTTACCTCTCGAGGGATCTCAAGAGGCTTACAACCCCACCAGGCAGTGTACCTGACCGATGTAGTATAGTGTAGTGGTAAGTACGGGGGATTGATCGTTCTCCACAGGGAATAGTGTTCGTTAGGTATGAAAGGCTACTCTAATTAGGTCTAAGGGTTGAGGAAGATTCTTTTTTATGTTTTTATAATTTTTATGAAAGCAAGTAAAATCTCGGGTTTGAAGGAGTGGGCGGAATTAGTTGCTAGTCAACTAACCCAAATTACTACGAATGCAAATAAAATAAAATAACAAAAAAATGAAAATGTGGTGGAAACTAATATGTAGAGAAATGTGTTTACTTAGATTTCCTTACTCCCTAACTATCTTTTACCGGTTGATTAGTGTGTATTAGTCGCGTGGATGACGGGTGTATTCCTTAATACCATTCGTGGGGTGGCGTATGTACTTCCCCAACTCTACAAGCTCCTACTTCACTCCTATGTCGAGCCGGCTAGGAAGCTCCTAACATGGGATCACTAGAATTCGCTTGTGCATTAAATACAACCATAAAAACCTTTAGTACGCATTTGGTTCATGTTTCTTAAGACGTTCAAGCAAGTTACCGAATAGGAAGTTAGCCAGTTTTCTTAAGCCTAACATAGATAAACAATCATCCAATACAACTAACAACACACTAATAACCAATAATCAATAGCTAGGTTTCATTAGATCTAAGCAAACACAAGATAAATCTAGCCTAACATGTTAATCAAAAGACAAGAATAAGATAAAATCAAACAACACATAGACATATTGAATGATTAATTGATAACTTATCTTCAATGTAACATGGAAGATCTCAAGGCAAAAAGCCTTGAAAAAGAAGCTAAAATCGTCTTAGGGTTTTCTCCCAAAATTCCACACACTAAGTTCCACACTAATGACAAAAAATTAGAAAACTATATATAGATTTTTGGATCTGACGGCGTCACCTTATGGAGTGTGACGCCGTCACCTCGCCGCTTCTAGGGTTCCCGGATGACCTTCTTGACGCCGTCCCTCTTTAGCTCTTCCAAAATCCATTCTGGCTTATCAAGGCTTGACGCCGTCGAACCTTGAACGTGACGCCGTCCCCTTTTGATTTAAGCCGTGACGCCCTTGATCAGGTTAAAGCGTGACGCCGTCAGAATTCACATGCTATTTTCACTGGCTTATCATGAGTAAATTTCACGTCCACTTTTTCTTGCCAAGGCATGACGCCGTCTGGGGTTAAATGTGACGCCGTCAAAGGTAACTTTCAGCCGATTTTTGAGACTTTGCCGTTTTCTTCACTTTTATGCTCCAAAAACGTCCAAAATGCCTCCTTTTCCAGATTTCTCCTCAAAAGTACCTAAAATGACAAAAGGAACGATTTAGGGCAATATTTGATCAAATAAATACGATTTAGGGCTTAAATGACCCCTTAAAAGCGGTACACTTTTCGCTTCATCAGAACTCAAAGCTGTCACTACACATAGTGGTAAAGCTCATGATGGACTCAAGGTGATAAAGGACCCGGTACTTCCCACTAACAATGGAAGTGCTAAATACGTCCACCCCTCGGTCATCCAAAAATCTACACCCACAAATGCTCCTCAACCGTCAAGAATAGATCCTACTCTATCACGATTTACGATTAAAAGTTTGTCAACCAAACTTAGTGAGCAAAGAACAGCCAGATATTACTCCGAAATGCTCAATGTTGTTCCTGTCAGTGTGCTTGATGACAATGATGATGACGGAGATACCACTTTCGTCAAAGCCATCACCACTCGAAGTGGTGCTGCTTATGAGGGGCCAGCTGGCCCTATTCCTCCTCCGTTGTTTGAAATGGAAAAAGAGACGGAGGATACAACGGACAAAGTGCAAATTCCAAGCCCACATAGTACAGCACATGTCTATCCTCCGATTGGCCCAAAAAATAAATCCAAACCAGGAGTTGTCTTTGAATCTGTTAAGACTCCTGAAGTGGTTGTCCCTAAATCCAAACCTTATATCCCTTACCCATCGCGCTTAAATGAGCAAAAGCTCCGTGAAAAGGCTAGTCAACAAATGGACAAATTCTTTCAAATCTTTAAAGAATTACATTTTGACATAAGTTTTGCGGATGCTATCATTCTGATGCCCAAGTTTGCATCAACAATCAAACACTTATTAAGCAACAAGGAAAAACTGATTGAAATGGCTAAAACTCCGTTAAATGAGAACTGCTCAGCGGTTATCTTGAAAAAGCTTCCGGAGAAACTTGGAGATCCTGGAAAGTTTCTACTACCTTGTATATTTCCGGGAATGGTTGAATGCTATGCCTTAGCAGATCTAGGTGCAAGCATCAACCTGATGCCTCATTCAGTATGGAAGAAACTTTCTCTTCCGGCTCTTACTCCTACCTGCATGACTCTTGAGCTTGCAGATCGAACCATATCTCATCCATGCGGCATTGCCGAAGATGTGTTTGTGAAAGTATGTAAGTTCCATTTTCCAGCTGACTTTGTGGTTGTTGAATTCGACGCAGATCAAAAGGTTCCTCTCATTCTTGGAAGAGGATTCCTAAAAACGGGCCATGCTCTTATTGATGTATTTAAGCATGAGATCATCTTGCGTGTGGATAAGGAAGCTGTTACTTTTAACCATGATCAAACTTCGAGGTACTCCTCAAATTATAATTCTGCATCGGTTAACCGAATAGATGTCATTGACATTGCTTCAGAGGAGTACTCTCAACAAAGTGTTGGTTATTTTCATAATTCTGTGAGTGGTAATCCCACCACATCTTCTCTACCTTTCATTTCCGACTCTTCCCCTTCTCTCACTCCGTTTGAGGGAAGTGATTCCAATTTGGAAGAGATCGAGGCTTTTCTCAAGTGTGATTCATTTCTTGAAGGAATTGATAACGCTGAGATTGATCTGGAGGGAGATATTCTTTCTCTTGAGAAATTGTTGAATCAGGACAATTCTTCTCCTCTCCCTCCCGTTGAACTTCATAATAAGAAAATCAAGTCAGCTGAGAAAACTGATAAATTTCCGGAGATCAAGTTTAAGGACTTGCCTCCTCCACTTGAATATACAATTCTTGAGGAGGAAGTTCTTGTCTTAATTGCTAGTCAGATCTCTCTTCTTCCCTTCACCTACCCGGTGATTTCCCCTATCTTTCACTCATTTGGGAGTGAGGATATTACCTTTGACCCCGGCATTGTCCATCTAATATTGGTTTAAATGCCGGATTTATCTCATCGGTGTGGAACTTTCTTATGCTCAATTGGTTATCCAAGCATCTTGAATGAAAGTCCGATTGAGATGGTTTCTTCCACTTGCTTCCCCATGAACAAAAGAATTCGGGGTCGAGTCAAGCTAGCGACTCGGTTAATAAAAACAGTAGCAAAATATGGGTTTTCACCCATGTCTCACCCAAGTGTGGGGGGGATGCCCCACATGTTGTATATATCTCAAAAAAAAAAAAAAAAAAAAAAAAAAAAAAAAAAAAAAAAAAAAAAAGTGTGTATATAAAAATAATGGCTATTAGTATTTCCCTTTCACGTTCTAAGTGTTGGTTTAACAACTGGTTCTTTGAATATTGAGGGCAATATTCAGTTCTAAGTGTGGGGGGGAATTCTTGCGAATTTGATCAAATGTACCATCTAGTACCCCCATTTTAGCCAAAATTTAAAAAAAAAAATTCACTTAGAACGCAATAAATGGTTATCAGTCCGCCATGTCTAACCCACATAAGGATTGGCTAATCCAAGAGCAAACGGCTCTTGGTAAAGATATATCAAATCCGTTTATAGCTTACAATTTTCCGAAAATTGTATGGTATTCAACTCACCATATCTTTATAAGTTAAGAGTTGGCTAGCCCGCAAGGTTATGGCTTGTGGTAAAGGCAGTAGAAAACCATGATTGGTAATCAGCTCACCAAAGATAATAGTTGTAATTTATCTAAGAGTTGGCTAGTCCAGAAGCAAACGGCTTTTGGTAAAGACAAATCAAAACCGTTGACAGCTGATGATTTGCTCAAAATCATTTGGTTATCATTGTACCAAAGTATCACATACTGAAACATTGGCTACTCCAGAAGTAATGGCTTTTGGTAAAGAGAAAAATCCATTAAAACTTCATAAAAGATTGCTAGGGACTAGCAATAGTTTAGTGTGGGGGATTGATGAGTGTGTGAATACTCATCATTTTTACCTAATCTGAGCTGCCAAAATATCCAAAAACACTCAGAAATGCATCATAATACTGAAATTATCCCAGAACTGTGTTTTATATGTTTCAGATGCAAAATGTTTAAAAACAGATAAAAAAACGAACAAAGTTTGCATAATTGGCAGTTTCAGTCCCTCAACTTTCAAAAGTTGTCAAAACTAGTCCCTGGTTATTCTAAAAACAGGAAAAGTCATCAAAGGTCCTTTAAGAATCATAAAATTACATAATAAGTCCTTTGGTGCAAAGTTTCATAAAATTACAAGTTTAGTCCCTCAACTTTGCAAAATGACAGAAATGGTCCCTGGGATGTAAAAAACTTTGAGAAAATCAGTTTTGGGTCTTGTACTACTAATCTTTGGCAGGAATGGTCCTTGGATGAAAAATTTGGAGAAAGTACATGTTTGGTCCCTGGAATTACAAATTTGGCAGATTTAGTCCTTGTGATTTAACTATAAACCAAACCGGACCCCAAATTAAAATAAACCCCATCCCTTTATTAATATAACCCAACACAACCCAACCCTTAATAGCTAAACCCAGCCCAATCCACCAAGCCCACCAACCCTTTTATTAATAAAACCCAACCCGGCCTGGTATTTAAAACCAGAGTTTGACCTGGTCAAACTCTTCCCCTTCCTCACAACCCCGCCAAACCACCATCACCCCTAGTTTTCTCTGCAAAACCACCCCCCATCCTATCCCACTTACCTAACAATGCCAAAAGCATTAAAAGCTTCTTCTCCACCTCTCCAAAATGCATTTAATGCTATAACCTGCTCAAATCCACTATCTCTAATTTTGGCGCCAAAATCCAAATCAAAGGCTGAGATCGATTTGAAGTAATTCAAGGGTGCAGAAGAGCTCAGAGAAGTCGGCTAAGGGTTTCCCAGTTGTATTTTGTATATATAGAACAATGTAATAGGATTTTAAGTGGTAGTTAATTTTTATTTAATCGTCTTTTATTTAATTGTCTTTCATTATTGTAATTTTCATTTCCAGTCATCAATATAGTCAATTTACAGTCATTTTGATCTCAGTTTATTGTATCTTGCATTTAATTTCAGTCACTTTACAATTTCAAGCTTTACTGTAATTCGTTTTAATTTAAATGTTGTTTGGAATAGCTTATTATCTGTTTACATAAGCTCATATAAGCTAATTATAGCTTACTGTGAGCTTATGTTAGTGTAATCCTGTTCTAAACCAAGAAATCCAAGGAAGTCAATGAAAGTCAACCTGGTGGCCATTAAGCTGTTCTAGGTGATATAAGCTGATCTTGGAGGATTTTCTGGGTTTTCTAGCTTGTTTCTGACAAGCTAGATTGGTTCTAGTTCATTGTTCTTTGCTTCATAAGTTCTATCAGTTGTAAGCATATTTCAAGTTTTCCTCAAATTTCTAAGTTTACTGTTACACTGCTTAATTTCTGCTTATTTGCATAGTTTTCTGCTTATTGATAGTTTTTAAACATATTTCATTAGTTGTTTCAGTATCATATAGCTTTTATCTTAGTTTCACTTAAAAAACTTAAAAAGTCCAAAAAATAGCATCATATAGTATAGCTTATCTTACTGCTTATTTCTGTTATAAAAGTTACTTATTATAGTTCATATAAGTCATTTAATCAATAAAAATCAGTATTCATTAGTCAAATTATCTTTTCCCTTTGAAAATCCAAAACAGACTCAACCAAAGGGGTGTTTGGTTTTGTGCAGTCAAAGGGTCAAACCTTGGTTTTACTGTACATTTACCACAATCCCAACTTTGATTAAGCTTATTTTGGTCATTATAAGCTGTTTTCAAGTTTTGATTAGTAGCATACATAGAAAATCCATATTTGTGTTGCCTGTGTTGATTTCAAGCATCAAAAAGCTCAAATAAGCCATATGCAGCCATAAGCTCATATTGCCCATTTTCATAGCTTGTCTGAGTTCATTTGAGTCCAATTAGAGTGGCCACAAAAGTTGGTTTAAAGCCCTAAGGCTTGTGCACTTCTGCACAACTCTGCATCAGCAGAATCAGTGTATACTGATTGCTGAGGCTGCTGATCTAGCCTCAATTGTGGCTTATTTAGATAAGCTCTTGCCTAGATTTTTGTGTTTCTGAATAGTTCATACTGCTAGCTTACTTTTGCCCCAATTAGATTGCATCTCAGTGCTTATTTGGTGTGCTTAAATTGCCCTGCAAATTGGCAATTTTCTGAGGTTTCTGCTGAAACCTTGTTACTGCTAACCTTCTTATTAGCTTAAATCATTGTGCTTATTTGTGTTTATCAGTTGTTTTAAGCTTATATAAGTATATTGAGTCTGTCCTGAGCATTTGGTTGAGTTTTGTGCTTATTAGCTTATTTTTAGCTTATTTGCTTATTGCTTATCTGCCCAAATCAGCTCTCCAGGCTTATTAAACTTTTGATTTTATTTTTCCTATCTTTTAAATATTATTTTTGACTTATCCTGAATTTTTCAGATTTTTCCTAAGTCATTTGATATTTTTAATCTTTTTTATTAGTTTCTATTAGTAATTAAATCATAATAAATAAAATAATAATCAGAAAAATATAAATCTAATTTTCATAATTTTCTTTTGTCATTTTTAATCTAGGAAAAATATAATTACATTTTTAGACCTTAAGAAAAACCAAAAATAGAAATATAGTGATAGCTTCTATTTAATAGAATTTATCTTTTTAAATTTTAATCAAGTAAGTTTCATTTTTAGAATTTTCTTAGCTTCTATTTACTTAATAATATTTTTAGAAAAAGTTTTAGAATTTTCTTTGTTCATTTAGTATTTTTTTATAAATTTAAATAGTTTAATAAGTAATTAAATAATAAATAATTAATAATAATTAAATAAAAAGTATAAAAAAATATAATTTAAGTTTTTAAATAAGTTTTAAGTCATTTTACATTTTTAGGTTTTAAATTTCATAAATTTCAGTTTTAGTCCCATTTTAGTTTTCCCGTTACGCGTTTTAGTTTAATTTTGTTCGCGTTTAATTTTCTTGTGCATATCTGTTTTTAAATTGTTATTTAGAATTATTAAATAAACCCAAATCAAAAATCTCATACCATATCATCAGTCACTCTAATCCTAGCTTTTCACAGTTGCCCATTCGCACCTCGTTGGGAAACGATTCGGGTAATTACTTACCTGTCTTAACACTACACACGAGCGTGAGTTTTTGCAAGTATCCTTTTTCACAAAGGGGTGATTTGTAATTATTCACGCGTATCCGCTGTCTGCATTTATTTATAGGTGTATTCAGCACGGATCACTTGCCTTCAAAGACATCTAACTATGTACTACTACCTTAACTGCATTTCCAACGTCTTTTGTCAGAAGTATATTACCAAACCTACTTACGTACGTGTACTCAACAAACATATGCAATGTCTTTTGTATATAGACTACCTTTTGTATCAAATATTTCTACTACCATCAGTTGTTGCATACCATTCTATTAAAGGTACGCTGGGGGAGCCTTGGCCCAGGAAGGGGAGACTGGGTGCATGGTCAAAAGCGATATCACATAGTACGCACAGCTTTGCCGTGTAAATGGCAAAGAAGCAGGTTGGAACAACACTTTTGGAGTTGCTTATTAAATTATCCCTTTTCATACAACACATTATTCAAAACACTCCAAACGCAACGATCCCAAAAACAAAAACACCTACCTAAAAAAACAGTCAATCGCCTTCCCATCCCAACATTCTTTCCCATGTCAGAAAAGTGCAGCACCACATTACAGTATTTATCATCAACTAATTATATTTCACCCTAAGAGTCAACATCCTATGCTCCTATGCAAAACCGAGGAATATATCCATCGACAATCACAACAAAATTCTATAAATTACTCTCATATCATATTTAAAAATGAAATGTCAAAAACATATCCACTGACATTAAACGTCACATCTGCGCAAAATCGTCCAGAACAACAATATCGAAGAAGCAAAGTACACAGAACATGAACAAACATATTTTATTTAGTTCTGCATTCTAAAGATGTTCAGCAAACGACATACGATAACATCATAATGAATAGTAGTTACTACAAACACTTTCCATTTCGGTTAGAATGAAACAAAATAAGGTGGACAGATTACAGGATAATGATGATCAACCTATCTAAAAGTTAGACTAAAAAGCTACAGACAGCAGAAACTTCGTTGGCATCTTAAAACTGTCTTTATCTTCACAGCCGATTGAAAGGCTCTACATTTTTAATTATTGAAATCCTATCTTTATTATACTAAATCCATAAGCATCACGATTCCAACACGTTTACCAGGCCCATAACTTCTGAAGAAATTTTAACAGTATACTAACCAACAGTGTGCAACCACCAGTATGCTTCCTATGTTGACTTAGTACATTTAGAAAACAAATCGGGTTTACTCAGATTAAAATTCTCAATCATTAACCAAATCAAATCCAAAATTTCAAAATTAATCCAAACAGAGCATTTAAAACAAATGGCTGACCATATGATTAGTACACATGTACCTGAAAAACCAACTTCGAACAGATGGAAGAAATAGCATTTGCAGAATTACAGTTATCTATATCCAACCAAACTCCAATAACATTGTGGAAACCGTAGAGGGGGGGGGGGGTGAATACGTTTCCATTTAAAACTTAAAAACTTTTTGTATCAAACTCCCGATCAAGTGTGATGTGATATGAAAAGTGTAAACAATGATCATATATCATCTAGGGATGAATAAATTAAACTACAACGCAAGCACAATCACCCATGACACATACATAATTAACATAACATAAGCAACTAGCCACACAAGCATAAACGCAATGCAAGTATAAACGTAAGACGATAAAGAATGAAATGTAAGTAAAGAGATAAGTAAGAAGGCGCAAACCGGACACGATGATTTATAGTGGTTCGGTCACGAAGCTCCTCTTCGCCCTACTCCACTCCCCGAGTACCTAACTCGAGAGTTACTTCACTAATCAACAAACTCCCTTCAGGCGGAGAAAACCGTACACGTCGCTTAACTTGTTTTCCGACACTAAGCTAGATGTCGAGTGCTAATCTTAGCTAGCACCAATCTACCACGATCTACCCGATCTACCCTTGATCCACATGATCAATCACACAAGCCCAATGGCTTCAAGAGATCTCCAAGATCTCGACACGATCACAATGATCTACTCCCACTTGACTCGATCTACCCGATCTACCCTTGATCCACTTGATCAATCACACAAGCCCAATGGCTTCAAGAGATCTTCACTATCTCTTAAGATCACAATGATCTTGACTCACTTTCTCACAAAAGAAAAATAATCTTGATGTATGCTATGATACAACAAGTGTGTAACAAATGTTACAACAACCTAACAACTACTACAACTATTGTATCTTCTTGGATACCTTGAGTTCTTCTCTTGCAAATGAAGAGGTATGACAACACTATGTATCTACTTGGATACTTTGTGTTCTTCTCTTCCTAGTGAAGAGGAATGAAGAGGATCACTTGGTGGAATGAAAGGATCACTCTTAAACAAACTAAGACTCTCTAAATGATCAAAGAAAGTCATCTAAGTGGGGAGGGATTAGACCAGAGAAAAATGACTGGAAAAATCAAGTTGGAAGTGTAAGATGGTCCACTATTTATAGGCAAAGAAAAAACTAGCCGTTACGTACGGACGGTACCACTAAATACCCCAACGGTACCACTAAATTTAGTGGTACCTTGGTACCGTCGCAGACGAAAATGCTCCAAACGCTCCAAATTTTGTCTTTTAGTGGTGAAAGTTTATTTGGGGAAGTTTGGAGCTGTTTTGGGGGGAAAATAGCTGTTACTATTTTTGAAATGATTTTCTCAAATAAAACATTTCTTTCTAATTCAAAAATAATTTGTAAAATATATTTTTGAAAAATGTTTTGTCACATTCATAAAAATGTGAAGTTTAAAAAAATATAATCCTTTGATCATTTGTCAAGTAGTAGATTTGTTTGTCCATACCTTGAGTGATTTACGTCAGGATGGAAATCTACGACTTTGTTGAAGCATACTTGAGATGTCGAGAGGTGTTGATGTAAGTACGCATTGATGATTTATGTTTACAAGTAACTTGCGCATTTTACGTTATGCATTACAAGTTACATGTTTGTCATTATTAAAACCGAAGAAACCGTTTAGTTTAAATATCGTAATATTTGCACTAACAAACATCCCAAATTGTAATACAACTCATCAACTATAAACCTTCACACAAACCCAAGACTCCAGCCCAGACAAGACCTGACAAAACAACACGACTTTCGCAATATATACTACATTGCATTACATCTCACAGACACTTAAACCAACAAAGAGACGCTGTTCCATCAGACCAATAAACAACAATATCACATTAACAATTAATTTCTCAGTTAATTTCTCAAGTAGTTTTTTCCATCAACACTAATCTAAGTAGAACAAATAAGTTGCAACAGAAATCAGTACTAATCAAAACAAAATCCGGAAATGGTTAGCCCTAATTTTAATCAAACGATTATTTTCCCAAACCATAATCTATGGCTTTCTTTTGCTAGCAAGTATACCAGACAAAAAAACCCCACCATATACCCACCAATGATTATATGCAATCTTTAAAAAATATACTAATAAAAACAACTTTTTTAAAGACTAGTCTTCCATTCATATCATCCAAATACCTACAAGTTACAACCATTCATGATACAAAAGCATCAGTAGAAACTACATAAAAACCCCACATAATAACATCAAAATACAAAAGACAACCAACAACATACCCTAACCACCTTCTTACTCTTCATCAAGTTCCATCAGCTCCAAATACCCATCCTTATCCTTCACTCCCTGACGCGCCGCCACGAGGATTGCGGTGAGCGCCTCCAGCTTCTGGCGATCCTGCATCTGAATTTCAAACAAGCAATCATGACCATAAGTGGCAACATCATGAGATGGTCCGAAAGAATCAGCTTCAATGATTGTCTGCTCCCGCTTTTCAATCTTTGCCCTCAACTGATTGCATTCCTCGCCTATACGAATCAAAAATCCTTCTTCCTCCGCCACTTCCTGTGAAGACAAGAACTTAAATACATTTGCCAAGTCATCCGATCCGCAAGCTTCTTTCAATTCATTAAGATTCGGGGTATTCGCCATTTTTTTGATTTAGGAATTAGGGTTATTGAAATAAGATAAATGTTAAATCTAATAGCCGACCTTATAAATAGAAAAACATGTGGCTGGAAAATTAATAACAAAAAACGATTTCCCATTAGAACTTAATTACAATACAAAGAATGATTGCAAAACATAACTGAACTGAATCACTTCATCTTCCCATGCAGAAGTATAGTATTCATGTGTAAAATTATGTTTGCCAATATGACAGAAAAACCCTCGCAGTTTACATTTTACGAAATCAACCCATCAATTGGATAAACGATACCATTACCATCCTAAAGAAAGAAAAAAACTGCATTTCGTTGATTTACCGATGCTATTTTTAACTTTATATATCCTATAAATTTCGTTTCGCAACGGAAACTATTCTACGAAAACCTCGAATCCGTTCCGTTCGGATATTGATCGGCCTTGGTTTGACATGGTTTACGCGTTACTGGTTCCCAGCAAAGTACATTAGCCGATAAAAACAGCATGACATTAACCGACAATGAAAACTACAATTTTATTAAACGGAATACGAACCAAAAAACCCTCGCCATCAGCAACACAGCCACCCAACGTCATTACGTATTATTGTTAATAAATGCATTGTATGCTAATTCAGTTTATTGGCCTCAAATCTGCTACCATATCGTCTATATTATGTGCGTAAAAAAAACCCCGCCAGGCCGCAACGCGGCCGGCCGTCGCTCTGCTTGTTGTAATTAGAGGGTATCCGCCGTCGCAAGTCATGCGAGTAAATTCTAGTGTAACTGTAAGAAAAAGAACCAATTATTGATTTTCAACATTTACTCTACTTGTCTTACCACAAAAAATTACTCCGAATTGTAAAAAACCGCCCAAAACATGTAATCACTATTAAATTTGTCCTTATAATTGCAACTTATTAGTTATTATTCCTCCAAGTTGCCAGAATGCAATGGAAAAGAAAGATGAAGCTTAAAGCAACCGCAACCAAGTGAATATTCACCTAAAGATCTAAAAAGTTTCATGCACACATTTTTTTTTTTTTTTTTCTTCTTGGAATTTGTTGGTTTGTTCCATTCTCGTTGATAAATTTAGGGCCCGTTTGGTTGGCATATTTAACTTTGGGAATTGGGTAAAACTGTGTTGTGTACTTTTGTAATATATGACTTTGGGGTTAAATCCATATGTAAGGGCATGTGAAATTCCGACCTCATTCGAGGGTTTTGGTGTATTTTTCTGACATTATAACTATTTTGTGGGCCCAAATCCAACCTCCATCACTCACATATTATTATTATTATTATTTTCTTTTACTATAAAAACATTTAAAAATAAATAATATACATTTTAAATAATATTATTCTTTTAAATAATATATTTTCTTTCTCCACATTAAATTCAAATTCAAATCCTAATATTTAACTTTATATCTTAATTCTAATCCTCCTAATCGTAAACCCACCTACAAACCAAACGGCCCTAAATGACTTATGGAATAATTCATTTGTGTGATAACACATACATCTTAATAATAATTAAGAGGATTACATATAGTCATATACGAAACAAACATGTTTGCTAGGTGTAAGTAATACAAAAGTGAAATGCTGATATTTCTTAACTATTTAGACATGTAATTACATAAACAATATCATTACCAGCTACTCATTTATCTTTCTTTTTTTTCTTTTTCTCTTGTATAGAAACTACTCATCCGTCTTTGTGACATCCCATCTTGTGTTTTTCCTTTGCTACATGCATTATTCTCTCGCAATACAAAACACGAAACTCAGAGACGGAGCCAGGAATCTAAGTTAAGGGGGGCCGAAATTTTTTACTGCATGATAGTAACACACATATAATAGATCGTCAAAATTATGAGTATTCATAAAAGGGTCAAGTTTCATTCGACTTTGTTGTTACAATTGCAATAAGAACATGTACATTTCGTTTTGCTCGTCTTATTTTTTTTAATATCAAAAAGTTAACAAATAGGATAACAAATACTAGTAATACTTTAGAAAATTAAAATCGTTTTTGTCTCGAACCAAACATTTTAAGCAACATATTAAGATGGGGCTAACTTTGTCAATTATTAAATGTTAAAGGGGTCAAACAAGATTTCTACATCTTAATAAGGTTTAATAATAAAACAAAATTTTCTTGACCCCACAAATAAACAAATATATGCTTGTTGGTTGTCTTCCCCATCAAAAAGAATAGAAGCCATATCCTGTTTTTTAGAGCCACTAACAGAATATCAAAAAAAACATAAACGCATACCGGAAAATCAAACTATAAAGGTAGGTTAGTTTGGCCGGTTGAGGGGGGCCGAGCACCCGCCAGCCCCCCCACTGGCTCCGTCGTTGACGTAACTGATATCTAGTTGAAACGTGATAACAACATAATGGTTGTAAAAGTCTAAAAGATGTGGATATATAAGCATCTTGAAACATATTGAACCCAAATTGTAGTCAGCTGGATAAAATTCTGAACATGTATATTACTGTAAGATGATTGCATCCTATGCATCATACATGCATGATAACGTGGTTTTCGAAATATTTGGAAAACACGTATACATGACAATTGATGTAATTTCAAGACACGACAAAATTCTTTTATGTATTTGGCAGTGGTTGTTTGTTGATTTTCTCTAACAGGATGAAATAATTTCGTCGATGAAGACGTACGTGTATTGCCTATTTGCTTGACTGTAATAAAGTTTTGCTTGAACTGAGCGTTGCAACAGGGATGTTCGATCATAAAAAAAGTGGAATTAATCACCCCGTTTGGCAAAAGTGAACATTATATTGGAAATGAGATCAAGAAAATCCCAAAATGATGATACATTTGATGAAACTACAGCAAATTACATAAACAACTATTGATACCTACTAAAATCTTGACTAAACTTGAAATTGAAATGGTGAACCTTGAAACGACGTTGCATCTTACTTGCATTTCTTGAAATTGTGATAACCAACCTTAACTGAACAAGTATAGAAGCCAAATGAAAACCAAAGTGTGTTATGGACCTTGCCTGAACTCCTTGATACCCTCAATTTCTCCACAGATGCAACATAGGATCTTTTAGCGTGTTCTGAACCCCTGGATCCTTGATTGATCCTTGAACCACTTGAGTTACCTCTTTTGTTAAATGATCTGGGTGAGACTCACACCTATTTACATTTGCCCCTAAATTAAAGGAAGATGAAGCACCTTCTTACTACCTTTATTTGCCCAATTCGCATTAGGAATAGGATGGATTGTTGGTTGGCTAGCAGCGCAGCTTGTTGCTCGTTTGCCTTCCAACTCTATGTAAATCCAAATTAATTCATGGAATATAACCTTTGCTTTAAAAAGTTTAACGATTATATGATATAGTATTAGTTTCGGGAACGATGAGCTGAAAGGGTGGCTCATACTCTTTTAGTCAAAAGTTTGTGAATGCTACTGTCGCAAGTGTACTCAAAGCCATTTGTGGATTACTGTGAGCATCTGAAAGGATGATCTGATGCTTGATTCTTTCTGTTTATTGTGATTTTCTTTTGGATGTTAGTACCAGTCCTGTATGACTATGAGCATGTGGTAGTCTGTTGTGTTCAGTTTACACCCCCTTGCGCGGTTCTGATTAACCAATTGTTGGGCAAAATAAAAATGCCTGAATCAATAGAACTTGTATTAAATGGTTCAGTAAGGTTTCAAGGATTAACGGTTAACTAACAACAGGCACACATAATCTGAATTTCTTCCACAATAAGACATAGGAATAGTATAAACAATGTGGCATACTATAGTTGAAGTATTCATTGATAGAAGGATATTTTACTGAATGCTAGATGTCAAATAATTGATTATACCAACCCGTATTGAAAGATTAGCCATTCATGAAGAGGAAGAAAAAGCTACATATAGGAGTTTCACAGGAGCTGTATGGAGGGATGACAACCAACCAATAGCAGCCACGGATTAGAGTTAGGCTCCACCAAAAGTAAGGCAATGGCGTTGGCAAATGCTAATCAAAAGGATCCCTGATTACATCAGATGATACAAACGGCCCACAATGCGGAACGGGTTCAGAAACTGTGGATCATCTTTTTATTCATCTTGTTGAAGCATGGAGAAGTTGGTGTTATATGATAGGATCAGGGACATTCATTTGGGTTAGCTAATTTGTTTGATAGTTTTCAATATTGTTTTCTTATGTGGCAATTAAAATTAATGGTGGTTTGACAATCACTATAAGGCTCATAGCGTTCAGATTCTACTTTGATTAGTTCTAACTTTAAATGTTAGGTTTTGTGTTTAAATATTAATATATACATGTCCGGTTTCGAACCCGAGGCTCGGGATTGCACACATTAGCGTGAGAGTTTCAATGATGAATAATTAAATAATTATATATTTCATGTATTTATTTATTTATTCATTTCACCGATTAAAACACTTAACGACGGTTAGTACTTAACGGAGTTTTCACTAACGACGGTTAAAGGACTAAACGTGAAAAAAAAGGAAAGAAGGATCTAGAATCCTTGTGGGAATAGGAAGGTCGGCCGAACACCCCTTTTAGGGTTGTTTGGTCGATCGGTTGGCTTGGAGGAAGGGCAAAGGAAAAACTATAAATACCATACACTTGTGTTTTAGTTTTCTCTAATCTTTGAATCCCCTACAAGCCTAACTTCTTCTCTTCTCCTCTCCTAAGCATAGAACCGGTCGACTCTTTTTATATCCACTAGGATATTCGACCCTAGTAAAGCTTTGCTAGTGTTTGGCTTGTCGGTGATCAAGAAACTAGCTTTTCTCATTGAAACGCTATAATTACGTGTGTACAAGAACGAGTGACAAGCTTCCTTTAGCTTGTGATCTTTGGTTTAGTCGATCCACATATAAATCCAATTAGGGTTTATAACTTGTTCTTGTTCAAGAGATTCTTTGTTCTTGCTAGGAATCAAAAGGTACGTGTCTTGTTTAATTTAATTAATTACATGTTCTTGTAGATCTATTCCGCTGCGTGCTTTGTGATGTTTTATGTGTTTATGATTTTTAATAGTTCACATATTCCAACAGTGGCATCATGAGCCTCGTTTAGAACTTGTAATTAATTACTTAAACCTAAAAATTGGATCTTGTAGAGATTACATGCATTAATTAATAATTAGGGTTTGTTTTTTGTTTGTAAAACCCTAATATGGTTCGACATATATTAATTAAAATTAGGGTTTTAATTGTTTTATTAAAACTTGAGAAACCCTAGGATTGCATGAAAATTTTTAGGAATTAATTAGTAAGTACCGTATGTGATGTTACTAATTAATTAGATACGTACAATTAAATATTGACATAATAATATGTGTTGCATGATTATGTGATCAATATGGTATCCTTGACAAATCTTGCATATTTGTCATGGTATGTTTTGTTTTGAATTGTTTGCTACATGTTTTAAATAAATCTAAAATTGGGGAAGACCTCAATATATTAATTAAAAGGTTATGTGCAATGTGGTATCTAACTAACTAAAACTTACGCGGCCAAATTTATTTGGTGCTGTGGTCCATTGGGTACAATGCGCTCGAAAACCAATGGGAGTTTTGTTAGTTACATACATTTAAATTACACATAGAATTAATAATAGGATTTATTGAAAAAGGTTTGCATGTGGCTATATGATATCGTAGATGATCATATATTTGTTATTATGTGTTTATTTTTTTTTTGAATTACTTGATCTTTTGTGTTTTATATTATGATGGATTGAAAACTACAAAAGAGGGTAATTTTTCATAATAAAAATAAATAAGACTAATAACTATGAAACCTTTGTAGTAATTTCAATTATTGCCAAGTCTTATGTGCCGACAGTGGTTCGCTTCGCACGGTAATTTGCTCCCAGGCGAGACTAGCAATAATAGATTTACTACATTAATTGTTTTAGCAAGAAAATTATATTCTTTTAGTTGATTGATTGCGACTGTATTAAGTGGTCGAAGCGGCGGACCTAAAATTGACAAACTAAAAAGTGGGTTCTAGTTGGTTCGCATTAAATTGTGACCTTAAAGGGGCACGGTTTTAACCAGCTTCGGCGGCTGTCGTCCCTACGCCCGCCTGTGCGTCAATTTTAGACTTACCAAGTACACCACGACTAATACGAAGCATCTTAAGGCAATGTTGTAATTTGTTCAACGCCTCAATTAAAAGATTTGATAATTTGAGCTACGAATGAGTAAATAGTTTAGTTTTGAAAACATATATGATACAAAGATGAATGCATGACATCTTTGTACATATTTTTTTGATTTAACACATCAAAATATGATTACCCTAAAATTTAAGTTATATGCCGACCAATTTACAAGGAAACACCTAAGATGACATTCTATCATTACTAGCAGCCTCAGCTGATGTGATGATTCAAAGAATGAAGTCAATAGGGGAAAATTGAGCACTTCCATTACTAGCAGCCTCAGCTGATGTGATGGAACGGCGTCAATTTACAAGTTTCTAAATTGGTTAACTTAATTGAGCACTTTTATTACTAGCAGCCTCAGCTGATGTAATAAAACGGCGTCAAGGCATAAAAGAATTGGGGATGAAACATGCTTACAATTTGCAACTGATGTTGGCAACATAAATATTGTAAGTCCCAAGATTTCTAGGAATTGCAATTTGAAATTGGCAATTGGGTGATCCCGTACCTTGTTGAGTACTTTCATTGCTAGCAGCCTCAGCTGATGTAATGAAACGACGTCAATTAGGATCCTAGATTTCAGTGAAAATTAAATGGTTATTTGACCAATGGGTGTTTAATTTTCATGAAATATTAAAATTATCGAAAGTACTAACTTTTGAACTTTTTCTGTAGAAATGGCCCAACCCGGAAACTCGTCAAACATGACTTCCTGTTTCAAGATGATGCTTGAAAAGGAAAAACTGACTGGGACTAAGAATTTTAACGCTTGGTATCGCAATCTAAGGCTTGTTCTTAGGATTGCCAAACGTTATGAATGTCTTACTGAGGTTCTTCAAGAAGCTCCTCCTGCAAACTCTTCTAATGAAATACTTAGAAAGTACAATGAAACCTATGACAGGCACAATGATGCGGCCTGTCTCATGCTATCGGGGATGGATGATCAACTGGTCAAACAGTTTGAGAATTATAGCCCGAAAAACATGATTGATGAACTGACACGTATGTTTCAGAAATCACCAATGGCTGAATTGTATGATATACTTGACAACTTGGGCAAGTGTAAGCAGGATGCCACAACACCCGTAAGTGATCATGCACTTAAAGTGAAAAGTTATCTAGACCAACTAGATGAACTTAATTGTGGGTTTGTGGAAGACGTTAAAGTTGGCCTCATCAACAAATCCCTCAATGAGGAATTATATGGTGATTTTGTGCGCAACTTTAACATGCATTGCAAGGGGAAGACATTTTCTGAATTGCATGCAATGCTTATTGAGCATGAGAAGTCCCTCCCAAAGAAAGCTCCTACACCTGCTGTTATGGCAATAAGAGGTGGTAGAGTAGCTAAGCCCGGTAAACCGAAACATGTGAACAAGAAAGGGAAAGGCAAAGCTGACAAGGGCAAGCAGATTGTGACCTATCAGCAAAAGCCGAAGAAGCAGAATCCTCCTCCCAAGAAGGATTATCCCAAGAAGGATGCGGCTGCTTGTCACCACTGCAATACTCCTGGACACTGGAAGCGTGACTGTCCATTGTTACTTGAGGAGTGTCGCAAGAATAAGAATGCCAAGGCTGGGCAGGGCGCCAGCACTTCAGGTATTTTTATGGTTGAATTATTTTCTTTTCCTCGTAAGCAAAATGCCTGGATATATGATACAGGATGTGGTACTCACATTTGTAATACATCGCAGGGGCTTAGAGGAGCAAAGAAGCTGAACTATGGAGAATGCTACTTGTACGTGGGAAATGGAATACGTGCAGCAGTAGAAGCCATAGGGACTTTTGAGCTAGTTTTACCATCTGGTTTAATTTTAGTTTTGAACAATTGTCATTACGCACCTTCTATTGTTAGAGGTGTCGTTTCAGTTTCTTTGTTATTGGATTTGGGTTTTAAGCATACTTTTAATGATAATGGAATTTCTGTTTCTTTAAATTCTGTTTTCTATTTTAATGCTATTTCATTAAATGGTGTGTTTGAAATTGACATGGATAACCATGTATCCAATAAAAATAATTCTATGTATAGCATCGGGAATAAGAGAACTAAGTCTAACTTGGATTCGTCTTATTTATGGCACTGTCGCCTTGCCCACATAGGCAAGAAACGCATGGAAAAGCTGCTAAGTGATGGGCTTTTACCTAATATCAATGATGATTCAGTTGATAAATGCGAATCTTGCATATCTGGGAAGATGACAAAGAAACCTTTCCATAGTAATATGGAGAAGGCTTCTGATCTACTTGGATTGATACACACGGATGTGTGTGGTCCACTTAGACATGTGTCAAAACGTGGTGCTACCTACTTCCTAACCTTTACGGATGACTATAGTCGTTATGGTTGTGTTTATTTACTTAAACACAAACATGAAGTCTTTGAGACATTCAAGGTTTTTAAAAATGAAGTAGAATTACAACTCGGAAAGAAGATTAAGGCCCTTCGATCCGATCGTGGTGGTGAGTATTTGAGCCAAGAGTTCAAAGATTATTTAACTGAGTGTGGCATTGTCCAACAACTCACTTCTCCTTATACTCCACAACAAAATGGTGTATCTGAAAGGAGAAATCGTACTTTGCTTGATATGGTACGATCTATGTTTAATCTTACAACTCTTCCTTTATCCTTTTGGGACTATGCTCTTGAAAGTGCTGTTCGCATATTAAATATGGTTCCAACTAAGAAGGTTGATAAGACTCCATATGAATTATGGACTGGAAAAGCTCCCAACTTGTCTTACTTAAAGATCTGGGGTTGCGAGGCGTTTGTTAAACGTGACTCACCTGATAAGCTCCAACAAAGATCTGTTAAGTGCATCTTCGTAGGATACCCTAAGGAAACAAGGGGTTACTACTTTTACTTCCCACCAGAAAATAAAGTCATTGTGGCTAGATATGGTGAATTTCTTGAGGAGAGTTTCTTGACTCAAGAATTCAGTGGGAGAGTATATGATCTTGAAAATGATCATGAAGATGTGTCACCTTCTGAGAACACTAACACACTTCCTGTGGAACCTGAAAGTTTAGGTCCTCCACCTGAAGTAGAAGTGGTACCCATCCGTAGATCTTCAAGATCTATAAAGGCTCCTGAACGCCTATGTTTAAGCATAGATGATGAGGAAACTTTTCTATTGGATCACATTGATGAACCAACTAGTTATAAGGCTGCCATTAATAATCCTGAAAAGGACAAATGGCAAGTAGCCATGGATGGGGAAATGCAATCCATGAAAGACAATAAAGTCTGGATTGAAGTGGATCTTCCACCCAATGCTAAGGTAGTTGGGTGTAAGTGGCTCTTCAAGAAAAAGACTGATATGGATGGCAAAGTACACACCTATAAAGCTCGTTTGGTGGCCAAGGGCTTCACTCAAACATATGGTGTTGACTATGAGGAGACTTTTTCTCCTGTAGCCGATATTAGAGCTATTAGGATTCTTATAGCCATAGCTGCCTACTATGACTATGAGATTTGGCAAATGGATGTCAAAACCGCGTTTCTGAATGGTCGCCTAGATGAAGACATCTATATGGCGCAACCTGAAGGTTTTGTAAATCCAGAATTTCCTGAGCGGGTATGCAAACTTCAAAGATCCATTTATGGATTGAAGCAAGCATCCAGGCAATGGAATAAGAAATTTGATGAGGAAATCAAGAAGTTTGGATTTACTCAAAATTTCAATGAGCCATGTGTATACCACAAAGTTAGTGGGAGTAACACTACTTTTCTTGTCCTATATGTCGATGACATATTAATCATGGGAAATCACATACCAAGCCTTAATGAAGTTAAGGAATATCTTGGTAATTGCTTTGCTATGAAGGATTTAGGAGAAGCAGCGTACATCCTTGGAATCAAGATCTATCGAGACAGATCTAAACAGTTAATCGGATTAAGCCAAAGTGCTTACATGGATAAAATATTGAAGAGATTCAATATGCAAAATTCCAAGAAGGGATATTTGCCCATGCAAGTTGATCATGGCTTAAATAGCGAAGTGTGTGCTTCTACACCTGAAGAGGTGGCATACATGCAGAAAGTTCCGTATGCTTCGGCTGTGGGATCTATCATGTATGCTGTTAGATACACAAGGCCTGATGTGGCATTCGCTCAAAATTTGACGAGTCGATATCAGCAAAATCCAGGGAGAGATCACTGGCATGCTGTTAAAAACATTCTTAAGTATTTAAGGAATACCAAAGATATGTTTTTAGTTTTCGGGGGAAATCCAGACGCAGAACTGAATGTTACAGGTTTCTGCGATGCGTCCTTTCAGACTGATAAAGATGATACGAAGTCTCAGACGGGTTACGTTTTTGTCATAAATGGAGGAGCTGTGGACTGGAAGAGTAAGAAGCAGAGCATAACGGCCATGTCTGCTACAGAAGCTGAGTACATTGCTGCATCGAATGCTGCACAAGAAGCTGTTTGGATAAGGAATTTCATTACGGATCTTGGAGTGATGCCGTCTATTGAATTACCTATAAATGTGTATTGTGACAACTCTGCTGCAATCACATTCGCCAATGAACCTGGAGTTATGAAAGGCGCCAGACACTTTAAAAGAAAGATGCACTATGTTCGTGAACAAGTCGAACTGGGTGAAATCAAAGTACTCAAAGTTCACACAGATAACAATCTGGCTGATCCTTTCACGAAGGCATTACCTAAAGATACGTTTAATCGGCATGCTCAGGGTATTGGTCTTCGTTTAGCAGATAGTTTCATGTAAATCTGTTGGATTAGTATTTCGATAGGGACGTGTAAACAATTATTATTTTAATGAAATAAAGTGCGGATAACGTTTATTATCATTATTAATATTTGTGTCCTATATTTGCATGTTTAAATCCATGAATAATTTATTTATTCTAAATAGTCCGTTGTCAATTAATAATATGGGAATATTATTGAACTAAGACAAATGTGATGATTGGTAGAATGAACTGTAAGGTTGAGACACCAATATCACATGATATTCAATATTGGATAAATTGAATATAGGACTTATCCCAAATACATGATTATACTTTATGGATCATAGTCATTAAGTATATCATGAATATTTATCCTCAGACTTGAGATGACAGATAATTGCCGAGAATGTAGCTTATTTTCTGTAAGGTGGTCTAACGCTAACCGTAAAAGGTAGTTATAAGGGCTATTTTCAGAAATGATGCGAAGTTCAAGGGTTATGCTCGCAGTCAATAAGGGATTTGTTCCTTCAACTTTGTGTTGAAGTTTAATACTGCTTGGCCACTCGTATGGTTGACAAGATGTTTGCGTGCGCACGCCCAAAGTCTATCTGGAAGACGTTCAGATGTTTTGGTAATCTTGTTAAATTATGTATAAACGAGAAACTAAGTTAATTATGGAATGACAAAGATCCATATCCAAATTAACGCGGTATTAGTAACAAAAGGATAAGTATGATGATTAATTTCATCACACGTGGTTTTTACCAGGAGAACCACAACTCGGATCGAGCTGGGGGCATTGGGAAGGTTAAGCTAGGCTGACCCATGTCATTGTTATATTAATGTTTATCCAAGTGGGAGCTGTTAGGTTTTGTGTTTAAATATTAATATATACATGTCCGGTTTCGAACCCGAGGCTCGGGATTGCACACATTAGCGTGAGAGTTTCAATGATGAATAATTAAATAATTATATATTTCATGTATTTATTTATTTATTCATTTCACCGATTAAAACACTTAACGACGGTTAGTATTTAACGGAGTTTTCACTAACGACGGTTAAAGGACTAAACGTGAAAAAAAAAGGAAAGAAGGATCTAGAATCCTTGTGGGAATAGGAAGGTCGGCCGAACACCCCTTTTAGGGTTGTTTGGTCGATCGGTTGGCTTGGAGGAAGGGCAAAGGAAAAACTATAAATACCATACACTTGTGTTTTAGTTTTCTCTAATCTTTGAATCCCCTACAAGCCTAACTTCTTCTCTTCTCCTCTCCTAAGCATAGAACCGGTCGACTCTTTTTATATCCACTAGGATATTCGACCCTAGTAAAGCTTTGCTAGTGTTTGGCTTGTCGGTGATCAAGAAACTAGCTTTTCTCATTGAAACGCTATAATTACGTGTGTACAAGAACGAGTGACAAGCTTCCTTTAGCTTGTGATCTTTGGTTTAGTCGATCCACATATAAATCCAATTAGGGTTTATAACTTGTTCTTGTTCAAGAGATTCCTTGTTCTTGCTAGGAATCAAAAGGTACGTGTCTTGTTTAATTTAATTAATTACATGTTCTTGTAGATCTATTCCGCTGCGTGCTTTGTGATGTTTTATGTGTTTATGATTTTTAATAGTTCACATATTCCAACAACTTTAAATATTTATCAGATCCACCTTTCCCACACTATGTGTCTCCCAAATGCCTCTAGCGAGGCTTGAACCCACAACCTCTTTGTTGTTGGGCAACTCACATTCCACTAGGCCAAAGACCTCTTCGTTAGTTGGTTGGTGGGTCGAGCAACTCTAGCAAAAGAAAGTCGGGAGAGTATGAATCCGCAAGCAACGAAAATATCATACCCGACATGAATGAAGACCCCATCCCTTCGTGAGATTCAAGGAAGTCAAAGAAAAAGCAAGGCGCATCCTCCACTTCGATCTCAAGTGCCGCGGAAGACATTAGCTCGTACGCAAAAAGTAAGCAACAATATTTGGACGAGAAACGCGAGAAGGACAAGTTGGCGGCGGATTTGTTGGCGACGCAACTCGACGGGGCAAAGTTCAAGAACCGACAGCGCGAGATGAAGTTTTTTTACGAGCCCCATGATCACATTACCAACGAAGAGCACTTGCAAGCCGTTCTTAACGACAAGCGGGAAATTGGGAGGAAGAACGGATGGAAAATTTATTTTTAGATTGTCGGTTTAATGTTTTATGTTTTTATTATGTGGACTTTTATTAATGTAATGCATTAAGTATTATGTAATTTATTTATTTATTTATTTATTTTTTATTAATAAAATGTTATGTTTTTAATTTTATATAGTTTTTGTGGGTGGTTTTATGTATTAAAAAAAAGAAAAAAAAAAAAAAAAAGAATCGTGTCTAAAGCAATTTTATGTCCTCTGCTTCATTCCTTCAGGTGAAGGACATAACCCAAACACGAGCGGTTAGTAACAAAAAACAAACCCAAGATATGGCCATTGTCCAAACAAATGATGAAAATAAGGGCCCGTTTGGTATGATGCTTTTACTAAATGGGGATAGACTAAAAGTTAAAAATGTTGGTTGTTAGCTATACATGGGTTTTAAATTAAGGACTCATCCCCTCAAATTTGGGTGTACATAAATCCTAACCAATAGGGACCCTTAACCGAACCCTCTCTATGGGTTAGCTATGACAAACCCTTCCTAAATTGGGTCCCATCTGTCTTGTCTTGGTACCCACGCGCCCCATCTGCAAATATAACACATTAAAAAAAGATATAACCCACGCGCCCTTTTTTTTTGTTTTTTTTTGCAGGCATCACGTAGCCTTTTTTGTTTTGTGGTACCAAAGCATTTAATTCCCTTGGGTTAGAAAAAGTAAATATTTACTTTTGCATTTAATTTTTGTTTTGTCGTGTGCTAAAAAGATTAGTGGTACCCAAAGCATTTAATTTTTGTTTTGTACCTCTCTTTTTTACGGGACGTTAAAAAAAAAGTTGTAAAAGTATAAAAAAAAATGGGTTGTAAAAGTTATAAAAAATAAAAAAATTTGTAAAAGTTATAAAAAATAAAAAAAGTTGTAAAAGTTATAAAAAATAAAAAATAAAAAAATACATTGTCATAACAAAGTTGTAAAAGTTATAAAAAATAAAAAAATTTGTAAAAGTTATAAAAAATAAAAAAAAAAATAATTTCGAAAATTAAAAAAAAATATATTTTTCTAAAAAAAATTATTTCAGAAAAAATAAATGGAAAAAAAAATTAATTTCGAAATAAAAAAAATTATTTTTCTAAAAAAAATGTGTAGTTGTTTAATGTGTTAACGTTAACGTTTGTTTTTAAATAATCTTCACATGTAGTAGGTGTTGTTGTTTTTAAATAATGTGTTAATGTTCTTGTTTAATTGAATAATAACAGTTGTTTTTGTAGTTGTTTAATGTGTTAACGTTAACGTGTTATTGTTTTAATGTGTTAAAAAATTTAATTTCGAAATAAAAAAAAATTAATTTCGAAAAAAAAAATTTAAGTAAGTTGTTAAAAAAAAGTTGTAAAAGTTATAAAAAATAAAGTAATGTCCTTATTCAGTGGTAAATAATCATACGTTTTTAACGGCTTCCGCCCGAAAACCCTACCAGTGGCGCAGTGGGGATTTTTAACGGCTTCCGCCCGAAAACCGTACCGCCTACACAAAATATATTACACAAAATAATACATTACACATAATTAAAAAAAAAAAACACAAAAAACAAAAAAAAAGACAAGAAAAAAAAAAGTACAAAAAAAAAATAAAAAATGACCAAGTACCTATCAGGGTGGGTTAGTATATCTTTGCCCCTTTCCATATTATTCACCGTCTAAAATTTCATGTCATTTTTGTAGTTTTTCCATTAATGTCTTTTGTCCTCATATGATCAAGCAGGAACTATAACTAAAAATAATACTCCGTAATAATTTATTTCTTTATAATAAGTGTATACTCCATTTGTCCCATATTAAGTGTCCACAATTGAATATTGAGATGTCCCAAATTAAGTGTCCATATTGTATTTCAACCAACCAATGAGATGAGACTTTAGTGGGTAAAAATGATGGAGTATTTGATTGGTGGAGAATGTAGGTGGTGAAATCTTTTAAAATTTTGTGCATTTTGAAAGTAGACACTTGGGACGGAGGAAGTATTTTTTTTCAAATCCAAATCCTAATCTTAAACCCGTCTACAAACCAAACAGACCCTAAAGTGATTGACATTAGTTAACTCAAAATGATAACATCCATATGATTCACTGTCTAAAATTTCATGTCATTGTGTGGCGGCCAATATGCGCCATAAGTCTATAGGGTAAGTTGAAGACATGGAAGCAGTAAATACTCAAAAAGAAGGTAAAACTCTGAAGGTCTGGATTAATTGCAAGTTTACAAGGAAGACAACTCAGCCATGAAGGATCAAACGCACCCTAAGTTGTTGGTATGTGTTTGAATCTTTAAATGGTAAACAGGGAAATTGCGACAGAAAGTATCTGACACGCATTTTTGCCACAGAAAGTGTTTTAGAAACTAAAGGCAGGTTTTCTGTTACTTTGATTTGAAAGCCATTTATGAAGTAAAAAAAAAAAAAAATTTGTTTTCAGCAAATTTATAATATAATGCGACTCCAAGGAAGCTGTGGGATGTGCGGATAAAGCAATTGATTCTTCTTAGTGGCTAAACGTTGCGGCAAATGTGCTGAGAAACAGGGTAGATCAGTGACTGGATCAACACAAGTTGCTGTTTGAATCGTATCAGTGAGTTCTGATTTGTAGAGGGTGTTCGCTTCGGCTTACATAGGCGGCTTATTTGATTTTGGGCTTATGTTTCATAAGCTCACTTTTTATGGCTTATTTTGAAAAAATTTCAGCATTTATAATTTTCTAATGTTGTAATAAGCTCATATAAGCCAAAAAGTTTCAAAATAAGCGAAAAAAAGTGAGCTTATGAAACATAAGCACAAAACCAAATAAGCCATAATCCAGCTATATAAGCCAAAACAAATACCCCCTATGTCTAATTTTTCTGGCAACATTTATGATGATGAGTAAACAATATTCAAGTTGTTTTCATTTCATCAGAATTAGGAATAAAAAGGGCTAT
The DNA here is from genome assembly GCA_021014915.2 of Artemisia tridentata subsp. tridentata. Taxonomy (NCBI): domain Eukaryota; kingdom Viridiplantae; phylum Streptophyta; class Magnoliopsida; order Asterales; family Asteraceae; genus Artemisia; species Artemisia tridentata. Next base: position 268,513,581 of record CP139505.1, read on the forward strand.
TACAGATTAATCAACAACCCATAGAAATTAATTTTTAACCGCTGGTGAACTTGGTAACAGCCTTGGTACCTTCAGAAACAGCATGCTTAGCCAGCTCACCAGGCAAGACCAATCTGACAGCAGTCTGAATCTCCCTGCTCGAAAGAGTATTCTTTTTATTATACCTAACAAGCTTAGAACTCTCAGCAGCCAATTTCTCAAAGATATCATTAATAAAAGAATTCATAATCCCCATTGCTTTGCTTGATATCCCAATATCAGGATGCACCTGTTTCAACACTTTAAAAATATAGATCTTGTATGTCTCTACTGACTTCTTGTGTCTCTTTTTCTTCTTGTCTGCTGACGTGTCCTTTGCTGGGAGTTTCTTCTCTGCTTTGGGCTTTGGTGCCTTCTCTGCTGCTGGCTTCTTCTCCGCTGCGGGTTTCTTCTCTGCTGCCTTTGGTGCCATTGCTAAAAAAGACGTGTGTGTTTTTTTAAGGTGTGTTTACTGTGTGTGATGAGATGATGAGAATGAAGTAAATGTGTGGTTGCTTTATATAGCGTCTGAAGATGAGATTTGATTGGCTGGTTTTGTGTCACGCGGATCGGGAGTATTGGCCGTTGGATTAGAGGGTATTTTTTGACGGTCAAGATTGAATTCTCTTGGTATTTGAATTTTTCATTTTGGGTTTTACTCAAATTTTGCCTTTTCGCGGGTTTGTAGAGAACGCAAACGCAAGATGTTACGGAGTATTTCTATTTGCAAGTTGGTTACAAGTAGGGTTGAACAACGGGTCTTGAACCGACCAAAATCGATCTGACTCGACAATCGATTAAGGGTAAACCGTGAACTGAAAACCAAACTTATTAAAACCTAGCGAATATGTGTATTTTGACTCGAACCGAGTCAAATAGAAATAATTATACAAAAGCGAAAACCGAATTGGCCTGGTTTTGGTCGGTTTGTCGGTTCGTTCAGTTCGATTTTCGGGTGATTTTGCTCAGCCCTAAGTTGGTCTCTTGAACATTTGAAATTATTTGATTTGCTATATACAGGACTGCTTAGAATGCGTCATTGGCAAATGTTTTGACCAATGGCTCCGTGGTAGTACACCGGCACCGTAGCCACGTCGTTCATCCTTTCGTGGGTTGATTCGCAACCGTTGTTTGTATTTTTTTAGTTTTTTTTATTTTTTTAAATCTAACCGTTTGGGAACGGATAAAAAAAAAAGGATAAAAAAAATTAAAAAAAAAAAAAAAAAAAAAAAAAAAAAAAAAAACCCTTTTCATAAATACCCATTTTTAACTTATATTCTTCAAATATTCAAACCAAATCACAATTTATATACACTTTCACATACAATTCAATTTTCTCTTCCAAAAATAAAATGATGGCTCGGCGGAAAACATGGAGATGTCGGAAGGCGTTGAAACCGGGAGGTTTCGATAAACGTCTTCAGGCTTCGGTGTGGGTAAGCGATGAAGAAAAGAAAAAGACAAAGTCGATTGAGTATTGGTTGTTCACTGGGTGGGAAGTGTTGTCGGAAATTGTGACTTCGAAGAATCCGATCTTGAAGGTTCACAATTGCTAGCACACTTGCATTGAAATAAAAACACTAGATAGTACACTTTTCATGAGGCAATATGAACTTCTGAGCAGAAATGATTACCAGTATATTGTGCAGCAAGTTAAGTTTAAAGAAAGATTTCAGAGCAAAGGCAACAAATCTTTAACTATATATTTGTCTAACATTACAGCGACACATAAGCGTAGAAATGCCACCTCAATGATGACATGGCATTTTAATGATGACATGGCACACACTAATCATGGACTAAAAGTCGGAATTTAAAAATTTTGCAACAAATGAGAATTGAACTCATGACCTCTTACCCAAATAATAAAGACTCAACCACTAGAGCACTTGGGTGTTTGTGTTAAAAGCTTTAAAAACAAAATATAGATTCTTTAATAACTCCTCATTCACCTAAACACTATTAAAACTGAAACTCCTACTTTGTTGGCATTTCCAAATAACATTTACACCACATTCAATGAAAGGAGCGTATGAATGTATTTTAAAATTTCAAAATCAACATTCACAACAAAAATCACGGCAACTAAACTAAATCAATCACTCCAACCAATCCTAATCTTTATTTCTTTGCTTCCCGAAGGTAATGATTCATTTTTTAAATCAACCATTTTCTTCTCAATCAATATCATCTCCAGAGATGAATAAGATATGTGTTTTCGATTTTGAACAAATAATATTATTGTTTCTCTTTTTTACTAAACAAATCAATTTGTTTTCATTTGATTTTATTTTAGGTTTATGTTGGAATTGAATATAGTTTCATTCAAAGGTGGATTTTGTTGGTTTGATTGGTTTTTTTACAGGAACATGAATGATTGTGAGCATTATATCATAACTCAGGTATGCATTTTCAAAATCAAACCTTATTAGCCACAGATTCGACTGATCATATTAAATTAAATATCACCAAAAGGATACATGTTGTGAAGATGGCTAGGGCTTTTGGCCGTAGAAGTGACTGTCTTCAGCACATCTACTGCTAATTGATTTTCAGGTGAGATCAACTTTCAACCTATTATCATATATATATATAAGTTTAAAACTATGAAACCGCTCCACTCCACTTTCTCTTCTCTTTTATCTCCCACCGTCCCATTATGTGTTTCCAGAACCATCAAGATGAAACTGGGATTTTACACACACACACACACTCCCCGCTTAATGAATGGTGGGAGTGTGACGGTTTATGATGGACTGCAACATTAAAAAGGTTAAATATGGGGAGGATGGAGAAGAAGGTATTACATTATTTAAGACTACTCAGGGATTTAGGGTTTTTAGCTTTGAATCTTGATTGTAGGTCTGAGTAATGTTTATTTTGTTAATTCATTATTTAGTGGTTTTAGTTGTATTTTCAGTTTTAATTAAAAAAATTGACCTTACATCAACCAGTTGTTCATTCAATCATTTGTTGTTGTTGTTCATGTAGGTGCATGAATGGTGATCCAAAATTCATAAATAAAGATTACAATCGAAGTTCACCAGGTATCTTTGATAAACAAATAATTCGAATATTGTTTTTGGTTATTTTGATTGATTTTATTTTTTTACTGTAATGAATAATTGTGTTTGATTTGCATTTATACGGTTTTTATGTTTGATTGATGATGTGGCCACTGGAGTAAAGGCCATAAAGGTATACCTGCTACATTGAACAAAAATCATCTCTGATACGAAGAATGTGCATAAGATTTAGGGGTTTGTTGATGCAGGTATGTCGTTTGGTCATGCGACAATGAAAGGGTTATAGTAAAGAATATGGCCTTTTTTTCGGGCTTTTTTGTATTGAATTCACCTTCAATTTGGTGTTTCCCTTTTAACTCGGGCCATACTTGCAGAATGGTGAGAATCATAGTTTTGTTGATGACTTGATGTTAAGCCAGAACTGGAGATGAGTCTATGGATGAATAACAGAGTCGTAATGGTGTCGCTTTAGAAGGCTTATAGAGAGCACATCTTCTTACTTAAATGACTTGGTTAGTAAATCTCTGGTATCATTTACTCTTTTCATGAAAAATTTTCTTTATGCATTATATCCGAATATGATCCCGGTTTTTGCAGCCTTAAGAAATTATGGTGACGTATATTCTTTTTGGTTGGAATGCCCATGTGATTCTCCCGTCGGTTACTTATTAGTTACTCTACCATCATTTTTCGTGATTGGCCCTTCATTTGTAAGCAAGAAAAAGTTTGGTCGACAATACCTTTTTGTTCATTGTTAGTGATCTTAAAAAATAATTAAAGCATAAATTTTTAGTACATATGATACCCCCTATGTTATCATTGAAGATATCTAAGATATTCGACATATAATCAGACGCCTACTCCATATATCATTAAGCTCGCTCTAATTCAAAATATTGTTTTGAATTTGATGGGTCATCTTGCATCAATATAATTACATCTGCTAAATTTATTTGCTTATTTGAGAAGTGAAAGTTCTTTGTATCTGCAGCTATTGATAGAGCTAGATGAACTGATCAATGCACGGGAGTTAAAATAATCGGTGCCACTAACAGGTGCAACACATCATCTTTCTGTTAGTTTCAACAAATGGCCGGTGCAGCATGTAAGGTACTTTTTTAGATACTTTTGATGGTTTTAGCAGTTTCACTCCAACGTTACAGCGGTTTCACCTGAGAAGAATAATGCTTAGGTCATTCTAGCCTTTCGCTAAATAGTTTTTTCACTTTTATATTTTCAGGTTTTTCATTTGAACCATCATTAAAAAAAAAAATTGCAAGCTTGCTGTTACAATTGCAACAGCATGGTTCATATGTGTCATGTCTGTGGATGTTTTGTGGTAACATCTTTCCTTCTTCCGTTTATGTTTCAATCTTTATTGAGTACCTACAAATGTGTCGCTGACCATGTAACTTATTTTTTCAACAGTTCGGGTTCCAGCATTGCACATACAAAGACAATCACATTTATAGAAGTTGGAAACTAAAATATAGTAAGACAGCAGGGACTATTAGTTGTGAATGTTTTTTGTATCACTGGAACATTAATTTTTAACTGTTACTTATGAATGTTGCAGGCCGATGAAAAGATTGAAGATGTGGCAAAATTTCAGGAAACTATTCAGAAAGTTGCTGCATTTATCAGCAGGCGGCGCCAGGAGGATGACCAAACTGGGATGGTTTGCTTAAATACCCGGTAACTTACAAGTATCCCCCTTTTTTATTATTAACTGTTAATGATTACAGAAAGAGCTTGAATCCTGATGCGGATTTATGAACACAAATACTTTGGCAAGCGTTAAGCAGATGAACATAAGGAGTGACTCTTGAATACACACAAGTATTAGACAGTTTAAGTTCTTAAGTAGTGTTATGATATTGTATTGTATAGGTTGGTTTGACTCAATTTGCACAATGATGTGGTTATTTTTTGAACGTTGTTTATGTGTGTGTAATGTGGTAATTTTCATTGTCCGTGTGCAGCACCACTTTGTTATATATATAGTAATTTAGCGTGATGCAACGACACATGGTATGTCATTTTGGTTTTAGGCTGGCCCACTCCACCTGACCCAACCCAACTTGGCCCTCCTCTTTTTCCTTTCTTTTTTTTTTCTGTCCCTTTTTCGCTTCGTTAACCTCTGAAACTCAAACAACCGCCTCAAATTGTTTCTATCTTCTTCCTCGGTTCGTGTGCAAACGCTGGATTTAGGTAAAATTGCTTCCTTAAACTCTAATAACCGCTTCAAATTGTTCCTATCTTCTTCAGCTGATTTCAGGATGTAATGAATTCATGTGTAGATGCGAATCAAGTGTATAATATAGGTATGCTAGATTAGTTGCTTCATGTGATTTATGTTAATTAACTGTATGATATAAGTATGCTTGATAACAGTAAACGAAATAGATTTTAGTATTGTTGAGTCTCTTAATGACAGTTAAAGTTTCTGTGATATTTTTTGTGCATAGTGCAATAGAATACGTATGATCGATGAGATTAAATGCAACAGATTTTAGCATACTTATGTTTCTTAGCTTCAGTTATTATCAATTTTGAGGACTTATAAGCACACTAAATTTAGTATTGTTATGTTGGTTAGTTTCCAGTATGTGCTTTTTGATGATAAGTGATTAAACGAAACTGATTTTAGGAGTATTAGTTTGTTGAGTTAAACAGCAGTTTCACAGACCTTCTCCCTACACTTTATATCCTTACTTTGCAAGCCCAATACATTATATTTACCCTATACTGTTGGGTCATGTAAAACCCAAGAATGCTTCGAACATGATTTGGACACAAATTAACTAAGTGTTAACTTAAACCGAGAACAATTCAAGTCACTGAGAGAACAACCTCTCAGTGAGTCATCTTCAGGATGCTTAAGGCGAATTCAAGAAGAAGGATTCACTACTCAGGAAGGCGGTACTCCCTGAGTAGGACTTAAGCCAAAGAAGAAGATGATGGATTCAGTGAGTATTGGATAAGAGCTCACTGAACCCCAGTCTCCTCAACCAACAAAGTGATTGAATGACTGAGGAACCAACGCCTGAAGAAAAGGCGGGAACAATAGGGAAAAGATCTGAGAAGATAAGAGTGTAAACCCAACACTCTTCTCTTGTCAGACTCAACCTTCCCTATTGCGGCTAAAAGTCATGGAGTGTCAGCCAACAACTCCCAAAGACTTATTTAGCCCTTTCCTATTGGTTCTTGGAAATAACAATTACTATTTGTAATTGTCAGACACGCAACCTCAACAACTTGTATTATATTTAATCACTTATACTTAGAATACTTGTGTATAAATAGAGCAACTGTGAGAGAAGTTAAGGTGTGCTTTGTATAATTAAAGTCTTGAACTTTTACAAAGGAACTTCTCTCCTACAAAGAGTATACAACTCACTGAGATAGCTCAGTGGGTATATTGTTACCACTCAAGCAAAACTTGAGTTTCGATAGGAGACACCCCATACCCTTGTCTATTCAATCCCAAGTGTTTGTTCCGCAAAACACTTGGGTATAGATTCTTGGAATTATTTCTAATAAGAATTTAAACGTTGAAAAATATTGTTGTTTTTACATTCACGTTTTATAACTGTTAGAATAATCCTTAAACATTGTATTAGTCATTAACACCAATAGATTAACTTTCTAGTTAATTCTAATCGTGTAAAGGGACCAACAAGTGGTATCAAAGCCTCTGGTTTATAAAATCTTTTAAACTAACCAAGAGTGCTCTAGGTTTTTTAAAACCAAGATCCTACTATGGCTGATATCAATGTACCCCAGCTAGTCGACAAAAAGGGTGGCAGCTACTCAGCTGTTGCACCCAGACTTGAAACTGGGAAATTTAGCAAATGGAAGAAGCGTATGATTTGCTATCTTACTGGTATGGAACCCTACTACATCACCTGTATCAGGGATGGCCCATTTGTCCCTAAGACTGGCACAGGGCTAAACAAGCCTGAAGCCCAATGGACCATAGATGAGAGGAGGGTGGTCAATCAAGACCAACGCCTGAAAAGCATCCTTATATCATGTCTTCCTGACGATATAATGGAATCAGTCATCAACTGTCTAACAGCCAAGCAAACTTGGGATGACTTGGTAAACAGCTTTGAGGGTCCCTCAGATACCAAGGAAAATAGGGTCATGGACCTTAAACTTGAGTATAATACTTTCAGGGCAAAGGACTCTGAAAGTCTCTCACAGACCTACACCAGATACAAAACTTTGATAAATGAATTATCAAATGATGGTGTTGTACTGACCAAACATGAGACAAATGTTGGCTTTGTCAACAGTCTCCCTGAGAAGTGGCTCAACTTCTCACAAGGCCTGAGGAATGCTAACCACATTCAGACCCTCGAGCTCCCTGAAATTTATGGGAAGTTTGTCTATGAAGACAACTTGATCTCAAGGAGATACCCTGACTCAAAAACACATGAGTCCAAAAAGGCCTTAACCTCAACACCCATATCAACTGCTTTCTATTCTAATGGTGTTGTGCAGGATACTCAAGAGGTTTCTGAAGAAGAAATTGATGAAAGGACTGATGAGGAATACCTGAATGACCTGAACTTGGAATTCCAAGAGAGGGCACTCCTTGCTAGTTCAAAACGTTTCATCAAAAGAAATCAGTCCAACTTTACAAAATCAAAAGCAAATGAAACCACTGAATGCTTTAAATGTGGTAAAAAGGGTCATTTTGCTAAGGACTGTTATTCTAAAACTTTCTCAGAACCCTCTTACAAATTTTCAGGAACTAGCAAGTTTCAACCTAAAATATTTCAGTCCACCCAACAATACCAAAACAAGGGTCAAAAGGATTTTGAAACAAAATATAGGAATGTCAAAGCTAAACTTGCACTTCTTGAAACTAACCCCATATTGTCTCAGGCTGCTCAAACATCTAAACCTATTCAGACAAAGAACAAGGTTTTATTAGCTGAAGCATATGATTGGGATGATGAAGAGGTTTCCTCGGATGAGGAAATAAGAGTTAGTGCACTGATGGCACTTTCTGAAGAGGATCAGGTGGCTGTAGGAAAAGGCCATGCTAGAAATGGAGAGTGGGTCAACATTACCATGAAAAAGGTTAATACTTTACTCTCTATGGATGATGATTCTGATTGGAAGTCTTACATGAATTACATTTGTGTTGATTTAAAGTTTGTTGAAGAACAAAGGCTTAACTTGCTTTCAAAATATAACATTATTGTGTCAGAATTGAATAAATGTAGAGATGAACTGCTTGTACTTAAGCAAGCCAAACTAGAAACAATAACTCTACAAATTCAGAACACTGAGATTTTGAAACAAAACCAAGTCCTTCAAACTGAACTTAACAAAGAAAAGGCTATCATTCAAAGCTGGACCAAGAAGAACCCTAAGGTTTTTGACACTATGGGATTAATCTCTCAGAAAACCATTGGCATTGACCCTCTTATGGTTGATCCAATTGTGTGTCAAAATGAATTAAACTTTGTTCCAGCTGGCATATCTTTTGAGCAAGAAATGCTTCCCAAGTCAAATGACTGGATTGTCAGGGACAACCCAGTCAGTAAGTTACCAAACTTTGAGACTGGAAAGATCTTGCTTCCTGAAAGTCAGGCCTTGAAAAATATGCTAGGACTCACTGAAAAACTCAGTAAGCTTGAACTCACTGAACCACTCACTGAGTCCTTGGATGAGTCTGAATCAGAATCATACCCTCCACTTCCTCCACTGAATACCCTTCAGGGTGCTAAACCTAACCTAGGCCTCCCACCTATGGTCTTCTCACCACACTCTCCTAAGGAGAGATCAGGAAGGGGAACAACCATCCTGAAAAGAGCAAACCTTGATGTCTCAGTAAATACTGATGACTCATCAACTTCAGTCCCTTTTGAAGAAACTACCCAAAGCCCTGACTCAAAAATTGATCAGTTGGCTGAAATGGTCAGGAAGCTAGGAGAAAAGATTGACTCTTCTGAGAAATCTTCTCAATCCAAGAAGGAACAAAAACCAACTTCCTCAAAGACCAAACCCAAGCCCACCAAACCACTGAAAAGATGTGAGCTATGCAACTATACAAATCATCTCACTGATGATTGCTATAGAGTCCTTTATTGCATGATTTGCAAAAAGGAAGATCACAGGACCTCTGATCATAAACAATGCTCAGTCATGTCAAACTTTTCAGGACTCAAGGCTCAGTGCCTGAACTATCCTTCTGATTCTAAGCAGAAACAGAAGCAAAAGGCCAAGCCTTTTCCTCCCTGCCCTTTGTGTGGATTTAATGACCACCATCCTGACGATTGTCAATATGACAAACATGGTGAATCTAGTGGAAGCTCCACTCAGAAATCCTCAGGAAAAGACAAGGTCATTCAGTCAAAAAGAAGAATGAAGCAATCCTCTCAGACTACTGAGGCTAACCCTACTACCAAATGCAAAACATGTGGTAGCTCAGTCCACTCAACCACTGACCATGAATCAATTAATACTTTCATAAGGACCTACAATACCAAACCCTCCATGAAATGGAGTCCTAGAAAGAACTGACCTAGTTTACTATTTGTGCAGAAACATGCTAGGAATCCTGTTTGGCATCTAGATAGTGGATGTTCAAGGAGCATGACTGGTGTTAAGGAGTGTCTGCACAAATATGTGGAAGAACCAGGACCCAAAGTGATATTTGCTGACAATTCATCATGTCTCACTGAAGGTTATGGTTCAGTTAACTGCAATGGTATTGTCTTTACTAGGATAGCATATGTAAATGGTCTTAAGTATAATCTGATCAGTGTCAGTCAACTATGTGATGCTAAGTACATAGTTCAGTTTGATGATAAGCAAGGAACCATCTTCAATGCAAATAAGGAAATTGTCCTCATTGCACCAAGGAGACAAGATGTTTATGTATTAGACATGTCAAGTCTAACTCAGGATGGAACATGTCTCTTTGCTAAGGCCACTGATGCACTCAACTGGCTTTGGCATAAGAGACTAACCCACCTGAACTTTAAGAACATTAACAATCTTGTAAAACAAAACAAAGTCCTTGGCTTACCATCACTTGTGTTTTCTAAGGATAAACCATGCTCAGCTTGTGAAAAAGGTAAACATCACAGAGCATCCTTTAAAACCAAAACCAACTTTTCCATCAGGAACTGCCTACATCTTCTTCATATGGATCTATTTGGACCTGTCAGTCCAAGGTCTATTAACCATGAGAAGTATACTCTGGTCATAGTGGATGAATACTCAAGATACACCTGGGTATTCTTCCTGATCAAAAAGAGTCAGGCAGCTGAAACAATCATGTCCTTTGTCAGGAACATTGAAAATCAAAATGACATTAAGGTCAAACAAATTAGAACTGACAATGGGACTGAGTTCAAAAATAATGAACTTGAATGTTTCTGTGATGAGAAAGGTATTTCCCAAAACTTTTCCTCTCCATACACACCTGAACAAAATGGTGTTGCTGAAAAGAAAAACAGAACACTCATTGAAGCTGCCAGGACAATGCTATGTGGATCAGTCCTTTCCAACCATTTTTGGACTGAAGCAGTCAAAACTGCCTGTTATACACAAAACAGATCCATAATTGTCAAGAGACATGGGAAAACCCCATATGAGTTATTCAAAGGAAGAATCCCTGACATCAGCTACTTTCATGTCTTTGGGTGTCCTGTGTTTATTCATAATCACAAGGATCACCTAGGAAAATTTGATGCAAAAGCTGATGATGGATACTTCCTAGGATACTCACTTGTCTCAAAAGCCTTCAAAGTGTTCAACACAAGGAGACAGCAGACTGAGGAAACATTTCATGTTACCTTTGATGAGAGCACTGATACAATCAGGTTCTCAACTGCCTCAGTAGAAGAAATAGGAATTGATAATTCTTCTAGATATCCTCCTGATGAATATCTGTCTGAAAACAATTCTTCTACCCAGTATCAAGATGATGCTAACCTCTCCTACTACATTATCCCTCACAACCTACCAAACCCAACCATCACTGAGTTTGTTGAAGCACATACAAGAACTGATGATATCCTTCAGTCTGAACAAAATACTCAGGACCCAAACAATCTCAGTGATGACACAACCCACTTAGACACACAAGAAAATGGAAATCTTGTGTCTAATCTTGATCATACCCATCAGGCTTCTACAAGTTCTAACCCACTCCCAAGACCTCAGGATAGTTGGACCAGATCTCAGGATATAGAACTTGTCAATATCATTGGTGAGCCTTCTGAAGGCATGCTTACAAGAAGCATGGCTGCTGAACTGAGAGCAGCCTCATCCAACGAATGCCTATTTGTGGACTTCATTTCCACAATTGAACCCAAAAGTGTTAAAGAAGCACTTAAACATCCAAGTTGGGTTCAGGCCATGCATGATGAACTAGAACAATTTGACAGAAACAAGGTAATGACCTTGGTCAAATGTCCTGAGAATGTCTCAGTCATTGGCATGAAATGGGTATTCAAAAACAAAACTGATGAAAATGGCATAGTCATTAAAAACAAAGCCAGACTTGTAGCCAAAGGCTATAATCAACAAGAAGGCATTGACTATGAAGAAACATTTGCACCAGTAGCAAGGATGGAAGCCATCAGGATCTTCCTTGCTTTTGCTACATACATGAACTTCAAGGTGTACCAAATGGATGTCAAAAGTGCATTCTTAAATGGATCACTGAAAGAAGAAGTTTATGTTGAGCAACCTCCTGGATTTGAAAGCCATGAGTCTCCTGATCATGTCTATAAGCTTAACAAAGCCCTTTATGGACTGAAGCAAGCTCCCAGGGCATGGTATAAGACTCTCTCAGCCTTCTTAATCCAAAACAAATTTGTCAGAGGCAAGATAGACAACACATTGTTTATCTATAAGACAAATAATGATGTCATACTAGTACAAGTGTATGTTGATGACATCATCTTTGGCTCAACAAGTTTCAAACTTTGCAAACAATTTGAAAAACTAATGGCAAAGAAGTTTGAAATGAGCATGATGGGGGAACTGACATACTTTCTTGGTCTTCAGATCAAGCAGACTGATAGAGGAACCACTATCAGTCAAGAGAAGTATGTAAAGAATCTACTGAAGAAGTATGATCTCAGTGACTGTGCCTCAGTCAAAACTCCCATGGCTCCCCCAAACAACCTTGGTCCTGACCTAACTGGTAAAACAGTCAATCAAACTCTCTTTAGAGGAATGATAGGATCACTGATGTATCTACTTGCATCAAGGCCTGATATCCAATTCTCAGTATGTCTATGTGCCAGATATCAATCTAACCCAAGAGAATCTCATGTCACTGCTGTGAAAAGGATATTCAGGTACCTGAAGGGCACTCCTAACCTTGGATTATACTATCCAAAGTGCTCAGGACTTGATCTCAAAGGATACTCAGACTCTGACTATGCTGGATGCAACATGGATAGAAAAAGCACATCAGGCTCCTGCCAAATTCTAGGTGGGAAATTAGTCTGTTGGAGTGCTAAGAAGCAACAATCAGTTGCCCTATCCTCAGCTGAGGCTGAATATGTTGCTGCAGCTAGTTGCTGTGCAAATGTACTCTGGATGAAAAGTCAACTCAGTGACTATGGAATTCAGTACAAGATGGTACCCATCTTTTGTGACAACACAAGTGCAATTGCAATCTCTAACAACCCTGTTCTTCATCAGAGAACAAAACATATTGATATCAGATATCACTTCATCAGGGACCATGTCATAAATGGTGACATTGAATTACACTTCATTCCTACTGAATATCAGTTAGCTGATATCTTCACCAAACCTTTGGATGAACCAACCTTCACAAGACTGAAAGCTGAATTAGGAATGTTGGATATAGAGAATCAGTCCACTGACTAATTTTTTTCTCTTCCAACAAAAGTGTAAATTCTTAACATCTCAGGTCCCTGACTCAATATGTATATCAGTGAAAACATCTCACTGAATCATCATCCTCAGGAACTAAACCCAAGTTCCTGAATCCTTGTCTCAGGAATCAATCCTCATTCCTGAATCATCAGTGACTAAACCCAAGTCCCTGAAAACCAATCACTGAATGAAAAGTCATTCAGGACCCTGAAAAGGACATTAAATACTAACTTAAATGCTCTAAGTATCTAGTTAGTAAATGTCCGAGGTTGGTAACTGAACACATATTTAATTCAAGAATATTTGTTCTTTTTAGCCTTTCTGGCTTCCACCTATGGGCCACCACATTCCCACTTGGCATTAAATGCCTCTCCAATCACATTTCAAATATGTGATGACTCATCTCTACAAGTTGCACTTTTGCAGAACTGCTCAACTGTTCACCTCGACTGTTGCACTAAACCAGGAAAGTGGAGTGTTGGCATTAAATGCGGATCCCAAAACTTATTATTCAAATCAATTTCCAAATAATTTTTTTGAATAAATAACGATTTGCTCAAATGACCAAAACACCCCCATCTCCTCTTTCCTATAAATACCCCAACCAGACGAATACATACACACGTTTTTATAGAATTTTAAGCAAAACTCTACCATTTTTTATTCTCAAAAACAAATTGTGTGTGCATTCTTAAGCTTTAGAACCCCTTTAACCTTAGTCAAACCCAGACTTACCCATAAATGGCTTCTTCTAAAGCTGTGAAATATGCCCCCAACGTGGATTTCACAATGGAGGGTGTAGACCTAACCAAAAATATTGTGGTGGGAAATTTCTCATATCCACAAATCTACCCAGCCTACAAGGACGTTATGAAATATCTTCGTAATTGTTTTCTTGCAAAGGCTTTCACCCATACCCCCTCAGTCATCTATCATGACTATTTGAGGGAATTCTGGTGTACGGCTGTGGCAACCAGCCCCAAAGACACCAAAGAGTCAATCATCACCTTCACGGTGATGAATGGGAGTAGAACCCTCTCCTTTGACTACTCAGCATTCATCAAAGCCACAGGCCTTGACTTTGCTGAAGCCTTTTCTCCCAACCCTACTGATCAGGACATAAAGAATGAACTGATCTTTCTTGCACCCCATGACCCCAGACGTCCAGGAATGTCTGTGGGAGGCTTACTGGAAAAGGCTCCAGTAGTCAAAACATGGTTCCACCCTATTTGGAGGATACTGATGACATTTGTCATTCAGGTCCTGGGTGGAAACAAATCCTCTACGGAACAGTTGAACTCATCACAACAATTGATGTTGTTCAGTCTCCTTGAGGGTACAAAAATAGACATCGGAGGAATAATCTTCCGAGACCTCGTTGCTAAGCTCTCAGGAAAACATAGGCAAAGGCACATGTCCTATCCTAGATTTGTTTCCTGTGTGCTTCAGGACCTACTCGGTTCTGACTATGTGAGGACTGATGCAGAAGGTACGAAGCCTGAGGTACTGCACAAGTCAAACTTCACTAGTAGCATCAGTGAGGTTACACATATTGCCCTGACTGAATACATGCAATCAATCATTCAGGGTAATGACGCTATCTCTCCAGTTCCTTCACCGACCAAAAAGGTGAAGAAGACAAAGAAGGGTCAGTCCAGCCAGGTGGTTAGACCCAAGCCACTCGCCACTGAGACTGATCCTCAAAACCAACTCAACCTCAAAAAGAGGTTGAAAAAGGCCGAGACCTCTGAGACACCCATTTCTGAGACCCTCTTGACCTCAAAACAAAGGCCAACGGAAGTCACTGAGCAATCATCCTCAGTGACCTCGGGCACTCCCATTCCACATGGTCCAACTGACATAAACAAGTCAGAGGGATCAGGAAGCATTCCCCCCTCACATCCCGATGAAGGTACTGATAAATCACAATCAGTGCCCAAGGGAGGAAAGGGTCCTGAACCCTCGGTAGGGCAGCACCACCCTACTGGGAAGAGGACCCACACCCCCTCACATCCCGATGAAGGAGCTGTCAAAAAACAATCAGTTCCCAAGGGAGGAAAGGGTTCTAAATCCTCGGTAAGGCAGCACTACCTTACTGAGAAGGGGACCCACAAACACTCACATCCCGCTAACGTTCATGAGCAATCACCCTCAGGATCTCAGGGAGAAAAGGATCCTAAATCCCCTGAAGGACAGAACAATCCTGATGGGAAGGGGGTCCACAAACTCTCACAATCAGTACCTAGTGATACTACTGAAAAGCACCCATCAGTAGTTGAAGGTGCTAAGGGGGACAAAGACTCAGAGGGAAAGAAACAACCCGCTGATATGGAACCCATCAACCCCTCAGGCGGATCCAGTCTTTCAGGAACTGCCCCCAAAAGCCAGGCTGGTGTTACCCCAGTTATTATGGCTAGTCAGGCTGAGACAACCCACTCAGTTATTATGACAAAGGGGTCAGGACCTGACCAAACCGAAGGCAAATCTTTTTATAAAGAGGAGCCGGTTGATTTTTTGGGTATTGAGTCCATGGGGGACTATCAGGCCTTTATGGAGTCTGATGAAGAGCTCAGGGAAGAGAGTGAAGAAGAAATTTTTGAGGCAGGAGAGGATATGGAAACTGATGTACAACCTGAACAACCTGAACCATCACATCAGCCCTCTCCAAGCCAAAGTGAAGAGTCAGGCTCTCAATCTTCTGATTCATCTACTGACATTCTCCAGAAGTATGATAACTCTCTTCCCCTCACTGAAAGAAAGTTGGTCAAATTCCTACTGAAGACCAACAATGCTCTTTTCACTGGTCTCACTGATGAGATGTTTGATCAACACACTGAAGCAGCTGTTCACTATGCCAACCTGAAGGCAGATGTTGAAAGTTTTCATGAAGATGTGATCGAAATCCAATCAGACACCAAACATTCCCTGACAGCTATTGATCTTCATTTCCAGAAGTTCAATCTTTCTCTTGAAGGCATCACCAAAAGCCTTGGTACTATTCAGTCAGCTGTTAAAGATGACCCCATACTCACTGAAAAGATCCTTCAAGCTGCTGAGACTTATCAGAAGCAGTCAGCTGAAATCCATGATCTCTTCAGCTTACTGAAGGATTCTAAACTTCAGGGTCTTACTACCTCCTTGGACTCACTCAGGACTTCCATGGGTCATCAGGAAAAACATCTTAGTACTTGGGCACAATCTTCAACATCCTTGGCATGGTCTCTTGGGTCAAGGATGTCAGGCATCGAGGCTTCTCAGGCTTCTCTGGCAGATCAGATCTCAAGTCTTCAAAAAGACACCTCGGACATCAAATCAATGATGACTGAGATCTATCAGGCCTTCAAAGGTCCTACTGCTCCAGTGACTCCAACTCTTGCTATCACCATGGCTCAAGCAACAGTTGAGGGGGAGAAAGACACTGGAGTCTCCAGCCAAAGCCAACAACCTCCTTCTCACACTGAGGAAGACATTCCTGAAGCCTCTTCCTCCCATCAAGATAAAGGCAAAGGCATTCTCACTGAGCCTGAGCCTCAACCAGCACCTATCACGGTTGCAAAGGATCCTGAATCACCACTCAGGATCCCATATGAAATTGATGGAGTTCTTTACCACTTCTCAGCTGATGAACTCAGTACTTATCTTCAGGAAGAGGAGGCAAAGAAGAAGTTGAAGGAAGAGGAGAAGGCAAGCAAGTCTGCCTTAATCAAGGTTGTTCATGAAGAGGCTGAGAAAATTGGTCTTAAGGCTAAGGATCTCTCAGGAAGAGAAGGTGGTATGACCTTTGTGAAAGCTCAGTCTGAGGAAATGACCACTCTCAGGCAGAAAAGGGAGGAAAGAGCCAAAAGGGCTGAAGAGATCAGGCAGAATAGGATTAAGAAATATCAGTGGTATATGACTGAAAGGATGAAGCCAGAACCAATCACTGATGTTCATATTCAAAGAAACACCAATCCTGCCGTTGTCACTGTCTACAGAGGTGCTGACAAGAGAAACTTTGACGTTCATTCACCTTTCAGATTCGCTGACTTTGGGATTACTGAATTGGACGAGTTGGGTCCATTAATAGCAAAGAAATCAAATGTTGTGGTCCCTAATCTGATGAAGTCATTGAGTCTGAGGTATGAAAGATTGGCAGCAGCACCTCAGGAACTTGGCATTCAATCTCTTCTCCCTGAATCTGCACAACCTGCTTCCTCTCAGTCTTCTTCAAGGAAAAGAAAGAAGATAGAAGCTGAGCCTGAGATCAAGATTCCTGGTCTTGACTGCAATAGGGCTCTCCCTGAAGGTGTTCCTTTCAGAAACAATATGGTCATTGAACAGCCTGAAAGAGGGTTGTTCTTCATTGATGAGTTTGGTGACAAAGCCTTCCAGAGGTGGAGTGATATAGATCTATCAGGGATCAAAGCTATGCTAGGCTTTCTAATGATGGCCTCTCCACTCAAGAGTCCTGAGAATGTGAGGTTTTGTCATGACCTAAAAAGAAAAATCAATGAACATCCTGACCAACATGAGCTGCAGTCGAAGAAGCCCAAGCTTGAAGCCCTTGGAATCAAGTTGAACTGATGACCTGCCTGAATACCCAACACTATCCTTTTTTGTACTTAGTTTTGTTAGGACTTGTAAATGATATTAATAAGATGATGTTTTTATTATTTCAGTGTCCTTATTTACATTCTAGTACATTCAGTATGAGCAGAAGTCGTTAGCTCACTCATATCTGATCAAAACACTTAGGAATAATTTATATCCAAATAGGGGGAGATTGTTGGGTCATGTAAAACCCAAGAATGCTTCGAACATGATTTGGACACAAATTAACTAAGTGTTAACTTAAACCGAGAACAATTCAAGTCACTGAGAGAACAGCCTCTCAGTGAGTCATCTTCAGGATGCTTAAGGCGAATTCAAGAAGAAGGATTCACTACTCAGGAAGGCGGTACTCCCTGAGTAGGACTTAAGCCAAAGAAGAAGATGATGGATTCAGTGAGTATTGGATAAGAGCTCATTGAACCCCAGTCTCCTCAACCAACAAAGTGATTGAATGACTGAGGAACCAACGCCTGAAGAAAAGGCGGGAACAATAGGGAAAAGATCTGAGAAGATAAGAGTGTAAACCCAACACTCTTCTCTTGTCAGACTCAACCTTCCCTATTGCGGCTAAAAGTCATGGAGTGTCAGCCAACAACTCCCAAAGACTTATTTAGCCCTTTCCTATTGGTTCTTGGAAATAACAATTACTATTTGTAATTGTCAGACACGCAACCTCAACAACTTGTATTATATTTAATCACTTATACTTAGAATACTTGTGTATAAATAGAGCAACTGTGAGAGAAGTTAAGGTGTGCTTTGTATAATTAAAGTCTTGAACTTTTACAAAGGAACTTCTCTCCTACAAAGAGTATACAACTCACTGAGATAGCTCAGTGGGTATATTGTTACCACTCAAGCAAAACTTGAGTTTCGATAGGAGACACCCCATACCCTTGTCTATTCAATCCCAAGTGTTTGTTCCGCAAAACACTTGGGTATAGATTCTTGGAATTATTTCTAATAAGAATTTAAACGTTGAAAAATATTGTTGTTTTTACATTCACGTTTTATAACTGTTAGAATAATCCTTAAACATTGTATTAGTCATTAACACCAATAGATTAACTTTCTAGTTAATTCTAATCGTGTAAAGGGACCAACATGTAACGCCCCGTGCCCGTTTAGACCAAAATTTAAAACTTTTTACGCGGAATCGACTCACTTTAATGGACATCTGCTTACTCTTTTGACCACTGACAAAAATCTATAAACTTTTAGCCCTTGAGACTATTTTTAAATGAAACTAGACTCAATTACCTTCGAAACGATAGGTGGCACGACCTATTTCGACTTACGGATTAAAAGATATGACTTTTTGAAAACTGCCAAACCTGGACTGTGGATAGATGCGCCGTATCTCAAAAAGGAGATGCGCCGTATCACCTGATACGCCATATCTCAACAAGGAGATGCGCCGTATCTGCTCTGTCCAGCAAATCTGGACAGACCTACTGTCCCAATTTTGCATTTTCGCCAGGCCCGCTCAGAAACCCGACCTCCCGGACTCGAAACTTGACGAAACTTTCCAGATTCATTTGGTATATCAATGGGCTCATTTTCATGCAAAAACATTTACCTTACGACACCCCGAAGGGGTACTTTACAAATTAGACGGGTTATGCAAAATAACCCGTTTTGACCCATTTTCATTACAATCAACCCATACGACTTCCGTTTTACACCAAACTTTACCAAAAACATTACATTAACATATTAAACACGTTTCAAGGGTACTTGACCCGTTTACATCCCAAAATGGGTACATTTACACCTCAACCAAACACCCCTTTAGACTTTACTCAAAACACATAAAACACACTTTGACCCATCGTTAGATTTCCAAACCGTTACCCGACTTTGAAACACATTATACGACTCATAAAAGAGACTCTCGGGGATACAACCTTGACTCGAGCTCGGTATTCTACCTAGCTCCTAATGCTTATTACTTTCCAATCCACTTCCGTATCCTTAAGCTATGATCCAAGTATTACTCTTTTCCAAGCCATAGCATCATGTTCGCGCCTACAAAACATTGAACACTTAAACCGTAAGCACGAATGCTTAGTAAGTAAAACGGATATAACTTAACATTATACCTCATTCAACACATTACATATTACACAACCATTGATCCAATAACTTTGAACATAAACACATACCTTAACCACATAAGCCTTAACCTTTCCTCTTCCTTAATCCTCTCATACTAACACATCCACTAACCTTATAATCTCTTATACATATCTAGCATTATGCTAACAACCAAATCTTAACATATTAGCCACATAACACATAATGCATAGAAATCATTATAACATTACATTATACCGGTTTACTTACCTTAATCCAAGCTACATCATAGCAAGAACATCATCATCATCACATTCTCCCATCATCATCATTCTCCCATCATCATCCTTAACAAAATCAAAACCTAACAACATAACAATAATTAACATAACAAGGTTTAACCAAAACCCATTAAACATACTCATCATTCATTCTTCATCATCATATGATCATATCTTGATCATATGATGAAAACCCACTTTACTCATAACCTTAAAATTCAATAACATCAAAAACATAATTACTTACTTGTGATGATCCTAACTAGGAAGGACTATAAGCTCTTGATCTTCATCTCCTTCATCTTCTTCTTCTTCATAAGGCACCAAAACTTTTCCCTCTTTTTCTTTTCTCTCTAAAAACCGGACTAAGAAACACACCTCAATAATGAGGGAATTCTCTAGACTTAGCTAGATATATCTAGTTAGGTACAAGTTTGGGTTAATGGCAATAATAGCCCTTCAAGTCCCATTCTTCTTACTTTAGCCACAACTAACTTAATCACATGTTTAACACTTGGCAACCTAGGCCCCTTTAGATTCACATCATATTTCATATTACTACATTAGTCATACTTTGACTATTAGTTTGACTATCGGGTTTGACTTCCACATAACTTTGTTGACCAACCAATCACGTAAGGTCTTTATCTACTTTCATCTAGGGTGGGGTCCCAACACTTGGGGAACGGGTGTTACAATTCTATCCCCCTTATTTAGATTTCGTCCCCGAAATCTGTCGTTCTTTACTATACTACACTTAATCACATAATTCATCTCATTCCAAACACCTCTAACTCTTAGTTATATATAGTGCAACGATCTACATGATCTTGCAACTCCATATGCACTAAAACACATCACATGGTCTTAACTCGCATTACATTCCGCTTACTTTTATAACCATACAACTCTTACCTTATCTATTACACAAAACGAGGCATACTCACTAAAGATAGCTATCATTTTAGTTCGTTCTATTACCGTTGCACCACATTCTCACTTGATTTATCCTCTATTCTCATTCTTTAACTACTTGATACTTAAGAACTAGTGTTATTTGACTTTACATAATTACATTTGGTAATTGCTTTCACGTTCTATTAACACTACTTAATCACTTCTTTTAAGTTTCTACAATTTTCTCATTTATTCTTCTCCTTTCTTCACATCATTTTCACTTATCATTACGAGTCTCAAAGACTACCACATGAAATGGCTCCATAGCATCATACTTTATCATTTATCGTCACATTACACATGATATTTATCATCAACTATTTCCATTACTCATACCTTGCACCATGGCACAATTACGTATTATAACATTTCGAAACATCATTACAATTCCTAAGCCTTGTCAACTTATACTTAACACTCAAGCATAGGTTTCTTATAATTTCTCAATAAAGGCGTACTGAAATCTTAATCCTCTTATCTTAGTTCTTACAACTTTTAGCTAACTCTAGACTTTCGCTTTCTACTCCTCTAACCCTACTCGTGCCGTGTCGGCAACGCATAGCCCACTCGTTTATAATTCCTCATTTACATGGAGAGGCGTCCCAATCGATGTAAATCAGAAAATATAAACTCATGGTTATGTACTCCCGACATAACACTATTATTCCTATTTCCCAATTAAACTTTTATCATTTCATTTTCACTTTATATTTCACTTGTTATTTAAGCCTTTCCATTTTCTAGCTTGGATCCACTTCACTTTAACATTTTCCCCGAAGGGGTTATTACACATGCCAAGGATGTAGGCAATCTTTGCCGGTGAAGGCATTACATTTTATCCCGAAGGATCTTTAACACATCCCGAAGGATTCTTTATCATTCGTTGACTTGGTCATCCCGAAGGATACCACCTTTAACATACATCCCGAAGGATCATTGACATTCATCCCGAAGGATCATTAACATTCATCACTTTACCACTTTCACATTCTAACATCGAGTCCAAGCCATTAACATTTTATTCTACACACATTATCTCATCCATTTATTTTAGTAAACGCAAGCGCATAGAGCATATGAGCCTGCTTATTATAAATACACACTTCTATGTGTTTATTATCTTACTTTCTAAGCCCGCTTTAGTCATTTTCACCTCTTACTTTACTCTTTTAGTCCACCCGACTCTTTCTACTTTTAAACCTTGCATAGGTTAACTTACATTCGTTCATTAGCATCATTCATTCTTCTTGTACACTTTAGTTACTCATACAATTTCTACGTCGTTACACTTTTCACTCTAGTTTACATTCTTTAGCCCACGTTAATCATTTCCACCTTTTTTACATTACACGTTAGTCTACTCAACTCTTTTACTTATAGACTTTACACATATCGTCAATTGTGACACTTGCATTCATTATTAATAATTACCGCTAATCGCCTTAGCCGTAATATAATGATTTTAAGACAATACTTTAACCTCATGCATACTCGTCTTGTTCTCTCTTACATTCTTAACTCGTCGCATTCTTATTCTCATGCTTTATCTCAATTCTTAAATTAATTATGTATTCAAGCGATATTATTTCATCTCGCTTTTCGCATATCCACCCTTCGTGGACCATTTAATTATAACACCTTCATTAGCGTTACCCTTTCTTTATACACATTCCATTATATAAGTTCGTTACGTTTACCACACAATATTTCATTACATTTTGACTTTCGTACTTAACTCATCTCATTACTTATCTAAGCATTTAGAGCAAATCCACTTCTGGTCATCATTTCCATGTTCTTTTGCTTAAATCTCATTTTATAACCTTTGTTTTATTAGACATTTATAAATCAATATGTCAAGTCATGTTCGCTTTCCTTATCTATTACCATAACGTCGTTATCTTTGCTACACGTTCATGTATATACTCAATCCTCCTACCTACTCATCTCCTTCTCATTTTCATCCTTAACTTATTGCAATTAACTTTTAATATTCAAACTGTTTCGTTAAGTTTCCATCTTTTACATACCAACACTCCTTATCGCCACTTCGCGTTAAAACTTAACCTCAAGTACCTTACCTTACCGTTACCCCGTCTCTATACCACTTTAACATTAGCCTTTAGTTGTTAAATATAATAATACCATATGTTGGTCACATTTTATGCCATCATTCCCTATCCTCATTCTTTAATCTTCAAGTCTCTAAACACTTAATCATTAATTCGCTAGTTTCATTTTGTCTTTTCGCACTTTACCTTAGTATGCTTAATATCATTACGATTTACACTTAAAATGTCATTGTTTTATCTTATTCGTTTTCCTTATGTCCACAACCCTTAACAATCAGAGTGTCAATTTCCTCTTATCATTACACATTATTATTTAGTACACTTCTCGTCATCACGTTTCATTATTTATGCGTTAACACCTTAAGTTAATTATTGGTCCCATCTCTAATACCGATTATCGTTCCTATTCATATCCCATTGCCGTTACTTTAACATATATTCGTTTAATCACAATGTAATCACCGGCACAAATCAAAGTGTACGGTAAACAATTCGCTACGTGTCATTATAAATCAATCGCTTCTACTTTACTAATTCAACGCTCACTTATTATTCATTGCTCAAGTACTTCTTAGACTATATCTTTTCGTATTCTTTTCCCTTTGGTTTACGCATTTTTAATTACTCACCTGTTACCTTTCATAACTCGACACCATCTTAGTAATGTTCATCTTTTTCATACCTTCGCACATTTGAGTATATATATATATTATATTTCATCCGGGTTGTCACATTACACTTATCGTTTTCTTGTTAGCTTCACATTATCCTCTTACTCCATTTTACTCACGTTCATTCTTTTAATGTTGTCTATTTCAATCCCAATTGACTCACTTAAATCTTGACATGACTTATCCCAACATTAAACATGAATTATTTTCTAGACCATATATTGGTCTTACTTTGTAATCTAAAACTCGTTCATCTATCCCGTTTCTAACACTTTATGACACAACAAGAATTCTAAGCGTGACTTATCTAATTCCAATTCCCTTGTAGTTTACTTTTTCCGCTTAGTCTATACATCACATTATACTCGCATTCATAATCTCCTTGCGTATGACAAAGTAACACTTTACATATAAACGACAACACATTAGTACATACTTATCTCATTCATACTTTTAACCCACATTCGATCATTCTTTCCATAAGAGATAAACGTCACTAAACGTTCACACTTCGTTAATCTATTCTCAATTTATGATTTAAAACTTTTGAACACGTCTATGACATACCATTTGTCTATTATCGTTAAGGTACTCATTACTTTACTTTAACAATCGATGTAATAGCTACTTGAGGTATCATTCATTACCCGTACGTCTCTTTAATATTTTGCAATTACTTATTTCGACAATTCGCTTTACTCAACATCCAAATCCTTGCCATGAACACATTCTCATATAACTTCTTATGCCCACCTATAATTTCTCACTAGTACGACATTCTATTCTCGTCTTTCTATAGCAAGCATACTACTTATACTTTCTATACACATTCTTTATTACTTCCATAACACCATATTCACCTAATTACATAACGATCACCGACGCAACCCGAGGTGCACGGTAATCCTATCACTTAAACACATCAAGTCTATAGCCACATATATCACATAAACATCTTCATAAATGCTCATCATTAAACTCATATAGCAATCACATAATCCACTTTATAATTCAACATTCAATTCCTATAACTTTCACAATATTAGCCGGCGCTACTTAAACTTAAGCTCAACACGTCTACAAGTGGTTTAAGTCTAGGCAATCCTAAAGAGAACCTAATTCACTTAAACCGAAGCTCTGATACCAAGTTGTAACGCCCCGTGCCCGTTTAGACCAAAATTTAAAACTTTTTACGCGGAATCGACTCACTTTAATGGACATCTGCTTACTCTTTTGACCACTGACAAAAATCTATAAACTTTTAGCCCTTGAGACTATTTTTAAATGAAACTAGACTCAATTACCTTCGAAACGATAGGTGGCACGACCTATTTCGACTTACGGATTAAAAGATATGACTTTTTGAAAACTGCCAAACCTGGACTGTGGATAGATGCGCCGTATCTCAAAAAGGAGATGCGCCGTATCACCTGATACGCCATATCTCAACAAGGAGATGCGCCGTATCTGCTCTGTCCAGCAAATCTGGACAGACCTACTGTCCCAATTTTGCATTTTCGCCAGGCCCGCTCAGAAACCCGACCTCCCGGACTCGAAACTTGACGAAACTTTCCAGATTCATTTGGTATATCAATGGGCTCATTTTCATGCAAAAACATTTACCTTACGACACCCCGAAGGGGTACTTTACAAATTAGACGGGTTATGCAAAATAACCCGTTTTGACCCATTTTCATTACAATCAACCCATACGACTTCCGTTTTACACCAAACTTTACCAAAAACATTACATTAACATATTAAACACGTTTCAAGGGTACTTGACCCGTTTACATCCCAAAATGGGTACATTTACACCTCAACCAAACACCCCTTTAGACTTTACTCAAAAACACATAAAACACACTTTGACCCATCGTTAGATTTCCAAACCGTTACCCGACTTTGACACACATTATACGACTCATAAAAGAGACTCTCGGGGATACAACCTTGACTCGAGCTCGGTATTCTACCTAGCTCCTAATGCTTATTACTTTCCAATCCACTTCCGTATCCTTAAGCTATGATCCAAGTATTACTCTTTTCCAAGCCATAGCATCATGTTCGCGCCTACAAAACATTGAACACTTAAACCGTAAGCACGAATGCTTAGTAAGTAAAACGGATATAACTTAACATTATACCTCATTCAACACATTACATATTACACAACCATTGATCCAATAACTTTGAACATAAATGATTCCTCCCGAACCGTCAGGTTTATCACGCAAGCCAACCGCTTGTGAACGGTCAACCGTAATAAAGGGCCCTGGCAGCCCGGGAGAAAAAGCAAGTTAAATCCATGGGAGTATAGAAGTACATCCCCGGGTCGTTAAGTCCCAACGAGGTGTGAACGTGATAGTACAACGAATGTAGGTGCTGAAATGATGTGGAATATACAAAAACAGGAATCTGACTGACTAACACTGGAATGTGAATAATCATAGCTCTGTCACAGCTGTATCGTTAAAAACGTACAATCAGAAACCTAAAAACGCGAAAGATTTACAAACGTACGTTTAAATTTAATTTAAACGTAAACGTAAAAACAAAACATTCCCAAAGAGGGAATTTGCATGCCTTAGCGGCTTAAATGCAAATTAAAAGAAAATAAAATAAATAACTATATTTACAAAGTTATTATAAAAGTTTAAGAAAATCTAAAAACCTCGCGCGGAAAGGTGAAAATAAAAGAGTTTTGGGATTCTAAGCAAAAACATATGAAAGATAATTAAAAACGATAAAAAATGTAAGAAAAACGGTTATCTAAAACTTACGTATACAAAAACTACAAAGAAAACTAAAAACGAGCGTTATTAATAAAAATAACGTACGTGCGCAAGTAAAAACGTGAATTTAATGAAATATAAACACTACGGGTGCAAAACTATTTTTTACCGGTTCTATATTACAAAAGAAAATTTTGAAAATTAAAATTATATTTTTCTGATAATTATTTAATTTATTATGATTTAATTACTATTTTACAAATAAAAATACATAATAAATACTAAAACAGTTGCAAAAATTATGAAAAATTTTCTGGAAATACTTTACATAAATACAGACTTAGTAAAATTAAAAACAAGCCAACAGCTTATTTAAATAAGCTACAATAAGCAGAAAATGGAAAATAAGCTAAACGGACAAAAGAAGGGTTAAATATGTATGGAAAGTAAACTCAAACGGAACTAGTGCCCTAGAGCAACTGGAAGGGGGTGTGGTGTTATGCATGATACTAGCGAGAGGTCCAGGGTTCGAATCCCACACCCCACTTTTTTGCTAAACTATTTTTTTTAACTTTTTTATTTTTTTTACTTACTTTTAAGCATAAAATAAGCAACTTTAATTAAGACACTATTTTTATAACTTATTAATTAAGCTAGTTTTAAGCAGCTTATTGAGACAGTAGGCTTATAAGGTTTTTAAAAAAAACTAAGATTTTCAAATTAAGCTATTAACTTTAAAATAAGCTATAAGCTAAAAGTAAAAGGTAAAATGGACTGAGGTACAAGTAAATAAGCATAAGGAATCAAGAGAAGCTGGCTAATAAGCCAGTAAAGCCCTCAATAAGCCA
Source organism: Artemisia tridentata subsp. tridentata (assembly GCA_021014915.2). NCBI lineage: Eukaryota > Viridiplantae > Streptophyta > Magnoliopsida > Asterales > Asteraceae > Artemisia > Artemisia tridentata. Next base: position 268,540,743 of record CP139505.1, read on the forward strand.
AAGCTTATCAAGGATCTGCTGGTGTACTTAAAGAGCAGGGCAAAAATGGCTGTTTTGCAGCCTTGATTAAGGGGCTTAAAAGCTTTCTAAAAATCACACAAAAAATTCTAGATGTACACAAGCTGGGCAACTCTAAGCGTACCAAATTTTAGGTTCTAACTCCTTAAGACGAAGAAATGAAAAATCGACGAAAAACTGCTGAAAATCATCAAATACGCAAAAATGCAGAAACTTGCGCAGAAGAGGCTGATTTTTGCAAACTATTGAACAAGGCTATAGGGGACTTTGTGAATACTAAATATAGACCTAAGGGACACCAAAGAAACCAAAAATAAAGGTCAAAATAGCTTATGGCTGTTATTAGCTTATTTGGACTCATGACAGCTTGAAATTTACTTAGGTATTAAAAAACTTGGTTTTCTATCTATATGGCTAACTAGAACTCAAAATTAGCTTATTAAGGCTTATGAAAGCTGGAACAAAGTTGGACATATGGTAAATGTACAGTGACAAGCCTGTTTGGCTTGTTTGAACTACTAAACCAAACATTCCTTTAATGGACCCAAATTGAGATTTTCAAACCATTCAACTGTATAAACACATCCAATCCAATCCAGTGACCACAATTTGTCAAAATGGGTCTTTTTCAACATACACAAGCTGTCAAACAAGCATATGCCTATGATTTTCAAATTTGCATATATTGACAGTCCAAAATGATTTTCAAACCAACAATCAAATCCAAAACATAAACACCTAAGATTAAGCTATATAATCATTAACAAACAACAAAGAAACACAAATACATGAAAATCAAATCATATAAGAGACTATAACAGTAAAAAGCAAAAATGGATAAAAATGAAAGCTTACAACTGAAATCCTGCTTGAAACTGAGAACCAAGGATAAGAAGCCACTCCTAGCTTGTTGTCAACAAACTAGAAACCAGAAAAGCCATCCAGATTAGCTTCTTCTCCCCCAGAACTCCTTATTGGATCATAGGTTGACTTTCATTGACTTTTTCTTGATTTTTGGTATTTTCTGAATTTCAAATACTAAACTGATTTTAATGGTCTCTAAAAAGCTTTAAGGCTTTTGTCAGGAGCTTATGTGAGCTTATAAAGTCCATTAAACAACTACAACACATGAAATAAAATGACAAGGAAATTTAAAGGCAATTTAAGTGAAAACTTGAAACTGAAAGATGACTTGAATTTAAACTAAAATTAAAGTTTCATTACACTAATATAATGATTAATACTACTTTAAAACTGAGAATTACATTTAATTTAAAAGAAAGCATTTAAAATTATCACTACGTGACCAAGGCTAGCCCAAGGTAACCTTTCCTCTTCCTTCTCTTCTCTTTTATATCCCATTGAGATCCCACTAGCATCATGGTCAAATCCCACCTTTAATTATGGCCATTGGATGACTGCAACTGATCTTGGCCGTTTAAACATTTTTGGCGCCAAAAGTCCTACACGTAGCTAGCAGCTGTCATATTGCAATTAATGATCCTAGGATTGTTGCAGAGGTGGAGTGGGTTGTTTGAGATAAGTTTAGAGCCAAGTTGGGATAGTTGGTGGTGAAAATAGGGGATGGTGAGTGAGGTGAAGTGTCGATGGTGTGGGAATGCATTTATTGATTGTGGTTTGGTTGTAGGGGTGTAGGGATGAGCTGGGGAGAGTAGGGGACAGGTGGTGGACAGGTGGTGGCAAAACCACCACTGGTTTTGGTTTTTTGCGGGGTGAGTGAGGAAGAACAGGGAAGGAGGTATAAGGGAGTGGGTTTGACCGTTTGTTTGACCGGGTTTTATTATTAAGGTGGGATGGGCTGTTGTGTTGTGTTTGGGCTGGATTATGGATTTGGGTTTTTATGAAGTAATAAAAAGGTTTGGTTGGTTTTGTGGTAATAAGGCCCAAGGACTAAACTTGTAAACTGCTGAAACTTGAGGGGCTTTATTTACCAACTATCCAAACTTTCTTCAAGGGGTTAAACCTGCCAATAAACAATAACACAAGGACCAAAGTTGATAATTTTACATTTTAAAACTTTAAGGACCATTTGTGTCAATTTTGGATTTTTAGGGGTAAAAGTTGCCATTTGTAGAAAACTTTCATCCAGGGATTATTTTGAACATGTTTGATTATCCAAGGACTAAAGTTGACTTTTTACTCATTTTAAACTTTCAGGGACTAGTTTTGCCATTTGCTGAGATTTCAGGGACTGAAAACGACAATTGTTGTGAAATTGATCATTTTTCACATGTTTTTCAATCTTTTGTACCTGAATCACATAAAAACACATTTTGATGAATTTGTATCATTTTTGTGAGTCATTTGTGTGTTTTTGGTCGTTTTTGTGGGTTCAAATTGTATAAAAGATATGTGTAATTAGGCACATATCAAATCCCCCACACTAAACTATTGCTAGTCCCTAGCAATCTTTTATGAAAACTTAATGGATTTCATCTCTTTACCAAAAGCCATTACTTCTGGAGTAGCCAAATGTTTCAGTTCAAGTAAGAACTTTGGTACACTGATAACCAAATGATTTTAAGCAAACCATCAGCTGTCAACGGTTTTGATTTGTCTTTACCAGAAGCCGTTTGCTTCTGGACTAGCCAACTCTTAGATAAATTATTACTATTATCTTTGGTGAGCTGATTACCAATTATGGTTTTTCCACTGCCTTTACCACAAGCCATAACCTTGCGGGCTAGTCAACTCTTCACTTTTTAGGATATGGTGAGTCGAATACCATACAATTTTGGGCAAATTGCAAGCCATCAACGGATTTGAGACATCTTTACCAAGAGCCGTTTGCTCCTGGATTAGCCAATCCTTATGTGGGTTAGACATGGCGGACTGATAACCATTTATTGCGTTTAGTACATAGTACTTCCACTAATTTTTTTTTTTTAAATTTGGCCATTTTTGGGGAAAAAGGGACTAAAATGGAACATTTTTGATGAAATTCGCCAGAATTTCCCCGCCCCCCCCCACACTTGAACTGAATATTGTCCTCAATATTCAAAGTCCCGGCTATTATGCCGAATCCTTGAACGTAAAAAGATAACATTTTTAAGCCAAGTGGGGTAAACACAACAGTTATTCTGTTTTTTTTTTGGTATATACAAATTTCATTTGGTTTTCAGATCTATATACAAAATGTGGGGCACACCCCCACACTTAGGTGGTAGAAAGGGGTAAGAAAAGTGAAACACGGGTGAAAACCCATGTTTATGACTACTGTTTATTGATTACCGAGTCGCTAGCCTGACTCGACCTCGAATTAAGTTGTTCATGAGGAAGCTACTGTTTTTGATAACCGAGTCGCTAGCTTGACTTGACCCCGAATTAAATGGTTCATGGGGAAATGATTGGGTGAGAAATGGGAGTGGGGACCACTCACAGAATTATGAATGATAAGGTTAGAAGAATATTTTTGGTTTTTTGATTTTATAATGTTTTTGTATTTTTAAGATTTATATATATATATACAAAGGAAATGAAAATAGGGAAATCCTAACAACCGCCCCTCGAAAGGGAATCTGGGCTTGACAGAGCTCAGCAACTGGAATCCGACAACCGAACGATCAAACGTTCTCAATAGAGGAGTTAACAAACTGCGCGTTTCCGCCCCTTAAAAGGGAATCTGGGTTTGTAACGTCTACCAAATTGTTTTCAAACAGCCAACAACCAAATGTTGTAACTGAGGGACTAATCAAACTGGGCAAGTTGTGTGCTATGAAAAGGAAAATATTTTTGGATTTTTATCTTTTAGATATATACAAAGGATAGAAAACACAAATCGTTATACGCAGCACACCTCCCCGGCAGCGGCGCCAAAATTTGATTCCTCCCGAACCGTCAGGTTTATCACGCAAGCCAACCGCTTGTGAACGGTCAACCGTAATAAAGGGCCCTGGCAGCCCGGGAGAAAAAGCAATTTAAATCCATGGGAGTATAGAAGTACATCCCCGGGTCGTTATGTCCCAACGAGGTGTGAACGTGATAGTACAACGAATGTAGGTGCTGAAATGATGTGGAATATACAAAAACAGGAATCTGATTGACTAACACTAGGAATGTGAATAGTCATAGCTCTGTCACAGCTGTATCGTTAAAAACGTACAATCAGAAACCTAAAAACGCGAAAGATTTACAAACGTACGTTTAAATTTAATTTAAACGTAAACGTAAAAACAAAACATTCCCAAAGAGGGAATTTGCATGCCTTAGCGGCTTAAATGCAAATTAAAAGAAAATAAAATAAATAACTATATTTACAAAGTTATTATAAAAGTTTAAGAAAATCTAAAAACCTCGCGCGGAAAGGTGAAAATAAAAGAGTTTTGGGATTCTAAGCAAAAACATATGAAAGATAATTAAAAACGATAAAAAATGTAAGAAAAACGGTTATCTAAAACTTACGTATACAAAAACTACAAAGAAAACTAAAAACGAGCGTTATTAATAAAAATAACGTACGTGCGCAAGTAAAAACGTGAATTTAATGAAATATAAACACTACGGGTGCAAAACTATTTTTTACCGGTTCTATATTACAAAAGAAAATTTTGAAAATTAAAATTATATTTTTCTGATAATTATTTAATTTATTATGATTTAATTACTATTTTACAAATAAAAATACATAATAAATACTAAAACAGTTGCAAAAATTATGAAAAATTTTCTGGAAATACTTTACATAAATACAGACTTAGTAAAATTAAAAACAAGCCAACAGCTTATTTAAATAAGCTACAATAAGCAGAAAATGGAAAATAAGCTAAACGGACAAAAGAAGGGTTAAATATGTATGGAAAGTAAACTCAAACGGAACTAGTGCCCTAGAGCAACTGGAAGGGGGTGTGGTGTTATGCATGATACTAGCGAGAGGTCCAGGGTTCGAATCCCACACCCCACTTTTTTGCTAAACTATTTTTTTTAACTTTTTTATTTTTTTTACTTACTTTTAAGCATAAAATAAGCAACTTTAATTAAGACACTATTTTTATAACTTATTAATTAAGCTAGTTTTAAGCAGCTTATTGAGACAGTAGGCTTATAAGGTTTTTAAAAAAAACTAAGATTTTCAAATTAAGCTATTAACTTTAAAATAAGCTATAAGCTAAAAGTAAAAGGTAAAATGGACTGAGGTACAAGTAAATAAGCATAAGGAATCAAGAGAAGCTGGCTAATAAGCCAGTAAAGCCCTCAATAAGCCAAAGCTTATCAAGGGTCTGCTGGTGTACTTAAAGAGCAGGGCAAAAATGGCTGTTTTGCAGCCTTGATTAAGGGGCTTAAAAGCTTTCTAAAAATCACACAAAAATTCTAGATGTACACAAGCTGGGCAACTCTAAGCGTACCAAATTTTAGGTTCTAACTCCTTAAGACGAAGAAATGAAAAATCGACGAAAAACTGCTGAAAATCATCAAATACGCAAAAATGCAGAAACTTGCGCAGAAGAGGCTGATTTTTGCAAACTATTGAACAAGGCTATAGGGGACTTTGTGAATACTAAATATAGACCTAAGGGACACCAAAGAAACCAAAAATAAAGGTCAAAATAGCTTATGGCTGTTATTAGCTTATTTGGACTCATGACAGCTTGAAATTTACTTAGGTATTAAAAAACTTGGTTTTCTATCTATATGGCTAACTAGAACTCAAAATTAGCTTATTAAGGCTTATGAAAGCTGGAACAAAGTTGGACATATGGTAAATGTACAGTGACAAGCCTGTTTGGCTTGTTTGAACTACTAAACCAAACATTCCTTTAATGGACCCAAATTGAGATTTTCAAACCATTCAACTGTATAAACACATCCAATCCAATCCAGTGACCACAATTTGTCAAAATGGGTCTTTTTCAACATACACAAGCTGTCAAACAAGCATATGCCTATGATTTTCAAATTTGCATATATTGACAGTCCAAAATGATTTTCAAACCAACAATCAAATCCAAAACATAAACACCTAAGATTAAGCTATATAATCATTAACAAACAACAAAGAAACACAAATACATGAAAATCAAATCATATAAGAGACTATAACAGTAAAAAGCAAAAATGGATAAAAATGAAAGCTTACAACTGAAATCCTGCTTGAAACTGAGAACCAAGGATAAGAAGCCACTCCTAGCTTGTTGTCAACAAACTAGAAACCAGAAAAGCCATCCAGATTAGCTTCTTCTCCCCCAGAACTCCTTATTGGATCATAGGTTGACTTTCATTGACTTTTTCTTGATTTTTGGTATTTTCTGAATTTCAAATACTAAACTGATTTTAATGGTCTCTAAAAAGCTTTAAGGCTTTTGTCAGGAGCTTATGTGAGCTTATAAAGTCCATTAAACAACTACAACACATGAAATAAAATGACAAGGAAATTTAAAGGCAATTTAAGTGAAAACTTGAAACTGAAAGATGACTTGAATTTAAACTAAAATTAAAGTTTCATTACACTAATATAATGATTAATACTACTTTAAAACTGAGAATTACATTTAATTTAAAAGAAAGCATTTAAAATTATCACTACGTGACCAAGGCTAGCCCAAGGTAACCTTTCCTCTTCCTTCTCTTCTCTTTTATATCCCATTGAGATCCCACTAGCATCATGGTCAAATCCCACCTTTAATTATGGCCATTGGATGACTGCAACTGATCTTGGCCGTTTAAACATTTTTGGCGCCAAAAGTCCTACACGTAGCTAGCAGCTGTCATATTGCAATTAATGATCCTAGGATTGTTGCAGAGGTGGAGTGGGTTGTTTGAGATAAGTTTAGAGCCAAGTTGGGATAGTTGGTGGTGAAAATAGGGGATGGTGAGTGAGGTGAAGTGTCGATGGTGTGGGAATGCATTTATTGATTGTGGTTTGGTTGTAGGGGTGTAGGGATGAGCTGGGGAGAGTAGGGGACAGGTGGTGGACAGGTGGTGGCAAAACCACCACTGGTTTTGGTTTTTTGCGGGGTGAGTGAGGAAGAACAGGGAAGGAGGTATAAGGGAGTGGGTTTGACCGTTTGTTTGACCGGGTTTTATTATTAAGGTGGGATGGGCTGTTGTGTTGTGTTTGGGCTGGATTATGGATTTGGGTTTTTATGAAGTAATAAAAAGGTTTGGTTGGTTTTGTGGTAATAAGGCCCAAGGACTAAACTTGTAAACTGCTGAAACTTGAGGGGCTTTATTTACCAACTATCCAAACTTTCTTCAAGGGGTTAAACCTGCCAATAAACAATAACACAAGGACCAAAGTTGATAATTTTACATTTTAAAACTTTAAGGACCATTTGTGTCAATTTTGGATTTTTAGGGGTAAAAGTTGCCATTTGTAGAAAACTTTCATCCAGGGATTATTTTGAACATGTTTGATTATCCAAGGACTAAAGTTGACTTTTTACTCATTTTAAACTTTCAGGGACTAGTTTTGCCATTTGCTGAGATTTCAGGGACTGAAAACGACAATTGTTGTGAAATTGATCATTTTTCACATGTTTTTCAATCTTTTGTACCTGAATCACATAAAAACACATTTTGATGAATTTGTATCATTTTTGTGAGTCATTTGTGTGTTTTTGGTCGTTTTTGTGGGTTCAAATTGTATAAAAGATATGTGTAATTAGGCACATATCAATAAACACATACCTTAACCACATAAGCCTTAACCTTTCCTCTTCCTTAATCCTCTCATACTAACACATCCACTAACCTTATAATCTCTTATACATATCTACCATTATGCTAACAACCAAATCTTAACATATTAGCCACATAACACATAATGCATAGAAATCATTATAACATTACATTATACCGGTTTACTTACCTTAATCGAAGCTACATCATAGCAAGAACATCATCATCATCATCATCATCATCATCCTTAACAAAATCAAAACCTAACAACATAACAATAATTAACATAACAAGGTTTAACCAAAACCCATTAAACATACTCTTCCTTCATTCTTCATCATCATATGATCATATCTTGATCATATGATGAAAACCCACTTTACTCATAACCTTAAACTTCAATAACATCAAGAACATAATTACTTACTTGTGATGATCCTAACTAGGAAGGACTATAAGCTCTTGATCTTCATCTCCTTCATCTTCTTCTTCTTCATAAGGCACCAAAACTTTTCCCTCTTTTTCTTTTCTCTCTAAAAACCGGACTAAGAAACACACCTCAATAATGAGGGAATTCTCTAGACTTAGCTAGATATATCTAGTTAGGTACAAGTTTGGGTTAATGGCAATAATAGCCCTTCAAGTCCCATTCTTCTTACTTTAGCCACAACTAACTTAATCACATGTTTAACACTTGGCAACCTAGGCCCCTTTAGATTCACATCATATTTCATATTACTACATTAGTCATACTTTGACTATTAGTTTGACTATCGGGTTTGACTTCCACATAACTTTGTTGACCAACCAATCACGTAAGGTCTTTATCTACTTTCATCTAGGGTGGGGTCCCAACACTTGGGGAACGGGTGTTACAGTGTAAAGGGACCAACATATACCACCGGCTGAATTTTTATACTTAACTTCTTGCTACACTTTGTCCGGAACTAATCACCTTCGTCTTTCTATAATTGCTTTATTGTTTACTGTTTTATCCCGTGATGTGATCAAAATGATATAATTGTTGTTTACAATTTTATCAGTATGCCATTTGTAGAATTGTGTGCAACTTACCGGGTCTTTGTTGCAATTAGATAGGCGATCTTTTTATTTCATATTTCATTTTCTTTCAACTGAATTTTTATAGTTATCTTCTTGCTGCACTTTCTTCGGAACTGGTCACCTTCGTCTTTCTGTAATTGGTTGAAGCTGCTACTCAAAACAGCCGTTAGTTGTTGTATTCAATTTAGTTCTTGCATTTTGATGTTTTCTGAAACCTTTCCTTCGACTTACTTTTATCTGTTTATGCCTAACCTGCAATAGCGTAACAGGCATAACCAATTGGTAGTGCCACCGGTGATACAAAATGTGCGCACTTACCGATATGACAATGTTGAAGACGAAAAGCTGAGGAACATTAACTTCGCATCGTACTTGCTACACCATCATAATCAGTCCTGTAAACATTGTGGGACCATAAACCCTTAGCATTTGGTGCTGAACTGATTGAGGAATATGGTTCGTATAAGAAAATACCTAACGATCTAAGATAAAAAAAATTCTTAAATGGCTTTGGGAGAAAGATTACTACTATGATGAGTTGCTGGGTGGTGGAGAGGAGAAGAAAGTACCTGCTGAGGAAATGGTTGATGATCTAGAAAAGAAGATAGAAAAACTCGAATCTGTGTTCGAATACCTAAGAGCAATAATATGGCCAGGCACGGATGAACACTTTTTGTCAATCTATTTTTCTAACTGATAATTACTGTGTTAATTTTGATTGCAAATTCAGTATCATTACAACATGTATCTGAAATATATGAATGAAATGAAAAATACGCTTACGGCTTCACCCATTTGACCTAGGAAGTTTAAGCTATTCGTTTTACTTGACTCATTTGACCATTTAGAGATGAATACAACCCAACTTGACCCATTCATAAATATATGAGCTGCAGTTGCCACTTTTACTAGCATTTGGTGCTGAACTGATTGAGGAATATGGTTCGTATAAGAAAATACCTAACGATCTAAGATAAAAAAATTCTTAAATGGCTTTGGGAGAAAGATTACTACTATGATGAGTTGCTGGGTGGTGGAGAGGAGAAGAAAGTACCTGCTGAGGAAATGGTTGATGATCTAGAAAAGAAGATAGAAAAACTCGAATCTGTGTTCGAATACCTAAGAGCAATAATATGGCCAGGCACGGATGAACACTTTTTGTCAATCTATTTTTCTAACTGATAATTACTGTGTTAATTTTGATTGCAAATTCAGTATCATTACAACATGTATCTGAAATATATGAATGAAATGAAAAATACGCTTACGGCTTCACCCATTTGACCTAGGAAGTTTAAGCTATTCGTTTTACTTGACTCATTTGACCATTTAGAGATGAATACAACCCAACTTGACCCATTCATAAATATATGAGCTGCAGTTGCCACTTTTACTAGCATATGTAGGGGAGATTAATTTCATGATACTCTTCCTTATGTAATCACTTTTAGAAATAGTATGATTTATGTTATGTAAAAGGAAAAAAAAAAAATTCTAGATACAACATGCTGGTGACTAAAGTTGCACTATAATTGTTGCAGGACTGATAAATTCAAGAGACAAACAGAAAGACCGGTAAATAGACTCAAAATAACTACTGAATCAGCAGTGAACATAGAAGGACAAGCAGAATGTCTATTGCATAGTTCAGATCATATTCAAAAAAAATGTTGAAGAACATGTTAATGTTGTGTTAGATCATTCCGAGTCCGTTTATGAGTAACCCCTCAAGATAGCAGATTCCCAGTTGTAGTTGGATAGCCCGATAGATAAATACGAGTCGTTGAACCTCAGATGCTACAATCACTCTTTAAGCAGGCCAACGTGATGCAAGGAAATAAACAATTATTGTACAACGATAGTGATGTGGAATGGTCTTCATGGATTGACACCGCTTTTCAAGATTTCAATGTTTTGTTATTTAAATTTTTTGTTTGATTGTATGTTTCTATTATGTTTTGTTTTTTTCAATATTTGTTTATGTGCAAAGTTATTCAAGATTTTTTTTGAAGCTTAACCCAATAAATGATCCTGTGCAAATATATGTGGAATAAAATACAATGAAACCAAATTTTGTAACCAAATTACTTTCAAAACTGATTGTTTGTAAAACTCAAGATATGTATCAATTTTGATTAAAAATCAAATGATTACATCATCGTTCCAATTATACTCTTAAATTATCTCAATTTGTTTAAAAATCATAACTGAAATGTAATTTCATATTTAAATAATTTTTAAATTTTGAATCATTAATCAAAATGGATATATATTATATTTACATGCTTTCATTTTATGTTTACAACATTTACTTTAACAAAGTCAGTACCATGAACAAACATTTACTTTAACAACGTGTTTTGATAATACTCTTAATGTTATTTTCTACATATAATACATGATCATTTAATAAAGTCATTCCAGTTATTTTTGTTAAACATAATCTTCCGATTATCAATATTTCACTATTATTAAAATAATTACGAAAAACAATTTAATGAAGCGTACCCGCCCATTTCAGAGCAGAGGAAGCTAATGATAAAATAAGATACACACGAATTTATACATATCGAGAAAGCGTTAGTTTTGACAGATATACATTATTTTTCTATTCTCGATTGACAGATATACATTATTTTTCTATTCTCGATAATAATCACCCCGTATGTGCAGAGCATTTTAAAAGCCAAATTAAAACCAGCTTGAAGTGCAAAGATGACAACAATACAACTTACAAAATAAAGATATCAATGCACCAACACTGCAGATTCGATTTCATCTTTAGCTTTCTTGTATAACTCGAGTCTTTTTGCAAATTCTTGTCTCTGTGACATCAAAGATGGATCTTCATCTAGCAACTCCCCCAGCTGTTTACCCTGAAAATATTAGCAGTTTACTAGTTAGATCACATAAACTAACAGTGTTAATGATCACTGTTTTGCAGTTTAGTAAGCTACACTGAAAACAATCAAGGACCTACCACTAGTTTAGGGCTCAAATGGCAACGAGTTGTAAAAAACGAACAACTAGACATGTTAGAGAAATACAAGTGACAATTTTGAACTGTTTACGTATGAATGGATTGCTTTAGATAATACTTATCATCAACAGGCAAAATAATTTTTAACCAATAGCTAAAAAAATGAGTCAAAAGTCGCCAAAAGTGTAAAACAATATTTTTTCAAAAGAAGAATAATATATTAAATTTTTTACAAGTGTGTGTTCCTGGTAAGACTCGAGACGATCCAAACAATTTGACCCTTACATAACCTGGCCCATCCATTTTGTCACCTCTAGTAAAAAAAAACGATGAGCAAGTTTTCACAAGATTTACCTCTTTCCTTCCTATTTGCGTGTAGAAGTAATGGAGTAGATTATTCCTTGCTTCTTTAACTTGACAATAAACAACTGCCTTGGGGATTGTGACCTTAAGTGTGTCAGACACCATACTGATATAAGACGATACATTTGAGCCAATTCTCCTAAAATGTGCATCTCCATAACGATCCCCTAACGGGTCAGTTGGGTTTCCACGTTCTGCAGACGGGATACCACGATCTGAAGGTGGGTTTCTGCGATCAGCAGATACAGCTCTGCGGTCTGTAGCAGGTGAAGGAGCGGGCCCATTCTCAAATTCCAGAGGAAGTTTTCTAAAGAAATCTACTGTCAGGTAAGATGACTCCATGTCCACCAATCTGATAACAGTTTTCTTACTTTCCGCACGGAATTTTTCCAATGCTTCAGTAGCAGCAGCAGCAAGAGTAGCTTGAAGTGATGGAAACCGCCGTAACTCCTGCTTCAATCACTTCACATGTTTAAAAAAAAAAAAAAAAAAAAAAAGGTGTTGTATTATATCATGAACATGTGTGCTTCTCAACTCTGACCTTAGTTTCTCCAATTGACTTCCTGACAAGTTCTTTTAGAACAAAATGCACCTGAAGAATGATTTATGAGTAAGTTGCAGTAATATATGAAAACTTTACTAACGATCTACATGGAACTATGGGATGTTTGGACATGCGTTTACAAAATGATTATGTGATTTTTAAACCAGCAGAATTAGACAATGAGTTATCATGAAACAGGTTGTAGAAGATGGGTGTCTGGATGTACTTTTAGTGTTCGAAGCTGTAATAAATATTTAATAAATTGTTTTGAGGGTTTAGCAGAATCAGCTTATTTTGAAAATCAACATATAAATTGACCAATAATGACATTCTTGTGAAAAAATGGAGGCCTCCAGTGAAATGAAAATAGAAGTTTAACAAATTAGGCTGAAACGAAGGTGTGAATATGTAGATTTAATTTACCCTTAGATAATCAGTTTTGATGCAAATAGTATGAGTGGCTATTTGACCCCTAATTAATCAGATAATCAGAAGCAGAATCTGTTTATCCAAACATTTAAGATTGATTTACATTACGCACATGGAATTATTCATATACCCCCCCTATAAACGATTAGAAGCGGAAGCTACTTACAGCGTCTACGGAAGCTTCAGCTGGTCCCCTAAAATAACTCAATGACCCCTCGATAAGGCGTCGATAACCTTGTTCTGGAGCAATCAAATGAGGCTGATATCCATCTGACTCTGAAACAATTTTCTTCACATTTGGCAGGGAAAGATGCCTATCAAACGGAAGTTTTCTCAAAGCAGCAGGAAGCTGGTTGTCAAAGACTCCGTAAATTCGGTCACCTCCAGCCCGCCTGACACCACAAACATCTTTTGTCAGTATAGTATCACAACAAAAGTGATAAAGATCCCATCTGGAAATAGAATTGCTTACCCTCCATCTAGATGCTCTTTGAATATCTTGTCAAAAGCACGACAGAGTTCCAAAATGGTGTACAATTTAGCCTGAAATTCAGCATTTTGGTTAAATGAAGGCAGTAAGGGTGCAACGTGAAGTATCTGGAGGTGTCAACTGTCAAGATGAGCGGGTCAGGTAACGGGTCAAAACAAGTCAGGGTTGAAATGAGTCGTATTTAGTACAGATAGAACAAGCCAGTTTGGTCTGACCAGCAAACACTTCTGTCTAATTTACTAATAAATGACTAATGCATTAACTATGTATTTAAAACACACACAGACACACACACACACAATATTACAACAATCATAATCTGAATTTTTTAACAAAAACACTTAAGTGACTTATCTGCATTAAAAATCGACATTAGAAAATTATCAACCGGTTTGACTCTTCAACCTGTTCCCATTTGAGCTAAACTTATTAACCTAACCCGAAAGAGATGACAAAACAAAACCCAAATTGACCCATTCACAAATGTAAGTGGGTCAAAACTGCAATAAATAACATATAAAGACAGAAGCTTCTCACCCCTTCATCAACTGCAATTGGCCTACCAAGACGATCCAACTCTGCTTCCATTTCTTCAATACCTTTGTTTATTAAGGCAATGATGCCTGGTATTTTGGCTTTGATTACAGATTCCAGATGCTGTACAATAAAACATCAAGTTTTGGGGATGGTATAAGCATAGCTGTTGTCTATGCCTGGAATTGAAAAAGTTAATGCACCATTATAATACTTGTAGACACACTTCCTAGCCCGCATTCATTACACATGTACAATTTAGGTTAACAGACATGGAAAAGATAAGTTCACAAACAACAAACAGATCATACCTGGGAGAGAAGTTTTGCGAGATATACAGAACCCATTTTACTAGCCAAGTGTCCATAGTCAGGACTGGTATAAAAGTACTCCTCCTCTCTCCGCCTTGCATACATCATATCAGTATTTTTAATAATATCAGCTTGGGATCTATTCACAATCCCCACCCACGGATGTTGCAGTCGATAAGCTCTGCCTTCAAGGACCTTGAAAAAAGATGATACCGACATCAATATTGGATATGTGAAAGAGGTGGCAAAGCAAGTCAAGCAGGTTGGGCAATGATCCGAAACGAGTTTGGGTCAAGAAAGGTAAAGAATTTGACACAGGTTGAGTTTGGTTGGCCCAATGCAGTATATGTCCATAGTCCATACTAGTAAAAATCTTTTTCTTACTAATTAATTTCAAAAGATTGGATAAGTTATGGAAGAAATCCGGTTTTAACATCCCAGAAACCACACAATATACGGCCAAAGGGAATACACGCCTATACAAAAATAAACTGATCTTTTCAATCAAATGATTTAGGAGGTTTATGCATCCACTTTTGGCGACTTTCGACCCGTTCCCTTTTTAAATTTTCGAGAGTAATATGTTATTAGCTTAACAATTCACAAACAAGGTATAAGTTTAGAATTTGTCAGAGATTTAATGAAAAGAAGGATCTTACATCTAATGCGTTAGTTCCTTTGTCCATCAGATCAAGCTTGGTCAACACACCAAAGGTCCTTTCACCTGATCAGTTGAGGATTTAATGGTCAGTAGGGGAATTCATGGGACAGAAACAAGAGTAACGTAGAAAAATCATAAAAGATGAGCATATCAATAACAATAACGTAAGAATACCTGTAGGATCCACCTCCTTAGCAAGTTTAATAGCATCCGATGTTGCAATATCTTGGTTGGCAGGTGATATTGCTAGTATTATAGAGTTGGGCTACAGCTCACATAATCGTCATTATGTGTCAAATTTAAGTTGGCATGCAAACGAAAAACATTAAGAAAGAAATTACTAATGCTTGAAAGAAATGAGCATAGACTTAAATTACCTTCTCAACATAAGCTCGAACCATCTTTTCTATGTCTTCCACGATGGTTTCAGGTTGTCCCTCTGCAAATAAATAGGCTCTTTGAGTAAGAAGAAGCCCAAATCAATCAGATAATGCAACGATAGTCATAGACGGTAAAGAGTAATACCAACAGCAACTTTCGTCAGTCCAGGTAGATCGATTAAAGTTAAGTTGACAACTGCAGAAAAAGGAAAGCATGGTATCAGTATCATATGAAAGGTAAATGTAGAATGTGCGTTCAAGATAAACTTCTAAACTCACTACATAGCAAGATTACAAGATTATATATGACGGAAGCCCACCTCTAGGGGAATATATGCTGAGATGAATTGGAATTGGAGATATTTGTTTTGACTTCCCAGTGATTCTGTCTGTTTCATCTTGAATCTCCTGACGTACCAAAGCTGTGAAGAAAATGTAAACATAAATATTAGTTTCCCATATTGATGAACCCAAAACCGTGCACGAGGGATAAATAAAAAAAAAAACACCAACACTTAACTAATAGCATGAATTTCAGAGAGAGTATGGCATGTATTAAAACTATAAAAACCAGGCACGAGGGATAAATTAAATAAAATAAATAAAATAAAAAAAAAAAAAAAAAAAATTTATTTAAAAAAAAACACCAACACGTAACTAATAGCATGAATTTCAGAGAGAGGCTAGGCATGTATTAAAACTATAAATGGCAAAGATGAGTGGAAGGCTGTGATCATTAATATGAAAGATGAGACCACACGTGCAAATACACATGTCTACAATCCAACCTTACAGAATTGTGAAGTTTTCATATAAGATATCAATATATATCCATCAAGATAACAGTTTTAACATATATTTAGAGTGAAGATGCACATTGTAGCTAAGGAGAGTATTGGAACTCCCGGCAATATATAGTTTTTGGTCCCTTTCAAACTCCTCACTCACCTTGGTCAAAGGATTATATACCTAACACGGGAACTAAAATCTAAAAAACATGTTGGATCGAGTACCATGAGGATTAAAATCTTGACACTATATACACAATTACTTTTCTAAATAGCTCTAAGTAAGGAGGCGACAGATAACCTAGGGGTTGTGAAAATCCATTTGATGAACACAAGCTGAGAAATGCCAATCACCCCACCTAATATGCATAGGATTGAAGGATAACATGCTAATCAAAGTGGTAGGTGACATATCCTAATCCCTAAGTGGCTCTATGAAATGCTCAACGCCTAGGTGGCTGCTTAAAGAGTCCTGCACGTGGATTCCTAGAACACTGGTTCACCACGTAAAGGGCTAAACAACAACGCAGTGTTTAACTGTGATCTTATTATCTTATGATTTCCTTTCCAATACCAAAATTGATATCAATAGTTCTCACTTCACACTACTTATAGATATGTACCCACAAACAATGTGTATAATAAGTCTAGCAAAACCAATAGAAGGCTCCCTATCCTCTTTTCAAACCAATTAAAACAATTGCATGAAAGCAGATATCATATGGTCACTACAATTGTGCAGACAGACTTACCATGGCAAATTGTAAGATGTAGATAAGGTTGTCGAGCCCATAAATACAGTATACCACTGCATTCTCCAATCAGTACCGATAGAATGATAACGGAAATAACATGACTCCCTGTTTGCATGTTTATACTGAAGACGTGTAATAGCGTGTTTGGGATTGCATCTTTTTTGGCTTATTGGCTTATTGAGTTCATTTTTAGAAATACACATTTTTAAGTGTTTAGATAACGATTGCCTTATCAGCTTATGTTTTGCTGAAATAAGTTATAAATAAGTGTATTGGTACCTCCGTACCTGTTTATTCCAAAGTGTGCATGAGCTGCATATATACAATCCCAAATACCCTCTAACCACTACTAGCGGAAAGAAACAGAAGCAAAAAGAGTAGCCTTTTTTCCTTGGTAGACTATACTCTAGAAACACAATAACTTACACAATTATTAATATTAAAAAAAATTCAATGGCCGTTACTTCACATACAGAAATCAGTAAACCGCCTCCGTTGCATATGTCCAAATTCAGCATACTCTTCTCCGCCATCCGTCTTATGCAACTGCAACACCAATGGTCGCCTTGTGACAATCCCTGAATATAGCCATGCATGGCTGATTCATCATCTCAAAAGAACACCATGATAGTAACAACGAAGAAATTGAAGTTAAACTCAAACATAAAAAACTAACCAGATCCTCTAGGAAGAAAATCTCTCCCGACAATGCTTTCCAACACTGACGACTTCCCAGAACTCTATTTTCAGGTCAATTGCAGTAACACAACAAGAGATGGTAAAAAAAAAGTTAAAAATTGGACGAAGCATTTAAACCTCCATAAACACATATCAGAACGAAATATAACCAATTTTGATCTCTTCACATATCAAAATGAATTCCTAAAGAACAACCTTCACAAATGAAACAAGATGCAGATCCTACTCCATACTGACTAATTCCGCACATTAAGAATTCCATAATCCAAAGTTACACAAATGCGCATAAATTCTAGATCAGATACAAAACTCAAAGCAAGCCTCATTTCCACTCAACTCTAAAGTCTAAACATAGGAACCGCCACTAACTAACTTCTATTTATATCACTACTAAGTGGAAACTAAACCGTCAACAAACTGAAAGTCTAAACAATTACATATCACAAGCTTTTTTACTGTATTATTTGTAACCACCAAAACAAAACAAAATTGAGAATTTTCATCTTTAACGAGTACCATAATGAATTTAAGTTAATCTATTTCTACACACAACACCAGCCTAAACTGTAACCTTCAGGGATCAACTGTAACACTGGGGCAAAGGTAACTGACTTTAAAACGCTTAAAAATGTTATTTAGCCCTACGAAAAAACACCAAAAACAAAACCTAACTAAACTAAAAAAAAAACTGCCAAAAATCATACTTTTATTCGATTCTGAAGCACTATTATAAACAATATCAAACAATCACAAAGAAGTTACTAAAGTTTGAAAAAAAGTTCGCCTAAGTTACTAAAGTTTTAAAATTGTCATCTAGGTTACTCAACTTATGAAACATGACATTTTGAGGTTGCTGAACCTTAAAAAATATTTGTAAACATCACTGAATTTGTAAAAACACGACATTTGTGTTACTTAACTTATAAAAAAAATGCGTTCAAGTTACTCCGATTATAAAATTATAGAAGTGTATGCTTCATGTTAGATGACAATTTTGAAACTTTAGTAACTTAGACGAACTTTTTATCAAACTTTAGTAACTTTTTGTATATTAACCCTAAATATTATCTTAAATTATATAAACAATATCAAACAATAACATAATTGAGCAAAAATATTATCTTAAATTATACAAACCTGGCCACCAACAACAACAACGGAAGGAAGAGCATCCCAAAGAGAATTCAAAGCCGAGTCACCGCCGCCGTAGTCGCCAAGAGCCGTACAAGCTATTTGTATACGGTTCACTAGTCCAATTAAGCTCTCCATAGTAGCCATAACTAACTAAAAGCTTTTTGTTTGTGTAAAATAATAATAAAGCGGAGGATAAGAATTACTAGTAAGAGAATATGCTAGACTGCTAGAGGAAGAAGAATAACAAGAAAAAAAGAACTGAAATGAAGAATGTCGAGACTTTGGTCAAAATAGGGTGGTACTGGTGGTTGTAATGCGGTTTTTTTTTTTCATTAAAGATTTTGGATTTTAATGGTTACTCTCGTGTTATTAGTTTGTTTTTTTATGTCACATGTAACTTTGTTTAATATGAAAACAGTACTTTGGTATTTGGATAAGGTTTAAAGGGGTGTTTTGAAAGTTTATTAAGGGCCGTTTGGTTTCTGTTTGGTTTGTGGAGCAAGAATTTGAATTTGAATTTGAGGGCCGTTTGGTTAGTGGTTTTTATGCAAAAGGTTTGATTTGAAAGTAAAAATTACATGTTTGGTTTAATGTCATATGATTTAAATTTCATCACTGCTTGATGATACAATGTTACTGTTTGAGTATAATCATTCACATATTGGGCTTGAACCATTGAGTTCATCACAGCTGATATCATCACTGCTCGATGATACAATGTCACTTCTGAAAGATACAAGACAGTGATACAAGACACTGATTTGTAAGATAAGAGAATGTTATTTCCTTGCTCGATACAGCCAAATGATGGGCTATAAAAAGGGAGAATACAAAAGTTATTTTGGGTAAAATCCCACAAATCAAGCTACACTAATTGACAGCTACACTAATTGACATCTACATGATTTGTCCCTATCACAAACATAATGGACAGCTACATGATTTGTCCCTATCACAATATTCAGTTAACACTCCCCCGCAGTCGAAGCGGTAGGACACCGGACGCTGAGACTGGAACGAAATTCCTCAAAAAGAGCGGATGGCAATCCTTTCGTGAAGATGTCCGCATATTGATAGCGCGAAGGAACATGTAAAACCCGAACCTGACCAGTAGCAACCAAGTCGCGAACAAAGTGAATATCTATCTCGATGTGCTTCGTATGCTGATGCTGAACCGGATTACAAGATAAGTAGACAGCACTAACATTATCACAGTAGACAAGCGTAGCGGAAGATAATGGGGTATGTAACTCACGAAGTAAGTTCCGTAACCAACAAGTCTCGGCAACAGCATTGGCAACACCACGATACTCGGCCTCTGCACTAGAACGAGAGAGCGTTGGCTGACGCTTAGAGGACCAGGAGAGTAAGTTGTTGCCAAGAAATACACAATATCCTGAAGTCGATCTTCGTGTAGTGGGGCAACCAGCCCAATCAGCATCAGAATATGCAACCAAATCTGTAGTAGATGAGGAAAATAACTGCAGGCCATAATCTAGAGTACCCTGAACATACCTCAAGATCCTTTTAAGAGCAGAGAAATGTGGCTCCCGAGGATCATGCATATGAAGACAAACCTGTTGAACTGCATAAGATATATCAGGTCTGGTAAATGTAAGATACTGTAGAGAACCTGATAGACTCCGATATAAAGTCGGGTCAGATACCGGATCACCATCATCCCCCAGTTTGGACTCAGTATCAACAGGAGTTCGACAAGGGTTACAATTAAGCATATGTGCTCTCTCCAAAACCTCTATAGCATATTTCTTCTGAGATAAAAACAACCCTGAAGAATCTCGTGTAACTGAAATGCCCAAAAAATAATTAAGTGGACCAAGATCTGTCATTGAAAACTCCTGATGCAAAGAATGAATAATCTGCTGTAACAAGGTCTCAGAAGAAGCAGTGAGCACGATATCATCAACATACAGCAACAAATAAGCAGTATTCGTCCCCTGTCTGAATATAAATAATGATGAGTCACAGCGGCTATGAGAAAACCCAACCCGAGTGATATAAGATGAAAATCGCTGAAACCATGCTCTAGGGGCCTGCTTGAGCCCATACAGAGACCGCTGCAATAAACACACATAATCCGGATGCACTGGATCCCGAAACCCCGTAGGCTGATGCATATAAACTGTCTCAGATAAGTCACCATGTAAGAAAGCATTCTTGACATCAAGCTGATGAATCGGCCAATGTCGAGAAGTAGCTAAACTCAGAACAGTCCGTATAGTGCCCGGTTTAACCACCGGACTAAATGTCTCATCTACATCAACCCCCTCTAACTGATTACTACCATTCGCCACAAGACGAGCCTTGTAGCGACTAAGAGTGCCATCAGCCAAATACTTATGGCGAAAAAGCCACATAGAGCGAATAATGTTGGTGTCTGTGGGCTTAGGCACAAGAGTCCAAGTTCCGTTCTTAATAAGTGCAGTGTATTCATCACGCATAGCATTTTGCCAATTTGGATCAGTAAACGCATCACGATAGGTTTTTGGTAATGGTGAAACCGAAGACACATGCATATTGAGATGCTCAGTAGGACGATTTGTCCCGACACGAAATCGTGTGACCATGGGATGAATCGAGACAGGGTTTGGGTTGTGAGGAGGTTCCGGGATAATGTGTTGGTGTTGGTTCGTGGGTGGTGATGGACTTGGTGTATGCTGTTGGGTGGCGGGTGGTGATGGGGATGGTGATGGGTCATGGGGTGCATCATGTTGAGTTGTATTAGGATTGGTGGGAATTGGTGTTGTTGGCTCGTTTGTGGGTTGAGGCATACTGGGTTGCACAACGGGGGTGGATGGAATGAATGGAGGATTTATATCGGGTGAGTCATCCAAGAAATTGTATTTGGGTGCTGATGTTGGTTTAGAAGTGCCATATGGAAAAACAGTTTCATCAAAGGTTACATGGCGAGAAATGATTATTTTATTTGTGTTTAATTCGAGACAACGATACCCACGATGATTTGAAGCTTGACCCAAATGGATGGAGGGTGTGGCGCGAGGTTCAAGTTTGTGATTAGGATATAAGTGGGGGTAACATAAGCAGCCAAATGTACGTATAAGGCTATAATCCGGGTTTTGGCCAAACAGTCGGATGTAAGGGATTTCGTTGGCAATAGTAGTTGAGGGCAAGATATTGAGTAAGTGAACAGCCATATTGAGAGCTTCAACCCAAAATGTTGGTGGAAGGTTGGCTTGAAAAAGCAAGGTCCGAATGAGATTATTGATGGTGCGAATCATCCGTTCAGACTTGCCATTTTGTTGTGATGTTTTGGGGCATGAAAAACGAAACTGAATGCCCTTGTCGGCAAAAAGTGTATGTAGGTTACGGTTGTCGAATTCACCACCATGATCACACTGAAAGGACCGGATTTCACATTTAAACTGAGTGTGAACATAATTACGAAATATTACAAATTTAGACAAAACATCAGATTTGTTAATTAAAGGATAAACCCAAACAAAATGCGAATAATGATCCAAGAATAATACATAATACCTGAAACCCGAAAGACTCGGAATTGGTGAAGTCCATACATCCGAGTGAATGATGTCAAAACATGCATTAACGACAGTGTTTGAACTAGCAAATGGAAGTCTAACGTGTTTACCAAGCTGGCAGGCATGACAAAGCACGGGAGGCTTCTCTTTATTACATGAAATGAAATTATTTGAAACTAGACGACGTAACACTTCGCTTCCTGGATGTCCAAGACGCTGATGCCACGTATGTTGACTGACTAGGAGAGCTTGAGGAATGGGAGACGGAGCTGTGACAGGATAAAGGTCCCCCGTGCTATCACATCGGAGAAGCACCCGACGTGTCATGAAATCTTTAACAGAAAATCCAAAGGGATCGAATTCAACAGTACAATTGTTGTCACAAACAAACTGACGAACAGATATTAGATTTTTGACAATATGAGGGGTAATAAGAACGTTATTTAAGTAAAGTGGTCGAGAGGGAGTTGGCAAAATGCTACGACCCGTATTGGTGACAGGAATAGAATGCCCGTCACCAACCGAGACGGACGAATACATGCATGTATTAAAAATATTACTAAGACTATTAACTGAAGCATTAAGATGTGAGCTTGCACCTGTGTCCATATTCCAGGCACCGGTTGTGGGGTCATGAAGAGTCCCGACGGTGAAAGCATGAGGTAAATTAGTCTCGTGTCCCGGAGGTTGAGTTGATGGACCTGCTGATGCGGGTGGGATCAGATTAACAGGCGGTGCTGTTGGTTGGGCTGGATAAAAGCCGTTTGGCCTGTAAAAATGTGTTGGGCCTGGTAGATGTACTTGGGCCGAGGGGGCTGTTGGGTGGCCAATGCCCGGTGGCGGGTTGAGTGTGTACACGGAGCTTTGTGGGTGGGTTGGATAGGATATGGGTAATGGGTTTAGTAGGCTGTGATTGGTTGAGTAGGTTGTTGGTCCATTAGTGTTGTTATTGGTGTGATGGGAAGTGACAGAAGATGTCGGTAAACCAGGAGGAGTTGTAGGATAGATATTCAGCGCATTAGTATAAGTTGATGCAGTTGAGTTGGTAGGTTGTGCTTGTCCACCAGGGTAGGGTGCTGCATGGGCACCAGGGTACGGGGCTGCAAGTTGACCAGGGTATTGGGAAGCAGGACCTGGTGGTGGGACAGCAGGGTAAGGGGTGGCTTGTTTTTGTTGCATGGTGTTGTAAGGTGGGGCGGTTGCTGGTGGTGCTGAAGGATTGTATGACTGGACAGTTGAAAGTGCAGCACCAGGCGTGGCGTATGCAGGTTGAGGTGGAGCATATCTAGCATCCATGGCGGTGTTGTTGTTGGAGGAGGAGACGGGTGCACCAACCATACTTTATAAGATGATGAGAGTTATTGGATCCAAATATCAATAATTAGGAACTGATCAATTATATAAAAAAAATTGATCAACTTGGAGTCTCAGTGGGTGTGAACCAGTAACAAGAAAACGTTTAGTAATGATTTATTCGCGACCTTAGCACGAATACCACAATAACAACGTGCGGATTAATGACCTAGCACAATCACCAACACGTTATAGATGATTAACAGACGATATATGGATCGTGAAAAAGAAAAACAATTGAATAGGCTGTTTAGAATTTTAGTGTTTGATGGATCGGTATTGATGTGGCTGTGATACCATGAAAGATACAAGACAGTGATACAAGACACTGATTTGTAAGATAAGAGAATGTTATTTCCTTGCTCGATACAGCCAAATGATGGGCTATAAAAAGGGAGAATACAAAAGTTATTTTGGGTAAAATCCCACAAATCAAGCTACACTAATTGACAGCTACACTAATTGACATCTACATGATTTGTCCCTATCACAAACATAATGGACAGCTACATGATTTGTCCCTATCACAATATTCAGTTAACAACTTCTTGTATCAGAAAAATCAATGAAAATCATTTCTGCAAACATAAACAAAAAGATAGGCATGAACTAACAAATACGAAACTAGAGTAACATAGTGTTAGGTCACAAGTTTATCACACAAGATACTAGATCTAGAGAGAGAAAGAATGGAAGGTTATGCTTAAGAATAATAACAAAAGAGATTAACATTAACCAACACCCTCTCCCTTCAAGGGAGGGGGTATTTATAGTAAGAGTACATATGTTGGGCGTTGCCCTAATAACAATATAAATAAAAGGACACGGCCCATGGGCCTTCTACATAGGCCGAACCTTAATAACTAACATAAAGGCCTAAGCAACCTATTACAAAATATGACCGATACTTGATAATCTATAACGTGTTCCCAACAATCTCCCCCTAAGTATTGGTCATCATGGTTGCTTGACGTCATCTTTGCTTCATTGGCTTCGACATCTTTCGTATCTTTGTTCTTTTGTTCTTGTGTTATGTGATATGGTAATGTCTTGATCTGCCTTCCACCAACGTTCTTTAATCACGATGTCTTTACGTCTTTTCCACCATGCTCATATGTCTTTTGACTTTTGATCTTCATATTTCAAGTAGTTCTCACTTTATAAGCTTCAATCTTTGACTTGTGAAAGTTTGTTATGCTTGATCTTTGATTTCTTTGAACTTTTGTTATCCCTTAGTCTTTGTGAGAACTTTTCTTCGGGATATGAGCATGATGGAAGTGGTGGTGGTGGAACTCCTGGTCTCCATGATTACCTGCAATTTAAACAGTTAGCAACAAATCATCCGGCACTTACAGGTTCGGACTTCGAGATCGTCAACAGCATAGTGTGAAGACTTTCTCTAATCCTTGCCAAGGCCGTTCCTGAACCGGATGCCCCCGAGAGAGCTAACACAGATACACCGAAGTGTATCAACGATTCAGGTGAGCCGCTGAAGTATACCGAAGTATCACTCCATGACTGTAGACCGTTTGATACCACCATGAACACTAAGTATAATCCACAAGGGATTACCGAAGTGACCTGCTGTTAGGGCTGTTTGATGTTGACCCTGGCAGGATTTCCATTCAATCACTGAGAATCACAATTTGTGAATTCCCTCATGAATGTTCTCGGCAGATTACTAAGATTTGCGTAGGACTCTTATAATTTACAACTAGTGTTCTTATTGTTTGAACAACCAGTGTAGAAATGTTAAGTGTTCCTATGAGATCTTTTTATGTATCTCGCGGCTCTAGACTCGATTAAGTGCTTATTGGTTTTTAGTCGTCGGAGGCATGGAGTAGATTGCCTCCTTTTCAATATCAACACATCTCAGAATGAGAGGTCGATAGATAATGAAGGGTTCTCCGTGAGAAATGAAACAAATGTCTTTTGAGAGACACTTAAGTGGCTAGAAGGTTTAGTGCAGTGTGTCATTAGGTCCATGACGGCTTTAATCTTCAATACCGGTGTTACCGTAGTAACAACCAGTAGCATATGTATTGAACCCGATTTCTGCCCTAAGGTTGATCATATGGAGGGCTATTTCTTTTCACCATTTTCTTTACTTTTCTTTTTCATTCTTCAACCCCTTCTTTCTCCTTTCATTTCTTTTCTCTTTTTTTTTCATCATACCTAGGACTTTATAGTTCTAAACTATTGGTATTGTCCTTGGGTAGATCCCTCCGGCTCTGGCGGATCATAGGACGGTTTCCTAACCTTAGTCACCTTATATCTCCATGACTAACCTATGTTTGCCATAAAACCAATCATTTGAAAATCTCTCAAAGTGTTTATGAGTGTAAAACTTATATTGTTTACACTTTGAGAGTTCTGCATTTTTCAGAAATACTCCCCCTTAACATGTGCTCATAAGTGTTTAAAGTGAATTTGCACATGTCGAGTAGAGTTAGCACTTTTAGAATTGATTGATTTTCAGTGAATATGACCGTTGCGAGACATGTTTACATCACTAGATAAACTAGCTTGAAATTATTACCCGTCCAGGTCATATTCAAAGAAGAATCGCTCGAAATCGGTACATTCTACTCAGACAAGTCCTTTGCGAGACACGTTTACATTACCGGATAAACCGGCTTGAAATTATTACCCGTCCAGGATATGTCTTTTCGATTACTGACATTTGATATTCGTCAATTCGAGGGTACAATCTGAGTCGAGCTCATACGAGATTTCAACTTTGAGTTACCATATTTTAATCACATACTTATTCTCCCCCTCAAAAATAGCATATTCATGTTGTTTTTGGTAAACTTTTGATTAAAATATGCTTTTTGAGGTTTACGGAAGAATTACAAGAACTTTTGTGTTTTTTAACAAAGTTTTTTGTTTCAAGTACTCCCCCTTGTTCTTTTGAGCAGAATTTTGAAAAAACTTAGAAAATTCTGGTTAATTCTGCTCAAAAATAAGAAGATTTCGCTCCTTAGTTTAGGATTGAGGCACTGAAGCGTACCTCAGGGTCCTTTCTTTACAAGTACGGGTTGTGCACTATTATCTGTGCACAAGCCATAGTCATAGATGAATAATTGATGAAATGATGACAAAAGTATTTGACAATGGTACCATTGGGTTTACTCTGGACGGCGGAAAGTGAGAATATTTGGATCTCTAGCTCGTCCACCCACATAACTCTCCAGTCTTCTCATCTGCACCCGAAACTTAAGCCTGTGAGCAATTCGAGCCAAGAATTTGACCGCTTGCTTCACATCATTTCTCTTCCAAGTCATGTGCCTCAGCCAACCCTGCTTCATTCCTTGTGTATGATTCTCCAGAATGTGATCCAGTTCAGCCCTAACGTGTATCAAAGTTTCACCGCTAAACTTATGAATGTCTTGATAGCCCATGAACTTAGGTCTGCTAGATCTGACGAACACTACTCCAAATGGTTTTTCGCTGAAGGTATATGGTTTCTTTTTTGCTATACCCGGAGGTTAAATATTAGGTTTGATTAGATTCAACTTCTTTTGGTAGCTTTCCACCCCAAGATGAACGTCTTAAACTCTCCTTCTGATCACAATACTGCGGATGCAAATCAGAATAGAGTTGATGATGTCGTATTGGAGACGACCAGGAAGATGCTCAAGTTTCCCTTGAATCTTGAGTTGATACATATCTTCAATGTCGTTTATATTCAAGTAGGGATAATCAGCTTCGTTGAATGTGTATTCCTTGTCATCTTGCCTTCTCACTGTGATCTTGGTCAGAAAATTATACCCATACTTTGACTCCGTCTCAGCACTTGTAATGGAAAGAATCCTACTTTTGTGGTAAACCTTATGCTTCGAGGTAAATGTAAGTCTCCATTTGTAAAACCATTTCCTCATATCAGGCCAGTGGAAGATTCCCATAACAGCTTCATCGTTGTATTCTTCAATTGAGTTGATGAACAAGTCGCTGATCTGTTCTTCAAATCCGTCTAACACATATGCTGCCTTGAACTTTGTAAGGGAAGTAGCGTAGCGTTTTTCTGGATTGGTATTGCCATAAATCAGATACTCCAAGTCGTTGTTGAAGAAGTAGGCTTTAGGTATCTTGGGATTATGGGCATGACCGATAAGGGGTAAGGGTTGTGAGTAATCACGAAGTTGGAAGTTATCGGTTTGATGAGAAGATCTTGTGTCATCCCAGTTAACATTCTCAGATAAAGCCCGTGCCACTTGTTCCAGATTATACTCGAATTCCAGTTGTGAAGTTGTTGCAGTCTTGAATTCGGAGAAGCCTACTTTGCGGATTTTGATGATGTTGGACAGTTGTAACTTCTGAACCTTCATTACTTTCTTCAGTCTCTTAGTGAAATCCACAACAGAGCCTTCTGTAGGTGCTTCATCTTCTGGAATATCTGGATAAGCATCCACCATCTCTTCAAACCACTCGAACTTTGCAGCATCAGGGTTGACCCATTCAGGAGCGGGTTTGAGAGGTGCATCAGCAGGTGGTGCAGGAACAAGTGCAGTCTTTTGAGGAGCAGCATCAGTTTCAGCTTGATCAAGAGTGATATCATCATGTTGTTCAACTTCATCAAACGTTCCAGTCTCTTGAGGTACGAATTCCTCTTCGCCTGTTTGCTGAATGTTGAAAGGAGGCAATGTTGTAGAAGGTCCAGTCGATTTTGTACGTTTCTCGCTTCTCTTTGCTTGGTTGTCCTTGTCATGATCATCATGACGACGCTTGCTAGGCTTGGCCTTTTTGCACGACTCACCTTTCTTTTCAGCTCTCCTTATTGATTCAATTAAGGCTTTGCGAAGATCTTCCTATCCTGGATCATTGATGACAGCCTCTAGCAGTTGTCCTTTAATATTAGCAGCTGAGGGCTTTGATGGTTTTGTCTAGATTGTGAGCGGTGTTGACTGGATGTGATGTGCCACAATACCATCAAGCTTCCTCTTGACATATTCCTTAAGGAGAGTTGGAAGTGTTTCATGAAGATGTCTACTGATCTCCTGTGGTAAACTATTGTTGATGTAGTGCTCTGTTGCTCGCTCAATATCATAAGATTTGAACTCGTTGATGTCACTCTGTTGTGCTGTCACTTGAGTTTGTAATGCAGTAAGTTGCTCTTTAATACTCTAAAGTTCACGGTTATCTGGTTGCTGATGTGTTGGTTTTGGTGATGGAGGTGTGGCCTTAGAGGTTTGATCCACAGATGATGGAATAACTGGTGGAGTAGGTATACGATTGTCACCTTGATTTTCATCATCTTGGTCATCATCATCTTTATCACTTTCTTCGTCTTTGTCGTCATCACTTTCATCTTCTTCATCCTTATCATCTTCTTCATCATCTTTATTTTCTTCATCATCTTTATCTTCATCTTCATCCTTGTTTTCATCTTCATCCTTGTTTTCATCTTCATCAGATTCAGATTCTGAGGGTGAGGGTGTGTGTATGAGTTTATCCGACTCTTCTGATTCACCCTCAGATTCATTTAATAAGGAACTTGCAAATTTAGACTTAGTAGCTTCTGAATCATCTTCGGATTGTGACAAGATGTCTTCTTCCCTAACCTGTGAAGCTGATCCTTCACCTCTCTTCCTTTTCTCGAGTCTCTCCTGATCAGCCAAGTATTTAGCCTTGTTTTCCTTCATAGCCCTCTCGAGTTGTTTAGCCTCCTCTTCTTAAGTCTTAGGTGGTTGAAAGGTGTCATCAGGTCTAATCTTGATTGATTTTCCCTTGCCTTTTCCTAGTCCTTCATCATGCTTTTCCTTCTTAATCTGCATGATCTTTTTCTTTCTTTCTTCCCTTAAACTTAGTTCCTCTTCTTCCTCAGTGGATTCGTCTTTGAGCATTAATTTTTTCTTTTTGGCTTGGGTGACTTTCTTTGTCCTTGTAGAAGCTGTTATGATTGTTCTTCCCCTTCCTCTACCTCTGGTTGCAGCTTTACCCTTTACAGTAATCCCAACTGTTCCTGCCTTTTCAGCTTCGTCATACCATACATAAGCTTCAGTTGCCTTTACTGCTTCTGATAACAACTTGGGTGGAATTCTTAGACCTTGTTTGGTGGTGTTGATCGTATGAATTCTTACCCTGGAGAGTACATGATCCATCTGTATTGTATGAGCTTTCTCATTCGGACGTTTGTCAATCTCTGGATGTCTTTCCATGAAGTGTGCAATCAGAAGTTTGGTGAAGCGGGGGAAGGGTATTTTGTAGCGCTTCTTCTGGCCAAACTGACGGGCTTGATAGATCATGTCAGTCCAGATGTATTGGGCATAATCCATGTGATAGAGATTGATGACACCCCAAAAGAACATTAGATTTTCGAGTCTGGGGTGCTCGAGACCCGTCTCCTTCCCGGTAATGCAGTGGTTCAGGATGGTGTAGATGGTTAACCAGGGTTGAGGAATGTGCTTTCTATCCACCTTTGAATGTGAAGTGAGTTCTTCACCCGAATCATCTTAGCCAATGTGTTTTAATGTCTTGACTATGAGATCAAAGGTAGGATCTTTAAGGAATCTGGTTTGTTTGCCAAAAGCTATTGGAGGAAGATCAAGTACGGCATGAAGAGTATGAACATCAAACTGGATCCTCTTATCATCAAGGGTGATTGCCATCGACTTGTTATCTCTGCTGATGAATGTGTGTGCCAGAACTGGTTCAGATAGACTTCTGGTACAGTGGCAGACCTAGTAAGAACATGCCTACAGAAATGTTTCTTCAGAATCTCCACCATTATCTGGCAAGAAGGATGGCATGGTAACTTCTCCAAGTCAACTCTGGAGTTGGATTCACTGATCTTCCTTTCATCACCTTCTGGGATCAAATCATTCCTAGCAATGGATGTTTGAGACATGATGAACCTGTGAAGCACAAACACCAACAAAAACACACAATAGAAATTGTATATATATGTTAGTGTAGATCACTTATTACATGAGCCTAACTAATATGATGCATCACATAGATAGACATATAACATGATCATAAATAATATGAACATATCAAACAAACAACCATATAGGAGCAAACTCATTTTTCATCTTAACTGGCTTCTGCACTTAGAAAAATTTTCACCAAGTCTGAAAAATATGTCTTACTCGAAGAAATGATAGTTACTCGAAGGAATGAGTGTTACTCGGAGAATGTTTGGCATATTATCCTTACTCGAAGGATCTCAGGAAAATTTTTAAAATATCTGTACTAACTCGAAGATTACCATTTTCCTTACTCATGAACTTATAATAACCCTCCTAACTCGGAGAAAACATGTTATTATAATTTTTGAAGAAGTAACACACTTAGTCGAAGAATCTGATAAACTTTGATTACTCGGAGAAACTGATAAAACTTGGTTACTTGGAGAAGAAGGTCTAACTCGAAGAATTTTAATGAAATGTCCTTAGTTGAAGGAAATTTCAATACTCGGAGAGTAAGTGAAATTGTCCTTGCTCGAAGGATATTTTACAAAAAAATTTCTAAGTCAAAAATGAAATTACTTACTCGAAGATTTTTATAAAGTATTTCTAAGTAAGAGGATTTTATCCAGTTACTCGAAGGACTTCATAAAATTTTTCTAAGAAAGTACTATCAGTCTCCTTACTCGGAGACCTTCAACCTTAGTCGAAGGATTTCAATGGTTACTCGAAGACCTTCAAAAACTCTCAAATTCTTTGTTAGACAGTTACAGACAAAAAATAAGCAACAAATATCTTCCTAATCATGTTCTGGTCACGTTAAAACACCCAGAAATCCATACAAGACAACACATAATGCTCCACAGTTGATTCTACCTTATGCAACTCTTCGACTAAGTCATTGTGTTTAATTCAGGCTATAGAACTTTAGGCGCATTATCTAGGGACTTATACAAATTCAAACAACAGCTCAAAACATTTAAACACTTCATCATTTAGTACCAGCCAAAAAGTCAACCCTATGAACCCTAATAATCTCAAATATCATTCACAGATGTTATGCATTACAATTAAGCAGTATTAAAACACTCCTAGACATGTTGTAATACTCTAGAACTAACTTAATTAGATCAAAAGCCATTAAACAAGAAATGCCTAATTCAAGCTCATAAACCCTAATTCGACAATCACACAATTTAGCTACAGAGTTGTTATGAGAATTCATGCGAGTGATTATAATACATAACTGAACATGTTTAACACTTACAATCGAGATTTTAGAGAAAATCAAAATTCTTGAATGTGTTAGAAATTTTGGCGGGATTTTGCAACGGTTCTGATTTATGTATGTGTTTTAAAACTGAGTTGAGCTTATATAGGCCTAACTTTGGCCTTTTGACACTTTGAGCCCCTAAACCCTTTTATCTGTTCACACTAAGTCCTAATGTGATATCCTTTTGACATTTTGACAAATCTAGCCCTTGAGGTTTGTAATTGTTAAAACCTTAGTCTAGTTTGTTGTAAACTTGAGTTATTTTCATTTCTCCCCCTTGAATTAACACATACTTTTGAAATTTTGACAAACTTTTAGTTCAAGAGATCATGGAAACGTTTTGTGATGAAGATTTTTGTAAATGATGAAGATTTTGATAAAATTGTGCAAAAATTAGAAAAAATTCCCCCCCCCCTTAAAATATGTTTGTGATTAAAATTGATTAAATTTGAAATTACAAGAACATATTTTGATTCGTTTTAAATTTTGCACATTTAAAAGAGATGAAAAAATTGTTGTTGTTTTGTAACTGATGAAGATCTTTTTTTTTTTTTTTTTTTTTTAAATAATAATAAGAAAATCTTTTTGTGTTTTTGATAAAATATTTACAAAGATAGTTTTGATGTTTGACTATCTTAATTTTGTTTAAGAAAATTGTTTAAATCCTCTGGAGTCAAACATTGCATACCAATTTGGTGAACTAATTCCACAAATCTTGCATGAGGCAAGACTTTGGTGAATAAATCCGCCAATTGGTATTGTGTACCCACAAAATAAAGTTCAATAGTACCCTGTTTGATAACGCTCAAATTGTGCATGTTTTTAGTAGCGTTATTCGTGTTTTTATGTATGTTATTTGGTTATATTTATATGCTTTTGTTACTAAATCGTACCAAAGTGTGTTTGCAAAGCATATGTGGCCAAAAACAGGAAAAAGGAAGAAAAAGATGAGAAAAAGGAGAAAGAAGGAAATATTTATGAAAGTGCGAAGATTCTTATACTAAGACCCAATCAAAAAGGCATTTCAAAGAATGAGGGTCCAAGTATTCATGTCGATTAGCTTCAAAGATGTTGAAAAGATCAAGTTTGGATGAAGAACCAAAGACCCAAAAAGGAAAAATCAAGCCAAGACGACAAAAGTCCAAAATGTTCCAAAACAGCAACCATCCATCCGATCGGAGGCTGCCCGCAACTGATTCGGATGGAGGCAATTCCGAAGACCAACCGATCGGTTGGACATATTACCGATCGGTTGGAAGCTTGCTGATTTACCAAAACTTCATCATTAAGTTTTGTCTTTTCATATATCCGGTTCTAAGGCCTTCTAATAAGGATTCTAGGCTCTTCTAAACTACTTGGAGGACAAGTGAAGCATTAATGAACCAAGACCCTTGGGAGGAGTATTAATAGGATCATTTGTGGAATATTTAGTGTGCTAATTCTTAATCAAAAAACTAGTAATCATCCACCACTCATCAAATACTCTAAAATTCGTCCTTAAAAGTCCAGGAGCAGTTGGAGAGTCAAGAAGTCATTATTTGGAGGTCAAAACATCAAGAAATCAATACCAATCCTTGGGGTATCATTACTTTATCATTTGTAATCTATTTCCAATCATTGTAAGACTTTCAATTATGGTTTCTAATGTTCAAAGTGCTGAGATTATGTTCATGTTTGCTATGAGTGGCTAGTGCCTTTGTGGACTTGCTTAAATGATGTGTATTACTAATTGATATGCGTATGATTGTGATGACATGTTTTAATTCAATTTCAAGTTGATTCTAAGATCCAATCGTGATTAAGTTTTGAAGTGACATTTGTTGAATCAAGTTTAACTAGTTGCTAATAATTTTAAGGGTCGAAAGTACTATTGTTATTCAACTAGTTATAATCATTTGTCTATGAATGATTGTTTTTACCCATTATTCTTGATTAAACAAAGAAAGTTAATTGTGGTTGTAATGAGAATGCTTTTGTCTATCAACAATAGGATTGATGGTAAACCATTTCAAGGGTCGAAAGATTAATAGTTTACTCTCAATTGTGACCTTTTGTCTATGAATCGGTTACCTTTTGTATTGACCATTTCCTAAGCTATTTGATTAAGCAAAAGATGATTTTTGTGTTTAAGGTACACCACTTATGAACCTTGAATTGATCTTGAATTGAGTGGTTAAACGTAATGCTTATTTTTATGAACTAAAATCTTGACGAAGGTTTAATTTGTAGAAACAATAGATTAGTTCACCAAACTAATTATCATAACCAACATGTTGTCCAAAGTTATCACAATCATGCTTATCAATGAGTAGTATGCTAGTCTAAGCAAGTGTAGTTTTTAATCATTTGAATTAATCTATTTTTCATTACTTGTTAAGGAATTTACTTCTAGTAGCTTACAATTCGATTCACTACACAAATCCCTGCGAACGATCCCGACTTACCATCACAATCTTGCTATAACGGACGAGTTCACTTGCTCGTATGTGTTGTTTCTAGATTCGGTAATTCGACCTTTATAAATTTAAAACTTGTACTCCCACACGACACATCAAGTTTTTGGCGCCGTTGCCGGGGATTTTGATCGTGTTTCTGTAGGTTTTAGAAGTTCATAGTTCGTTTTCATAAAAAAAAAAAAAAAGTTTTCCGAGCTGATCATCCAATTTTTAATTTTACCGAGAGCTCCATCCGATCGGTAGTAACTTCTATCCGATCGGTTTTTCACCAAAATCAATTTTACCGAGACAAGTATCCGATCGGTATTTCATCCATCCGATCGGATCACCAAACCTGATTTTTCAAACTGTTTCCATTCTTTAATCGTGTGTTTAAACATTGCCTCGATTCTCTTGGGAATTGTATGAACACTCGATCAACCGGAATAGAACCAATTTTACCTTTTTCAGATCCCGAACGTTTAGTCCAAAGACAAAGAAAGAAAAGAAAACCATTTGTTCCATTAGCCAACCATATACCAAGAGTACGAAACCCACCGTTTGAAAATCTTTGTGAAGCTAAAGTCGTTTATAACCCATTCACCGAGCAACCTTTTCCCATGGCTGACGATAGACCCATGTGGGAAGCCAACCAAACCGTAGCACCCACTCCTGGAGCTGCTATTGTTACTGTCAACCTAGGTGACAATTTCACTGTGAAAGGTCACCATCTTTCTATGATCAAAGACCGTCAATTCGATGGCCGTTCGAGGGCCGATCCTCACAAGCACATTGCCGAATTCATCAAAATTTGTGGCATGTTCCGATATGGCTACACCAATGTGGATGCCATTAAACTCAAACTTTTTCCATCATCACTTGCTGGAGACGCAAAAGTGTGGTATAATGAATTAACCCCAGGAACTATCAATACTTGGGAGGAGATGAGGCAAGCTTTTGTAAGCCGATTCTTTCCACCAGCCATGTTTGATCTGTTACACACCGTGCCCGCTTTTACCAAAAACTTTGAACTTTGACGCGGAAACGTTTGACTTTACCGGACTTACACAATTCTTCATTTAATTAACCACATCTTATAACATTTAAACCTTTTAAATTACTTTACAAGGACCTATACTCGAACACCTTTCAAAACATTTCATGATAAATTGTATAACAAAATCAAACAACCTTTCAGACCACAGATACGCCGTATCCCTTTGAGGGATACGCCGTATCAGACCATGCGCCGTATCCACCTAAAGTGATACGCCGCATCACCTGAACCTTCTGATACACCGCATCTACCATATTAGATACGCCGCACCGCATTAAACTTCTGATACGCCGCATCTACCATATTAGATACGCCGCATCTACCCATTTGACACAGAACATCAGCAGGAAGACCTGCATAAACCCAACACATCTCAAATACACTTTGACTCCTTTATACAACTCTATAACTTGTGCCAAAACACTCCAATAGCATTAAAAACCATATCAAATTATAAAACACGGCAATTGACCCGTTTGACTCCAAAATGGGTACAAATAGACACTAATCCAAACACCCCTTAACTTTACTCGATTTCACATAAAACATACTTAGACTCGTCAAATGACTTCCAATTCGTTATACAAGACTTGGCATACAATTTACCACTTGACTACACTTTATAAAACATAACTTGACTTGCGGGGGTACAAACTTGACATTGAGCTCGGTATTCTACCTAGCTCTATTTTCTTACCCATTCTTCTACACTTTGCATATCCATCCTTAATCCCTATCCAAGCCTTCGCCTTAATACTTCCGCCTACAAAACATTAAACACTTAAACCGTAAGCACGAATGCTTAGTAAGTAAAGCGGGTATAACATAACATTATAATTCATTCTCACATTACACATCATAACCTATAATCCTTCAATACATTGAACATAAACACATACCTTAATCCAACCTTGCCTAATCCATCACTATCTTACACTTACTAACACATAACAACATCACACAAACATTCATTAATCTTAGCACAAATGATCACCTAGACACATAATGCATAGAAGTCATCATAACATCATTTTATAGCCGGTTTACTTACCTTGAGTCCAAGCCAAGACTATCACTAACATCATCTTCAACATCTTCATCTTTATCATCATCATCATTACATCCTAAACCATTATCATCATAACATATAATACATATTCATTAGCTATAATCATGGTTAACACCACTATAACTAACCTTTAACACTTCTAATCATCATATAATCATATATTGATTATATGATAGCTAATCCCATCATTTACCAACTTTAACCCATTAAAACTCATCACATAACCATCATTACTTCTTAATTATCTTAAAACACCATTTACCCTTTAATCCCAAATTAGGGTTCACAAACCCTAGATTCTTAATCATCAAATAAACACTAATTAAACAACATTACTTACTTGATAACCATGCTAGGACAAACTATAGACTTCACTCTTGAATTATCACCTTTAAAGCACCATCATCTCACCATCTTCTCATTCTTTCTCCCTTGGTTCGAACACCACAGAAACACACTCTCTTTTACAGGAGAGTGTGGTATCTTATAGAATAATAGGGAAGTTTCTAGTTACAAGGGCAGTTCTGTCCATTCTGCTTATTTAAGGTCGATGCGCCGCATCTATATTTTAGATGCGCCGCATCTACGCCACTCCTCATATACGCCGTATCTCTTTCTCCAATACGGCGCATGGACCATAATAAGTCGGTTCTACTTTCCCTTTTTACAATGCGCCGCATGCCACTTCCTAGATGCGCCGCATCTAGGCCTCATCAGAAGACCACATATCCTTAGTCAAACATACTTAGGTTCGGGTCAACTTTCATCTAGGGTGGGGTCCCACTACCCGGGGAACGGGTCTAACAATTCTACCCCCCTTATTTAGATTTCGTCCCGAAATCTCTCGTTCATTACTATCCCGAAACTAATTCACCTTATCTCATGCTTAGCACTTTCCATTCTTATCCCCTTTTTGATTGCTCGATCTAAGCGGTATTACAATTCTAAATCCACTATTCGCACTTCATACTCTTAACTCAACTCGTGTCTAGCTTAACTTCCCAATTCTTTCATTTCTTTTTCAATCACTATGCCGTTCGATGCATAATCCTAGCCACGAATGCATACCATTTAGCATCCCTACTTTTATCACATACCCTTCTAATCGGTTCCATTAAACTTTTTCGTCAAGGACTATATGTCATTCGAACATTACCTACCCCTTTTTAACTTTTCATAAGCCGAATATTCGTTAACTTTCTACTTTTATCGCAATCTTACCACTAACTCATTGACATTTTACTATACGTTACATTCGCCGTTCCTTTTCTTCTCGAAGTTTATAGAGCTTTTAAATCCATATTAGCGTTTATTAGCATTCATTATCTCACATTTTCTCCAATTCATATTGCAACAAGCCTATCGTTTCAAACTTTAATCGTTTTAACTCACACTTAAACACCTAAGTCCTATACTTCACTTGACGTTTCCCACCTAGGGTCGTCATTCAACTCCTTGTCTATCCACCTATCTTAGCTACTTATGACTTCTAATCATCCTAGACTACTTCTTCTACCCTTCCACTCTACTCATGCCATGTCGGGAACACATAAGCCCACTCATTCGTACTTCCTCATTTACATGGAGAGGCGTCCCAAACGATGTAAATCAAGAAATACAAACTCATGGTTCGGTGATTTACGACTTCTTTATTTAAATGAAAAGGCGTCCCAATCCATTTAAATAAAGAAACCATAAACCATCCTACTTATACACTTCCGACACAACATTCGCATTTTTATTTCTTGTTACACCCCGTGCCCGCTTTTACCAAAAACTTTGAACTTTGACGCGGAAACGTTTGACTTTACCGGACTTACACAATTCTTCATTTAATTAACCACATCTTATAACATTTAAACCTTTTAAATTACTTTACAAGGACCTATACTCGAACACCTTTCAAAACATTTCATGATAAATTGTATAACAAAATCAAACAACCTTTCAGACCACAGATACGCCGTATCCCTTTGAGGGATACGCCGTATCAGACCATGCGCCGTATCCACCTAAAGTGATACGCCGCATCACCTGAACCTTCTGATACACCGCATCTACCATATTAGATACGCCGCACCGCATTAAACTTCTGATACGCCGCATCTACCATATTAGATACGCCGCATCTACCCATTTGACACAGAACATCAGCAGGAAGACCTGCATAAACCCAACACATCTCAAATACACTTTGACTCCTTTATACAACTCTATAACTTGTGCCAAAACACTCCAATAGCATTAAAAACCATATCAAATTATAAAACACGGCAATTGACCCGTTTGACTCCAAAATGGGTACAAATAGACACTAATCCAAACACCCCTTAACTTTACTCGATTTCACATAAAACATACTTAGACTCGTCAAATGACTTCCAATTCGTTATACAAGACTTGGCATACAATTTACCACTTGACTACACTTTATAAAACATAACTTGACTTGCGGGGGTACAAACTTGACATTGAGCTCGGTATTCTACCTAGCTCTATTTTCTTACCCATTCTTCTACACTTTGCATATCCATCCTTAATCCCTATCCAAGCCTTCGCCTTAATACTTCCGCCTACAAAACATTAAACACTTAAACCGTAAGCACGAATGCTTAGTAAGTAAAGCGGGTATAACATAACATTATAATTCATTCTCACATTACACATCATAACCTATAATCCTTCAATACATTGAACATAAACACATACCTTAATCCAACCTTGCCTAATCCATCACTATCTTACACTTACTAACACATAACAACATCACACAAACATTCATTAATCTTAGCACAAATGATCATCTAGACACATAATGCATAGAAGTCATCATAACATCATTTTATAGCCGGTTTACTTACCTTGAGTCCAAGCCAAGACTATCACTAACATCATCTTCAACATCTTCATCTTTATCATCATCATCATTACATCCTAAACCATTATCATCATAACATATAATACATATTCATTAGCTATAATCATGGTTAACACCACTATAACTAACCTTTAACACTTCTAATCATCATATAATCATATATTGATTATATGATAGCTAATCCCATCATTTACCAACTTTAACCCATTAAAACTCATCACATAACCATCATTACTTCTTAATTATCTTAAAACACCATTTACCCTTTAATCCCAAATTAGGGTTCACAAACCCTAGATTCTTAATCATCAAATAAACACTAATTAAACAACATTACTTACTTGATAACCATGCTAGGACAAACTATAGACTTCACTCTTGAATTATCACCTTTAAAGCACCATCATCTCACCATCTTCTCCATTCTTTCTCCCTTGGTTCGAACACCACAGAAACACACTCTCTTTTACAGGAGAGTGTGGTATCTTATAGAATAATAGGGAAGTTTCTAGTTACAAGGGCAGTTCTGTCCATTCTGCTTATTTAAGGTCGATGCGCCGCATCTATATTTTAGATGCGCCGCATCTACGCCACTCCTCATATACGCCGTATCTCTTTCTCCAATACGGCGCATGGACCATAATAAGTCGGTTCTACTTTTCCTTTTTACAATGCGCCGCATGCCACTTCCTAGATGCGCCGCATCTAGGCCTCATCAGAAGACCACATATCCTTAGTCAAACATACTTAGGTTCGGGTCAACTTTCATCTAGGGTGGGGTCCCACTACCCGGGGAACGGGTCTAACATGATCGACTCATGGGAGAAATTCGTGCTTTCACACAAAACCCTAACGAATCGCTCGTCGAAGCCTGGCTTCGTATGAAAGATTTGCTTCGTAGTTGTCATGGACATGGTTTAGGACGAGGAACCATTATCCAAATCTTCTACCATGGACTAGATGAAGCATCTCAAGGAATTCTTGATGCTGGAGGAATTTTTCTTTATAAGACTCCAAACCAGGCATACCAATTGCTAGAAGACCGAGTTCTTCTCAAACTCGACTGGTCAAAAGATGCCAAAACCAAACCCTTACGAAAAACCATTGCTTTTGCTGAAAGTTCCGATACCTCTAAACTCATGGAGAAAATGGAAACATTAACTTCAAAAATCGATTCGCAATACAAAGACCTTAAAGGAGAAATGAAAGAAATGCGAGACGGTTGTAACAACTGTGGAGGTAATCACTCATCATCAGAATGTGACGACCAACCAATGGACCAACCCAAATAAGGAGAAGCCAATTATGTCCAAGGAGGATACCGTGGAGGCGGTTATCGTGGAAATTATTACGGACGAAATTCTGTAAATTGGCAAGATCGTCAACAAAGGGATAACAACCGTGATTCTCAACCACGAGTAGACAATCAAACCACACAAACCTCTGACAAAAAAGTAGAAGAATCCGATTTTGAGAAAATGATGAGAGAATTCGTAACTGCTCAAAAATCAACCAATGAGTTCGTCAAGAACCAATTTTTCAATCTCAAAACCAAAGTTGAGCAAGGTCAGAAAAATCATCAAGCATCGATTCAAGATCTTGAAAACAAATTTGGTAGACTTTCTGATCAAATTTCTTCCCGACCATCTGGTTCGTTGCCAAGTAATACCCAAACCAACCCTAAGCCGACCTCATCTGGATTGAACGATAAAACTTATCGTCCACCACAGACTCGAAATGAGCATATAAATGCTGTATTCACAAGAAGTGGTCTTTCTTATGATCCACCACCCAATCCAAATGATACCACGATCATCGATGATGATAGTGAGGAGGAGTAAGAAGCAAAAAAGGAAAATACCAAAAAAACACCGCCCAAACCCATCCCACCAGTTAAGGTGTATTCACCAAAAATTCCATATCCTCAAAGCCTTAAGAAAGAAAAAATGGAAGAACGTTATAAGAAGTTTGTTGAAATAATCAAAGAGGTTAGACTCAATGTTCCCCTCGTTGATGTTTTAGCTGGAATGCCCAATTATGGGAAATTTTTGAAAGAACTTCTTAATAACAAGAACAAGTTGGAGCAAATATCAGCTACCTTTCTGAATGAAGAATGTTCAGCCATTGTTCAAAACAAAATTCCACCGAAACTAGGAGATCCTAGAAGTTTTCTGATTCCGTGCACGTTAGGAAACAACATCACATGCGATGCTTTAGCCGATCTAGGTGCAAGTATCAATTTGATGCCCTATTCGTTGTATTCTAAACTTTCCATCAATACCTTGAAACCTACAAGGATGAGTATTCGATTAGCAAATCATTCTTATCAATATCCTGTTGGAATTGCTGAGAATATGCTTGTCCAAGTTGGTAAATTCATTTTTCCTGTGGATTTTGTGATCTTAGAAATGGAGGAAGATAGTAGAGTACCTCTTATTTTAGGAAGACCTTTCCTAAACACCGCTGATGCGATCATCAAAGTAAAAGGAAAAGAACTCAATCTTGGAGTTGGAGATGATAGAATTACCTTTTTAATCGATAAAGCAATGCAATATCCATATTCCAGTGATGACACTTGTTTTAACGTTGATGTAATCGATGAAGTCACTGAAGAAGAATTGGATGCATTACTTGACGATTCTGATCCATTCATGACTACTTCAGAAAAAATTAGTGAAACAAACTTTGATAAAGAATTCGCTGATTTTATGGAAGTAAAGTTTGAAGAAGAAGAAAAAGAAATAGAAGAAGATTTTGAGGAAATCACTTTTAATGATCAATTGAGGATCAAAACATCTCTTCAAGAACCACCAACTGATCTTGAGCTGAAACCACTTCCCGAAAATCTTGAGTATGCTTACTTGGAGGATAATTCACTTCTTCCAGTAGTCATATCTTCGTTGCTCAAAGATAAGGAAAAAGAATGCCTCATTTCTGTTCTCAAGAAGCATAAAAGAGCTTTTGCGTGGAAAACATCTGACATCCCAGGAATCAGTCCTGATTTTTGTAAACACAAAATCAATTTCGAAGAAGATGCAAAACCCGTTGTAGAAAGACAACGTCGACTCAATCCCAACATGAAAGAAGTTGTTAAAAAAGAAATCATCAAACTTCTTGATGCTGGTATCATTTACCCCATCGAGGATAGTCCTTGGGTGAGTCCCGTTCACTGTGTTCCGAAAAAAGGAGGAATGACTGTTGTGACTAACGAACGGAATGAATTAGTTCCTACTAGAACTGTCACAGGATGGCGAGTATGTATTGATTACAGAAAATTAAACAAAGCTACCAGAAAAGATCATTTTCCTTTGCCATTCATGGATCAAATGCTTGAGAGATTAGCAGGGAACGAGTACTTTTGTTTCCTTTATGGTTTTTCAGGATATTTCCAAATTCCCATTGATCCTGTTGATCAAGAAAAGACTACATTCACATGTCCCTTTGGAACTTACGCTTATCGGCGTATGCCTTTTGGATTGTGTAATGCACCTGCTACTTTTCAGAGATGTATGATTGCTATATTCCAAGACATGCTTGAAACATCGATGGAAGTTTTCATGGATGACTTTTCAGTTTTTGGAAGCTCATTTGAAGCTTGTCTTTCTAATCTCGACAAAATGCTCGAAAGATGCGAAACTGCACATCTTGTTCTCAACTGGGAAAAATGCCATTTCATGATGACTGAAGGAATTGTGCTAGGACACAAAATTTCCAGTGCAGGAATGGAGGTTGACAAAGCAAAAATAGATGTTATCACCAAATTACCACCTCCAACAAACGTTAAAGCCGTTAGAAGTTTTCTAGGACATGCCGGTTTTTACCGTCGTTTCCTTAAGGATTTTTCCAAAATATCTCGTCCAATGACGAAACTTCTAGAAAAAGATTCTGTTTTTGACTTCAATGCAGATTGCATGAAGGCATTCGAAACATTAAAAACCTAACTGACTAGTGCACCCATTATGGTTTCACCTAATTGGTCACTACCATTCGAGCTCATGTGCGATGCAAGCGATTTTGCGGTTGGAGCTGTATTAGGACAACGTGAAGGAAAAAATTTTCGTCCTATATACTTCGCCAGCAAAACACTCAATAATGCGCAACAAAACTATACGGTTACGGAGAAAGAATTATTAGCCGTTGTTTTTGCTTTCGACAAATTCAGATCTTATCTTGTGCTTTCAAAAACAATTGTGTTCACTGATCATTTAGCGCTCAAATATCTGTTTGCCAAACAAGATGCAAAACCGCGTCTTATCCGATGGATTTTGCTACTCCAAGAATTTGACATCGAAATCAAAGATAAGAAAGGAGCAGAAAATCTAGCTGCTGATCATTTGTCTCGTCTTGAGAATCCGAACTTGGAAGAGTTAAAGGAAGACGAGATTGACGATTATTTTCCTGATGAAACTCTCATGACTGTTGACATAGCCGATGAGATAGAAATTCCATGGTTTGCTGATTATGCAAATTACCTCGTTGGAGAGATTCTCAAAAAAGGATTAACTCATGGCCAACGAAGTAAATTCTTTTCAGACCTCAAACATTACTATTGGGAAGAGCCCTATCTTTTCAAGATGTGTCCCGATGGAATGATAAGAAGATGTGTTTTTGGTTCTGAAACAAGAAGAATTCTTGATGAATGCCATCATGGCCCGACTGGGGGACACTATGGTCCTTCCACCACAGCTAAAAAAGTTTTTGATGCTGGATTCTATTGGCCGACTATTTTCAAAGAAGCTCATACTCTTGTCCAAAACTGCGATGCTTGCCAAAAATCCGGTAGTCTTTCTCGTAGAGATGAAATGCCTCAAAAGAGCATTCAAGTCTGTGAAATATTCGATATTTGGGGAATCGATTTTATGGGACCATTTCCCAAATCGCACAAATACGAATATATTCTCGTTGCTATTGATTACGTTTCCAAATGGGCTGAAGCAGAAGCTCTACCCACAAATGATGCTCGAGTTGTTGTCAATTTTTTCAAAAAGCTTTTCGCTCGTTATGAAATTCC
Organism: Artemisia tridentata subsp. tridentata; assembly: GCA_021014915.2. NCBI lineage: Eukaryota > Viridiplantae > Streptophyta > Magnoliopsida > Asterales > Asteraceae > Artemisia > Artemisia tridentata. The sequence continues at coordinate 268,585,034 of CP139505.1, forward strand.
CAAAGCTTTAATAAGTGATCGAGGAACCCATTTCTGTAACAAAAAAATGGAGAAAATTATGAAACGATACGGAGTACATCATCGTTTCGCCACAGCTTATCACCCTCAGACCAGTGGTCAATTCGAAAATACCAACAGAGCCTTAAAAAGGATACTTGAAAAAACGGTTAAAGACAATCCTGCCGTTTGGTCAAGAAAACTAGATGATGCTCTGTGGGCATTTCGTATGGCTTATAAAACTCCAATTGGTACAACACCATACAGACTTTTGTATGGAAAAACTTGTCATTTGCCGTTCGAAATCGAACATCGCGCTTACTGGGCACTCAGAAGCTGTAACCCTGATCTCAAAATAGCTGGAGAGAAGAGATTCTTGCAATTGCATGAACTCGATGAACTAAGACTCCAAGCTTACGAGAACTCCAAGCTCTACAAAGCTAGAACCAAAGCGTATCATGACAGAAAGCTTAGAATTCGGAAAGAATTCAAAGCTGGAGACAAAGTTCTGCTTTTTAATATGAAATACAAGTTCAAAGCACCTAAGCTAAAACCAAAATGGTTTGGCCCATATATAGTGAAACATGGATTTCCATCTGGGTATGTTGAATTACATGACAAGCAAGGTGGAAGTTTCATTGTTAATGGTCACCGAATTAAATTATATTATGATAATGAGCAAATGAACGAGATTTATATTAAAGAAATTCCACCTGAATCAGACTATGAAGCAATAACATTCATGGCACCCTTTCCGGCCGATTTCAAGAAAAACACTCCATGGGCCGAGGAATCTGGTTATATCTATGATGTTCTTCCTAGACCTTGGGAAAGAATCAAATTGGAAAACATAGATGAAACTAGAGAAGGAATAGTGATAGGAAACGTGGTGTATGTTCCAAAAGTCTCAAAGAAGAAACCAAAAATTACACCAACGTAGCAAGAAGGAAGTTTGAGTCCGGCTGATGACTCGTTAATAAAACAAGCGCTTCTCGGGAGGCAACCCGTGTGTTTTCTATTTGCAATTTTATTTCTTAGTTTATTTTTCAAAGGTAATTATATCCCAAAGTTTCTCTAATCCCTTAGTTGAACTTAAGTATGGGGGTGTATCACTGACTTTTAATAAAACGTAGACATATTTCGTGTGTTTTTTGTTTTAAGATTACTGCATGTAATGATTACAAAGTATGGTCTTGGATCAAAGAATCTTCTGAAGCAAGAAAATATGGTTTATTCTCTTATTTTCCTATTTTCATTCTTTTCGTATATCACATTGAGGACAATGCTTAACTTAAGTGTGGGGGGGGGGGGTGAATAGGAAAATAAGGATAAATTGTAAGTTCTGAGCTAAATTTTAAATTTTGTTTGCCCTTATGATCTAGTTCTTTGTCATTTAAAGGATTATATATTAAAGTAACTGGATCTATCCACTGGTAAAACCTGTAATTTTTGAAAAATTGAGATGTGTCCCGATTAATATTGCAATCCATTCTGGGATTGATAACATTAGCTAGCACATGTTATAGCCCTTTTCACTACAATGTGAGGAATTTAAGCCTGTTTCGTATATAGCATACATCTCTTATGCTTGAATTTTTTTTGCTATGAGTGTGCCGGTGATTTTATTTATTCTAGAACTTGTGCTTGTAAATCATTACGAGACCGTTGTGAGATCATTTTTCTCAGTGATATAAGTATATATGCGTGATAAGAGGCAACCTTAGGATTTAAACCCAAATAAACCTTCCAAATTGATATTTAGCTAGTTGCATTGACTAGTTAACCACCAGTATAAACCTTTTGTTAGCGTTTATCTTTAGCGCTAGATATCCATAGTTACACCCTATGAGCCTATCTTTTTCTTTGATAAAATCCAGAAAAATACAAAAAGATTTTACACTTTTAGCCTAGCCTTACCCTGAGTCAAGTCTTGGTTGGTTGCTAGCTATTTGGCAAGATGGATGTTATGTGGGAAATCATGAAAGTACGAAGAAAGTTGTAAACTCCAAAAGTAGTTATCCTAGTGAAGTCATCACAACTATAAGATGACATGCGATTATGTTAAAAAAAAAAAAAAAAAAAAAAAAAAAAAAAAAGTCATCGCAACAATAAGGTGACAAAAATAGCCAATGAGCTATGAAATAATGTAAAGTGCAATCAAGTGTGGAGTTTTTCAAGAATGCATGATAGCGGTTCGAAATAGCTAGTAACATCTGGGCAGTAGACTTTGACTATTTTTCATTCCTTTCAACCTTTTCTAAAAATATAATATCCCATGCCTTATTCCTACCCTTTTGACTTTGTGAAATTATCAAGTGTATGGACATGTAGTGACCATCCGATTTCTTGAAGAATTAAATAACGTTGCTAGCGATCTAGTGTGTATTTTGGTGACCATCCGTTATGCAAGTAACGTTGTCAGCGATCTAAGATATACCCTAGTGACCATCCGTTATTTGGTGATGCGAGAATTCGTTGTTAGCGATCTATTATGTTTTGCATAAGGTAGTTGCATATCAGTCTTGCTTATCCCTCGAAACCTTAAACCTGAATAAAAGCCCTCTTTGATATCTATACTTGGTGCTCACGCCATTTCGGTGTAGTTGTGTTTCTTGTACAAGCTTATGGTAATATTTAAATCATGACTGAGCAAATGAGTGTGATTTCTCTTATATACTCCACCATACAAATGAGTGTTTTGAGTGAATTATATTTCATTTCCCTTCGTGAGGTGTTTAGTAATGTATATCAAGCAAGAAAATCATTTGGGTATTGTCAAACATCTCGATGCTTCAACCATAAAAGCTTAAAATGATGAATCTAACTTGTACCCGTACTTGGTAGATTTGCATCACTTTTTTTTAAACATCCTTGTGTACCATGTGGATAATAGTTTTTATTGCTAGATTAGCTTGAGGGCAAGCAAAGTTCAAGTGTGGGGGATTTGATAACGCTCAAATTGTGCATGTTTTTAGTAGCGTTATTCGTGTTTTTATGTATGTTATTTGGTTATATTTATATGCTTTTGTTACTAAATCGTACCAAAGTGTGTTTGCAAAGCATATGTGGCCAAAAACAGGAAAAAGGAAGAAAAAGATGAGAAAAAGGAGAAAGAAGGAAATATTTATGAAAGTGCGAAGATTCTTATACAAAGACCCAATCAAAAAGGCATTTCAAAGAATGAGGGTCCAAGTATTCATGTCGATTAGCTTCAAAGATGTTGAAAAGATCAAGTTTGGATGAAGAACCAAAGACCCAAAAAGGAAAAATCAAGCCAAGACGACAAAAGTCCAAAATGTTCCAAAACAGCAACCATCCATCCGATCGGAGGCTGCCCGCAACCGATTCGGATGGAGGCAATTCCGACCGATCGGTTGGACATATTACCGATCGGTTGGAAGCTTGCTGATTTACCAAAACTTCATCATTAAGTTTTGTCTTTTCATATATCCGGTTCTAAGGCCTTCTAATAAGGATTCTAGGCTCTTCTAAACTACTTGGAGGACAAGTGAAGCATTAATGAACCAAGACCCTTGGGAGGAGTATTAATAGGATCATTTGTGGAATATTTAGTGTGCTAATTCTTAATCAAAAAACTAGTAATCATCCACCACTCATCAAATACTCTAAAATTCGTCCTTAAAAGTCCAGGAGCAGTTGGAGAGTCAAGAAGTCATTATTTGGAGGTCAAAACATCAAGAAATCAACACCAATCCTTGGGGTATCATTACTTTATCATTTGTAATCTATTTCCAATCATTGTAAGACTTTCAATTATGGTTTCTAATGTTCAAAGTGCTGAGATTATGTTCATGTTTGCTATGAGTGGCTAGTGCCTTTGTGCACTTGCTTAGATGATGTGTATTACTAATTGATATGCGTATGATTGTGATGACATGTTTTAATTCAATTTCAAGTTGATTCTAAGATCCAATCGTGATTAAGTTTTGCAGTGACATTTGTTGAATCAAGTTTAACTAGTTGCTAATAATTTTAAGGGTCGAAAGTACTATTGTTATTCAACTAGTTATAATCATTTGTCTATGAATGATTGTTTTTACCCATTATTCTTGATTAAACAAAGAAATTTAATTGTGGTTGTAATGAGAATGCTTTTGTCTATCAAAAATAGGATTGATGGTAAACCATTTCAAGGGTCGAAAGATTAATAGTTTACTCTCAATTGTGACCTTTTGTCTATGAATCGGTTACCTTTTGTATTGACCATTTCCTAAGCTATTTGATTAAGCAAAAGATGATTTTTGTGTTTAAGGTACACCACTTATGAACCTTGAATTGATCTTGAATTGAGTGGTTAAACGTAATGCTTGTTTTTATGAACTAAAATCTTGACGAATGTTTAATTTGTAGAAACAATAGATTAGTTCACCAAACTAATTATCATAACCAACATGTTGTCCAAAGTTATCACAATCATGCTTATCAATGAGTAGTATGCTAGTCTAAGCAAGTGTAGTTTTTAATCATTTGAATTAATCTATTTTTCATTACTTGTTAAGGAATTTACTTCTAGTAGCTTACAATTCGATTCACTACACAAATCCCTGCGAACGATCCCGACTTACCAACATAATCTTGCTATAACGGACGAGTTCACTTGCTCGTATGTGTTGTTTCTAGATTCGGTAATTCGACCTTTATAAATTTAAAACCTGTACTCCCACACGACACATCAAGTATAGGATGTTTTTGTGTATGTTTTTAGTAGCATATAGGATGTTTTTGTTTTTGTGTGCTTTGAATATGTGTTTTAATCATTCCCTAGTTGTGCCTCCTTTGCTGTTAAAAAAAAATCCGAGCCTTCTATCCGATCGGTTTCTCATCTAACCGATCGGTTGTTCAAATCCAAATTTTACCGAGCCAACCAACCGATCGGCTGGAACATTCAACTGATCGGTCAGATTCACTTCCCAAACCAAATCAATCTATCCGATCGGTACGAGCCCGTATCCGATCACTACTAGAAAAAGGTCTATCCTTGACTCGCATTTTATGGCGCACGCTACAAGATGACGCGCAAATAGCAAAGTCATAAAATAAGAGTCATAACGAGTAAATTTTTTATTGGGGATGACTCGTTTTCAGAAGCGTCATAACATAGGGTCATAATCAGTTAAAATTTAGCCTGCTAGATGACGATCGTTTTGCTTCGTCCTAAATAGGGGTCATCTATGTTTTTTTTCCTGCACGTCTTATAACCTAATTAAGGTTACCTTGTTCATTTACAACACTCACCTCACACACACATCTTCTTTAACCAAACCCTAGCCCTCCCCCTCTTATCTCAGCAGCCGCCACCCACATCTCCAGCGCCACTCCTTTTTCCGGTGACTCAATCTAACCACACCATAACCACCAACACCCCTCACTAATCCCTCTCACCTCTCTCTTGATAATACCACCATGGCCACCTCCTGCTGCCGTATTCAACATGCGCCGCCACCACCTCGCCGCGCCGTCATCATCATCATCACAAGGAGATCAAGAGACCAAGGGTTCGTGTATTTAGATCGAGTTTAGAGTGATGTTCGATTAGGGTTTTGTTTTGTTGTGTTTGTGAAGCCGCCGTAGCAGTTAGTACATTTTTTGAAGCTTGTATTTATTCAAGTTTTTAATAAGGTGATTAGTATTTTAGTTTGGCTAATTTTTTTTAATTTTTTGATTGTGTAAGTACTTCAGTAAGAAAAATTGTATTGGTAACATGGGTCTGGCTGGGACAGTGTGTTTTGCTTGGTTTAAATTAAATGTTTATGTGTTGTAAGCTAAGTAGTACTCATGACTCATGATATTTCTTTAAACATTTGGTTTACTTGTTGATTTCTTTCTATATAATTATGTACCTGGTATTCTAGCTAGTATGAGACATAGGTACTGCTTCTTTTTTTGTGTTTTTTCAGGTTAAAAAAAATCCATGATATCACTGAGCTATTAAATGCTATTTTATGAGACATAAATTTAATAAAGTATGTAATCTATGTGCCGTAAAATAGCATTTAATAGCCCAGAAAAATTGTGAATTTTTCTTTACACACGTACTGTTGGAAGCTGTAACAAAGGACAAGTAAGTTGTAGAAAGCACTCCTTTTTTTTTTTTTTTTTTTTTTTTTTTTTTTTTTTTTTTTTTTCAGTTATAAAAGCATTTTGTTACTCTTAGTTTGTCCAGGTCAGCCACATTTCCATTGACTTAGAAGATCTGTTGATAACTTCTTGCAAAAAACATCAAAGTCTTAAATATAGACGTGACGTAAGTCAGAATTTGATCAATGAGATAGTTATCTGGTCTGTTTGACATCGTTTATTGGGTATGCGTTTTACTGATGATTTTTCATCTTTGATGTAGGTTTCTTTGAAGACCGAAAGGGAGAAGAAGAAGGAGAAGTACTTCCCATTGAGGAAAGTACCCCTCGGATATCTCAGGTTACTTCTAAACTAGTTCAGTTATAATAATTATGCGTATATAGGTATTTGCGCGTCATACAAACCTACACAATTGGTCATCTCATTATCTGATCTTTTGACATCCCTTTTGTGTAAGCTGCATGACATTATGTTTTGTATGTAGGTGTCTCTTGTGTAGGTTTGTTATTGCCAAATGAGGTGTTCGTGATGACATGCATGCTTGGTTATTGCCCGACTCTTTATGATCATTTTTTTTTTGCAATATGATTAGTATCATTGTTTTTTAACTCACTTGCTCAGTGCCGCTAGATACTTTGGTATAAAAATGTGTTCCTAATGGTTATAAATCACATGGCAACCAGGAGTGCCTTTTCATTTCTTTTGAAAAGATAACATTAATTTGTCTGCCACACATTCAGTCAACTTTTGAGAAAATGTCACCAACGTTGTTTGCAAATGTGGTTGTATATTTTTTAGTAGCTTAATAGAAAATGTTTCGGCGTATTTGATGAATAATTGGTTATTTGTTGTAGAAACGTTGTGTCATTCAGTAGTTCTTGATTTCCAAGCTGAGACGGTGCGTTCAGCAGCGGATGTTGACGCTTCTGGTAACTTGAACTGTTCCTTTTCTTATAAAGCTGCTTTATATTATATATGGTTATTGTTTTGTGTTTTTCCTCTATGTTTATTCTTCACCTACCATCTTATTTTGCGTATAGGTGGTTCATGGAACACAGGAGGAACGGTGTCAGTCAGTCATGGTGACACCATTTTACACAGGTAAAAAACTGTTAGTCTTTTTTGTTACGCAAATTTTTATGTGCTTTGTTTTGAGTGTCATAGAATAGATATTCAAGATCCACCTTTGATGTTCATGTAGGGCCTACTTTCTATGACTCTGCACAGCGCATTGACACCGCGTCTGAGGCAACCGTTCGCCAGCCACAACGCTCTATGGGTATGCCAACTTTACCTGGTACATAAAGTGTTTGTTTTGTACGACTACAACACGTTCCTTTTTATAAGTAGACGTGTTGCTCTTTATGTAGGTCGTTCCTTTGACACTAGGGGATCTGACTTTGTGAGTTCTGGGAACACCCCATTTGCAAAAGGTTGTGAACGTTTGTGTTTTTTGTTTGTTAAATTTGGTATAGATCATTCTTTTGTTATGCGGTGCATACTGAAGTTCTATTTTCACGCTTTGTGTAGCTGATTGTTTCGCCGAGTGTGTGCAACACGCTTGCGCGACGCCTGAGCCAAACCTTGACAGAACGCGAGCCACCACAGGTAAATTGAATTTACCTGTTTAGTTTTTTTGACTGTCGGTGTTTATGTTATGGTTTCTAAATATTTGTTGCTGATATTTTGTAGTACATAAAATGTTTGTTGTCTACATTTACAAGACGTTATTTTTTAAAAGTAAACGTGTTACTATTTATGTAGGTCGCTTATTTAATACTACAGGACCAGACTTTGTAAACTGTGTTAATATACCCACCACAGCAGGTAAACACCTTTTTTTTAAGAGGGACAAAAAAAGTATTTGCAGGCCTTGGTCCGTTTATTAGAAATAGTTTTATTCTGGCTCGGACTTGTTTTGACCCATTACCCAACCCTCCCGACCCACCCATTTCCACCATCTTTTGCAATTTCTGCTCTTTAAACTGGACAATTAATTGGGTTTCTTTCTTTCTTGGTGACTGAGCAGGGAGACCCAGAATCTCAAGGCAAGTATCCAAAGCAGCAGCCACCGCCACCACCAGCAATGAAAGATGATGACGACGGGTTGGATGATGAAGACGATGATGAACATGGTGAAACTTTGTGTGGGTCATGTGGCGAAAGTTATGCGTCTGATGAGTTCTGGATATGCTGCGACATTTGTGAGAGGTAGTTTCATGGTAAGTGTGTGAAGATCACTCCAGCCAGAGCCGAACACATCAAGCAGTACAAGTGCCCAACATGCAGCTACAAAAGAGCCCGTCCTTGATGCTGTATATGTATCGTGGTGTTCTTAGCTGTGTACTCTGGTAGTCTCTAACTGCATGTTTAGTTATGTTTAGCAACGATAAACCTGGTTTTTAATTTTGTATTATCAGGTTTTTAATATATGAAATGCGTTATTTTGATATTTGTGTTTTTAATTTTGTATTATCAGGTTTTTAATTGTCATTTAATAGAAAATTAGGAACTGAAAAAAATTATTTAAAAAAAAAATTAGGTTATGACTCGCAAAAAGGAGAGTCATAAAACGTAGGTCATAAATGCGCTTTTCAAAAAAAAAATTAGGTTATGACTCGCAAAAAGGAGAGTCATAAAACGTGGGTCATAAGTGCGAGTCATAGAAGGATGACGCACAAATGCGAGTCATGAAGATTTATGACGGGTCCTTCCTTGACTCGCATTTGCGCGTCATAAAGGCTCTTCTTGACTCGCATTTGGAGTCAAGAATAGCTGTTTTTCTAGTAGTGGATTTGGCTAGACCGTTTTCGCCCAACAAAAATCCTCCAACCGATCGGCTGGAATCCCATGCCGATCAGCTGAACCATTTCGATAAAAAACCAACAATTTTTCTTTCTTGCTTTCTAGTTTTATTTCTTTCCTTTGATTTCTAGTTTTGTTTCGTTTTCCGTAGATTTCTTTTATAACTTTTATTTGTTTAAACATCTTTGATAAAAAAAAATAAAAAAAAAATAAAAAAACCATAACTAGTTTATTTTTCAAAGTTTTCTCGTAGTAACTAGTAATAATAAATAATAGTCGCATTTTTCTAAAAGTAGATAGTTTATTTTTTTTGTTTACGTCATCTTAAAAAAATACAAAAAGATTTTTCTTAATGTTCGTTTTAATTATGTTTTTATTTTTCACTTTTTATTCGTAATTCTCAATGACTTTTTGCAAATCGCTCCGGGTTTGTATAAACCCGCGTTCTTGGGGTAAACAAATCATTGGTCCACTTCACGAACTTAAACGTAAGTTCAAAAAGAAGACTCGTAAACCCAATAATACACCAAATGTACCCCCCGAGATCGAGTCCTCCAAGCCTTTTACTGAGATCGATTCATTTGAACCCTTTATCGAAATCAAGTCACCCGAACCTTACACCAAACAACCGTTCATCGAGGAACTTGTCGTTGTAACAAAACTCAACATATTTGAGGAGAAAGTCGAAACTCCACCCGATTCCCCACCCGTTATCATTGTTGATCCCGATGACCAACCCATGTGGTCAAGTACTAGGACCGTTGCACCAACACCTAGTTCCGTTATTATTCAACGCCCTCTTTCCAACAATTTCCATATCAAGGGTACCCACATGCAAATGATTCGTGAGAATCAATTTGATGGGAGAATCCGGTCCAATCCTCACCAACACGTCACTGATTTTCTTGAGATTAGTAACCTATTTCAATATGGTGAAAATCAAGAGGAAGCGGTTAAATTGAGGACCTTCCCTTTCTCACTGTCCGGAGAAGCCAAGATTTGGTTGAACGAATTAAATGAAGGAACAATTACTACGTGGGAAGAGATGAGAAAAGCTTTTATTAGCCGATACTTTTCTCCCGCAAAGTTTAAACGTCTCCTGAACGAAGTTCACAACTTTCACCAACTCGATCACGAAACTCTTGTTGATGCCTGGCTCCGTATGAAAAATATGCTTCGCACTTGTTATGGACACGGTCTATGTTAGGAATATAAATATTCAGTTGAAGACTCGGTCACCCCGAGCACTCTCGTATTAAATAGCTCGTAGTAATACAAGTAATATTAGTAGTAAAGTAGTTAATTAATATTGTGGAGTGAGTCGGGTCTTTACCCACTGTCAGCTCGCTCCACAGTCCACTAGGGACAAAGTAAGTAGGCTAAGCATGTAAGTATAAATACCCCTCTCCTCATGTGGAGAGGGTTGGACCTTTGCAAGCTTTCAATTCATTTTTCTTTTTGGTTTATCTCTCTAAAGGCTCCCTACTTCTTTCTCTCTCTAGCATCTTTCTTGTTCGATCCATATAAGCCACCCAATCTTGTGTTTATTAGTTTCTGAATATCCTACAATTGGTATCAAGAGCCATGGTTAGATTCGTGTAGTGCATATTCAGATTCGTGTTTGGTTTTTGGGTGTTTTTTGGTTCGAACAAATAGGTAAGAAAAAACCCTTGTTTGATCTTGTTTTGTGGTTAAAGTAGTGTAAGACTAGTACTTTTATGTTCTAAAAGGTGTTTTAGATCGTTCTTGATAAGTTACAACAGTGTTTGTGACTTGTTTGTGTAAGATCAGACGGGTTTCTTGGTAGCGGGTTGTACTTCGTACCAAGTTTCATCGCAGCGGTTTGTTATTCGGTGAAAGTTTCTTGTTAGCGGTTTACGCTAATTTGGCTGTTTAGTTCCAGCGGCTTGGTTAATAGCGGTTTGTTATTTATCTACTTCTGGAAAAGGACAAACTGTACTGAAAAGGACAGTTTGTCAACTAGTGGCAGCGGTTTGTCAGAAATTGTCAACTCGCGGTTTGTCGTTTTGTGTTAGAGGTTTACAGTTTGTCGTATTGTGGTAGAGGTTTACGAGTTTCAGCGGGTTAAGCATCAACGGGTTAAAGTTCAGTGGCTTTAGTCTCAGCGGGTTAATCATTCAGCGGTTTAAGTTTCAGCGGGTTAATCATCAGCGGGTTAAGTTTCAGCGGCTTTGTCTCAGCGGGTTAGCAGTCCAGCGGCTTAAGTTTCAGCGGGTTAAATATCAGCGGGTTAGATTCCAGCGGGTTAGCATTCAGCGGTTTAATCCTCAGCGGTTTAATCCTCAGCTGTTTAACTGTTAGCGGTTCTGCTTTCAGCGGCTTAATACTTCAGTATTTCAGCGGTTTAGATTAGCGGTTCAGTTATCTGTTTCAGCGGTTTACTTTAGCGGTTTGACTTGTAATAGAGGTTTGGTTCTCAGTTTTAGCGGCTTGTTATTAGCGGTTTGTCTAGAAGGGTAGCGGTTTGTTTTTGAATTGCACGTTAGCGGTTCTGAAGATACTTCTAACTCAATGGCGAGCACACCTTCCGATGATATTCAAGCAGCTGGGTCCGATACCCGTCCACCTATGCTTGATAGGACAGACTATGAGTCATGGGCACAAAGAATACGGCTTTATTGCTTGGGAAAAGAAAATGGGGCAAACATCCTTAAGTCTATTGATGAAGGACCATTTCAGATGGGTACTACCAGAGATGCTGTGACTACTGGTGAAGATGGCACAGTCACACTTGGTATTGACAGACCTCGCACGTACAATGATCTTACTGATGAGGAAAAGAAGAGGTATGATGCTGATATTAGAGCCTCAAATATCATCATTCAAGGTCTTCCAAAGGATGTCTACAAACTCATCAACTTCAATACGGAAGCCAAGGCAGTATGGGACAATGTGAAGATGCTGTTGGCTGGGTCAGAACTGACAAAGGAAGACAGGGAATCTCAATTGTATGATGAGTTTGAACATTTCAAAATGAACCCAGGAGAGAATATTACAGACTACTATGTGAGATTCCATAAGTTGGTAAATGACATGAGGATAATTAGAATGACAATGCCCAACATCCAACTTAACTCCAAGTTTGTGAACAATATGACTCCAGAATGGGACAGATTTGTTACTGCTGTCAAACTCAACAAAGGTCTGAGGGATACCAACTATGAACAGCTGTATGCCTATCTTCAACAACATGAGAAGCATGCTGTCTTTGATCGGGTGTTAAGAAAGAAGTTGAATCCATCCACTTCCAATGATCCACTAGCATTTATGGCAACTGCTGTACCAAACTTTCAACCATCATCTGCTATGAGTCCTCAACTTGACTCAGGCTATACTCAGACTGATAAAATGCTTGATAATCTCACCAATCAAGTATCTTTACTTGTGCAACAGTTCAAAGCTTCTCTCCCTCAGACCAACAATCAGTTAAGAAATTCATCCAACCTGCGAAATCTTGCAATGGTGGAGGATGGAAAAATTGTAGTTCAAAATGTGCAAGGGAGAGCTGGCAGAAACATGGGTCGAGGTATTATGCAGAACAGGGCTGGGAATGCCAACCAGGGGCAAGGGAAACAGATCAAGTGCTATAATTGTGGAGGTCTGGGACATATTGCAAGAAACTGCAATCAACCAAAACGACCTCAGAACTCATACTACTTCAAGGACAAGATGTTGTTGATGCAGGCTCAAGAGAATGGAGCAGTATTGGATGAGGAAGAATTGTTGTTTCTGGCTGGTGATGGGGGTAATACTTTTGATGCTGAAGTGGATGAGCAACCAGTCCAAGATATGGCACTCAATGATCCTAATGTCTTCCAAGCTGATGATTGTGATGCATTTGACTCTGATGTGGATGAAGAACCAACTGCTCAAACTATGTTCATGGCCAATTTGTCGTCCTTGGCCTCTCCATCTCAACAAGCTGGTTCTTCAAATGCTTCTGTGATATCTGAGGTACTAAGATTATATGACACATATGAAATAGTTGATAAACAAAAGTTTCCCATCGAAGTACAACAGGCAATTGTCTCTGACTCAAATAATGTTGACATGGATAATAGCAATATGATTCCATATGAACAATACTTGAGTCAGAAAAATGTGCCTGATGTACAAAATGCTGAATCTTCTGTTGTAAATGATGCTTGTGTTGTTGATGACTTGTGTGCCGTAGAAATTACACGTGAAATAGATAATGCATGCACTCGTGAAAGTACAGTTCTTGCACCTGATAATAACTTGATCACTAGACTAAACATTTATAAAGAACAAGTAGCTATGTATGAACAGCGTGCTAAGTTTGAGCTTAATGAACGTGAGCAGAAATTAGAAGGTAAAATGAGTACACTTATTAAAGAGTCTAGAGTAAGAGAAGAAACATTAAAACAAGAGTTGAATTCTTTGAAAAGCCAGCTAGAACAGTCTGTCAAACAGAAACAGGAAGTACAAAAGTGTATAACTACACTTAAGCTAGAATTCAAAGAAAAAGAAAAGGAACTCTTAAATGATTTCTCTAGGCTCAAAACCTTAAAAAATAAGCTTGAGGATAAGTTGTACACACAAGACCAAACCAGACAGACTGCCCAAATGATGTATAAGCACAGAAAGTTAAGTGACAAGCATAGTGAAAGCAATGTAGGTAGATCGAAAGTAGCTATTCATGAGATTGCTAAGATAGCCCAACCTGCATTAAATGATTCTAATGTGATGTTTATGCCTAATCACGACCCGCCTGAGCATATCTACACTAAAGAGGAAGATGAGTTAAGTGAGAGAACAAGGGAAAGAATGAATGAGAAAATGAGGGATCCCGAGTGCATAGCCAGACGAATAATAATCAAGCCCCATGACTATAGTGAGGAAAATCGTTTGGCTGTGTTTGCTCCTCAAAAGAAGTTAACACCTGAACAGATATTCTGGAAACAGGATAATGAAAAACTTAAGGAAGAAAAACTTAAGGCCAACACCCCTCTCATTAGAAAAGTTGCGTCCATAACGGTGTATCCTCCCAATACACCTAGGAATTTGGTGCCGTTGTCTCTTCCCACTGAAAGCAAAACCTTTATTAGCTTATATGTGCTTTGGCAACTGTTTACTGATTTTGATAAAACATGTAAGAAGAGAATCACACCAACCGGCATTACTGAGGGGGAAAGGTGTTTTGAACATGCAAAAAGGTGTTACTTAACTGAGGTCATGCTATTCTTTAAACTACTCAAAGAACATTTTGAAGGGCTGCAAACTGCCCTCAACACAGAAATAAAAGAAATGAAAGTAGTGTTTAAAGATATGGAAAATGAGGTGAATGAATATGCAATAGAACTTAAGAGCCGCGAAATTGAAAGGAAAAACATGCTCATCAATTATGATAATTTGATTGCTAGATGTATTGCACAAGATGTATTTTTTACTGCAACTGATTTTGCATTATCTGCTTGTCAATATCATGAGTATGCTATGGCTTTAAATGTTACCCAGAATCGTGTTGTGGAGCTTGAGGGGGAGAATTTGAAACTGCTTGAAAAAATTCAAAATGATGATCATGATGACATGGTCAAACGTTTTTCTAAACTAGAGGTTGAACATCTTAACTTACAATTAAAATATCAACATTTAGAAGAAAGATGTAAACTATCAAATGCCAAGACATCTTTGGATGCTCCTGAGTTTGATACGTATTTTGAATTAAGCAAACGGGATGAGAAAATTCAAGCTCACACTAACACGATTCGTCTGTTGAGGGCTCAAATTGCCCAATTGAAGTCTAACAAGTGTGATGTTTATGGCACCAATAAACCGTCGTCGTCAGATTCTCAGAATTTTCAATATCAAGACACCATAAACAAATTACATCATGAAAATGAGTGTTTTCGAGAAGAAAATTCTAAGATTAAACAACATTACAGAGAGTTATATGACTCAATTAAAGTTACAAGAAATAGTCATAATGAAAGGATAACTTCTTTGTTAAATGAAATTGAGAATCTGAAGACTCAGGTGAAAGGTAAAATGCCATGTACATCTTGTAATTGTGGTTCATCAAAGGTTTCTGCCTGTAAAATTATATGATGTTGATGTGGGGCCTATTCCATTTCCCATAAGAAATAACAGACCTGTCCATCAGATGTATCTGAGTCGCCTTAGGGATGGACTTGACACTCTTCGAGAGGTTGTGGAAGAGGACAGAATAGGAAAACCACATGATAAGGAAATAGGTTATGCATGTGTCCTCACAAAAAGGATCCAGGAACAGCTAGAATATGCTATTAGCTCGGGTCCTAGGTCCAGTTACCAAAAGGATAGCTTAGGTGCCTCATCGTCCACTATTAAGAACAAGCATGTGTCCTTTGATTTACCACCAAGAACATCAGAACCAAGCACATCATTATCAGGAAAGCATGTGTTAGTGAAGCAAACTAATGTTCCCATCATTACTTCTACAGGAGTAAGAAGTGACACCCAAGCTAGCGGGTCAAAGCCTAAAGGCAATGCAAGGAATGATAGGACTGCGCCGGCTAAGAGTGATCACAAGAAAAGAGTAGAAGTCCAACCTAGGAACAATAAGTTTGTAACGACTAGATGGAATCGTGTTGATTCTAGTATCAAAAGTACTGTAATTAATTCGAATTCTAAAATGGTCTGTAAAACATGTGACGAATGCTTAATTTCTGTTAATCATGATGAATGTGTTGTGTCGTCTCTGATATCTCATGCACCACCCCATATTATGCATAATAGGAAAACTGAAAGTAATGTGAAAAGTTGGAAAGCCACAGGAAAAATCTTCACTAAGGTTGGGTATCAATGGAGACCCACTGGAAGGATGTTCAGTTTAGGAAACAAGAATCCATTGCCTAAGTTGAATAAACATAAAATTGTGAAGATTAAAGAATGGAGACCAACGGGTCGAATCCTTCCATTAGGAACACATAGCCCTTCTAATAGGTCCCTTGATAACTCTAGAGTAGTTCCCATTGTAGAGGAATCAATATTAGAAAAGACTAATGTTCCAGAACTTGTGTGTGCTGACCAAACGGACCCCAAATTCCAGTGGGGATCCACATATTTCAGTTATCCATTGTTGTCTGATTTCAAATGCAGGTCGTACAAATCGTTCTTTGGTATTTGGACTCAGGCTGCTCAAAACATATGACTGGGGATCGCTCACGGCTCAAGAACTTTGTGAAAAAGTTTATCGGGACAGTTAGATTCGGGAATGACCACTTTGGGGCGATTATGGGTTATGGAGATTATGTGTTTGGTAACAGTGTGATCTTACGGGTTTACTATGTGGAAGGATTAGGACACAATTTGTTTTCTGTGGGCCAATTTTGTGACGCTGATCTGGAAGTGGCTTTCAGAAAACACACATGTTTCGTCAGATAATTGGATGGTATAGATCTTCTCAAGGGTAGTCGGGGTACGAATCTATACACCATATCAATTGAAGAAATGTTGAAGTCCTCTCCCATATGCTTGCTTTCAAAAGCCTCTAAAACAAAATCATGGCTGTGGCATCGTCGTTTGAACCACCTGAACTTCGGTACCATCAATGATCTTTCCCGCAAAGATCTTGTTAGAGGAATGCCCAGATTAAAATATGAAAAAGATCATCTCTGCTCTGCATGTCAACTGGGCAAAAGCAAGAAACAAACCCACAAGCCCAAAACCGTCAACACCAACTTGGAAGTTCTTCATACCCTCCATATGGATCTATGCGGTCCAATGAGGGTACAAAGCATAAATGGAAAGAAATATATTCTGGTGATAGTAGATGATTTCTCTCGGTTCACATGGGTAAAGTTTTTGAGAACCAAGGATGAGACTCCAGAGGTGATCATTAAGCTGATTAAACAGCTGCAAGTAAGGCTTAACAAGACTGTCAGAATCATCCGCACTGATAATGGAACTGAGTTTGTCAATCAACAACTCAGAAACTTTTATGAAAATATTGGCATCACGCATCAGAAAAGTATACCTCGCACTCCTCAGCAGAACGGAGTCGTTGAACGGCGAAACCGTACTCTAGTAGAAGCTGCAAGAAACCATGCTTATATTTTCAAAGGCACCGATGTTTCTCTGGGCATAGGCCATTGCAACTGCATGCTACACCCAAAACCGATCTCTGATTCATCCCATTCATGAGAAGACTCCCTATGAGTTAATTCACAACAAGCAGCCAGATTTATCATTTCTTCGTGTGTTTGGTGCTCTTTGCTATCCAACCAATGATAGTCAAGACTTGGGAAAGTTAAAAGCTAAAGCAGATGTAGGTATTTTTGTTGGATACGCACCAGACCGTAGAGGGTACAGAATCTACAACCAGAGAACCCGACAAATCATGGAAACCATCCATGTCACGTTCGACGAGCTAAGTGAGCAAATTGTTTCAGGACAAACCAGTTCTGGACCCGATCTTAAACTTTTGACACCTGGACCAATTAGTTCAGGGCTTGTACAGAATCACACGCCTACAGAGTCTTTCGTTCCACCAACGAGTGAGGAGTTGAAGAAGCTATTTGATCCTATGTTTGACGAATACTTTGAGCCAACAAATGAAACAATCACAAATGCAGTAGCTACACCTGACGCTGCAGATGTTCAAGTTCCACAAGGCTCAGAAAACCATCCAGCTTCAGTCTCAATCAGTTTCAATGCTCCTGCTGCAAGTCAATCACCCACAACGTCAAATACTCAATCCTCTCCGGTGCTACAAGAGTCTGCAGATGATCATTCTTTGGAAGTTAATCCTTTTGCTTCTATCGATGATGTTCCTTTTGAGAACATATTTGCTCCTGAACCCTCATCAGACATGTCCTCTCACGAAGAACACAGCACGGCAACATCAATCCAAAACCCTCAACCTCATGACCATCTCAGAAAATGGACCAACGATCATCCAATTGACAACATCATCGGCAATCCCTCTCGTCCTGTATCCACTCGTAAACAACTGGCAACAGATGCACTGTGGTGTTTCTTCAATTCTGTACTGTCTAAAGTCGAACCAAAAGATGTCAAAGATGCAATGACCAAAGACTGTTGGTTCGAGGCCATGCAAGATGAAATCCATGAATTTGATCGACTTGAAGTATGGGAATTAGTGCCTCCTCCAGAGATTGCTATGATTATTGCTCTCAAGTGGATCTTCAAGGTAAAACTTGATGTGCATGGTGATGTTTTAAAGAACAAGGCACGTCTAGTTGCTAAAGGATACAGATAAGAAGAGGGCATTGATTTTGAAGAATCATTTGCTCCAGTTGCTAGAATTGAAGCTATTAGAATCTTCCTGGCCAACGTTGCAAGTCTAAATATGATAGTCTACCAGATGGATGTCAAAACAGCTTTCCTGAATGGGGACTTAAAGGAAGAAGTCTACGTGAGCCAACCTGAAGGATTTGTGGATGCTGAACATCCTACACATGTTTATCGCTTGAAGAAGGCTCTTTACGGGTTGAAGCAGGCACCTAGAGCATGGTATGATACATTGTCCAAGTTTCTTCTAGATCATGGATTCTCAAAGGGTGTAGTTGATCCAACATTGTTCACCAGGAAGACAAGCAAACATCTACTACTTGTTCAGATTTATGTAGATGACATCATATTTGCTTCATCTGACCCTAGTGAATGTGATAGATTTTCAAAAGAGATGAGTTCCAAGTTTCAAATGTCGATGATGGGACAAATGTCATTCTTCCTAGGATTACAAGTATCTCAAAGTCCCGGAGGCATTTTCATCAATCAGTCCAAATATGCATATGAGATCTTGAAAAAATTTGGATTCGATTCAAGTGAGCCAGTTGATACTCCCATGATTGATAGATCTAAGCTAGATGAAGACCCGTCAGGGATTCCAGTCGATCAAACGAAGTACAGAAGCATGATTGGGTCCTTAATGTACATTACTGCAAGCAGGCCAGACCTTCTATTTGCTGTATGCATGTGCGCGCGATATCAATCCAAACCCACCAAAAAGCATCTAGAAGCAGTAAAAAGGGTTTTCAGATATCTTCAAGGAACAGTTCATATGGGTCTCTGGTATCCTAAGGACACAGCTATGGAGTTAACGGCTTATGCTGATGCAGATCGTGCGGGGTGTCAGGACACTCGTCGAAGTACTTCAGGAGGAGCTCAGTTTTAAGGGGAAAAGTTGGTTAGTTGGTCTTCAAAGAAGCAAATGAGCACATCCATATCTTCTACTGAAGCGGAATACATTGCTATGTCGGCTTGTTGTGCACAAATTCTATGGATGCGATCACAACTATCAAACTATGGATTCTCATACAACAAAATTCCTCTATATTGTGACAACAAAAGCGCTATTGCACTTTGTTGCAACAATGTTCAACACTCCAGATCAAAGCACATCTACATCAGGCATAACTTCATTAGGGAACAGGTTGAAAAGGGAATCGTGGAGCTGTATTTTGTGAGGACAGAGTTTCAGCTAGCAGACATCTTCACTAAGGCTCTCCCGAGAGAAAGGTTTCAGTTTATTCTCCCGCGTCTTGGAATGAAGAGCTTATCTCTAGAAACTCTCAAGTGTCTTCAGGAGGAAAAGGAGGAATAAAGGGTTATCCTCTTATATCCTTGTACATAGTTGTATATATCTTAAAAAAAAAAAAAAAACTATAAAAACCATAAAAATCGAAAAATCAGAAAATACCAAAAAATAGTCCTACTTAGGCATGTCTTCTGTTTATCGATAACATTTACGGATCTAGAAATGTCATTCAACAATGACACGGATCTTTAAATGAAGCTCGAGCAGAAGTTATACTAATCAGTTAAAACATGTCTTAATGGCTTGCAGTTATTTCATACTGCAACCCGCGATACACTCTGGGGAAAGCACGTCGCCATACAGACGGCTATTCCTCCAACTGGGTGATGTTCACCTGGGCATGGATTACTTTATATCCATGTTTCACCGACTTGATGTACATTTCAGTGCGTCATTTCGTGTACAGGAAGAGAAGTCTTCTTTACATCAGACTCTTTATCTTATTTGATTCTTCAAGAGAGTCTTGATGTTACACAAGGTGGTAAATTGAATTAAATTTTCACAAATACCTGTCGCTCAATTGAATGACTACAGATCTTTAAATGGAAAACGGGTCATTAATTGAGGGGGAGAATATTTGTTCAAATTTCTGACACCTTACCAAATTTGTGCAACATCAGCAGTGACACTCTCTCGTGGTTTAAGGGGGAGCATAGTATGCTCCTAAATCAGAATACATTTAAACCTGACCACATTTTCTCCTAAATTTTCTAAACTTATTTAAATCAATTGGGATCACAAATCTCAAATGGTTTGAAATTTTTGATCGGGGGAGAGAATGTGATTTAAATATGAAATTCTGATAAAATGTGATGATTTGGAAGTAAATGCAAGCTCTCCCGTTTGTGCTAAACTGCTTTGTATATCAATGCACATATTGAGGGGGAGCAAAATGTTTTGGACGTAAAAGCAAGCTCTTCCATATGTGCTAAACTCTTTCATATATCAATGCACATATTAAGGGGGAGCAAATGGTTTTTAACAAAACATAAAGGATTTTGGCATAACATGAGATCGTGACTCAGACTTAACCAATGAATTGACGAAACCTATACTGTCATTGATCGAAAGGACATATCCTGGCCGGGTAATA
Source organism: Artemisia tridentata subsp. tridentata (assembly GCA_021014915.2). Lineage (NCBI taxonomy): Eukaryota > Viridiplantae > Streptophyta > Magnoliopsida > Asterales > Asteraceae > Artemisia > Artemisia tridentata. The sequence goes on from CP139505.1 coordinate 268,605,613, forward strand.
ATTTCAAGCTGGTCTAACCAGTGATGTAAGCGTGTCTCGAAAAGGATGTGTCTGAGTAGAGTGTACCGTTTCGAGAAACTTTCTGTGGACTTGACCAGGACGGGTAATAATTTCAAGCTGGTTTAACCAGTGATGTAAGCGTGTCTCGAATCGGTCATGTTCACTGAAAGTTGATCAATTCAAAAAGTGCAAGCTCTACCTATCATGTGCAAATTTATAAAACTATCAACCGAGCACATGTTGAGGGGGAGCATTTGAAAAATATAAAACTCTCAAGTGTTTGCAAAATGTTTTTCATAATCATGAACACTTTGAGAGATTTTTCAAAGATTTGGTTTGGCGATTGTGGTAGAACACCAAAGACCGACCATTTAATTTAATGCATGGAGTTATAAGGATGGTAAGGTTAGGTTCAAGTTCCCACGATCCCGCCAGAGCCGGAGGGATCTACCCAGGGACAATCCACTAGATAGTGTAGAAGTCCTTAGGTATGATTAAAAAAGGAGAAAAAGTGAATTAGGGAAGAGTGCAAACTGAGATGGAGCTAGAACTGGAACAAACCCAACAAGGTTCTAGTAATGAAGTCTTGGTATGCACTGAAGGGGTTGAAGAATTAAAAAGAAACGAAGTGAGAAAGGGTGAAAAGAAATAGCCCTCCTTACAACTTAGGCAGAAACCGGGTCAATACATATGCTGTCAGAATCACATAGTTGATTGCTGGCATTGAAGACAAAGTATCATGGACCCAGTGATACGCTGCACAACCCTCCTTAGCCACTCAAGGTCCCTCAAAGGATTCTTGTTTCAATTGTCACGGAGTTCAATACTTTCCTATCGTCACTCTCATTCCGAGTTAGATGATATTGAAAAGGTGGCAGTCCTCTCCAGCCTCCGCTCACTAAATCAAAGAGCACTATAGAGTCTAGAGCCACGAGATTCATCATAAGATCTCATAGGAACACAAATTATCTCTACACTGGTTGTTCAACATTAAGGACACCAGTTGTAAACTTATGAGTCCTACGCAGATCTTAGCAATCTGCCAGAACATTTATGAGAGAATTTACATATGTAATTCTCAATGATTGAATGGAAATTCCTGCCAGGGTCAACATCAAGCAGCCCTGAAAGCAGGTCACTTCGGTAATTCCCTGTGGATTACGCTTAGTGATCAAGGCGGTTTCAAATGGTCTACAGTCGTGGAGTGATCTCCAGCGACTCACCTAATCGTTGATGTACTACGGTATGATCTTAAAAGGACCTCTATGGGTTTTCGATTAGGAACGGTCTTGGTAAGGATTAGAGAGAGTTTTCACACTATGCTGTTAACAATCTCGAAGTCCGAACCTGTAAGTACCGGTCGATTTGTTGCTAACTGTCGTATGCAGGAACATCTGGCGATTGTAGCTGTGGAATGCTGTAGCTGGTTGCTGTTGTAGCTGGTTGCAGAAAAGATGCCAAACAATCTACCACATGTTCACACTACATCATCATTGTAACTCAACAAAGTCATGATCAACCTAAAAGACCTTTAACACGGCTTCTGCAAACTCTGATGCTAAAGATCATGACTCCAAATAGTGTGAGCATGTCGGGTCAAAGAATACATCATCACATGGAGACATACTGACAAAAGATGACTTGAAGATACATGTTGGATGATATTTTTGAAGAATGATCAATATCATCCAAGACAAGGAGAAGTCGTCATAAGTCCACTGCTGAAGGCACAATGATTACTAATGACTGAAGAATCAATGTATACGAGCTACAAAGTTAAGATTCATGAATAGAGTGCTTGATTTAAGAATATTGTTATCGGGGTGACCTCCCTTAGGGGGAGATTGTTAGGAATATAAATATTCAGTTGAAGACTCGGTCACCCCGAGCACTCTCGTATTAAATAGCTCGTAGTAATACAAGTAATATTAGTAGTAAAGTAGTTAATTAATATTGTGGAGTGAGTCGGGTCTTTACCCACTGTCAGCTCGCTCCACAGTCCACTAGGGACAAAGTAAGTAGGCTAAGCATGTAAGTATAAATACCCCTCTCCTCATGTGGAGAGGGTTGGACCTTTGCAAGCTTTCAATTCATTTTTCTTTTTGGTTTATCTCTCTAAAGGCTCCCTACTTCTTTCTCTATCTAGCATCTTGCTTGTTCAATCCATATAAGCCACCCAATCTTGTGTTTATTAGTTTCTGAATATCCTACAGTCTAACCAAAGGAGAAATAATTCAAACATTCTATCATGGTTTAGACGATCCAACTCAAGGAATTCTCAACGCTGGAGGAATTTTCCTCTACAATACTCCCAACGAAGCATTCAAACTCCTCGAGGACAAGGTCCAACTCAAGCTCAATTTCTCAGAAAATTCTCTAATCATGCCTAAACCAAAAACCGTTGTTTCCGCCGGTGGAAGCAACATCAATGCCGATCATTCCTTATTGGTGGAAAAATTGGAAGCTCTCTCCAAACATATTGACGATGAATTCAAGAACATAAGGGAAGAGCTGACGGAGATACGAGATGACCAGGGATACCAAGCTTCACAAAACTACATGGAGGATGACACGCCGATGTGTAAACCTCATAAAGCCAGTTACTTCCCAGTATATCACGAAGGATATCACGACCTAAAACCTAAAAATTCATACTCTTATCCAAACCACAACCCAAACCGTTCCCATCCTCACTTCCAACCCCGAGATGAAATGCCATATCCATCTCAATATTCCAAAACCTTACCGGAGGACATGTTGAATGAGTTAATGGAAGAAGAATTGAAGAATCAGATGGTTGAATTGGAACATCAAATTGATCAAGAAAAAAGAAACCACCAAGCGATTATCCAGGATAAAGAAATCCAGTGTACCACATTCCTTCCTCACGCCTCAAAAACCAAGTCTAGATACGAAGTTACCAGAAGAAAATTCAAATCATCACCAATTCGAAATGAACATGATAAGGGTGATGTTGAAGTTATCGAGGAGGATGAAACTGAACCCATTTCAACTATGTCTAACTTGAACCCAATCATGACTAATTCACCAACCGAACCACCTTTTCTCGAGGATTGCACCGTGCATATCACTACCACTGAACGCTCAGCGAAAGAGAAGATGTGTGTACATGATGAATTACCGAATCATGTTGGTAATGAGGAACTCAATGCAACTGGAGACGTTGAAAATGAAGTCTTGAAAGAAAAAGAGATTAAGAAGCAGGAGAAGGGAGTGTCAAAGATACCCAACAGGAATGGAGAATTGGAAAGAAAGCTAGACGAGTGGTCTAATCCACAAAATTCAGTTTCTTCAAAACAAAACGGTAGGACTGATCCACCTCCTCCAGATCCTATTGAAAACGTGAATTACACATTCACGAGGAGTGGAAAGTCTGATGAACCTCTGAAAAATCAAAAAGATTCGCCATCTGTCTTCGTTTTTAATAAAATCGATCAAGCATTCAAGATAACGACAAGGGATTATCAAATGGTCAAATCAAAAGAATCCCCGTCACTTGTGAAGTACATACCAAAGATCCCATACCCTCAACGTTTAAGAACTGAAATTCCCCATTTGAACCGTATCGTCAAAGAATCCTAATCCGAGGAAGAGTCTAGCTAACGACTCATTAATAAATTAAGCGCTTCTCGGGAGGCAACCCGAGCTTTTACTGGTTTGTTTGCTTATTTCCGTTTTAGATAAACATGTACACCCTTTTTGCAAAAATTCTTTTCAAAACTTGGAAAATCTTAAGTGTGGGGGTGTTACATGCTAATATATTATTGCTTGCATTTTGTGTGTTTTGTTTGTTTGTTTTGTTTTTGTTTGAATAATTGCAGCAGGTGATGAAGGAAGATGTTTGGATCAGAAATAGATTGTTCTCACAAGCTTATGCTAGCATTTGGTTAGCAATTTATCATATGGAGTTCGATCGCTATTTCTTAGCCCGAGAAGTTTCGTTTCTCTTGGACTATTTATTTATTTATTTTCCCTATTTTACATGCTTTGAAGTTTATTTTTCACAATGAGTATAATGCGTAACTTAAGTGTGGGGGGAAGTAAATAGAAAAAACGAAACTACTTTTCAAATTTATAATTTTTTTGAGGCCAATTTAAAATTTTGTATACTTGTTTGCCCTTGTGATCTAATTGTTTTCACGCTTTTAGGATAATATATTATAATAACTGGATCAATCCACTGGTGAAATCTGTAATTTTGAAAAATTGAGATGTGTCCCGATTAATATTGCAATCCATTTTGGGATCGATAACATTTGCTAGCACATATTATAGCCCTTTTCACTAAATTGTGAGGATTTGAGCCTATTTTATATATATAGCATACATCTTTTATGCTTGGATCTTTTGCTATGAGTGTGCCGGTGATTTTATTTATTCTAGAACTTGTACTTGTAAATCATTACCAGACCGCAGTAAGATCGCATTCGTGTGATATAAGTGTATATGTGTGATATAGAGGCACCCTTAGGATAAAACCAAATGGCCTTCCATTTTACATCTAATGATATATTAGCTAACCACACTGGTTAGTTAACCACCCATATGAACCCATTTGTTAGCGTTTATCTTTAGCGCTAGATACCCCTAGTTAAACCCTCTGAGCCATTCCTTTCTTTTGTTACATCCAGAAAAATACAAAAATATTTTACACTTTAAACCTTAGCCTTACCCTTAGTCGAAGTCTAAACGGTTGGTTGCTAGTTGCTTGGTATGTTGGATTGTTTTTGATGATTAATAGTTAGCCACACTCTGTCATTCATGTGTACCATTCCGACAAAAATGAAGGTGACGTCTTTCGTATTTTGTATTTTTGTGGTGTATGCTTATGCGAAGTGTGGGGGAGGTGTGATGTATGAAGGAGAAAAATGTGAAAAAAAAATAATGTGATGACAATTATAGCCAATATTATTATTATGAAGATGAAGTATGTTTGAGATATCGATTAGCCAATGTGCTAAGACGTGATATATATATATATATATATATATATATATATATATATATATATATATATATATATATATATACATACATATATATATATATATATATATATATATATATATATATATATATATATATATATATATATATATATATATATATACATACATATATATATATATACATACATATATATATACATACATATATATATACATATATATATATATATATATATATATATATATATATATATATATATATATATATATATATATATATATATATATATATATATATATATATATTTGGTGATCGATATGTGAAGAGGAGAAAGTTGTTAACTATAATCATTTACGGGTTTGCGGTTTGTCCGGTAACTAGCAACATGGGTATTAGACTTGACTTTATTTTTCTTTTAAAACCAATTTAATAAATATTCCCATGCCTTATCCTTACCCTTTTGACTTTGTGAAATTATCAAGTGTATTGACATGTAGTGACCATCCGATTTCTTGAGGAATTAGGTAGCGTTGTTAGCAATCTAAGGTTATCCTTAGTGACCATCCGTTATTTGGTGATGCAAGAATTCGTTGTTAGCGAGCTATTATGTTTTGCATAAGATAGTTGCACATAAGTCTGATATAACCCTTAAGCCAAACATTACAACCCGAATGAAAGTCCTCTTTAGATGTTTACACTTTGTGATTACGCCTTGTCGGTGGAGTTTTGTTTCTTGTACAAGCCTATGGTAATAAACGGATCATGACTGAGCAATGAGTGTGATTTCCCTTATATATACTCCACTACCTAAATAAATGAGTGATTGAGTGAATTATACTTCGTTTTTTTTTCGTGAGGTGTTTAGAAATGTTACTCAAGCAAGAAAATCTTCATACATCTCGGTTTTTCACCATAACGCTTAAAAACGATGAATCTTATCTTGTACTTGTACTTGGTAGATTTGCATCATAATTTTTATAATCATCTTTCATGCACCATGTGGATCTATTTTTCTTAATATTTGCTTGAGGGCAAGCAAACCCTTAAGTGTGGGGGAGTGTGAGCTCAATTTTCGCTTATTTATAAAAAAACCAAAAAGATTTTTCGATATTTTCTAATTTTGCATAAAATTTTTAAATTTTTTCTTTTCATTTTGGTCATTTAGTTATACATTTTAAATTTCTTTTTCTAGATTTGCTTGAGGGCAAGCAAAGTTCAAGTGTGGGGAATTTGATAACGCTCAAATCTAACATGTTTTTAGGAGCGTTATTGTGGATTTTATGCATATATATTGGTCACTTTTGTTGATGCAAATAATGTTCTAAAAACGTTATTTATATCTTTCGATTACTTCACGTTTTGAGGATGACAAAATGTGAAATCACGATACGTTAAAATCAACGTAAACAAGTCTTTAATCGGAAGATCCCGTTTCTACGCAAATCACTCTAGAACAAAGTTACAACTTGAACTAGTGATCAAAGAAGTGAATTTATGTTTTGAGAATTCACATTTTAAATGGGACAAAACATTTTTTCAAAAATACACATGACAAATTATTTTTGAAATATTAAGAAATGTTTTAATGGAAAAATAAGTTTGAAAATCACAACAGCTATTTCCCCCCCCCCCCCAAAAAATCAGCTCCAACCTTCCCCAAATAAGTTTTCACTAGAAAAGACAAAATTTGGAGCGTCCTAGTCTACGACGGCTCCACGGTTCCGTTAAATTTAATGGAGCCGTGGGGTATTTAACGGAGCCGTCCGTACAAAATTTTCTGTAACGTTCAGATTTTCTTTGCCTATAAATACCCCCCCCCTTTCACAGTTTTTAGGCATCCTTACACACACAAAAATTTCTGAGTTGAATACTCTCTTCACACTTTCTTTCTTAGATCATTTAGGTTAGTTTTTCTTTTGTTCAAGAGTGATCCAATCATCCTTCAAGTGATCCTCTTCATTCCTCTTCACTTGCAAGAGAAGAACACAAGTATCCAAGTAGATACAAGGTGTTGTCATCCCTCTTCATTAGCAAGAGAAGAACACAAGTATCCAAGTAGATACAAGGTGTTGTCATCCCTCTTCATTAGCAAGAGAAGAACTCAAGATCTTCAAGAAGACAAGAGTTGTAGTGGTTAGGTTTTGTAACACTTGTTACATCCTTGTTGTATCTTAGCATACATCAAGATTATCTTTCTTTTGTGAGAGTGTGAGTGAAGATCATTGTGATCTTAAGAGATAGTGAAGATCTCTTGAAGCTATTGGGCTTGTGTGTGAGTAGTCAAAGGATCTAGAGTAGTTAGATTAAGTAGAGTGAAGTGAGAGTTGATCTTTGTGATCGTGTTGAGATCGTGGTGACCTCTTGAAGCCATTGGGCTTGTGTGTTTGGTCACGTGGACCTTGGTAGATTGGTGCTAGCTAAGATTAGCACTCGACATTTAGCTTAGTGTAAGTAATAGGATAAGCGACGTGTACGATTTTCTCCGCTTGAAGGGAGGTTGTTGACATAGTGCTTGAAACTCTCGAGTGTGGTACTCGGGGAGTGGAGTAGGGAGAAGAAGAGCTTCGTAGCCGAACCACTATATATCCTTTGTCTCGGTTTGATCTTTCCAACTCTACTCTTTACTTTCATTATTTTATATTAGTTAGTTTAGTGTGTAGTTCATATTGGTGTTAATTGATTACACATAGAGTTCGAATCAAAGTTTCCAATAACCAACTTTTAAAACAAGATTTTTAAAAGAATTTTAAACCGGTAAACTATTCAACCCCCATTCTAGTTTCCCACAATTGGTATCAGAAGCCACGTCAGTCAAGATTTTAAAGTATATTGTATTTTAAAACTTGAATCGATCAATGGATTCCGACAAATATGTAGAAGGGCAATCTATGCAAAGACCACCACTTTTCGAAACCGATTGTTTTATTTATTGGAAAACAAGATTCGAAACGTATGTGAAATCAAAAGACATTTATCTTTGGCATGTTATTACCGAGGGTGACTTTCAACCTATTCAAATGAATCCGGAAACCAAAAAGGATGAAATAGTTTCTTATGATAAACAAAGTGATGAACTTAAAAGGAAATTAGCCAAAAATAATGAGGCTAAAATGATGACTTATAATGCTTTGCCTAAAAAGGAATTTGAAATAATTTTTATATGTAATACGGCAAAAGATATTTGGAAAACTTTGTCAGTCACTCACCAAGGTAATAACCAAGTCAAAGAGAACAAGATAGATCTTCTTGTTCAACAATATGAACAATTTTCCATTACGGAAGATGAATCTATAGATAATGCTTTTGCTAGATTCAATACTATTATTACTAGTCTTAAAGCTCTTGATGAAGGTTACTCTAGCAAGAATTATGTTAAGAAGTTTCTTAGGGCTCTACATCCTAAATGGAGAGCAAAGGTTACCGCCATTGAAGAGTCAAAGGACTTGGCGATGTTGTCACTCGATGAACTTATAGGAAACTTGAAAGTTCACGAGATGATAATTAAGAAAGACTCCGATATAGTCAAAGGCAAAAGCGAGAGAGTTAGATCTCTAGCGTTGAAAGCCAAGAAGGAGTCTAGTGATGATGAATGTTCGAGTTCCGATAGTGAAGATGAGGAATATGCATTAGCGGTTAGGGACTTTAAAAAGTTCTTTAGGAGAAGAGGTAGGTTCGTTAGGCAACCTCGTGATGAGAAGAAGACATCACAAAAGAACCATGCTGAAAAGAAAGGGATAAGTGATAGGAAATGCTTTAGATGCGGAGATCCTAATCACCTCATAGGAGAGTGTCCCAAGCCACCGAAAGTCAACAACCAACGAGCTCTCATAGGAGGCTCCTGGAGTGATAGCGGTGATGATGAAGAAAAGAAGCCCAAGGACGAAACATGTCTAATGGCTCATGCTTCTAATGAGGTACGTTACGACTACCCTAATTTCATAGATGACAACTCGTCAATAGATGATAACTTACTACATGACGAACACAATAATCTATGCAAAATTGTTTCAAAAATGTTAAGTAGAAACAAATCACTAAAGTCAAAATTGCATGAACTCGAAGTGAAAATTTTAGAACTAAAGGATCAAGTCAAAGGACTTGAAAGAAACAAAGAAATAGACTTGGGATGTGAGTCATGCATAAATCTTCAATTAGAAAATGGAAAACTTAAGGAAAATGCAATTAGGATAACTAGGTTCAAAAAGAATACATAAAATGTTTCGACAGATAAAAGAAATTGTGTAAAATCTGTCAAACCTACTGATTCTGTCAAATCCCAAGATGGCACCACTAAAGGTACCAACGGTACCATTAAAATTAATGGAACCGTGGTACCGTCTGGTGCTGGGGACAAAACTGAGTCGAATCTCAAAAACAAATCAAGTCCTAAACCAACTCACATAGTTGTTAATGGCACAAAGGTCTCAATTGCTAGTATAAAGGAAGTTAAGAGATTTTACAAACCCATGTCAAAACCCAAACCTGGATTTGTAAAACCTAACACAAGGCCTAAGACTCCTCCACCTAGAAAAACAAACACTCCCAAACCTCGGTCAAGAACTCCTCTACCGAGACGTAACTCTAGAAGACAAAGTTTTCCAAGTAACTATCCCGTAACTTGGAATAACTGTCAACTGCAAAGTTACTTGCCATGGGAAATTTGTCCTCCATTTCAACATCCTAACCACATGCAAGAAATGCATGGGATGTTTAATGCTAACCACTTTGGACCCATGAGATATTGGGGACCAAATGTTTGAATGTTTGTCTTATGCAATAGATATGCTTGGGAATTGACTTGGAGCCTGACGAATGGGTCAAGGATAGTGGATGCACTAACCACATGACGGGCAACCGAAGTTTATTCTCATCATACAAGGCATACAACGGAGGTAATGTCACTTTCGGTAGCAAACTTAAGGGCAACATTATAGGCAAAGGTACGATTACTCAAGACTCTCTTATTATTAGAAATGTTGAGCACGTAGATAACTTAGGTTTTAACTTACTTAGCATTAGTCAAATGGTAGATAATAAGTGTAGAGTCATATTCTCTGAAGAGGGTAGTGAGATTATTAAGAATGGGAAAACCATAGGCAAAGGAGTTAGGAAAAACGGCTTATTTGTCATGAAGATAGGAAATAAGCCTGAAGATAAGATTTGTCTAGCAACTATTGATGATCATACCACCCTGTGGCATAGGAGACTAGGTCATGCCAATATGCGTCTTATACAATCATTAGCATCTAAGGAACTAGTTAGAAACCTACCTAAGATTAAGTTCGACACACAGTTTTGTGACGCTTGTAAAGTTGGAAAACAAGCTCATTCTAGTCACAAAGCTAAGAATATGGTCTCGACCTCTAGATGCCTAGAACTACTTCAAATGGACTTATTCGGTCCATCCGCCGTACGGAGCTACGGAGGAAATCTCTACACCTTAGTAATAGTTGATGACTACTCTAGGTATACTTGGACTAGATTTCTTAAGAATAAGACACAAGCCTTTGAGGAATTTGAAATCTTTAGTAAGAAAGTCCAAAATCAACTAGGATGTACAATAGTTTCTATTAGGACGGATCATGGTCGGGAATTTGATAATGAAGTGAAATTTGGAGTATATTGTGATGCTAATGGTATTACTCACAATTTCTCGGCTCCATGCACTCCTCAATCAGATGGGGTAGTTGAGCGGAAAAATCGTACTCTACAAGAAATGAGTAGAACGATGTTGAATGAATAATCAATTCCGCAAAAGTTTTGGTGTAATGCGGTGGACACCTCAACTTACATTCTAAATAGGATTCTAATTAGACCTATCCTAGGAAAAACCCCATATGAAATCATGAAAGGAAGAAAACCTTCTCTTGATTACTTTAGAGTGTTTGGAAGCAAATGCTTCATACTAAACACTAAAGATTACCACACCAAGTTTGACCCAAAGTCTTACGAAGGTGTATTCCTAGGTTACTCCCAAAATAGTAAAGCCTACGTTGTCCTAAATAGAGAAACCTCGAAATTCGAAGAATCACTCAACGTGACATTCGATGAAAGTCCTCCACAATCTAAGACATCACCATTGGTTGATGATGACTTAGATGAGGATGAAGCCATTAAGGCTAATGGCAAGAAAACCCTAGAAGATGACATTGAGGATGAAATAGTTGAAGTTGACGATATTGTCCACATTAAGGAATCCAAAAACCATCCTATTGAAAATGTCATAGGTAACCTAAACCAAATAACCCTTAGGTCACAAGCACAAAACAAAAGTAACTTCTTTTGTTTCATATCAACCGTAGAACCTAAGAATGTAGGTGAAGCAATTAAGGATGAAAGTTGGATAGTTGCCATGCAGGAGGAACTAAATCAATTCACCGCAAACCAAGTTTAGGATTTAGTACCTCTTCCTAGAAATCAAACAATCATAGGAACTAAATGGGTGTTTAGAAACAAACTCGATGAAAATGGCGTCGTAGTTAGGAATAAGGCAAGGTTGGTTGCACAAGGCTACAACCAACAAGAGGGAATAGATTATGATGAAACCTATGCACCCGCAGCTAGATTAGAATCAATTAGAATACTCCTTGCCTATGCATGTGCCTTAGACTTTAAGCTATACCAAATGGACGTGAAGAGTGCGTTCCTTAATGGTTATATCAACGAGGAGGTGTATGTTGCGCAACCTCCGGGATTCGTTGATTTCGAATGTCCGAATCATATTTATAAACTCAATAAAGCACTCTATGGTCTTAAACAAGCTCCTAAAGCTTGGTATGATAGACTAAAAGCCTTCTTGATTGAACATGAATATACCATGGGAAAGGTTGATAACACACTCTTCACAAAGAAAAGAAATTCACATCTCATCATTGTTCAAATATATGTCGACGACATTATATTCGGATCAACTTGTCAAGAGATGTGCAATGATTTCTCAAAAATCATGTACGACGAGTTTGAGATGAGTATGATAGGTGAATTAAATTTCTTCCTTGGTTTACAAATTAAACAAATGGAAGATGGCATCTTCTTTAATGAAGCTAAGTATAGTAAAGAGATGCTTAAGAAGTTCAGTTTAGAAGAGTCTAAGCCCATGAAAACTCCCATGTCCACGGAAATAAAACTCACAAGAGATGAAGAAGGTGAGTCCGTGGATAGCACTAAGTATAGAGGTATGATAGGAAGTTTACTATACCTCACGACAAGTAGGCCTGACATCATGTTTAGTGTCTGCTTTTGTGCTCGCTTCCAAGAGGATCCCAAAACCTCTCACCTTGAAGCGGTTAAGCGTATCTTCCGATACATTAAAGGCACTATACACTTGGGATTATTCTATCCCAAGGGGACCGGTGTAGAAACTGTTGTCTATGCCGACTCTGATCATGCGGGAGATTATGTGGATCAAAAGAGTACGAGTGGCGTTTGTACCTTCATGGGTTGTTGCTTAACTTCTTGGTTCTCCAAGAAACAAACGGCTCTTGCTATCTCCACAACCGAAGCCGAGTACGTAAGCGCCGGAAAGGCATGTCAACAAGCACGATGGATGAAACAAGCCCTTATAGATTATGACATTCATTTAGATGACGTCCCCATTATGTGTGATAATAAAGGTGCTATTGACTTGAGCAAGAACCCGTTCAACACTCCCGTACTAAACATATCGAAATTCGCCACCACTTCCTTCGTGATAATGTTCAGAAAGGAAATATTTCTATTGAGAAAGTTCCTTCTCAGGACAATATCGCAGACATCCTTACCAAACCTCTCAAACGAGAATCCTTTAACTACCTTCGTCTAGGTCTAGGAATGATGGAACATGTTCCATAAACCTCATGACTCTTGAAGTCATCTCGTGTGTCTCGTTAAGTCTAGTTTAGGTTCCCTAGCCAAAGGAATTTATTAGGTATAAATTCCTTCCTCGTGTCATAGAGTCTCTCTAAAACAGCGAGACTTATTCGTCAAACATCAAAATGGGACAGAAAACCATCCCTGCAGATACACGGCTCCACTAAATGTGGCACGGCACCGTTAAATTTAACGGTACCGTGGAACCATGCATCTGGAACATTCCGTATTTCAGTTCCCCTTTTCCACACCACTCATTCCAAACCCTCAGCAACTGCTGTCATAACTTAACCTCACACCCAACACTTAATTACACCCCTTCAAGATCATATTCAAGACATTGAGTTTCAAGATCCTCAATCATTCTCACCCTTTTTCAACAAAAATTGTAAGTCATCTTACTCCAATTTTTTTTTGGGTCTAGGGTTTATGCATTGATGAAAATTGAATTGGGGTTTTTCAATTTCTTTTCTAGGAAATTTTCAATTAGAAGTCATCAACACCAAAACATTTCAAAATCTTTGGTACCAAAACATTGAGGTTACCAACACACCCTAATTCCATCATTTTCAAAATCTCACGAAACTAGGATCATGAAATTGTTCTTTTTATGCATTGTTGATGCAAACTAAAAACACTTTATCATGCATACAAGATCTCACAAATCATGATTGAACTACATAATCAATATGTAGTCTTCGACTTATTTGCTTGAGCAAAAGTAAAATTAGGAGTGTTTGGGTAATCTCATTATTTTCTTTTGAGTCAAGATTGCCGCACCTCCACTTAGTTTGCATGTAGGCACACACTAGGCATGTGCATATAATGAAACTATTCTTAATACTAATTTTTCCTAAAAACAATTTTATAGGAAACAAAAATGTCTCATGAATATGATTTTGATCATCTCCTAACCGACACCTACACACCCCAAATATCACAAGAACCCACAACTCCCGGTAACCACATTCGTGCCTATGTCAATCTTGAAACCCGTTGGTTTCATGAAGGTCGTGTCGTTGATCCATCCCTTGTTTACCATCGGGACATCAACACTTCTTTTAGAGCTATAGGATTCGATTGCTTACTCCACATAAACGAGCACATTTGTCCTCGCTTTATGTTGGAATTCTTCTGACAAGTTGAACTCGTACGTAACAAGGACCAATCCTTGTCTCTTTGGTTTTGGGTCAGAAATTTTAAATTTGTCCTAACCCTTGAGCAATTTGCTCAAATCCTTCAAATTCCCAGTCATGGACAATGTGCCTATACTGAGGATTGGTGTCTTGAGTCACTCTTCAACTATCGTGAAGAGAATAGTCCATATTGTTCCTACATACCCTCTCCCACCGAACTAACCAAAATCATCCGTACTCATAAGTACTCCTCTTACCCTAATCCAATGAAAATTCGTTTGGAAGAGGTTCGTCATGAACTACTTTCTTGGGCAGTCATCCTGCGAGAAAATGTTCTAAGTCTCACAGGAAATTGTGAGCAACTCTCGGCGTGTTGTGCTCATATGATTTACTGTCTCCTAACCCAACAACCATACAATCTCGCTTACTTCTTCGTTAAGCGAATTGTCCATCTCAAGGGTAACAAGAATAAATTGATACCTTATGGGATGTTCCTAACCCGTCTCTATCACCATTTCATGAACCTACACCCTTACCTTAACGGCCCTCAATACTCCCTTGTCAAACCCATCATGCAACCCATAAACGAGTCACATGTCTCATCAATCCTCATTTCCGAATCCTCCACCCATTATGCACCCTTTGATGATCCAAATCATGATAATGAGACACATGCTCAAGACAAGAGTATGCCAAGAATGGGGGAATGCTCAAGTCATAAGTGTTGAAGAAATCTATGTTTCTTATTAGGATTTATCTATGAATGAATGCTAATTGATTTATTGCATGCTTAACTATCTCCTTGTTTAATCAATCTATGTGATGTTTGGATGATAGCTAATTTTTTCCCTTCTTATTGCATGCTTATAACTATCCTAGGAAACTACATGATAGTCTTTATGTGCTAGTTGTAGCTTAAATGGGACACTTTAGGAAAACAAGTACCTAGTGAGTTGAGGCACTATCATTTCCAGGAATTAGTTCCCCTAGAAAACATCCTCCTAGCTGCCCAGAACTAGCCTGCACAGAAATGCTCTTGCAAACAATGGCACGGTACCATTAAACCTGGACGGTACCGTTAAATTTAACGGTACCGTGGGTCATTTAAAGGAACCGTACCCCTGTTTGACGGATTTTTACTGTTCCTACCAAAAACCCTACACCCCTAACCTCAAACCTGCAAATTTTTGCAAACCTAACACACCCTAGGATTCCCTTACTACACCATAGGACACTCCCATCACCTTTAATTCAAATTTCACCCAACTTGCCTATTTAAGGCCTCACCCTTGCAAGCTTATCTTGCACTTCACTTTCAACCTCCCATCACACAAACACCATGTCTTCCACACATGGATCCACCTCTCACATCTCCAAGAAACCTAGGATAACCGTGAAACCACGCTCAAAACCACTCTTTGTGTATCTCACAAAAGATGATGAAGCTATGACACCACCTTACCAAGCCACTCCTTACTCACCATCACCACCTTATGCACCCTCTAAAACATCCTCTACCTACACAACATCTTCGTCATCCTTCTATACTACATCATCAATGGAGTACACACCATCCCCCTTAACTCCATTGGACAATGCCATGCCAATTTCACCTCCAACAAACCTACCACAATCACCACCTCCTATCATGGCACAACCCAATCAACCACATCCCTTTGATTTACATAGTGCTACTTGCCTATGTTGTCTCCATAACCGTAATCTCATCTACTTCTTAAGGGACAAGATTCATTTCATGTTCTACTTTATAGAACATCACTTGACACCACCACCACCCCAAATGGGGCCCCAATCTCCACCACCTCCTAACCCACAATAAGTCTTTAGGAGCCCTCTTAGAAATGAAACATGCCTCTAGTCATTAGGAATTTATGCTTATCATTGTCTCTTTTATGTTTCCATGAAGTCATATCTATGTATGACATTTATTTTCCTTTAAATGAATGAATGGGTTCTTATGAGGGTTGTTGATTATCATTTTTAGCTCTTAGCTACTTTTTTTCTTGTGTGGTTGGATATTTGTCATAATGTGCTACTTGTTACATATTATATATGTATATTCTAACTTTGTTTTGTAGCAAGAATCATTGCTCGATTCCTTTGTGTTCTCCAAATGAGGGGGAGTACACATCAAGGGGGAGCCTTTGTCACCTTTTTGATTAGACAAAAAAGGGGAGAAATGGGAGTAAACTCATTAAAAACTTGTTAACACTAATTTTAACCTAACATGAGTTTATATTTTGTCATCATCAAAAAGGGGGAGATTGTTGATGCAAATAATGTTCTAAAAACGTTATTTATATCTTTCGATTACTTCACGTTTTGAGGATGACAAAATGTGAAATCACGATACGTTAAAATCAACGTAAACAAGTCTTTAATCGGAAGATCCCGTGTAATACCCCAACCTGGCAAGGGTAGAAGTATCACCTTAATGGTTTCACATCAGATCAAAACAAAGCATACATTCAATAGTAATACAAGGATTCTTGAAGGTTACAAATGAAATACTGAATACACAAGGCTACAAAGGAAACAAAAGCTAAATACTAAGTCTGCAAATGCAAATCCTTCTAATAACTTCTACTTCGAAATAACTATCAAGGTCTTCTAAGTCCAAAAGTCTCTTCACTCATACCCAGCTTCCAACTAAAACCTGCCGCGGGAAAAGAAACGCGGCTGAGCTTAAAAAGCCCAGTGAACAGATATATACAAACGAAAACGAAAGCAAATGAAACGAACATGTATGGTTTAGTGCATGGAATGTATATAAGTTATAGGCAAAGAATATAAGTAAGAAAGAAATGAAAAGAAAAGGGAATAAGAGGGTCAGTAATCCTCCACGAGCCCGAACAAATCAAATATAGTAACCATGTCTTCATAATCATATAGAGGGGAGACCTCTTATATAACCAGATACTATGAGGGGTGTCCTCATTCTTCCAATTGGAGTAGCTAGCTCCCGAACTTGTGAAAGACGTGGATTGCACCCAACATCAGTCACCGAACAATATATAATATCAAATCACGTTAATTCCACTAATACGAACACGAACCTAGGATGCATCCATACGCCCCCCCGAACAATAATATAATAAATAATAAATATAATGTGCACGTTACGAACAATATGGGGACGGTGTGGAACATCACTCAACCACACTAAAGTTGTGCCATTGGTGCATCAATGACACAGCCACGTTACCTTCATGGCTAGGAAACGAACTTGGCTCGGGTATCAAACTGGAAGGTCAAAAGTCAAAGGTCTAAATCACAGCAAAGGTCCAAATAGTCTAAGTCACCGAATCATGGTCAAAGTCCAAATATCAAAGGTTCATGGCAAAGGGTTCATCATCGAAGGTTCATAATCAAATGGTTCATTTAAAGTAATCTTTATCAATTGATTTTATAAAAATGACCTTTAATAACGGTTTTCACAAAAGTAGTCTTGAAAAGTAGTTTTCACAAAAGCTTAGTCAAATTCTAAATAAAAGTGGTATCGCATATTTCATAAACATCATCTTTAAAAATAATTTTTCCTCAAAACGTTTCCATAATATAATTGAAAAGGTTTTCACATCTAATTACCAAAATCAAATGAACCCTCGAAGTATCAAGTGATTCGAATACTAATATCACAAGGTAACGAACGAATATCAAAGGAATCATTATAGAAGCTCAAAGCAAAAGGGTCATATCGAACATCAAAGTCCACAATGAATCAAACAAACGAACATCCTAACGAGTCAAAATCAGAAGTCAAGAGAACGAAGGCACCTTACTGAGAAGGGCAGAATATCTGTACCTTATTAGCAGAACACAAGGATAGCAAATGACAAGGATCAAATTACTCCTTCCTCGAACCTAAGGGAGTAGAAGACAGAATGACAAGTAGTTTTTAGTTATCTTTCCATTTTAAGTAACTTTCTATTTTTAGCAGGTTTCCATTTTTAGAAAGTTTCCTTATTTAGTAAGTTTCCATTATTAGAAAGATTTAAACATTATAACTTAGGTTAAGTCTTTATTTAAGCATATTATGGACATAGGGTACATTTTAACAAGTTATGATAGTTTAGGGTTAATTATGACAAGTTTCTATAAATTAGGGTTTCAAATGTAAATATATCAAAGTTAAGGGTTTAAAATGAAATTATTACAAATTACCAGTTTAAAACACATAATGGATTCAGAATCACACTTTAGTCCTTTAAGTTTCATTATTTACAATTTAACCCTTACTATATTCATAATAACATCACAAGCCCTTATATTTACTAAATTATAGAATATACCCTCATAGTTATGCATGGTACGATTTAAACCTCCATGTTTCACATATTTACATAATTAGTCCATTTAGTTCTAAAAACCACAATTTACATCTTTACTTTATTATAATTACACATTAGACCCATAAATACCCAAAGTTACATATTATCTCCCTAATAATATTATTTACTCAAAATAATCATAAGTTTCCTGAATTTACACTTTTAGTCCCTCTAGTTAATTAAATTACAATTCGAACCATATATTAACAATTAAATCATTATCTTGCAAATTTTACACATAAGGACCTCATCTTATAATTTTTACACCTTTGTACTGACCTAATTAACATTATAAAAATAGCTCTTAAGTTTCAAAGTTGGCAAAACACACCCTTCTTATTTTATTTTCAATTCGTTTAACACTTTTAATATGCAAAAACAAACCCTAGCTCATCCAATCATCAACCAATCATGACCTCATCATTAATGTGCAATTAATATTTAGATTCAAGCACCAAACCCTAACCCTAAATCGTTCTAGGGTTTCCTTTTTATTTTCTTTTATTCGATATACATAATTTGATTACAAAATAATTAGCCATGATCAATCTAAGCTTCTATAATTCAAACCACTATTTTTCCCAGATCATATAATTCATATAGAGTCCAAAATAAATAATTAAAACTCCTGGAAATATCGCGTGGCTTGTTATTGATTTTTTTTATACGTTTTTGCTCTCAAAAATTATTACGAACTATATAGCTAGCATGGTTCGATTTATATATTTTATTTAGGTCTTATATGATCTTAAGAACATAAAAAAAATACCACATGAAAGATCGAACGTGTAAAAGGGATATATGGAATTTATACCTCTCGGTTAGGCTATATTCGACAAAACAAAAACACTAGCGATCAACGAACGAATCCCACGACCTCCAAACAATTTTATAAGCTTCCTCACACGTTGTAGAACACCAGAAAAATAGCACAAGAATTTTCCCTAGTCGAATAAAGGCTGATCGAATTTTTTTTGTGAAGGGTTTTAGGGTTTCGGTATTTTTGTATATATAGAATAAATCATAGGCCGAATAAAATAAGGGGAGGGGACAAGAATTTCGGCCCAAGAAAGTGTATTTAAGATCAAATACTGATTTTGATAATTTCCTAACTTTATTTGTAATTATCTTGATTTTATTTGGTTTATATAGAATAAATAATAATACATAATAATAATCGGCCCATATTATACATTTGTGTGTTCATATAATTTTTGTTCATTACAAAATGTGAAAATGTAGTAATATAAATTACTTGATTCATATCTTGCTCATTTCCAAATGTTTGGAATTTATTTGGTACTTTAAATGCTTATTAATCAAATTTTAAAATTATAGGGGCAAATTGGTCTTTTTGCATGTTTTAGATTTTTGGGTATTACAACTTCTTCCCCTCTAAAAGAAAATTTCATCCTCGAAATTTAAGTCGCAAAGTGAAACGAAGTCGTAGCGAGTCGCAAAAGATCATCACGAACATTCTCATGCCCGAGGAGGTTCTTTCAAAAAGATCTTCAGACCAAATAGTTTCTCATGACTCAAATCAAAATGAAGTGGGTTCAAATTTCCTCAGAAAGAGACAAATTAGGTTGTTTCCGATCAAAAGACCATGCAACAAAAATTGAGGATAGGTGAATCTCCCGGAAGCTCATATGGAATACGAACAAGATTTCAGATCAAATTAATTGTATCGACAGTAAAGAGTTTTACAAGAATTCAAGATTTATAACTGAGGTCAACAGAATGAAAACGAGAGTCCAAACTCATCCAGATATTTAAC
Organism: Artemisia tridentata subsp. tridentata; assembly: GCA_021014915.2. Lineage (NCBI taxonomy): Eukaryota > Viridiplantae > Streptophyta > Magnoliopsida > Asterales > Asteraceae > Artemisia > Artemisia tridentata. The sequence goes on from CP139505.1 coordinate 268,625,697, forward strand.
GAACGAAGGTAGAGTATACGCATAGGTAGAATGAACTTAAAGTCTCACTAATCACGGATAATCCAACGGAGATTCAAATTCTAAACTTCTTAGGTACTCCCCAAGATATCCTATGCCCACAACAAGTGCACGTTATATGATGTAAGTATTATCACGTTGGCCAGACGTCATAATACTGGCATCATATAAATATGCCCTTATGATGGTCATACTTTATCTCAAGTCGTAATCAACACCACCTATCTTAATCCACCTAGTACTTCTACTGTCTCGAGGTCAACAAAATCGAATGCCCTAGTCAAGAGGGAAAAACAAAACTATTCGCAAGAGTATCAAAATCTCAGATTGTCTAGCAAAAGTGAGGCACGCCGTCACAAGCATCATATCTTCCACAATTCGCCAAAATCTCTCAAAACAAAGCCATCACCGAACATACGAAAAATGAACACGAACAGAAATGCTTCTAGGAAACTTAAATCATTAAAGGATCTTATTACTATATACGAAACTTAAGAGGGTCAACGGAACTGGAAGTTATTTGCCAAGAACTTCGGCCTTCATAGATTCGATTCTTCCAATCATACAGATTCTTTTCCAAATTTTCGTTCATTCAAAACATCCAATCTCCTCAAGTCCAGCTAATTTGTCTTCGTTTGTCCATCAATCGGAAAGTGAAACCAAAATCAGGAACTTGTGTCTGGTTCGTCGAGCCTCCAGCAGTTCTTCTTGGAATGTGATGGAGTAATGTGGATTTCTGGCACGATCTTTGAATCTCTTCATCATCCAGTCTGCTTCCGCTCTCAATTCATCTTAGTACCACCAAGATGAATAGGGAAATTAGACTGCATGTCTTCATCAGCTCCAGGTTCGCCATCTTGACTAAATTTCTTCTTCTGCATCGCCAACATTTCTGCCTTGTAAGGAATGTCTTCACTCTTCAGGGTAGCCACCGTCGTTGTCAACTCCAGGTCATGCAGTGAAATAATTCTTCTGATATGTCTCTAGTTGTCCTAATGTATACGAAAACCTTCTGTGCTGTAAGGGAGTATAACCGAGTCTCTTTCTGATTTATCCCAAAGATTGTCCCGCCCGAGGGTATGGAAGCTAATTTCTATTTCAACTTTTCCAAAACTCCATTCTAAATCAAACTAAGCTGTTTCTCTTTGTTCACGAAATTTCTCAATGGTATCCTAAGTTGCAAACATCTTCCAGAATTCTTTTGCAAAGTTCAAAAGGTTTCGATTCTCCATTTTGTTATCGGTCTTGCCCACTTGGTGATAGTTTTCAAAGCTTGTGGGATTTAAAGAGATATCCTCAATTTAGAACATCGTTGTCTCAACAAATATCAATCTCTCAGAAGGCACAATGATCGACGAATTTCCTAACAAAGTGCAAAGATGATTTTCATGCTCTTCCTCGTTTCCGAACGTACTATTAAGTCATACAATGACCATTTGCCCAAGTACTCACGAGAAAAACATTATTTATCAAATTCACAAAACAGTCAGAGCTTTAGCTAATACTATTAGCGTCCCTAATCGTCATAGCAGTCGTTTACGAATACAGAAGGCGATTCTAAGAATAAAATTAATTCATCAGAAGGAAACTTCGCGCTCTGAAATTAAACAAACACGTAGTCGTTTCAGGGAGGATGAATATTGGCTCCTAACAGTAATACGGTTCAGCTATCTCCAGTCGCCATCCTTCTTAATCGCGAACGAAACTGCAATACGCCCAGAAGATACACTTAAGCAAACTTGCTTCCTGGTCTTCGGTTGCTGCTCTTCCCGGTTGCTCGAATCAACTGGTATGATCCCGGACACATCTGAAAGACACCTTCGCTTAGTGACTAGAAAATATCTCGGTATCAAGTCAAATCCTTCTTCACGCTCCGATGGAAAAATTTTGGTGATTCGTCCAGGAATCATAATCAAGAAATTCAGGGTGCCAAATAACGTTCAAGATAAGGTTCATGTTCAGAAAACTCAAGGTGCCAAAGGGCTCTCAAGATAAGGTTCATTTATTGGTGTACGAAATGGGTTATAGGAAAACTTCATAACCGCGAAAGTAACACACGAGTCTCCAGAGTAATAGTGATAGCAAACGGTTTAACAACCGGTAATCATGGTAGAGAGTTCAAAATTGTTGCAACCGCCAAAGGTGAGACATAGAAAGGGAAATTGTCAATATTTGAATGCTCGATCAACCAATTCCTTGTCAGAATAAAATCGAAGTTAATTATCCAAAGAAAGACGGATCACAAATCAAATCTTTATCATTCAAAAAGTGAGGGGGAAGATTTTTATACTTGTGGTTACACACCACAAGACCTCTCTTAGGAATAGAGATGGGTGAAACGAAATCAAATAGTGTCGGAAGATTTATAGATACTTATCAAAAGCAAGAGACAAAAAGAGAATACATCAAGTACGTCATCGCCATGGAGATTCTCAGAATGACCGAAGAGGCATCAAAATGATTGACGAAAGGATCAGAGGTCAGAGTCAAAATCCGAAGATAAGGATCAAATAGTGTCAGGCAATTATTGTGCGATTCTCAATGCCTTCAAGATTTAATCAGGTTCAAATCTTAGGTGGTGCGAGGTATAAGCTTTCGATTTTCAAAAGTGATATCAACAGGATCTAACCAAAAGCAAGGCACGAATCAGAGTGATGCGGAAGCAAATGATACCTAAACAAACGCCTTATAGTCTACCCATTCCTCACTGGTCAAAACTTACGTTCCTATAGGGAAATCTTAAAGCAAATTTTCAAAGGTTGTCTTACGAGCGCCTACAGGGAAAACTTAGTGGTCCTAACTTACACAGGCCGAGGGTAAATGTATTACAAATCGCAGCCTGTCTCTCTGATACCATAATTGTAACACCCCAACCCGGCAAGGGTAGAAGTATCACCTTAATGGTTTCACATCAGATCAAAACAAAGCATACATTCAATAGTAATACAAGGATTCTCGAAGGTTACAAATGAAATACTGAATACACAAGGCTACAAAGGAAACAAAAGCTAAATACTAAGTCTGCAAATGCAAATCCTTCTAATAACTTCTACTTCGGAATAACTATCAAGGTCTTCTAAGTCCAAAAGTCTTTTCACTCATACCCAGCTTCCAACTAAAACCTGCCGCGGGAAAAGAAACGCGGCTGAGCTTAAAAAGCCCAGTGAACAGATATATACAAACGAAAATGAAAGCAAATGAAACAAACATGTATGGTTTAGTGCATGGAACGTATATAAGTTATAGGAAAAGAATATAAGTAAGAAAGAAATGAAAAGAAAAGGGAATAAGAGGGTCAGTAATCCTCCACGAGCCTGAACAAATCAAATATAGTAACCATGTCTTCATAATCATATAGAGGGGAGACCTCTTATATAACCAGATACTATGAGGGGTGTCCTCATTCTTCCAATTGGAGTAGCTAGCTCCCGAACTTGTGAAAGACGTGGATTGCACCCAACATCAGTCACCGAACAATATATAATATCAAATCACGTTAATTCCACTAATACGAACACGAACCTAGGATGCATCCATACGCCCCCCGAACAATAATATAATAAATAGTAAATATAATGTGCACGTTACGAACAATATGGGGACGGTGTGGAACATCACTCAACCACACTAAAGTTGTGCCATTGGTGCATCAATGACACAGCCACGTTACCTTCATGGCTAGGAAACGAACTTGGCTCGGGTATCAAACTGGAAGGTCAAAAGTCAAAGGTCTAAATCACAGCAAAGGTCCAAATAGTCTAAGTCACCGAATCATGGTCAAAGTCCAAATATCAAAGGTTCATGGAAAAGGGTTCATCATCAAAGGTTCATAATCAAATGGTTCATTCAAAGTAATCTTTATCAATTGATTTTATAAAAATGACCTTTAATAACGGTTTTCACAAAAGTAGTCTTGAAAAGTAGTTTTCACAAAAGCTTAGTCAAATTCTAAATAAAAGTGGTATCGTATATTTCATAAACATCATCTTTAAAAATATTTTTTTTTTCTCAAAACGTTTCCATAATATAATTGAAAAGGTTTTCACATCTAATTACCAAAATCAAATGAACCCTCAAAGTATCAAGTGATTCGAATACTAATATCACAAGGTAACGAACGAATATCAAAGGAATCACTATAGAAGCTCAAAGCAAAAGGGTCATATCGAACATTGATGAGTGGCCTTTTACTCATCATTTTATACCCGAAAAACCACACAAAAACGACCAAAAACACCCAAATGGACCATATATTGTTACAAATATCCTTGGATTGTGTTTTATGCGTTTCAGGTACAAAAGGATTGAAAACGGGGCAAATATGGACAAAACCGAGCTTGATTTGGAAAAGAGTTGAAAACCGAAGCCGGGAAAGACATTTTTCATTCGGATTTTTATTCAAGCTCAAGAATTTCAAAAAATGGCCCTTGGATTATTTCATATTGGCAAGATTGGTCCCTTGATTAACTTTGCTGAAGTGGCAGATTTGGTCTCTGAACTTTGCATAATTACAATTTTGGTCCTTGGTTTAAATCTAAATATAGCCATATTCCCCTTTTACCCTACTACATACCCGGATCCACTACAAAATCCACTCAACCCAACCCACTAAAAAATTCCCTAAGCCCCAGCCCACTAAACTAAACCTAGCCCACCTCTTAATATAATAAAACCGGGGGTCAAAATCCCCATTCTTGGTCAAAATCCCTAACTTAACTCATTATTTATCTTCTTCAACCTCTTAATCCCGCCTAAATCCCCTGCTAATCTCAGCCTGTCACCATCAGTCTTACCACCTCACCACAACCAGCCAAAGAACCCACATGGGGTTGTCTTTGGTCCCCTCCCTCCACCTCAGCGATCCTGGGACTAAAGAAAAATCAACGGACAAGATTTTAAGGTGTGGAGAGCAAGTTTAATCCAAGGGTCAAGAAGATAGCAAAGAAGCACAAGTGGGAACACACTCACACAAGAAGCACACGAGAGAAGAGTGAAACCCTATAAATTTTATTATAAATAGCAATGTAGTAGCAGTTTCATGTTTTAGGTTTATTTTAGCTTATAACTTTTAAGGTACTTTGTAATTTTATTTAGCTTATTTTAATTTCAAAGCAATATAATTTACTTTTATTTAAGTTCAGCTTTTATTTTAATTTACTGTTTTTTCTTATTTATTGCTTATTGCTTATTTTCCATTTATTGTGCTTATCTTTAGTTTAATTTATGTTCAGTAGTGCCTATGTTAATGCTTTTATCAGTCTTTATTGCTTATCTTTAGTTTAATTTATGTTCAGTAGTGCCTATTTTCCATTTATTGTGCTTATCTTTAGTTTAATTTATGTTCAGTAGTGCTTATCTTTAGCTTATTTTAAAATCAGTTTTCCAAATTTCATTATCAAATTCAGTTTCTAAATGCTTATTAAGTAAATTTTAGTAATTGATCTTTTAAGGTGTTCATTTTGAGTCTAAATCAGTCTTATAGTTGTTTCCAAGTTTTGGTCATAATACTACAAGTCATTTAGTCCATTAAGCCCTTGGTTCTAATTGTCTGCACAAGTCCACACTGATTTAGTAGCAGACTGCAATTATTTTTTTTTGTTTTTCCCCCATCTTGCAGCCCATTAGCTTAACTTGCTTCTTTTTTTTCTTGTTTACTTTATTTCCTTACTGATCTGATCAGTCACATTGCTTATTCTGAGTTGATTTTAAGTTTTTGATGAAAAGTTGTTTTATTAAAAATGCTTATTTGTTAATGCTTTTTGAGTTTTAAAAAGAAAAAAAAAAAAAAAAAAAAACAAAAAAAAAAACAAAATAAAAACAAAAAATAGGCCAAGAGAGGGATTCGAACCTGGGTTCTTGGACTCACACACTCACAGCCTTACCAAATGCCCTAGAGTCCTTTTCAGTTATACCTTTCTTTCTTATTTCTTTTAAACCCTTTTTTCTTTATAAGCTTTAATAAGCCGTCTCAGCTTATAACAGCTTATCTGCTTAAGCTTTTTCAAAGTTCTTATTTTTCTTAGCTTAAAAATAGTTTAAAGTATTTACTGAAAAAGTTTCATAATTTTCCAGATAGTTTTACTATTTTTAAACATTTTATTTCTCTATTTTAGTTTTTAATTCATAAAAAATTATTTAAAAGTCAAAAAAAATATAATTCTTTTTTTTCAAAATTTTCTTTTGTCATTTAGGATGTAGGAAAATTATTTTGGTATCCTTAGGGTTAGTTTTTAATAGATTTGACGTTTTTACTCGTTTTTAGTTTTCCCGTTCGCGTTCTTTGATTTGCGTTTTATTAGATATTAAAAACCAAAAAGTGACCCTCGTCTTTTCAAGCATTTTAATACCAAACCGAAAACGATATCCTCAATTTCACACCTCGTTGGAACTACGACCCGGGTATTCGCTTATCCGGTTTATTATAATCGATTTTTGCGTTAAATCGTCGCACGTTGACTTTTCTTCGTGAGAGGTTGACTTGTGATATATTTTAACCAACTATCAATTTGGCGCTGCTACCGGGGAGGTGTGTTGCGACAATATCATCACGGTTTGACGATTAGTGACTTGAAGAACCTTCCTCGTGAAGTTTCGTATATATCTTGTGAATATTTTTTATCCAAAAATCCAAAAAAATTGAAAAACCAAAAAACCCAAAAATATTCTTCTTTAACCCTAATGTTCTTGGTGCATGCGCACACGTAATCGTAGACGTGCTGCCTCATTAGTCGAACCCAAGATTCGTACTAATCCCGATCCTCCCATTGTCATAATGGCGGAGAATCGCACCATGCTTGAGCTTCTCCAAGAACCCGTCGAGGGTTACGGAGATGCTATTGTTGTTCCCCCGATCGTTGCTGATAATTTCGAGCTTAACCCGGCGTTACTATCCTTAGTAACGTCGAATCAATTTTACGGTTTCAAGAGGGATGACCCTCATTCCCACATTCGATGGTTCAAAAAAATTGCATCGACCATCAAATGTAGGGATGTTCCTCCAGAAGCAATCAAATTGCTTCTCTTTCCTTTCTCTCTTGAGGGGGCAGCCCGAATTTGGCTTGAAAAACAACCCCCTCGTTCTATCTTAACTTGGGAAGATTTGGTGTCGAAATTTGTGAACGAGTTCTTTCCACCTTCAAAAACCACAAGTTAAAAAAATGAAATTACCAAATTTACTCAAAAATTTGATGAATCTTTTAGTGAAGCGTGGGACCGTTTTAAAGAATTACTTCGCAAATTTCCTTACCACGGTTTTTCCGAGTTACACCAAATTGATACTTTCTACAATGGATTGAACCAAACCGACCAAGATTCTCTAAACGCCGCCTCCGGTGGTTTTATATTGAATCGGACTACGGGAGATGCTTTGTCCATCATCGAGAACAAGTCAAAGGTTCGCACTTCACGAAGCAAACCGATTGTTTCCCAAGTGAGTGCTTCGCCCTCTTGTTCACATCCGGTGAATACTTATAGCACGGATGCTAAAATTGACAAGCTTACGGATACAGTACAAGCTTTGGTTCTCTCCATCCCAAAAATTCTTTCTTCTACCCCACAAGCTTCTCCACCCGATCAAGTCAAAGCGGTGGAGGAAAGTTGTGTCACTTGTGGTGGTCCTCATGCTTATTATAATTGTACCGCCACCGATGGCCGGCCTTTTAAAAGCAATGCCGTAGCCGGGTCTTACAACCAAGGAGGTACTCAATACCGTCCTCAAGTTGACCCGAGCTATCGTACTAGCTATCAAGCAGGACCACCCGGTTTTTCTCAACCAAACAATCAAAATAGGTTTAATCAAAACCAAAGTAGGGGGCAAAATGTTCCATATCAAGCCCCTACTAATCAATACCCGACCCAAGGGGTCAATTTCACTCAAGGGTATCAAGCTCCTAATTACCCTGCCCCGATTGCTCCCTCAAATGATCTTGCAAATTACATTAAGACAAATGAGGTAAAAATGAGGGCCATGCAAAATCAAATCACAAATTTGAAAATCGAATTTCAAAATTCTTTGATTAAGCAGGGTGATGAGCTCAAAAGCAAAATTGATCAATCGCAAACAAAGATTGAAAACATGTTTGATACCCTCATCCATCAATTTCAGCAAGCTAATCTAGCTAATCAAGCTTCTACTTCAGGAACTCTCCCAGCTAATACAATTCTTAACCCAAAGGGAGAGTTGAAAGCAATAACCACCCGAAGTGGTTTAGCTTATGATGGACCCACGGGTCAAGCTACTACTTCCTCCTCTCCTAAAGTAGTTGACCGTGAGACCGAGGTGACAAAGGACAAGGTGCACTCCTCAAGCCCACAAAGTACCGCACACGTCCTACCTCCGGTTGTCCAAAGTGATCCAAAGTTTAAAAAGTCGATACCTTATCCGACTAATCCAAAGCTCCGCGAGAAGAACAATCAACAAATGTTGAAATTTCTCCAACTCTTCCAAAAGCTTCATTTCGATTTGAGCTTTGCGGATGCTTTGCTTCATATGCCAAAGTTTGCTTCAACTTTCAAAAACTTATTGAACAATAAGGAAAAGTTATTTGAACTAGCAAATACACCACTGAATGAGAATTGCTCGGCGGTTATCCTAAAGAAACTTCCAAAAAAATTAGGAGACCCCGGCAAATTTCTCATCCCTTGCGATTTCCCAGGAATGATTGAGTGCTTAGCCTTGGTCGATCTTGGTGCAAGCATCAATCTCATGCCTCTTTCTGTGTGGAAAAAGCTTTCTCTACCGGAACTTACTCCTACACGAATGACTCTCGAGCTCGCGGACCGTTCAATTACTCGAACAAAAGGTATCGCTGAAGATGTCATTGTCAAAATAGGAAAGTTCCATTTCCCAGTTGACTTCGTTGTGGTTGATTTCGATGCCGATCCTCGGGTTCCCCTCATCTTAGGGAGATCCTTCTTGAGGACGGGCCGTGCTTTGATTGATGTATATGCTGAAGAAATAACTCTTCGAGTTAATGACGAAGCTGTTACTTTTAATCTTGACCAAACTGCAAGCTTCTTCTCTAGCTATGATAAATTCTCGGTTAACCGAATCGATGTAATAGATATCGAGGAGTATGCTCAGAAAGATCCTGGATTTTTGGATAATTCTCCAAGTGGCAATCCCACTACTTCTTCTCACCCTATTCTTTCCGACTCTTCCCCTTCTCTCAACCCTTTTGAGGGAAGTGAGTCCATTTTGGAAGAGATCGAGGCCTTTCTTACCAATGATTCAATTTCACCAGAAATTGATGAAGCAGATTTTGATCTGGAAGGAGATATTCGTTTAATTGAAGAATTGCTATACAATGAGCCGTCACCTTCTCTCCCTCCGAAGGAAATTAAAACGTCTAATAGTGATTATCTTCTTGAGGAGTTCGCCGATGAACTCGCTCACATGGATCCAATCCCACTGGGGGATGAAGATGATGACTTTGATTTCGAATCAGATTTGAGAGAAATTGAATATCTTTTATATCGTGATCAATCACTCGATCCCTACCCTTATACCGAGTTTAGTGATTCACAGAGTGATGAAGATCTTTTCGACTTTGAAGCTGATAAAAATGAATGGAAAAACCTTTTATATGGCAAAGCTTCTGATGATAAAACCTTTGAAGATAAAAGCCCAAAAATGAAAACCGTGACTGAGGAACTTACGATTGTTTCAAACGACTTATCTCCTCAGTCACCCGAGGGTGATTTTCTTTTCTCTGTTGAGTCTTCCACCGAGTATCCTGTTTGTTTTTTTTGTGAAGACAAAGTGTTCAATCCAGGCATACTCGATGGTGGAGAAACTCATTCTATAATGAAATTGACTCCCGATGAGAATTTAAAGTTACCTACCTCATTCGAGGAACTTTTAATTCAGGAGAAAAGTAATTCCCCTCTGTTCTATTCTGATGATGAACTCTTTTTCTTCATGAAGTTCATTAAGATTGAGAATTTGCTATCATTTCTGTAAAACCCCGAAATTTATATAATCCGAAAAGACTAAAATACCCTCCGAATTTGAACTTTTAAGAATCTATAAAATATATAAGTAATCCTTGTTGAACATAACCTTAAGTTACCTAAGTATTTAAGTTACATGTAAACCTTACATTATGTAAATAAGATGTAACGAATAAATAAAATGCTACATCTAAAGACTAGGCGAATTATTTATTTATTTATTTTTTATTTTTTTTTTGCACTTGTGATCTCCAAACTTTCGGCCCAAATTGCTAAATAAGAATACATTGAACTTGGTAAAGCCTAGCCTAAAATAACCCTTTCACTCCTTGTCTTGGCCCATCAAAACAATACTCGGCTTACTCTTTTTTTGATATAACCGAACCCTAATCTTCCCCATTCTATTATACGTACAAAAAAAAAGAGAAAACCCTAACTATCAAAAAGGTTCGGCTCCTCCATTTTTCTGCTGTTGTCGATCAAGAACAGCTACCAAAAGGCTTAAATCTTTGCTAATACGAATCAAGGTAATCTTGTTCTTGTCCTAGATAAGCCATTCGAATTGTTCTTGAACCCTAAATCGAGCAATTGTTTTTCCTTTCTTCTTGTGTTGCTGCTGTTCGAATCAGAAGGAGAAGGAAGGAAGGATTTGTGGTGATTCCATCTTGTGTTGTTCGTGATTCTTCGTCTTGTCTTCAAGGGTATTCGTATCACTCATCTTTGTTCAATCCTTATTAGTAAATCTTATGTTCTAGTTGAATAATGATCAAAAGATTATAAGAATATGTCACATAAAATAATGATCTCAAAACCCTAAAAGTCTATATGTATAAATCGGACCAGGAGATATGTGATAAAATTATTCGATTTGATTATGTATGACCTGTTATTAATCAACCTAAATATGTTATGGACTCACCTATAATGGCCTTGTGTCAAGAATTAAGAATTAGAATGATAAAACCCTAAGTTATGCATGAATCTGTGAAAACTGCTACTGATCCAGGAAAAGACCCAACTTAAATCGAATGTAACTAAATGATGTGAACGTTTTTTGGGTGTTTTAAGAGTCTAAAACTAAGTTCAATAAAATAGCTACCTGGGAAAATTAGTTTTGTAATTTTTGGAGGCCTGGAAGGTTACTTTTTGATTTTTGGAAAATTATGTGTCTGATCGGATTTGTATGTCTGGAAAATTAGTCCGGGTTTATGATTTTTAATTTTCAAACCGTGTCGAGTTAGAAGGTTCCCTTTGAACTGAGTTATATTCAATATTTCTAAAATTAGCTGGAATTTTTATAGATTTTTGTGAATTTATCTGAAGGGGTAAAAAGGTATAAACTTGTCGGATGTTCCATCAGATATGATTTTGGAACATGTTGAGGAAATGGATTTTTAATATGTACCTATACAACTTAATAAAATCTGTAAAAATTACATAAAATACTTAAGACATTTTGGAACGTGTGTGAATTTTTATAGATTTTATTTCGAATTATTAACATGATTCATAAATTATTGGAAACGTGTTTAATTCGTAAGTGTAAAGGGCTGTTAAGGTTTATAAGTTATTAAATGGTGTTATGTGTTATCTTCTAAAACTAAAGGGTTTAAATCGTCATTCTTTTAAAACTAAAGGACCTAACTTGTGAACACCTGTAACTTTATAGTAATTACATTTTACACCCTAAATTTATGAGAATTGCATATTAACCCCTAAACTTATGATAATTACCTAATAAACCCTAAATTATGGAAACTACTTTATGAACCCTAAAATTTTGTAAAAGATATTATGAACCTTAAACTATGAATATGATCATCTGTAATACTTCGAATTGGCATACGGGAATGTTATAACTTAAAGTTACTAAATACGGAAACTTGCTATTTTTGGAAAGTTACCTAAAATAGAAAGACAAGTAAAATGAAACCTTACGATCATATGAAATTTATAAGAGAACTTATGATTATTTGTAGATCGGGTGAAGAGGGAGTGATCATCCATCTCTATTTCCTTCGTTGCTTTGATTTTTGGTGTGCTTTGTCGAGGTACAGATATTCTAAACCTTCTCACAGGTTTCTCATGATCTCTTTCATTTTTCTGATCTGTCAGCTTCTGTATTGATGCCATTGCTATGATCCCCTTTACTTTGAACCTTTCATATGATTCCCCTTTGTTATAATTCCTGATATGAACTTTGTTATGAAACTTGATTCTGAGCCATCTGTTATAAACCCTTTGAAATATGAACTTGTTATAACACTCTGATTCTGACATGATATCTGACTCTGAATTTTCCCTTGATACTTGACTCATTACCTTGTGACCTGAATATGCAAACCTCTGAATACCCTGAAGATTCATTTTGACATTTTAACTGAAATTGGAAACTTTCCTTAATGATATGAAAATGTTTTTGAAAAGCTTTTGAGTACGATGTTATAAACAGCACTAAAGGTTTTATGAAAATTTCTTTTAAAGACTATATGTATAAGAAGGTTTTACCAAACATCATTTTATGAAAGTCACTGGAAGATTATTTAAATACAAGTTAAATATGAAACCTTTGAATTAAAATCTTTTCTATGAACCTATAAACCTTTTTGATTATGAACTTTTGATATGACCTATTGAACCTTGATTTAAACCTTATTCTAAACCTGGTTATAAACTCTTGTTTTGAAACTTAATTTGAACTTTGATATAAGCATTAATCTGGTATACTATTTCTGAACCTGGACTTGAACATTGTTATAAACTCTGATATAAACCTATCTGATTTCTGAACCTCTGATATACACTTCTGTAACATCTGACATGGACCTTATAATCTGAACCTTTTGACATGACCCTCTGTTTATGACATGATACTTGACCTTTGACCCACGGTTTGATACCCGAGCCACCTCACTAGGCATGAGGGTTTCATGTCCATGTCATTGATGCACCGATGGCATGACTCTAGGGCAGGAGAGTGATGACCTGTCCCGTCCCTGACTTTATTTTATCTGGTGTGTATTGGTATACTCTGGCCACCTGGGGCGTATGGATGCATCCTAGATTTGTTCTGTTTCTGTTATCTGTTTATATTATCTGTTATATCTCTGGTGACTGATGGTGTGTGCGATACACGTCTTTCACAACCTCTGAGAGCTAGCTACTCCATATATATATTTGATACATGAGGACACCCCTCATATTATTTGGTTACTTGAGAGGCATCCCCTCTGGATTACTGATATGGTTACATGGTTATGATACTTCTGTTTCTGGGCTCGTGGTGGATTACTGTTTACCTTTACCATATACATTACTTACCTTTGACCATTATTATACCTTGCACTATTTCCCTTTACCTTTACCTATTTATTATTCCCTATCCCTTTATCCTTACTCCTTTATTTACCCTATAACTCTGATTATGTCTGCATGACCTATATTTCTGACACTTTGTACTATTCTTTATTACTGCTTTGTTATCGTTATATCTGTTCACTGAGCTCTCGTAGCTCAGCTGATGAAGCGAAAAGTGTACCGCTTTTAAGGGGTCATTTAAGCCCTAAATCGTATTTATTTGATCAAATATTGCCCTAAATCGTTCCTTTTGTCATTTTAGGTACTTTTGAGGAGAAATCTGGAAAAGGAGGCATTTTGGACGTTTTTGGAGCATAAAAGTGAAGAAAACGACAAAGTCTCAAAAATCGGCTAAAAGTTACCTTTGATGGCGTCAGATTTTACTCTGGACGGCGTCATGGCTTGGCAAGAAAAGGTGGATGTGAAATTTACTCATGATAAGCCAGTGAAAATTGCATGTGAATTCTGACGGCGTCACTCTTTAACCTAATCAAGGGCGTCACGGCTTAATTCAAAGAGGGACGGCGTCACATTCAAGGTCTGACGGCGTCAAGCCTTGATAAGCCAGAACGGATTTTGGAGAGCTAAAGAGGGACGGCGTCAAGAAGGTCACCCGAGAACCCTAAAAGCGGCGAGGTGACGGCGTCACACTCCATAACGTGACGCCGTCAGATCCAAAAGTCTATATATAGTTTTCTAATTCTTTGTCATAAGTGTGGAACTTAGTGTGGAATTTTTGGGAGAAAACCCTAAGACGATTTTAGCATCTTTTTCAAGGCTTTTTGCCTTGAGATCTTCCATGTTACATTGAAAGATAAGTTATCAATTAATCATTCAATATGTCTATGTGTTGTTTGATTTTATCTTGTTCTTGTCTTTTGTTTAACATGTTAGGCTAGATTTATCTTGTGTTTGCTTAGATCTAATGAAACCTAGCTATTGATTATTGGTTATTAGTGTGTTATTAGTTGTATTGGATGATTGTTTATCTATGTTAGGCTTAAGAAAACTGGCTAACTTCCTATTCGGTAACTTGCTTGAACGTCTTAAGAAACATGAACCAAATGCGTACTAAAGGTTTTTATGGTTGTATTTAATGCACAAGCGAATTCTAGTGATCCCATGTTAGGAGCTTCCTAGCCGGCTCGACATAGGAGTGAAGTAGGAGCTTGTAGAGTTGGGGAAGTACGTACGCCACCCCACGATTGGTATTAAGGAATACACCCGTCATCCACGCAACTAATACCCACTAATCAACCGGTAAAAGATAGTTAGGGAGTAAGGAAATCTAAGTAAACACATTTCTCTACACTTAAGTTTTCACCAACATTTTCATTTTTGTTATTTTATTTTATTTGCATTCGTAGTAATTTGGGTTAGTTGACTAGCAACTAATTCCGCCCACTCTTTCAAACCCGAGATTTTACTTGCTTTCATAAAAAAATATAAAAACATAAAAAAGAATCTTCCTCAACCCTTAGACCTATTAGAGTAGTCTTTCATACCTAACGAACACTATTCCCTGTGGAGAACGATCAATCCCCCGTACTTACCACTACACTATACTACATCGGTCAGGTACACTGCCTGGTGGGGTTGTAAGCCTCTTGAGATCCCTCGAGAGGTAAAACCTGTTGTAAGGTTGCAAAACCACGCATCAAGTTTTTGGCGCCGCTGCCGGGGAATAGTTATTGTTTAGGTTGAATTGTTATTTCTATTAGGTCTACTCACTAGATTCCTTTCTAGTGAGATTTTTATTTTATTTTTTTAAGTTTTCTTTAGTCTATCTATTTTCTTCGTTTCTTTGTTCGTAACCATTACCATTAGACATCATGGAAGATGGTAATATCCTTGATCCCAACAAACCACCACAACAACAACCACCACCTCCTAGAGCCCGTACTTTAGGAGAGTACTCCCGTCCTAGCCACCATGGCTATCGAAACACCATTGAGCTCACTCAAGGAGCCAATGTCACACCCTTGCGATCCGACACCATCCGGTTGGTGCAAAGCAGATGCGCATTCCATGGACTTCGTTCCGAAGATCCTAATCAACATCTCAAGGACTTTCTCAAAATTGTTGATTCTATAGACCTTGATGTTGCCACTCGAGAGACGACCCGATTGCGTCTCTTCCAATTCTCTCTGCGGGACCAAGCTAGTCAGTGGCTAGAACGTCAACCCGCAGGATCCATCACCTCTTGGGATGATCTCACCACTCGTTTCTGATGCGTGGTTTTGCGACCTTACAACAGGTTTTACCTCTCGAGGGATCTCAAGAGGCTTACAACCCCACCAGGCAGTGTACCTGACCGATGTAGTATAGTGTAGTGGTAAGTACGGGGGATTGATCGTTCTCCACAGGGAATAGTGTTCGTTAGGTATGAAAAATTACTCTAATAGGTCTAAGGGTGAGAGAAGATTCTTTTTTATGTTTTTATATTTTTTTGAAAGCAAGTAAAATCTCGGTTTTGAAGGAGTGGGCGGAATTAGTTGCTAGTCAACTAACCCAAATTACTACGAATGCAAATAAAATAAAATAACTGAAAGTAAAATGTTGGTGAAAACTTAAGTGTAGAGAAATGTGTTTACTTAGATTTCCTTACTCCCTAACTATCTTTTACAGGTTGATTAGTGTGTATTAGTCGCGTGGATGACGGGTGTATTCCTTAATACCAATCGTGGGGTGGCGTACGTACTTCCCCAACTCTACAAGCTCCTACTTCACTCCTATGTCGAGCCGGCTAGGAAGCTCCTAACATGGGATCACTAGAATTCGCTTGTGCATTAAATACAACCATAAAAACCTTTAGTACGCATTTGGTTCATGTTTCTTAAGACGTTCAAGCAAGTTACCGAATAGGAAGTTAGCCAGTTTTCTTAAGCCTAACATAGATAAACAATCATCCAATACAACTAACAACACACTAATAACCAATAATCAATAGCTAGGTTTCATTAGATCTAAGCAAACACAAGATAAATCTAGCCTAACATGTTAAACAAAAGACAAGAACAAGATAAAATCAAACAACACATAGACATATTGAATGATTAATTGATAACTTATCTTTCAATGTAACATGGAAGATCTCAAGGCAAAAAGCCTTGAAAAAGATGCTAAAATCGTCTTAGGGTTTTCTCCCAAAAATTCCACACTAAGTTCTCTCCCTTAATGACAAAAAATTAGAAAACTATATATAGACTTTTGGATCTGACGGCGTCACGTTATGGAGTGTGACGCCGTCACCTCGCCGCTTTTAGGGTTCCCGGATGACCTTCTTGACGCCGTCCCTCTTTAGCTCTCCAAAATCCGTTCTGGCTTATCAAGGCTTGACGCCGTCAGACCTTGAATGTGACGCCGTCCCTCTTTGAATTAAGCCGTGACGCCCTTGATCAGGTTAAAGCGTGACGCCGTCAGAATTCACATGCAATTTTCACTGGCTTATCATGAGTAAATTTCACATCCACCTTTTCTTGCCAAGCCATGACGCCGTCCAGAGTAAAATCTGACGCCGTCAAAGGTAACTTTTAGCCAATTTTTGAGACTTTGTCATTTTCTTCACTTTTATGCTCCAAAAACGTCCAAAATGCCTCCTTTTCCAGATTTCTCCCCAAAAGTACCTAAAATGACAAAAGGAACGATTTAGGGCAATATTTGATCAAATAAATACGATTTAGGGCTTAAATGACCCCTTAAAAGCGGTACACTTTTCGCTTCATCACCTCTTGGGATGATCTCACCACTCGTTTCCTTGCTCAGTTTTTCCCACCGGGAAGAACTACCAAGCTAAGGAATGATATCTTGATGTTCCAACAACGTCAAGGCGAAACTCTCTACGAGGCATGGACTCGATTCAAGGACTTACTCCAAAAAGTCCCTCATCATGGCATAGAACTTTGGCTCCAAGTCCAAATCTTCTATGACCATATCAATCTCTACACGAGGCAAACCATTGACCAATCGGCCGGTGGTAAGCTACGTGATCTAAGTGCGGAACAATCATGGGCTCTCCTAGAGGATCTTGCTCTTTATGACAACGAAAGTTGGAGTGATCCCCGTGATTTGAATAAAACGGTCAAGGCAATATCTTTGCCTTCGAACAATTCAAGCACTTCCGACCGTAGGATCATAGAACTTGAAGATCAAGTCAAGTTTCTCATGAAATCCTACGAGGCTCCTAAACTTTCAAGCCAAGTGAACAAAATCACTTCTTCATGTGAATTATGTAGTGGTCCCCACGACACTCGTGATTGCATGGAACTCCCCGAACAAGCTTTTGTGGACTACGCATCCTCGCGTACCGACGGAGCGGGAGACAAGTGGTACACTTTCAAACCCGAGCCAAACCATTACGGTGATTCATACAACCCCTCATGGAAAAATCACCCAAACCTTAGGTGGAAACAGAACCAAAACGCACAACAAACCAATTCTTCCAACCCACCTAATCGTTTTCAATCAAGCGGTTCCAACTCGAACCGTACTTTCAACAACAATCCTTCCGGCAATGGTAGTACCAATAACTTTGAAGGATTGATGTCCCAATTTATGGCATCTCAAGAAGCTCGGATAGCTAGATTCGAATCCGAATTCAATCAACAACAAACGGAGATGACCAATAAAATTGACAACTTGTTGAAAGCTCTCAATAACCAAGTGTTATCACTTCCACATAAGGACGCTAGGAACACAAATAGCGGACCCCAAGTAAAAGACCCCTCTTCATCCAAACACGTCCACTTTGTCAACATTGTCACTATTAAACCAATTGAAAGGAATGAGGATAATAGTGAACCTAAGGATGAGGATATGAAAGTCGAGGTTGATAAGGAAGTTTGGACAAGTGAGATTGAAGAAGTAGATGATGATAAGGACTACTTCAATAGGCTACCCACTAAGGAAGAGCGCGCATATCATACAAACTTATTCGATGACCCCGAGACACCATACTTCCTAGGTAGACCAATTATAGAAATAGGCGACCCTTCTAATCTCAACATACCATGCAACATCGGACATTTGCATGTGTGGAAAGCCTACATCGACCTTAGATCACCCATAAACATCATGACTAGAGCCCACTACAACTTGATAATGAAAAATCAACTTGGGTATAGGATGTTCCCTGACAAGGGATGGATGAGTAACTTCACGGGAAGAGTTAGGGGATTACCGGTTTGTGTAGGAAACTTCACCTATGTCACCGACTTTGTAATTGTAGAAGATATCCGCCCAATAGTCGATGCATCCTTAACTCAAGTGGTTTTTGGAAAACCATTTGTTGAGGTCTCTAGAATGACTTATGAACCTTCCTTAGGGATAGTTAGATTTAAGGATGAGACCGATGAGGTAAACTACCAAATGCCATATAAGATAGAACAATTCCAACACTTGTCAAATGTTGAGAAGGAGCTCAAGCAAGCGGTTTACTATAGGAATGATGAGGATAGAAATAAAGGAGTAGACTATGTTATGGAAAGGATATTCGGTTTCTACAAGGATTGTTTGAAATTAGGACCGGAATATAAAACCGGAAAGGAGAATGGCCTAGGAACCATGACCAATGATGGAGTCACGTAATGTACGTGACTTTGAGTCTAGCTACAAGACTCGTTAATAAAGAAAAGCGCTTCTTGGGAGGCAACCCAATCTTTATTTGCTTTGTGTGTTTATTTATTTGTTTGTTTGATTTTATTTGCTTCCGTATGTATGTTTAATTTTTATTATTATTGATTCATGTTCAAAACTAAAATTGTGAAAATGCTTTATTTTGTTTTTAACTTCGTCTTAACTACATATAAAGGTATTTTGCAAAAGGTAAGTGTAAGGGAAATCTAAATCGGTTTATTAGAACACAAATGAACATGAATCGTAATAATAATAAATTAGCATACATATTAGTATTTGTTTGAGTCAAATGCTTGTATCGAGTCATAGTGATGTTTTGCAGGATTTCCAGGAAGTAAGGTAAAGGTTTTTTCCAGAAATTTTCCGGAAACTTAAAATGAGAATTTTTGTCAGGTCATTTCTGACGGCGTCAGGGTTTATAACCTGACGGCGTCAGATTTAATTTTCAGAAATTTTTGAAAGTTTTGTTTTCATAAAAAGTTTTTATTAAAATCTCTAACTTATAATCTCCAGGAATCTGCAAAATTATCATTCCACAAGCATTATATCCTTATATATAGATTTTATCCCGCCGATGTTATGCAGGTTTTCGTGTTTGTTTTCTCAGGTTTAACAGGTTATTTTGGACAAGGAAATATTTTGGATCAAGCTTATGGCGATGCATTAGTCATGGAGCTTCAACATTACCTTGGAAGAAGATTTAACCGTATTACTTCATTATCCACCGAGCGAATCAGGGGAGTATTTGATTTCATTCTTTTACTTTTTACTTTTACATCTTGTTATTTGAACATTGGGGACAATGTTCATCTTAAGTGTAAGGGGAGGGTAAAAGTACGAGCTTAGAGAATACAATTACGCTTGATTTTTGTTTGTTTAATGGTAGATGTGTAATAAAACTGAGAGAAATACCTGTTAAGGCAATTTTAGTGCCAAATTAAAATTTTTTTACAACATATAGGAGTGAAACTTTGATCTTAATGAGCGTCTCATGGATAGGAGTTATATGACTAGCACAAAACCGTACCACTAAAAAAATTTTTCACCCCAAATATGTGAGGATTCGCCCCTAGAATTGGTAGGAAAAGCATTTATGCTATGATGTGAGTACCGGTAGCACTTAGATTCTAGAACTTGCGTTAGGACCATTCCGAGGCCACAAGTGAGACTACATTCGTGTAGTTAGATTTACTACATGATAAGAGGCATTAGGATTAAACCCATTGTTTTACACCTGTGTTTTTGTTATAATTACTTTGGCTACATTAGTCAAGTAATTCTCCCACACCCTTTGCGTTGTACTCATTTTTAGTACACGATACCCCTAGTACACCCCTCAGAGCCTATCTTTTCATTTTGACCTTTAAGCATTTTACTTAAAGGAAGAATTTGTTACACCCCACTAAAATGTACACCCAAATCGCCTTAGCCTACCTTGTATGCACTCAATTTTAGTGCATTATTGTGACAACATTTGTTTAAACCCAAGTTAATTATCTAGTTGATTACATGGTTGCTAAGTCGAGTCATATCCTTGTACATATTGTTTTGGGACGATTGGGACTCATGGGTAAAGTACTAGTGTAATGGAGTAATGGGGAAGAACATCATTTATTCCCCCCATATGTGCTAAATATTTTAAAAGTACTCCAAGTTTTTCGATTATCTTAATTCGAGTCATTAGAATAGTTATTTGTAAAGTTATGTAAAAGTTTAAGTGTAAGGGGAATGCAACGCCCCTATGATGTATTATTTTGGATGGTAGGGCAAAAGTGTATGCAAAAAAAAAAAAAAAAAAAAAAAAAAATCAAGAAAAATACAAAAAAATGAGAAAAAGAAAAGTAGAAAAAACATACGGACTACCATCCCGTTTCATTTTTATTTTATGTTTTTGTTATTTTCTTTCATTTGCTTAAATCGAGTCGAGTCTTGGCTTAGCAACATTGTATAGTACATGTAATTAATCAAGATCTTTAACTCGCCACCAGTAAAATATCCTTTATCCAACAAAACCGTGTTTTCCTTTTCCCTACACCTAACGTTATAACCCATTTAAAAGCCCTCTTTGATAGTTTATCTTAGGTGCTTACGCCTAGTGGAGGAGGTTTTCGATCCTTTCCCAAGCCTATGGTAATCTATTTGCTATGACAGGTAGTGAGAGAAATTATCCGTTTTCATTTATGAGATTTATTTTGATGACACTTGAGAGATGTGAGTATCTAAACACTACTTGTGAGGTGCTAGTTTATAATCTCCGTGCTTATTATGATTGAAGTGGAACGATTATTTGTTGTAATTACTTTTATGTTTGCATTAAATGACCCCTAACCTGTATTTTGATTAGAATAAAAGCGCATTTGCTTGAGGACAAGCAAATCTCAAGTGTAAGGGTATTTGATGAAGCAAAAAGTGTACCGCTTTTAAGGGGTCATTTAAGCCCTAAATCGTATTTATTTGATCAAATATTGCCCTAAATCGTTCCTTTTGTCATTTTAGGTACTTTTGAGGAGAAATCTGGAAAAGGAGGCATTTTGGACGTTTTTGGAGCATAAAAGTGAAGAAAACGACAAAGTCTCAAAAATCGGCTAAAAGTTACCTTTGACGGCGTCAGATTTTACTCTGGACGGCGTCATGGCTTGGCAAGAAAAGGTGGATGTGAAATTTACTCATGATAAGCCAGTGAAAATTGCATGTGAATTCTGACGGCGTCACTCTTTAACCTGATCAAGGGCGTCACGGCTTAATTCAAAGAGGGACGGCGTCACGTTCAAGGTCTGACGGCGTCAAGCCTTGATAAGCCAGAACGGATTTTGGAGAGCTAAAGAGGGACGGCGTCAAGAAGGTCACCCGAGAACCCTAAAAGCGGCGAGGTGACGGCGTCACACTCCATAACGTGACGCCGTCAGATCCAAAAGTCTATATATAGTTTTCTAATTCTTTGTCATAAGTGTGGAACTTAGTGTGGAATTTTTGGGAGAAAACCCTAAGACGATTTTAGCATCTTTTTCAAGGCTTTTTGCCTTGAGATCTTCCATGTTACATTGAAAGATAAGTTAT
The DNA here is from genome assembly GCA_021014915.2 of Artemisia tridentata subsp. tridentata. NCBI lineage: Eukaryota > Viridiplantae > Streptophyta > Magnoliopsida > Asterales > Asteraceae > Artemisia > Artemisia tridentata. The sequence continues at coordinate 268,647,714 of CP139505.1, forward strand.
CAATTAATCATTCAATATGTCTATGTGTTGTTTGATTTTATCTTGTTCTTGTCTTTTGTTTAACATGTTAGGCTAGATTTATCTTGTGTTTGCTTAGATCTAATGAAACCTAGCTATTGATTATTGGTTATTAGTGTGTTATTAGTTGTATTGGATGATTGTTTATCTATGTTAGGCTTAAGAAAACTGGCTAACTTCCTATTCGGTAACTTGCTTGAACGTCTTAAGAAACATGAACCAAATGCGTACTAAAGGTTTTTATGGTTGTATTTAATGCGCAAGCGAATTCTAGTGATCCCATGTTAGGAGCTTCCTAGCCGGCTCGACATAGGAGTGAAGTAGGAGCTTGTAGAGTTGGGGAAGTACGTACGCCACCCCACGATTGGTATTAAGGAATACACCCGTCATCCACGCAACTAATACCCACTAATCAACCGGTAAAAGATAGTTAGGGAGTAAGGAAATCTAAGTAAACACATTTCTCTACACTTAAGTTTTCACCAACATTTTCATTTTTGTTATTTTATTTTATTTGCATTCGTAGTAATTTGGGTTAGTTGACTAGCAACTAATTCCGCCCACTCTTTCAAACCCGAGATTTTACTTGCTTTCATAAAAAAATATAAAAACATAAAAAAGAATCTTCCTCAACCCTTAGACCTATTAGAGTAGTCTTTCATACCTAACGAACACTATTCCCTGTGGAGAACGATCAATCCCCCGTACTTACCACTACACTATACTACATCGGTCAGGTACACTGCCTGGTGGGGTTGTAAGCCTCTTGAGATCCCTCGAGAGGTAAAACCTGTTGTAAGGTTGCAAAACCACGCATCATCAGCCGCGTTTCTTTTCACGCGGCAGGTATTAGTAGGAAGCTGGGAATGAGTGGAGAGTACCATTGGACTTAGAAGACTACACTGATCAGTTATTTTGTTATAGAGATGATTAGAAGAATTTAGATTTTCGGACTTAGTATTTATTCCTTTGTAAATTTTGTATTTCCCTGTAATTTCTTGTAACCTTTGTATTCCTTTGTATTATTGAAGATGTATGCTTGTGTATGTTTCTGATATGTCACCATTGTTGTGACATCTCTACCCTTGTCGGGTCGGGGTGTTACAATTTCTGGTATCAGAGCGACAGGCTGCGACTCGTAATACATTTACCCTTGACCTGTGAGTTCTGGACCATTAGGCTTCCACTGTAAGAACATAGGAGAACACCCTGAGAACTTGCTTTAGGATTTCTTGATATGAACTTAAGTTTTGACCAGTGAGGAATGGGTAGACTATAAGGCGTTTGTTTAAGCATCTTTGCTTCCGCATCACTCTGATTCGTGCCTTGCTTTTGATTAAAGTCTGTTAAGACCACTTTTGGAAATTGAAAGCTTATGCTCTGCACTATCTAAGATCTGAACCTAAATAAATCTGGAAGGCATTGAGAACTGCATAATATTGCCTGACACTATTTGATCCTTGTCTGCAGAGTCCGACTCTGACCTCTGATCCTTCTGTTAATCATTTTGATGCCTCTTCGGGCATTCTGAAAATCTCCTTGACAATGACGTACTTGAATACATTCTGTGACTTGTCTCTTGTTTTGATAAGCATCTATGAATCTTCTGACGCTATCTGATTTCGTCTTACTGTCTCTATTCCTATGAGAAGTTTTGTGGTGTTTAACCACGAGTATAAGAATATTCTCCTCTCATTTTGAAAGATAAGATCTGCTATATTGATCTATCTTTCCTTGGGTAATTAACTCCGATTTTATTCTGAATAAAGGATTGATTAATTGAACATCCAAAATATTGACAACTATCCTCTTATGTCTCACCTTTGGCGTTGAAACAATTTTGAACTCTTTATCATGATTACCGATTGTTAAACTTTCTGCTATCGCTATTACTCTGGAGACTCGTGTGTTACTTTCGCAGTTATGAAGTTTTCCTTAAACCCATTTCGTACACCAATGAATGAACCTTATCTTGAGAAATATTTGGCACCATGAGTTTTCTGAATATGATTCCTGGTTGAACCACCAAGTTTTCCACCGGAGTGTGAAGTGAGTTTGCTTAAGTGCATTTTCTTGGCGTAATTAAGTTTGTTCGCGATAAAGAAGAATGATGACAGGAGATATGTATTGATTTATGGAAGCTGAACCGTATTGCTATTTGGAACCCTTATTTCTCCACCCTGAAACGACCTTATATCTATTCAATTTCAGAGCGCGAAGTTCCTTTAGATGGAAATATGAATTGAGGTTATTCTTGAGATCGTTTTTCCATAATTGTAACGACGGTTATGACGGTTTGTGACGCTAATAGTATTAGCTAAAGCTCTGACTATTCTGTAAATTTGATAAATGAATGTGTTTCTTGTGAGTACTTGGGCAAATGGTCATTGTATGACTTAATAGTACATTCGGAGACGAAGAAGAACATGAAAATCATTTTTGCACTTTGTAAGAAATTTGACGATCACTTGTGCATTCTGAGAGATTGATATCTGTTGAGACAACGGTTTTTCTTGATTGAGAATATCCATTTTAAATCCCGCAAATTTGGAAACTATCACCAAATGGTCAAGACCGACAACAAAATGGTAAACTGAAATCTTTTGAACCTTGCATCAGAATTCTGAAAGACGTTTACAACTTGCGTTACCCTTGATAAATTTCGTGACCAGAGAGAAACAGCTTAGTCTGACTGAGAACGGAGTTTTGGAAAAGCTGAAATAGAAATTTGCTTCCATACCTTCAGACGGAACAAATTTTGGGACAATTTCAGAAAGAGACTCGGTTATGCTCCCTTGCAACACAGAAGGTTTCGCGTATGCACCAAGACAACTAGAAACGCGTCAGAAGAATTGCTTCGCTACCTAACCTGGAGTTGACAACAGCGGTGACTACCCTGAAGAGTGAAGACATTCCTTACAAGGCAGAGGTGTTGGCGATACAGAAGGAAGATGGCGACCCTGGAGCTGACGAAGACGTACAGTCTCACTTCCCTATTCATCTTGGTTGTACTAAGATAAATTGAGAGCGGAAGCAGACTGGAGGATGAAGGAATTTTAAGATCGTGCCAGAAATTCACATTACTCCATCACATTCCAAGAAGAACTGCAGGAGGCGTGATGAACCAAACGATTTTGCTTCACTTCCAGATTGATGGAAAAACGAAGACATATTAACCAGACTTGAAGAGAGTAGATGTTTTGAATGAACGGATTTTTGAAACAGACCTTTTATGTTTGGAAGAATTGGTTCAGTGAAGACCGAAGTTATTGACGATTAATTTTCATTTCCGTTGACTCCCTTGAGTTTCGTGATATAGTAATAAGATCCTCTGATAATAAAGTTTCCTAGAAGCATTTCAGTTCTGTATTTATTTTTCCGTATGTTCGATAGTGGCTTTGTTTTGAGGAATTTTGGCAAATTGTGGGAAATCTGATGCTTGTGACGGCATGCCTTACTCGGCTAGGCAATCTGGAAATTCCGATACTCTTGCAAACGGTTGCTTTCTCTTTTGTCTATGACTTGGATTTTGTTGACTCTGAGACTGTAGAAGTACTAGGTGGATTAAGATAGGTTGTTATACTGCGACTCGAGATAAAGTATGATCATCATGAAGGCATATTTATGTGATGCTAGTATTATGACGCCTGATCAACGTGATAATACTTACACCATATAACGTGCACTCATTGTGGCCATTGGATATCTTGGGGAAGTACCTAAGAAGTTTAGAATCTGATCTCCGTTGGATTGTCCGTGATCAGTGAGACTTTAGGTTCATTCTACCTATGCGTATACTCTGCTTTCGTTCATTAGATATCCGGATGAGTTTGGACTCTCGTTTTGCATGCTGTTGTCCTCAGTCAATTTGATTTGAAATCTTGTTCGTATTCCATATGAGCTTCCTGAAGATTATCCTATCGTCCATTTTATGTTGCATGGACCTTTCGATCAGAAATCAACTTATTTTGTCACCTTCTGAGAAATTTGAACCCACCTCGTTTTGATTTGAGTCATGAGAAACTATTTGGTCTGAAGATCTTTCTGGAAGAACCTCCTCTGGCGTGAGAATGTTTGTGATGATCTTTTGCGACTTGCTATGACTTCGTTTAACTTTGCAACTTCAATTTTCGAGGACGAAAATTTCTTTTAAGAGGGGAAGAGTTGTAAAACCCCGAAATTTATATAATCCGAAAAGACTAAAATACCCTCCGAATTTGAACTTTTAAGAATCTATAAAATATATAAGTAATCCTTGTTGAACATAACCTTAAGTTACCTAAGTATTTAAGTTACATGTAAACCTTACATTATGTAAATAAGAAGTAACGAATAAATAAAATCCTACATCTAAAGACTAGGCGAATTATTTATTTTTTATTTATTATTTATTTATTTATTTATTTATTTTTTTTTGCACTTGTGATCTCCAAACTTTCGGCCCAAATTGCTAAATAAGAATACATTGAACTTGGTAAAGCCTAGCCCAAAATAACCCTTTCACTCCTTGTCTTGGCCCATCAAAACAATACTCGGCTTACTCTTTTTTTGATATAACCGAACCCTAATCTTCCCCATTCTATTATACGTACACAAAAAAAAGAGAAAACCCTAACTATCAAAAAGGTCCGGCTCCTCCATTTTTTTGCTGCTGTCGATCAAGAACAGCCACCAAAAGGCTTAAATCTTTGCTAATACGAATCAAGGTAATCTTGTTCTTGTCCTAGATAAGCCATTCGAATTGTTCTTGAACCCTAAATCGAGCAATTGTTTTTCCTTTCTTCTTGTGTTGCTGCTGTTCGAATCAGAAGGAGAAGGAAGGAAGGATTTGTGGTGATTCCATCTTGTGTTGTTCGTGATTCTTCGTCTTGTCTTCAAGGGTATTCGTATCACTCATCTTTGTTCAATCCTTATTAGTAAATCTTATGTTCTAGTTGAATTATGATCAAAAGATTATAAGAATATGTCACATAAAATAATGATCTCAAAACCCTAAAAGTCTATATGTATAAATCGGACCAGGAGTATATGTGATGAAATTATTCGATTTGATTATGTATGACCTGTTATTAATCAACCTAAATATGTTATGGACTCACCTATAATGGTCTTGTGTCAAGAATTAAGAATTAGAATGATAAAACCCTAAGTTATGCATGAATCTGTGAAAACTGCTACTGATCCAGGAAAAGACCCAACTTAAATCGAATGTAACTAAATGATGTGAACGTGTTTTTGGGTGTTTTAAGAGTCTAAAACTAAGTTCAATGAAATAGCTACCTGGGAAAATTAATTTTGTAATTTTTGGAGGCCTGGAAGGTTACTTTTTGATTTTTGGAAAATTATGTGTCTGATCGGATTTGTATGTCTGGAAAATTAGTCCGGGTTTATGATTTTTAATTTTCAAACCGTGTCGAGTTAGAAGGTTCCCTTTGAACTGAGTTATATTAAATATGTCTAATAATAGCTGGAATTTTTATAGATTTTTGTGAATTTATCTGAAGGGGTAAAAAGGTATAAACTTGTCGGGTGTTCCATCAGATATGATTTTAGAACATGTTGAGAAAATGGATTTTTAATACGTACCTATACAACTTAATAAAATCTAGAAAAATTACATAAAATACTTAAGACATTGTGAAACGTGTGTGAATTTTTATAGATTTTATTTCGAAGTATTAACATGATTCATAAATTATTGGATACGTGTTTAATTCGTAAGTGTAAAGGGCTGTTAAGGTTTATAACTTATTAAATGGTGTTATGTGTTATCTTCTAAAACTAAAGGGTTTAAATCGTCATTCTTTTAAAACTAAAGGACCTAACTTGTGAACACCTATAACTTTATAGTAATTACATTTTACACCCTAAATTTATGAGAATTGCATATTAACCCCTAAACTTATGATAATTACCTAATAAACCCTAAATTATGGAAACTACTTTATGAACCCTAAAATTTTGTAAAAGATATTATGAACCTTAAACTATGAATATGATCATCTGTAATACTTCGAATTGGCATACGGGAATGTTATAACTTAAAGTTACTAAATACGGAAACTTGCTATTTTTGGAAAGTTACCTAAAATAGAAAGACAAGTAAAATGAAACCTTACGATCATATGAAATTTATAAGAGAACTTATGATTATTTGTAGATCGGGTGAAGAGGGAGTGATCATCCATCTCTATTTCCTTCGTTGCTTTGATTTTTGGTGTGCTTTGTCGAGGTACAGATATTCTGAACCTTCTCACAGGTTTCTCATGATCTCTTTCATTTTTCTGATCTGTCAGTTTCTGTATTGATGCCATTGCTATGATCCCCTTTACTTTGAACCTTTCATATGATTCCCCTTTGTTATAATTCCTGATATGAACTTTGTTATGAAACTTGATTCTGAGCCATCTGTTATAAACCCTTTGAAATATGAACTTGTTATAACACTCTGATTCTGACATGATATCTGACTCTGAATTTTCCCTTGATACTTGACTCATTACCTTGTGACCTGAATATGCAAACCTCTGAATACCCTGAAGATTCATTTTGACATTTTAACTAAAATTGGAAACTTTCCTTAATGATATGAAAATGTTTTTGAAAAGCTTTTGAGTACGATGTTATAAACAGCACTAAATGTTTTATGAAAATTTCTTTTAAAGACTATATGTATGAGAAGGTTTTACCAAACATCATTTTATGAAAGTCACTGGAAGATTATTTAAATACAAGTTAAATATGAAACCTTTGAATTAAAATCTTTTCTATGAACCTATAAACCTTTTTGATTATGAACTTTTGATATGACCTATTGAACCTTGATTTAAACCTTATTCTAAACTTGGTTATAAACTCTTGTTTTGAAACTTAATTTGAACTTTGATATAAGCATTAATCTGGTATACTATTTCTGAACCTGGACTTGAACATTGTTATAAACTCTGATACAAACCTATCTGATTTCTGAACCTCTGATTTACACTTCTGTAACATCTGACATGGACCTTATAATCTGAACCATTTGACATGACCCTCTGTTTATGACATGATACTTGACCTTTGACCCACGGTTTGATACCCGAGCCACCTCACTAGGCATGAGGGTTTCATGTCCATGTCATTGATGCACCGATGGCATGACTCTAGGGCAGGAGAGTGATGACCTGTCCCGTCCCTGACTTTATTTTATCTGGTGTGTATTGGTAGACTCTGGCCACCTGGGGCGTATGGATGCATCCTAGATTTGTTCTGTTTCTGTTATCTGTTTATATTATCTGTTATATCTCTGGTGACTGATGGTGTGTGCGATACACGTCTTTCACAACCTCTGGGAGCTAGCTACTCCATATATATATTTGATACATGAGGACACCCCTCATATTATCTGGTTACTTGAGAGGCATCCCCTCTGGATTACTGATATGGTTACATGGTTATGATACTTTTGTTTCTGGGCTCGTGGTGGATTACTGTTTACCTTTACCATATACATTACTTACCTTTGACCATTATTATACCTTGCACTGTCTCCCTTTACCTTTACCTATTTATTATTCCCTATCCCTTTAGCCTTACTCCTTTATTTACCCTATAACTCTGATTATGTCTGCATGACCTATATTTCTGACACTTTTTACTATTCTTTATTACTGCTTTGTTATCGTTATATCTGTTCACTGAGCTCTCGTAGCTCAGCCGCATTTCTTTTCCTGCGGCAGGTTTTAGTAGGAAGCTGGGTATGAGCGGAGAGTACCATTGGACTTAGAAGACTACACTGTGATAGTTATTTTGTTATAGAGATGATTAGAAGAATTTAGATTTTCGGACTTAGTATTTATTCCTTTGTAAATTTTGTATTTCCCTGTAATTTCTTGTAACCTTTGTATTCCTTTGTATTATTGAAGATGTATGCTTGTGTATGTTTCTGATATGTCACCATTGTTGTGACATCTCTACCCTTGTCGGGTCGGGGTGTTACAATTTATGGTATCAGAGCGACAGGCTGCGACTCGTAATACATTTACCCTTGACCTGTGAGTTCTGGACCATTAGGCTTCCACTGTAAGAACATAGGAGAACACCCTGAGAACTTGCTTTAGGATTTCTTGATATGAACTTAAGTTTTGACCAGTGAGGAATGGGTAGACTATAAGGCGTTCGTTTAAGCATCTTTGCTTTCGCATCACTCTGATTCGTGCCTTGCTTTTGATTAAAGTCAGTTAAGACCACTTTTGGAAATTGAAAGCTTATGCTCTGCACTATCAAAGATCTGAACCTAAATAAATCTGGAAGGCATTGAGAACTGCATAGTATTGCCTGACACTATTTGATCCTTGTCTGCAGAGTCCGACTCTGACCTCTGATCCTTCTGTTAATCATTTTGATGCCTCTTCGGGCATTCTGAAAATCTCCTTGACAATGACGTACTTGAATACATTCTGTGACTTGTCTCTTGTTTTGATAAGCATCTATGAATCTTCTGACGCTATCTGATTTCGTCTTACCGTCTCTATTCCTATGAGAAGTTTTGTGGTGTTTAACCACGAGTATAAGAATATTCTCCTCTCATTTTGAACGATAAGATTTGCTATATTGATCTGTCTTTCCTTGGGTAATTAACTCCGATTTTATTCTGAATAAAGGATTGATTAATTGAACATCCAAAATATTGACAACTATCCTCCTATGTCTCACCTTTGGCGTTGAAACAATTTTGAACTCTTTATCATGATTACCGATTGTTAAACTTTCTGCTATCGCTATTACTCTGGAGACTCGTGTGTTACTTTCGCGGTTATGAAGTTTTCCTTAAACCCATTTCGTACACCAATGAATGAACCTTATCTTGAGAAATATTTGGCACCCTGAGTTTTCTGAATATGATTCCTGGTTGAACCACCAAGTTTTCCACCGGAGTGTGAAGTGAGTTTGCTTAAGTGCATTTTCTTGGCGTAATTAAGTTTGTTCGCGATAAAGAAGAATGATGACAAGAGATATGTATTGATTTATGGAAGCTGAACCGTATTGCTATTTGGAACCCTTATTTCTCCACCCTGAAACGACCTTATATCTATTCAATTTCAAAGCGTGAAGTTCCTTTAGATGGAAATATGAATTGAGGTTATTCTTGAGATCGTTTTTCCATAATTGTAACGACGGTTATGACGGTTTGTGACGCTAATAGTATTAGCTAAAGCTCTGACTATTCTGTAAATTTGATAAATGAATGTGTTTCTTGTGAGTACTTGGGCAAATGGTCATTGTATGACTTAATAGTACATTCGAAGACGAAGAAGAACATGAAAATCAATTTTGCACTTTGTAAGAAATTTGACGATCACTTGTGCATTCTGAGAGATTGATATCTGTTGAGACAACGGTTTTTCTTGATTGAGAATATCCCTTTTAAATCCCGCAAATTTGGAAACTATCACCAAATGGTCAAGACCGACAACAAAATGGTAAACTGAAATCTTTTGAACCTTGCATCAGAATTCCGAAAGACGTTTACAACTTGCGTTACCCTTGATAAATTTCGTGACCAGAGAGAAACAGCTTAGTCTGACTGAGAACGGAGTTTTGGAAAAGCTAAAATAGAAATTTGCTTCCATACCTTCAGACGGAACAAATTTTGGGACAATTTCAGAAAGAGACTCGGTTATGCTCCCTTGCAACACAGAAGGTTTCGCGTATGCACCAAGACAACTAGAAACGCGTCAAAAGAATTGCTTCGCTACCTAACCTGGAGTTGACAACAGCGGTGACTACCCTGAAGAGTGAAGACATTCCTTACAAGGCAGAGGTGTTGGCGATACAGAAGGAAGATGGCGACCCTGGAGCTGACGAAGACGTACAGTCTCACTTCCCTATTCATCTTGGTTGTACTAAGATAAATTGAGAGCGGAAGCAGACTGGAGGATGAAGGAATTTTAAGATCGTGCCAGAAATTCACATTACTCCATCACATTCCAAGAAGAACTGCAGGAGGCGTGATGAACCAGACGATTTTGCTTCACTTCCAGATTGATGGAAAAACGAAGACATATTAACCGGACTTGAAGAGAGTAGATGTTTTGAATGAACGGATTTTTGAAACAGACCTTTTATGTTTGGAAGAATTGGTTCGGTGAAGACCGAAGTTATTGACGATTAATTTTCATTTCCATTGACTCCCTTGAGTTTCGTGATATAGTAATAAGATCCTCTGATAATAAAGTTTCCTAGAAGCATTTCAGTTCTGTATTTATTTTTCCGTATGTTCGATAGTGGCTTTGTTTTGAGGAATTTTGGCAAATTGTGGGAAATCTGATGCTTGTGACGGCATGCCTTACTCGGCTAGGCAATCTGGAAATTCCGATACTCTTGCGAACGGTTGCTTTCTCTTTTGTCTATGACTTGGATTTTGTTGACTCTGAGACTGTAGAAGTACTAGGTGGATTAAGATAGGTTGTTATACTGCGACTCGAGATAAAGTATGATCATCATGAAGGCATATTTATGTGATGCTAGTATTATGACGCCTGATCAACGTGATAATACTTACACCATATAACGTGCACTCATTGTGGCCATAGGATATCTTGGGGAAGTACCTAAGAAGTTTAGAATCTGATCTCCGTTGGATTATCTGTGATCAGTGAGACTTTAGGTTCATTCTACCTATGCGTATACTCTGCTTTCGTTCATTAGATATCCGGATGAGTTTGGACTCTCGTTTTGCATGCTGTTGTCCTCAGTCAATTTGATTTGAAATCTTGTTCGGATTCCATATGAGCTTCCTGAAGATTCTCCTATCGTCCATTTTATGTTGCATGGACCTTTCGATCAGAAATCAACTTATTTTGTCTCCTTCTGAGAAATTTGAACCCACCTCGTTTTGATTTGAGTCATGAGAAACTATTTGGTCTGAATATCTTTCTGGAAGAACCTCCTCTGGCGTGAGAATGTTTGTGATGATCTTTTGCGACTTGCTACGACTTCGTTTAACTTTGCGACTTCAATTTTCGAGGACGAAAATTTCTTTTAAGAGGGGAAGAGTTGTAAAACCCCGAAATTTATATAATCCGAAAAGACTAAAATACCCTCCGAATTTGAACTTTTAAGAATCTATAAAATATATAAGTAATCCTTGTTGAACAGAACCTTAAGTTACCTAAGTATTTAAGTTAAATGTAAACCTTACATTATGTAAATAAGATGTAACGAATAAATAAAATCCTACATCTAAAGACTAGGCGAATTATTTATTTTATATTTATTTATTATTATTATTTTTTTTTTGCACTTGTGATCTCCAAACTTTCGGCCCAAATTGCTAAATAAGAATACATTGAACTTGGTAAAGCCTAGCCCAAAATAACCCTTTCACTCCTTGTCTTGGCCCATCAAAACAATACTCGGCTTACTCTTTTTTTGATATAACCGAACCCTAATCTTCCCCATTCTATTATACGTACAAAAAAAAAAGAGAAAACCCTAACTATCAAAAAGGTTCAGCTCCTCCATTTTTCTGCTGCTGTCGATCAAGAACAGCCACCAAAAGGCTTAAATCTTTGCTAATACGAATCAAGGTAATCTTGTTCTTGTCCTAGATAAGCCATTCGAATTGTTCTTGAACCCTAAATCGAGCAATTGTTTTTCCTTTCTTCTTGTGTTGCTGCTGTTCGAATCAGAAGGAGAAGGAAGGAAGGATTTGTGGTGATTCCATCTTGTGTTGTTCGTGATTCTTCATCTTGTCTTCAAGGGTATTCGTATCACTCATCTTTGTTCAATCCTTATTAGTAAATCTTATGTTCTAGTTGAATTATGATCAAAAGATTATAAGAATATGTCACATAAAATAATGATCTCAAAACCCTAAAAGTCTATATGTATAAATCGGACCAGGAGTATATGTGATGTGTAACACCCCAACCCGACAAGGGTAGAAGTGTCACGCAAATGGTGACATATCAAAGGCAAGCATAACATACGACTTACATAATACAAATGGTTTACAATGTTACAAAGGAAAAATATACCAAATCTACGTAGTCATACATAAATGAATACTAAAACTAAGGTATCGTCTTCATAAGCTAATCTCTCATCCCAAAGCAAACCCAAGCTCCTGGCTTCTTACTAAAACCTGCCGCAGGAAAAGAAATGCGGCTGAGCTTAAAAAGCCCAGTGAACAGATATATAATAAACGGAAACAAAATTTAATGGAGATGAACAGACATATCATAATGAATGAGATATAGGAAAAGGAAATAAAGAGTAAGGTTTAGGACAGTAATCCACCACGAGCCCATATCATAACATATCATATCATATCATAATCATGTAGAGGGGATGCCTCTTAATAAACAGATAATATAAGGGGTGTCCTCATTCTTCAATCCAAATAATATGAGGGGTGTCCTCATTCTTCAAATGGAGTGATCAGCTCCCAGGGGTGTGAAAGACGTGTATCGCACACATCATCAGTCACCATGCATAACATAACATAACATGAACATAACAAATCTAGGATGCATCCATACGCCCCAGGTGGCCATAATCTGCTTCTACATAAACATGAATCATAAACATAACATGCAGGGACGGGATAGGTCATCACTCTCCTACCCTAGAGTCATGCCATCGGTGCATCGACTGACATGGACATAAAACCCTCATGCCTAGTGAGTGGCTCGTAGTATCAAACTGAGGGTAAAGGTCAAGTATCATGAATCATGTTTTTAGTTGACTTGCATAGATCAATATCGTGTTTCATAAGTTCATAATCATAGGTTCATAATCATGGTTCATAAGCAAGGTTCATAAGCAAGGTTCATAGGCAACGGTTCATGAATGAAAGGTTCATAATCACAAAAGGTTCAATATCATGATGGTTCAATAATCGGAGTTCATGAATGAAGGGAACATAGCAATGGTATAGGGAACCCTAATATGAATCATAATAAGAGAATGAAGGCCTCTTATTAAAGAAGCAGAATATCTGTACCTTATGACGAAAGCACAAACAGAAACAAACACAGGATATGGGAACATCTCAAAGTCTCTCCTTCTTCACACCTAAAGGAGTAGAAGGGAATTACAAATCATTCTTAATTATCTGCCTTTCCATTTTAAGTAACTTTCCATTTTAAGCAGGTTTCCAAAATTAGCAAGTTTCCATATTTAGTAAGTTTCCATCTTTAGTAGGATTAAGGTATCATAGTTAAATTAACTCATTCTCATACTTGAGTTATCCAGAATTACACATTTAGTCTTTTAGATTACAAAATTTACACTTTATACCCTTTTATCAAATAAGTTACGTTTTAAACCTTATAATATCAATAATTACACATTAAACCCTTAGTTATTCCATTTTACACGATATACACTTATTTTAATATGTTGTACGAACACCCCTTCAATTATTCATAATTTACACAACAAGTCCCTCAAGTTATCAAAGTTACATATTAAGTCCTTTAATTTACAATTTCAACTTTTAATTATTAATAATCACATATTAAGCCATTTAATTACCAAAATTACACATTACCCCCTGAATATAATTTATTACTCAATTTGACCTTAAATTTCCAGAATTTACATTTTTAGCCCCTCTCTTTCATTTAATTATAAATCGAATTAATATTTATTTAATTAATCAAAATAACCCTTTTAAATGCAAAATTTACACATGACACCCTCAACTCATATTTTTAACATTTTAGTACTGATCTTAAGAATATTCTAAAATACCCCACAAGTTTCATAATTTACAAAACACACCCTTATCTTTAAAAACATGCAATTCGTATAACATATCTATTTATATAAATCAAGCCCTAGATGTCCCATCATTATGTAATCATTATAACAACCTTAAAATGCCATAAATGATCAGATCTCACCCAAAGGAACCCTAACCCTAATTTTTATCCTTTTACTTTATTTCTTTTCTTTTTATTTCTAAAATCCGATTTCAAGTTTAATTCACCACGACTCATATAGGCTTCAATAATTCGAATTAACATTTTTCTGAGTTCATATGTATTATATAGAGTTCAAATAAAATAGATTTCATGCCATGAAAATTCGTATAGAATTATTTAGGGTTTTATTACTTTTTAAAGGTTAAATTCACAAATTAATTATATATCATGCATGGCTCGATTCTAATATTTTTCATGAAGCTTATATAATGTAAGGATCACGAGAAAAATACCAAACCAAATATTGGACATGTAGAACGAGCGTAATGAATTATTGTCCCATAATAAGCAATCGACACAAAGAATTCCTCCACGAACAAACGAATGATCCCCCGACCTTGTAATCATTTTTCACAGAGTATATACATTATAAGGAGTATGAGAAAAATGATGAACGAATTTTATAGAGCTCGAATGATTTATTTGAAAATATACCTCACGAATTGACAATAATATCACCACACTCGAATCAAGCAAGGCACAGCCCCAAATCTATTTTTCGAAGATCATATATGATGTGAGGGACATGGGAAAAATAACAAAGGAATTTCATAAGGGTCAAATGATATATAATGAATTATACCTCAATATGGTACTCGACAAAGGAAAAATTCCACAAAAATCGAACCATGCCAAGAGAAACTCCAAACCTATTTTTCTAGGCTTCTAATGATGACAAAGAACACAGGAAAATTAATCTTGGAGTTCCAAAAAATCGTATGGAAGATGGACGAATTTTTGTTGTGTTTTAGGGTTATTCGGTTTGCTTTTAGGAGAAGAAAATGATATAACTAATTAATTAAAGGATATGGCCGAGTATTTGGAGGGGGAAGGAGCATAAGAATTGGCCTAAAGGTTTACCAAATCAAATCTCATAATTATTTGACATATTTCCCATTATAATTGATATTATCCATATGTTATACTTTTAAAAATTAAAATAAATAAATACTATGTGTAAATTTGGTCCATGTATGACTTTATAATGTGTTACAATATTTTTGTGGCATGTACAAATATTATTTGGTGCCTCATAATTATTTCATATCATATATGGTTTAGTTACATAGGTTTTGTGATTTAATTTGGCACATATATAAGCTTTAATAAATTTTCAAAGTTGTAGGAGCATTTTGGTCTTTTTACACGTTTTAGATTTTAGGGTTTTACAACTCTTCCCCTCTAACAGAAAAATTTCGTCCTCGAAATTTGCAAAGAATCAGAAATGAAAGGATCGAAACAAAACAGAGACATACCAGATCAGAATACAAAATGCGGATAACTAGCTCGTATCGATTCCTCGGTTTCCCAGGTAGCTTCCCGCTCTGGGTGGTTCTTCCAAAGAATCTTTACGAACGGAAATGAAACGAAACAGAAGACACAACGGACAGCGAACGGAAATGTAAAAGACTTGTTTCTCATGACTCTTCATTGCCGATCCAAAAGTAACTTCAGTTCCCAGAAATGACATATCATACGAAATTCAGATTGCAAGGATCATATTCAAACATGACGAATGGTTATCATATTCTCTCAGAAGAGATACAAGGATACGCAAGATTGTGACGGATATGCCGTCCATAGCATTCGATTAGGCAAATCAGATGAGATCGTACAGAAAATAAATTGTAGGTGATATCAAATGGAAGAAACTTATAGCAGAACTTAAGATTCTTGTCAGAAGTATATGGATCAACAAATGCGTGTCAAGAATCGAACGTATCAGATCGTATAACGGCGAACAGATTAAGCGTATAGGTGGAATGAACCTAAATCTTACAGATGCAAAAATTCTCACATCTCCTATCAACATTATAAGGTTCTAAAGTACTCCTCGAAATATCCTATGAACACAATAAGGGTACGTCATATGACGTAAGTATTATCATGTTAGCTACTCGTCATAATACCAACATCATATGAGTATACCATCATGATGGTCATACTTTATCTCAAGTCGCGAACAGAACTACTTATCTTAACCACCTCTCAGTCTTTCTACCTCTTAAGGTTGGTCCAAAACAAACATCACTACGGATTCTAAATCGGAGGAATTTGAACGTACAAATAGCGTAACGGAATGTGTACACCTCAAAATGAAACTCGTCGTCGAAACGTTAGGTCTTCCACAATTCATCATCCTTCTCGAAACCATCATCCAAACAAATGCATAACGAACACAGAACGGAATTTCTAATAGGGTAAAGCTCATTCAAAAGATCCTATCGAAAGGTAACGGAAACTTAAGTGGTCTAAGAGGAAATGAATTACGTCTTCAATATCTTCATCCTTAACAACAACCAAATCTTCCAAATCCAAACGTTTACTACCAAATTTCATCCATTCAATTTCATGATCTCGAATCTTTTCAAATTCCAAGTAGTCGCTCTCTTGTCTAATCATACGATCATAGGGTGAAAAGGAAATCATAAACTTGAGTCTGGTTCCTCAAGTCTTCGACACTTCTTCTAGACACTTCGGTGTGGTAGCGTGAATCTCTGACGTGATCACCGTGCATTCCTCTATTTGCGAGTCTGCTTCAGCTCTCAATTCATCTTAGTACAACTAAAATGACTAGAGAAACAAGGTTGCGTGTCTTCTACAGATCTTCCAGCATGATTCAACATTCACCAACTCAAACTGCTGTGGACTCCCTGGTTTATGTGCTGAAAGCTCATCTTCTACGGTCTGGTCGTCTTGATGCCCAACTGAAAACTCCACGTGCTGCTTGAGGTATAATCGAGTCTCATCTCAGTCTGTCTTCTCCTCACATGCTTCTCTCTTGGTAACGCCTGTCACGAACCTCTTCTGCACATCTTCTACAAGGTTTCTAACTCTGACAATGGTCTTCAGTCTTGGTCCTTTTTCGTGGAAGCTCTTTAGTCATCGGATACCTGGTGGCGTTGTCTGCTACAATCTCTGATCGTCAAGTAAATCTATTCTTCTAGAACAAAGGGTCGGTTCACTTCATACTAAAAATGGTCAACGTGTTTCCTCGTTCGTCTCTGAGCACAAACATACTGTCATACTATGACAATTGTCCGAATACTTGCGAAAACATGAATCTTCTAGCCAATACAATTGACATCATTCAAAACTCATAGTGGTCACACGGGTACTAAAGCAACTTCAGGAAATCTTCTTAGGGAAAACTTCATATCACAAATCTTTCTCTTCACAAATCAAATTGTAATGCTTCGCGGAACTCAACTAATCAACTTCCTTCTCAGATATTCTTGTGGTTGCTTCTTCCGTCTTTCAAACTCAAATGAGGTCGTCTGCTACGGAGTTTCAAAAATAGAACAAATCAAATATTGATACGCGGAAATGGAATAATGATTACGGTTACATTCACGATAGTCGGTGTGCCGCCGCACACTTCTCTCTTTCTTCTTTATAAACCAATAGGAGCATTCAAGAGATCACTGAAGTGAACAAACTCATATTCCATCAGTTCCTACAATCTCTTAACTTCTTCAGTATCGTGGTTTCGCCAAATTCAGATTAGTTCAATGCAAACTTTACTTCCCAAACGGATCTCAAAAGGTTCATCAGAAACACCAGAAATTCGTACAACAAACTTTCAAATGCCGGAGCTTTCCAAGAGTGGATACCAACAGGCGTTAGGAGAGAATTGGAAATCAAAGAGATCGGAGTATGTGCTTCATAGCAACAATAATCTTAACAGATTCAAATGATTGAGAATATCATATCCAAATATGGTGAAGCAGATTGTTAAAGGTCGCATTTCAAATATTGCAGTCCATGATAGCTTTACAAAACCACCAATCCATAGTCAAGAGACCTCAAAGTCAAATACATCCAAAGGGAAACGGATTCTCAGAGCGAATGTGGTTGTCAAATCATACGGATAGTTCACATATCAAATTTAGGTACATGGTTCATCAAAGTGTGGGATGGGAGAGTATTAGAATATATCAAGGTCAAATATATCGAATTTAGAATCATGAACAGTTCAAAGGATTGGAATCTTGTTTAGCTTATAACATAGGAATGGTAGGGTGTGCACCGATAGTAATACGAACATCGCTTAACTGTCAGAGTTGAGATGTATGGAATATCAGTTATTAGCATCAGCATGCTTAGATAACAATTCCGTACTGGACAAATATCAACATCAAATCCTTCTAAAGGAAATTGGTTAACATACAACGTTCATCATTCAAATGACGGAAGGTAAGACTTCCTCGTCTTCTGCGACAAACGTTCTTATAAGGCATGACTAAAGGCAAAGGCAAGATTCAGAGTGATGCGGAAGCAAATACTACTCACCTGGATGTCCTAGAATACCCATTCCTCACCGGTTATGACTTATGTTCCTATGGGAAAATCCTACGCAACTTCGCAAAGGTTATCCTACGAGCGCCTACAGTGGAAACTTAGGGGTCCTAACTTACACAGGCCAAGGGTAGATGTACTACAAGTCGTAAACCTGTCTTTGATACCATAATTGTAACACCCCAACCCGACAAGGGTAGAAGTGTCACGTAAATGGTGACATATCAAAGGCAAGCATAACATACGACTTACATAATACAAATGGTTTACAATGTTACAAAGGAAAAATATACCAAATCTACGTAGTCATACATAAATGAATACTAAAACTAAGGTATCGTCTTCATAAGCTAATCTCTCATCCCAAAGCAAACCCAAGCTCCTGGCTTCCTACTAAAACCTGCCGCAGGAAAAGAAATGCGGCTGAGCTTAAAAAGCCCAGTGAACAGATATATAATAAACGGAAACAAAATTTAATGGAGATGAACAGACATATCATAATGAATGAGATATAGGAAAAGGAAATAAAGAGTAAGGTTTAGGACAGTAATCCACCACGAGCCCATATCATAACATATCATATCATATCATAATCATGTAGAGGGGATGCCTCTCAATAAACAGATAATATGAGGGGTGTCCTCATTCTTCAAATGGAGTGATCAGCTCCCAGGGGTATGAAAGACGTGTATCGCACACACCATCAGTCACCATGCATAACATAACATAACATGAACATAACAAATCTAGGATGCATCCATACGCCCCAGGTGGCCATAATCTGCCTCTACATAAACATGAATCATAAACATAACATGCAGGGACGGGATAGGTCATCACTCTCCTACCCTAGAGTCATGCCATCGGTGCATCAACTGACATGGACATGAAACCCTCATGCCTAGTGAGTGGCTCGTAGTATCAAACTGAGGGTAAAGGTCAAGTATCATGAATCATGTTTTTAGTTGACTTGCATAGATCAATATCGTGTTTCATAAGTTCATAATCATAGGTTCATAATCATGGTTCATAAGCAAGGTTCATAAGCAAGGTTCATAAGCAAAGGTTCATGAATGAAAGGTTCATAATCACAAAAGGTTCAATATCATGATGGTTCAATAATCGGAGTTCATGAATGAAGGGAACATAGCAATGGTATAGGGAACCCTAATATGAATCATAATAAGAGAATGAAGGCCTCTTATTAAAGAAGCAGAATATCTGTACCTTATGACGAAAGCACAAACAGAAACAAACACAGGATATGGGAACATCTCAAAGTCTCTCCTTCTTCACACCTAAAGAAGTAGAAGGGAATTACAAATCATTCTTAATTATCTGCCTTTCCATTTTAAGTAACTTTCCATTTTAAGCAGGTTTCCAAAATTAGCAAGTTTCCATATTTAGTAAGTTTCCATCTTTAGTAGGATTAAGGTATCATAGTTAAATTAACTCATTCTCATACTTGAGTTATCCAGAATTACACATTTAGTCTTTTAGATTACAAAATTTACACTTTATACCCTTTTATCAAATAAGTTACGTTTTAAACCTTATAATATCAATAATTACACATTAAACCCTTAGTTATTCCATTTTACACGATATACACTTATTTTAATATGTTGTACGAACACCCCTTCAATTATTCATAATTTACACAACAAGTCCCTCAAGTTATCAAAGTTACATATTAAGTCCTTTAATTTACAATTTCAACTTTTAATTATTAATAATCACATATTAAGCCATTTAATTACCAAAATTACACATTACCCCCTGAATATAATTTATTACTCAATTTAACCTTAAATTTCCAGAATTTACATTTTTAGTCCCTCTCTTTCATTTAATTATAAATCGAATTAATATTTATTTAATTAATCAAAATAAACTTTTAAATGCAAAATTTACACATGACACCCTCAACTTATATTTTTAACACTTTAGTACTGATCTTAAGAATATTCTAAAATACCCCACAAGTTTCATAATTTACAAAACACACCCTTATCTTTAAAAACATGCAATTCGTATAACATATCTATTTATATAAATCAAGCCCTAGATGTCCCATCATTATGTAATCATTATAACAACCTTAAAATGCCATAAATGATCAGATCTCACCCAAAGGAACCCTAACCCTAATTTCTATCCTTTTACTTTATTTCTTTTCTTTTTATTTCTAAAATCCGATTTCAAGTTTAATTCACCACGACTCATATAGGCTTCAATAATTCGAATTAACATTTTTCTGAGTTCATATGTATTATATAGAGTTCAAATAAAATAGATTTCATGCCATGAAAATTCGTATAGAATTATTTAGGGTTTTATTACTTTTTAAAGGTTAAATTCACAAATTAATTATATATCATGCATGGCTCGATTCTAATATTTTTCATGAAGCTTATATGATGTAAGAATCACGAGAAAAATACCAAACCAAATATTGGACGTGTAGAACGAGCGTAATGAATTATTGTCCCACAATAAGCAATCGACACAAAGAATTCCTCCACGAGCAAACGAATGATCCCCCGACCTTGTAACCATTTTTCACAGAGTATATACATTATAAGGAGTATGAGAAAAATGATGAACGAATTTTATAGAGCTCGAATGATTTATTTGAAAATATACCTCACGAATTGACAATAATATCACCACACTCGAATCAAGCAAGGCACGGCCCCAAATCTATTTTTCGCAGATCATATATGATGTGAGGGACATGGGAAAAATAACAAAAGAATTTCATAAGGGTCGAATGATACATAATGAATTATACCTCAATATGGTACTCGACAAAGGAAAAATTCCACAAAAATCGAACCAGGCCAAGAGAAACTCCAAACATATTTTTCTAGGCTTCTAATGATGACAAAGAACACAGGAAAATTGATCTTGGAGTTCCAGAAAATCGTATGGAAGATGGACGAATTTTTGTTGTGTTTTAGGGTTATTCGGTTTGCTTTTAGGAGAAGAAAATGATATAACTAATTAATTAAAGGATATGGCCAAGTATTTGGAGGGGGAAGGAGCAGAAGAATCGGCCTAAAGGTTTACCAAATCAAATTTCATAATTATTTGACATATTTCCCATTATAATTGATATTATCCATATGTTATACTTTTAAAAATTAAAATAAATAAATACTATGTGTAAATTTGGTCCATGTATGACTTTATAATGTGTTACAATATTTTTGTGGCATGTACAAATATTATTTGGTGCCTCATAATTATTTCATATCATATATGGTTTAGTTACATAGGTTTTGTGATTTAATTTGGCACATATATAAGCTTTAATAAATTTTCAAAGTTGTAGGGGCATTTTGGTCTTTTTACACTTTTTAGATTTTAGGGTTTTACATGATGAAATTATTCGATTTGATTATGTATGACCTGTTATTTATCAACCTAAATATGTTATGGACTCACCTATAATGGCCTTGTGTCAAGAATTAGAATAATAAAACCCTAAGTTATGCACGAATCTGTGAAAACTACTACTGATCCAGGAAAAGACCCAACTTAAATCGAATGTAACTAAATGATGTGAACGTGTTTTTGGGTGGTTTAAGAGTCTAAAACTAAGTTCAATGAAATAGCTACCTGGGAAAATTAGTTTTGTAATTTGTGGAGGCCTGGAAGGTTACTTTTTGATTTTTGGAAAATTATGTGTCTGATCGGATTTGTATGTCTGGAAAATTAGTCCGGGTTAATGAATTTTAATTTTCAAACCGTGTCGAGTTAGAAGGTGCCCTTTGAGCTGAGTTATATTAAATATGTCTAATGATAGCTGGAATTTTTATAGATTTTTGTGAATTTATCTGAAGGGGTAAAAAGGTATAAACTTGTCGGGTGTTCCATCAGATACGATTTTGGAACATGTTCAGAAAATGGATTTTTAATATGTACCTATACAACTTAATAAAATCTGGAAAAATTACATAAAATACTTAAGACATTGTGGAACGTGTGTGAATTTTTATAGATTTTATTTCGAAGTATTAACATGATTCATAAATTATTGGAAACGTGTTTAATTCGTAAGTGTAAAGGGCTGTTAAGGTTTATAAGTTATTAAATGGTGTTATGTGTTATCTTCTAAAACTAAAGGGTTTAAATCGTCATTCTTTTAAAACTAAAGGACCTAACTTGTGAACACCTGTAACTTTATAGTAATTACATTTTACACCCTAAATTTATGAGAATTGCATATTAACCCCTAAACTTATGATAATTACCTAATAAACCCTAAATTATGGAAACTACTTTATGAACCCTAAAATTTTGTAAAAGATATTATGAACCTTAAACTATGAATATGATCATCTGTAATACTTCGAATTGGCATACGGGAATGTTATAACTTAAAGTTACTAAATACGGAAACTTGCTATTTTTGGAAAGTTACCTAAAATAGAAAGACAAGAAAAATGAAACCTTACGATCATATGAAATTTATAAGAGAACTTATGATTATTTGTAGATCGGGTGAAGAGGGAGTGATCATCCATCTCTATTTCCTTCGTTGCTTTGATTTTTGGTGTGCTTTGTCGAGGTACAGATATTCTGAACCTTCTCACAGGTTTCTCATGATCTCTTTCATTTTTCTGATCTGTCAGCTTCTGTATTGATGCCATTGCTATGATCCCCTTTACTTTGAACCTTTCATATGATTCCCCTTTGTTATAATTCCTGATATGAACTTTGTTATGAAACTTGATTCTGAGCCATCTGTTATAAACCCTTTGAAATATGAACTTGTTATAACACTCTGATTCTGACATGATATCTGACTCTGAATTTTCCCTTGATACTTGACTCATTACCTTGTGACCTGAATATGCAAACCTCTGAATACCCTGAAGATTCATTTTGACATTTTAACTGAAATTGGAAACTTTCCTTAATGATACGAAAATGTTTTTGAAAAGCTTTTGAGTACGATGTTATAAACAGCACTAAAGGTTTTATGAAAATTTCTTTTAAAGACTATATGTATAAGAAGGTTTTACCAAATATCATTTTATGAAAGTCACTGGAAGATTATTTAAATACAAGTTAAATATGAAACCTTTGAATTAAAATCTTTTCTATGAACCTATAAACCTTTTTGATTATGAACTTTTGATATGACCTATTGAACCTTGATTTAAACCTTATTCTAAACTTGGTTATAAACTCTTGTTTTGAAACTTAATTTGAACTTTGATATAAGCATTAATCTGGTATACTATTTCTGAACCTGGACTTGAACATTGTTATAAACTCTGATACAAACCTATCTGATTTCTGAACCTCTGATATACACTTCTGTAACATCTGACATGGACCTTATAATCTGAACCATTTGACATGACCCTTTGTTTATGACATGATACTTGACCTTTGACCCACGGTTTGATACCCGAGCCACCTCACTAGGCATGAGGGTTTCATGTCCATGTCATTGATGCATCGATGGCTTGACTCTAGGGCAGGAGAGTGATGACCTGTCCCGTCCCTGACTTTACTTTATCTGGCGTGTATTGGTAGACTCTGGCCACCTGGTGCGTATGGATGCATCCTAGATTTGTTCTGTTTCTGTTATCTGTTTATATTATCTGTTATATCTCTGGTGACTGATGGTGTGTGCGATACACGTCTTTCACAACCTCTGGGAGCTAGCTACTCCATATATATATTTGATACATGAGGACACCCCTCATATTATCTGGTTACTTGAGAGGCATCCCCTCTGGATTACTGATATGGTTACATGGTTATGATACTTCTGTTTCTGGGCTCGTGGTGGATTACTGTTTACCTTTACCATATACATTACTTACCTTTGACCATTATTATACCTTGCACTGTTTCCCTTTACCTTTACCTATTTATTATTCCCTATCCCTTTAGCCTTACTCCTTTATTTACCCTATAACTCTGATTATGTCTGCATGACCTATATTTCTGACACTTTGTACTATTCTTTATTACTGCTTTGTTATCGTTATATCTGTTCACTGAGCTCTCGTAGCTCAGCCGCATTTCTTTTCCTGCAGCAGGTTTTAGTAGGAAGCTGGGTATGAGCGGAGAGTACCATTGGACTTAGAAGACTACACTGTGATAGTTATTTTGTTATAGAGATGATTAGAAGAATTTAGATTTTCGGACTTAGTATTTATTCCTTTGTAAATTTTGTATTTCCCTGTAATTTCTTGTAACCTTTGTATTCCTTTGTATTATTGAAGATGTATGCTTGTGTATGTTTCTGATATGTCACCATTGTTGTGACATCTCTACCCTTGTCGGGTCGGGGTGTTACAATTTATTGAGTGCTTATTGGTGGTTGCTTATAGCTTTTTAAGTTCTAAATTAGTTAAGACACACATCTCTTTTCAGAAAACTAGCTTAAGTTATTTTGCTTAGCTCAAAAATTGCAAAAACAGTTTGGTTATGGAGTGTTTGGTATAAGCTTGATTTTGGTCTTTTGGTCATTAGTTTGAATTAGTTTAGCTTTTGTTTAATTTAGTAAGTAGTTTTTTTTTAGTTTTGAAAGTGGTTTTATATAGTTTAATAGCTTAAAAATCAGTTTTCCAAATTTCATTATCAAATTCAGTTTCTAAATGCTTATTAAGTAAATTTTAGTAATTGATCTTTTAAGGTGTTCATTTTGAGTCTAAATCAGTCTTATAGTTGTTTCCAAGTTTTGGTCATAATACTACAAGTCATTTAGTCCATTAAGCCCTTGGTTCTAATTGTCTGCACAAGTCCACACTGATTTAGTATCAAAGTCCACAATGAATCAAACAAACGAACCAAAGTGTAGGGGAACATAGCAATGGCTTGGGAAATCCTAACGAGTCAAAATCAGAAGTCAAGAGAACGAAGGCACCTTACTGAGAAGGGCAGAATATCTGTACCTTATTAGCAGAACACAAGGATAGCAAATGACAAGGATCAAATTACTCCTTCCTCGAACCTAAGGGAGTAGAAGACAGAATGACAAGTAGTTTTTAGTTATCTTTCCATTTTAAGTAACTTTCTATTTTTAGCAGGTTTCCATTTTTAGAAAGTTTCCTTATTTAGTAAGTTTCCATTATTAGAAAGATTTAAACATTATAACTTAGGTTAAGTCTTTATTTAAGCATATTATGGACATAGGGTACATTTTAACAAGTTATGATAGTTTAGGGTTAATTATGACAAGTTTCTATAAATTAGGGTTTCAAATGTAAATATATCAAAGTTAAGGGTTTAAAATGAAATTATTACAAATTACCAGTTTAAAACACATAATGGATTCAGAATCACACTTTAGTCCTTTAAGTTTCATTATTTACAATTTAACCCTTACTATATTCATAATAACATCACAAGCCCTTATATTTACTAAATTACAGAATATACCCTCATAGTTATGCATGGTACGATTTAAACCTCCATGTTTCACATATTTACATAATTAGTCCATTTAGTTCTAAAAACCACAATTTACATCTTTACTTTATTATAATTACACATTAGACCCATAAATACCCAAAGTTACATATTATCTCCCTAATAATATTATTTACTCAAAATAATCATAAGTTTCCTGAATTTACACTTTTAGTCCCTCTAGTTAATTAAATTGCAATTCGAACCATATATTAACAATTAAATCATTATCTTGCAAATTTTACACATAAGGACCTCATCTTATAATTTTTACACCTTTGTACTGACCTAATTAACATTATAAAAATAGCTCTTAAGTTTCAAAGTTGGCAAAACACACCCTTCTTATTTTATTTTCAATTCGTTTAACACTTTTAATATGCAAAAAAAAAAACCCTAGCTCATCCAATCATCAACCAATCATGACCTCATCATTAATGTGCAATTAATGTTTAGATTCAAGCACCAAACCCTAACCCTAAATCGTTCTAGGGTTTCCTTTTTATTTTCTTTTATTCGATATACATAATCCGATTACAAAATAATTAGCCATGATCAATATAAGCTTCTATAATTCGAACCACTATTTTTCCCAGATCATATAATTCATATAGAGTCCAAAATAAATAATTACAACTCCTGGAAATATCGCGTGGCTCGTTATTGATTTTTTTATACGTTTTTGCTCTCAAAAATTATTACGAACTATATAGCTAGCATGGTTCAATTTATATATTTTATTTAGGTCTTATATAATCTTAAGAACATAAGAAAAATACCACATGAAAGATCGAACGTGTAAAAGGGATATATTGAATTTATACCTCTCGGTTAGGCTATATTCGACAAAACAAAAACACTAGCGATCAACGAACGAATCCCACGACCTCCAAACAATTTTATAAGCTTCCTCACATGTTGTAGAACACCAAAAAAATAGCACAAGAATTTTCCCTAGTCGAATAAAGGCTGATCGAATTTTTTTTGTGAAGTGTTTTAGGGTTTCGGTATTTTTGTATATATAGAATAAATCATAGGCCGAATAAAATAAGGGGAGGGAACAAGAATTTCGGCCCAAGAAAGTGTATTTAAGATCAAATACTGATTTTGATAATTTCCTAACTTTATTTGTAATTATCTTGATTATATTTGGTTTATATAGAATAAATAATAATTGTTGGGAATAAAATGTTCAAGTCAAAGAGCCTGCCAAAGATGTTAAAGAGCCTGCTCGTTGATTTTGAAGTGTATGAAGATGTTCTACCAGTACCTTCTGGGTAGAAGGTACTGCTAGTTAATGAAGAGCCTGCCAAGCTTATGTCAAGTCGATTAGATATTTTGTAATAGATATTTAGTTGAATTATTAGTCTTTGTACATTGTTATACGTTATGTAGAAGTAGTTTAGTCTTCTGTGGTGTACAGAAGAATATTACAGAGTTGTACATTGGTAGTTGTATTTAATTGTAGGCGCTAATATAGTCAAAGTAAAGTATTATATTCGAACCACTTGACAACTTGTAATAAGGTGTCCTTATCTTATAAAAGGATACCTTAGTCACACTTCATGCATGCATCTCTTCAACCATTAACCAAAACCAGAACAAACTCTCAAGTAACTTAGTTACTCAATTCACAAATCCTTTTACAATCTTAGATTCAAGATTACTTTGTAATCCCGGTGATATTTAGATCATCCGTATTATTTCATCAATAATATTGAATCGTTTTGTGTTAACCAAAGTTGTGTTCTTTGTTCATTGCATACTCTCGTTTACTTAAACTCACCACCTTGTGTTCTTTTAAGTGTGTTGTAGTAGATTCCGCATGCTAAACACATTCAATACATAAATATCTCTTAACAAACAAAACCTTTCCACAAGTGGTATCAGAGCTAGGCTTGATATTTACTAATTTAAAAGAACAATGGATGTTGAACATATTCAAACAAATGTTGCAGATAAACTACCATTACTTAAGCAAAATGAGTTTGAAATGTGGCGACTAAGGGTAGAACAATACTTTCAAGTGCAGGACTATGCACTTTGGGAGATCATTGAAAAAGGCAACTCATTTAAACCCTCAATCACCACTACAACAGTAAATGATGCTCTTGTAACACAAATACAAGACCAACCATCAAATGCAGATGAAAAAGTTCAGAAGAGAAATGATCTAAAAGCAAGGAGTATGTTACTGATGACTATTCCAAATGATCAGCTTTTGATCTTTAACAAATACAAAGATGCCAAAACCCTTTTTGAAGCTATTGTGGCTAGATTTGGTGGTAATGATGCTACCAAGAAAACACAGAAAACCCTTCTCAAACAACAATTTGAGAACTTCACAGCCACAACCAATGAGTCTTTGGACAGTATGTTCAATAGACTTCAGAAGCTTTCAAGTTAGTTAGCCATCCATGAAGTGATGATAACTCAAGAAGACCTAAACTCTAAATTTCTTAGGAGTTTACCTTCAGAATGGTCCATGCATGTCATTTTCTGGAAGAACAAGCCAGATATTGACCAGATGAGTCTTAATGATCTCTACAACAATTTTAAAATAGTAGAGCATGAAGTAAAGAAGACTACTGGGTCAAGCTCAGGAAATATGGCATTTGTTTCATCACCAAGCATCTCAAAGGTTGATAATGAAGAAAAAGGTGGCAGAGAAGAAGGTACTGCCAACACAACCTTTAGTACTGCTAGTACTTCGAGTAGTACCAAATCCATTTTAGATGAAACAATTGGGTGTGCTTTTCTTACATCTCAACACAATGGGTCTGTATTATCATTTGAAGATCTTCAAGAGATTCATCCTGATGATCTTGAAGAGATGGACATAAAGTGGCAACTTTCACTTTTAAGCATTAGAGCCAAGAAGTTGTTGATGAGGACTGGCAAGAAGATAATGATAAATGGAAATGAGCCTGCTGGCTATGATAAGTCAAAGGTGGAGTGTTACAACTGCCACATGAAGGGTCACTACTCTAGAGAGTGTAGAAGACCTAAGAAGCAGGATGACAAGGGTAGAGGGTTTGACAACAGGAATAAAGGAAGCTTTGAGAAGAAAGGAAGCTTTGAAAGCAAGAGTAAGGTTGTTGAAGTTGCTGAGCCAAAAGCAATGGTTGCTATTGATGGCATGGGTTTTGATTGGAGTTTCATGGGTGAAGATGAGTCAACTTCTGATGAATTGGCTTTAATGGCATTCTCCACTCCTGAGGTACAAACTATCAAATGTTCCAATAATTGTGAATTTCTTAAGGAATTAGAATTTATAAGAAAATCTTTTGATGAACAAACATTAGAACTCAGAAAAACCCATCAAACATTATTTGATCATAAGTGTGGAATGGCCAAACTAGAAAAACAAATCATTCACTATAGAGAAAATGAACTCACCTTTTCTGATGCAAAAACTGCTCTTAATAGACAAATATTTTTGAAAGATTCAGAAATAGAAATGTTAAGGACTGAGTGTACTAAAGTGACATTGGCTAGAGATAATATTCAACTGACTGTTACTAAATTGGAAATTGCTTCTGAATGCACAAGAAGCATAGTTGAAAATCAGTTGAATAAAAGAATAAAATCAGGGATAGGATACAATGAATGTCCACCTCCTTATAGAGGAATTCCTTGTCCCCAAGGTAGTGATCTTGCAGCATCAGGTTTACATGAAATCATTAGCAAACCATTAGCTAAACCTGTAGAGATAAGTGAACCTTCTGAGAGTGCTAAGAATGCCTCACTCTCCAAGGTGCTCACTAATAAGAGACCAGATGTCCTAATTATTGAAGATTGGGTATCTGATGATGATGAAGATGAGACTATTCCTATCAAAGGAATCAAAGTAGGACCAACCAGTCCTAAAAGAGTAGAAGTTAAGGCTAAGGCTAAAACTGTTTTGAAAACAGTTGAAAGTTGTGAAAAATGTAATAACAAACCTAGAGGAAGTCAAAGAAATTGGAACAACCTTAAGTCACAACAACTAGGTGATGACTTTGTTATGTTCAATAAGGCTTGTTATTATTGTGGTAGCTTTAATCATCTTCATGCTTATTGTAATAAATGGGTTTCTGGGAGTAAATCAAAGTCTAAAACAAATGTTACTCACCCCAGAAAAAGTTTTGTTAAGTCTAACACCACAAATGTTAAACATACTGTTAAACAAAATAAGCCTGTTATTGCAAAACCAACTGATAAGGGTACAAGAAACACTTTCAAATGTGTACCAAAAGTTGTGAATAGTCCTATTCAAAAGAAATATGTGGTCAAAACACAAATTTGGAAACCAAAAACCAAAGGTCCTGCTAGACCAAATGGTACTGCCAAAATTGGTATTGCCAAAATTGGTACTGATAGACCAAAGACCACACAATGGATTAAAAGGGAAAGTGCTGTTAAGTCCTCAGCATGTTGGATTTGGAAACCAATCCAATCAAAAGGTGCATCAACAATCCTGAAAAGGTTTGACTTCATTGATGCAAGAGGCAAACCCAAGTCTGTCATGGCTTGGGTACCCCAAGGAAACTAATATGTTTATTCATGTGCAGGAACATTCATCTGATATTGGAGATCAAGGATATGTTGATAGTGGATGTTCAAGGCACATGACAGGCAACATGTCATTCCTCTCAGACTTCAAAACATTTGATGGAGGATATGTTACCTTTGGGGGAGGAATAAAAGGAAAGATCACTGGTAAAGGTACTATCAAAACCAGTAAACTAGATTTTGAAAATGTGTATTTTGTGAAAGAACTTCAGTTTAATCTTCTTAGTGTCTCACAAATGTGTGACAAAAAGAACAATGTTCTATTTACTGACAATGAATGTATGGTTCTTTCTTCTGATTTTAAGATGCCTGATGAGAGTCAGATCCTTCTTAAAATTCCAAAAAGGAACAATATGTACAGTGTCAATTTAAAGAACATTGATCCTAAGGAGAGTCTAACTTGTTTGGTAGCAAAAGCCTCATTGGATGAATCTATGCTTTGGCATAGAAGGCTTGGTCATGTAAACTTTAAAACAATCAACACTATTGCAAAATATGATTTAGTAAGAGGTTTACCCAAAAAGATTTTCCAAAACGACCAATCCTGTGTTGATTGTCTTAAAGGCAAACAACATAGAGCTTCTTGTAAGCCCAAGACCCAAAACTCTATTTCTCAGGCTTTACATATGCTTCATATGGATCTCTTTGGTCCTACTAATGTGTGCAGCTTGAATGGTAAAAGATATTGTCTGGTTGTTACTGATGACTATAGCAGATTTTCATGGGTTTTCTTTTTAAGATCTAAACATGAAACTAGTGAGATTCTTAAATCTTATATCTCTGAGGTAGAAAACCAATCTGATAAGAAGGTCAAAGTCATCAGATGTGACAATGGGACAGAGTTCAAGAATAGGGTTATGGATGACTTTTGCAAGGAAAAAGGCATAAAAAGGGAATTTAGTGTAGCTAGAACCCCACAGCAAAATGGAGTAGCAGAAAGGAAGAATAGAACACTTATAGAGGCTGCTAGAACTATGTTAGTAGACTCTAAGTTGCCTATTTCATTTTGGGCTGAAGCAGTAGGTACTGCTTGTTATGTACAAAACAGGGTTCTTGTGACAAAGCCACATAGAAAGACACCTTATGAACTTTTCTTTGGTAGAACACCATCTTTAAGTTTTATGAGACCTTTTGGTTGTCATGTCACTATTCTCAATACCAAAGATCATTTAGGCAAATTTGATGGAAAAGCAGATGTTGGCTATTTGATAGGGTATTCCTTGCAGAGTAAGGCCTATAGAGTGTTTAACACTTGCACTAGGCTAGTGGAAGAGAATCTTCACATAGAGTTTCAAGAGAAACTAACTAATGTGAAAGGAATTGGACCAGATTGGATGTTTGATATTGATAGGCTTTCAGAATCTATGAATTATGTGCCTGTTACAGGTACAAATACTAATGATGATGCAAGTTTTGAAGATAATGTTGAAACTCCTAAAGATCAAGATTACATCTGGATGCCAATTTGGAAAAGTATGGATCTATCTTCAAGTCAAGAAGGACCTTCAAACACAACAAATGAAGGCAATGAAGATGATCAAGGAACTCAGAATCAAGAGAATCAAGAAAGTGGTGCTAATGACAATGGTACTGCTAGTTCACCAGATGGTCCTGCTAGTTCAAGTATTGATACTGCTGAGCCATTGAATGTTCAAATAGATGATTCTTTACCAGAAGAAAGGGGGATTAGCAATCTTCCATCTACTTATGAAGTTCCTAAAACACCCAACACTAGAATTCTCAAAGATCACACAACTGATGATGTGATTGGAAGCATAAATTCTAGTGTTAGAACAAGATCTCAAGTTGGTTTATCTCAAGTCTTGTCTTCAGATGAAGAAGGGTTTATCTCCTCTATTTATGAAGAAAAGAATAATGATACTTCCAATATATGCCTGTTTTCATGTTTTCTATCTCAGGCTGAACCCAAAAACATAAACAAAGCTTTAGATGATGCAAGTTGGGTGGAAGCAATGCAAGAAGAGCTTCTCCAATTCAAGATTCAGAAGGTTTGGATATTGGTTGATTTGCCCAAAGGTCATAGGGCAATTGGAACCAAATGGGTGTTCAGAAACAAGAAAGATGAAAGGGGTATAGTGATCAGAAACAAAGCTAGATTGGTAGCACAAGGATATACTCAAGAAGAAGGGGTGGATTATGAAGAAGTGTTTGCTCCAGTTGCAAGACTTGAAGCAATTAGGCTTTTCTTGGCCTATGCTTCATTCATAGGCTTCACTGTCTATCAAATGGATGTTAAGAGTGCATTTTTATATGGTGAAATTGAAGAACCAGTATATGTATCTCAACCTCCAGGCTTCATTGATGCAGAGTATCCAGACAAGGTTTATAAAGTTACCAAGGCTTTGTATGGCCTACACCAAAGCTCCTAGGGCATGGTATGAAACATTGGCTTGTTTTCTACTAGAAAGTGGATTCCAAAGAGGCAGGATTGATCCAACTTTGTTCATCAAAAGAACAAAGAAAGACATCTTGCTAGTGCAGATTTATGTTGATGACATAATCTTTGGATCAACAAACCAAGACTTGTGTGTAGAATTTGTAAAACTTATGCATAGTAAGTTTGAAATGAGTTCCATGGGGGAACTTACTTTCTTTTTGGGTCTCCAAGTGAAACAATCCAAAGAAGGCATATTTATCAGCCAAGATAAGTATGTAGCAGAGATCCTAAGGAAATTTAATTTTGCTGATTCTAAGGTTGCAAGTACACCAATGGATCCAGACAAAGGGCTACTCAAGGATGCTGAAGGAGAAGATATGGATTTGCACAATTATAGATCTATGATTGGGTCTTTGATGTATCTTACATCATCAAGACCAGATATCATGTTCTCAGTATGTGTGTGTGCAATGTTTCAAATACATCCCAAAATCTCTCATCTCACAGCAGTCAAAAGAATCTTTAGATATCTTAAGGGTCAACCTAGGTTGGGTCTTTGGTATCCAAGGGAATCATCTTTTGAATTGGTGGCTTATTCGGATAGTGACTATGCTGGTGCAACTCTAGACAGAAAATCCACAACTGGTGGATGTCAATTTCTTGGTTGCAGACTAATCTCTTGGCAATGCAAGAAACAAACAATGGTGGCCAACTCTACAACTGAAGCAGAATATGTTGCTGGTGCAAGTTGTTGTGGGCAAGTTCTTTGGATCCAAAATCAAATGCTTGACTATGGGTACAATTTTCTTAACACCATTATTTATATTGACAATAGCAGTACAATATGTATCATTAAAAACCCAGTTCAACACTCAAAAACAAAACATATTGAAATCAGACACCATTTCATAAGGGATTGTAATGAGAAAAGGTTAATTCAAGTTGTTAAAATTGATTCTGAAAAGAATTATGCAGACCTTCTCACCAAAGCTTTTGATTTAGGTAGATTCAAATATCTTGTAGGAGGTATTGGAATGATAAATCTTTGAAAAACATGTGTTTTTGTTCATAAATTAACTGGTTTTGACTTTTAAACATGGTACTGCTAGTTAGTCAAAAGGTCCTGTTAGTTCATAATTGGTCCTGCTGATATAAAATTGCTATGTTTTGTTCATATAAATGCCTAAATGTTTAAAATTCTATAGATCAAGTGCTCTGCACTTTGTTCTTTTGGTTTGCAACTAACACATTTCAGGTTGATAACAAAACAAGAGTTCTTCCAAACAAAAAGGAGCAACAAAAGTTATATTCATTTCAGGAGAGATAACAATCTCAGGGGAGGACTTAATAGCCCAGAATGGAAGAATAACCAATTTATGAAAGGAAAGACAAGAGCATACAAGATGATGCAAAATTGAAAAAGGGAGAGTTAGATCACATATCCAGAAGGGATGAAGCATTTCTCAAGGAGAAAGTTCTATCTAGATCAAACTAAGAAAAGTTTCAACTCAAAGGCATGCTATTAGATGATTTCACTTGTTGAACCAATCATCCAAGATACACAGCATCATTGCCTTTTTAATTTCCTCCATCCAAGGAAATTGCACCATCTTTGGGCCATCATGGCTTTTGGTATTCAACTCACCAAGTTTTTACAAACTTAAGAGTTGGCTAGTCCATAAGCAAACGGCTTTTGGTAAAGACAAATCAAATCCGTTGATGGTTGATAGTTTACCAAAAACTATATGGTTGTTAACTAACCATACTTAATTGTAAATAGTTAGCTAGTCTTTAAGCAAACGGCTTTTGGTAAAGACAAATCAAATCCGTTGATAGCTGGTAGTTTGCTAAAAACTATAAGGGATTTTTATAAAACTTTCAAAGGTACTGGTAGTTCAAAATTGGTACTGCTAGAGTAAAATGGTACTGCTAGATAGCCGTTGAGCCTGTCAGAAAAAGTTTTAGCCGTTGAGCCTGGTAGTTAAAATTAGCCGTTGGGGTAGTTATGTAAATTACTGATGATTGTATTATATTATATTTCACATATAAAAGATCTTTTTAACCGCCTTTACATTTACTTATTATAATCTTTCTTATTGTCGGTTAAAAGTAATTCTCACATATCTTCTTTCATCAGTCATTATCATAATTCACATACACCTTTCATCTTCTACCAGTACTACCAACAAATCCCACCAACACATTCAAAATTTTCATTATGGACTCCACAGTTGTTCTAAACTTTGTCCAACGTCACAATCAATTAGCATTTTTGGAGAAGTCAGAGGATAATGCCTCATTTCATCAAGTAGTAGACTTTTTAAATAACTCCTATATCAGGTTTGCTTTACTAGTCAATCCCACTATTTATGAAACTCAAATTTTACAATTTTGGCAATCTGCTAAAATTAAAACTTCTGAAAATGGGGAACAAAGAATTAAGGCCAAAGTGGATGGTAAACATTTGACTCTTACTGAGTCATCCATAAGAAGACATCTTCATTTGGATGATTCTGATGGTATTAGTCAATTGCCAGATACTGAGATTTTTGAAAATTTGCAAAGAATGGGGTATCATGCTGAGTCTAACAAACTCACTTTTCTGAAAAAGCATCTTACTCCACAATGGAGATTTTTGGTTCACACAATCCTTCACTGTTTGAGCCAGAAGAAAACCTCTTGGGAGCAATTTAGTGGAAACATGGCTTTTGCTCTCATCTGCTTAGCTACAAACAGAAAATACAATTTTTCAAAACATATTTTTGAAGGATTGCTTAAAAATGTGAAAAGTGAAACAAAGTTTTTGATGTATCCAAGATTTATTGGTTGCATCATTGGAAAATTAAAACATTTGTTACTTCCCACAGACTCAATTTATGAAACACCAAAACTTTCTCACAAAGTATTTTCAAATATGAGAATTGGTTTTAGAGGGGAAGATATACCACTATTTGATGAAATGTTACCACAACATCAAGAAGAACCAACACCATCAGCTGAGACACCATCATCTAGTTCTTCACATGGTTACATTTCACCAACACATCAAACATCACCAATACCATCTCCAGTACCATCAGCAACACCACCAACATCATCACATCATGTATCACAAACCCAATCACCTCAGACAATGCAAGAACTGAAAGACAAGGTGAAGTTCTTAGAAGATGCTCTTAAAAGTCAAAGCAAGAAGTTTTCTGAGATCAACATCAAATTAGTCAAGAGGGTAAAGAAATTGGAGGGTGAAGTGAAGAAGCTAAAGGGTAAAAAGTCTGCAAAGGTTGTTTTATCTAGTTCTTCAAAGTCAGATGCTGATAGGATAGGTCACTCTTCCAAAAAGGGGAGGATGGATACTTCTGAAGATTAAGAGGAGGCTCAATTTGAATTCCATGAAGGAACTCAAGTTTATGATGAAGAGCCTGCTGGTGCAGGGCAAGAGCCTGCTAGGTCAGAACAAGAGCCTGCTAGGATTGAGAGGCTATTGGCTATGGGGTACAAAGGGTCTGCTGAGAAAGTGTACAAGAGAAAGAGGGATTTAGTTGCTGATGAGCAATCTTCTGCTCCATCACAAGCACCAACTCCAAAGGATAAGGGCAAAAGCATTATGATTGAAGATGAGCCAAAGTCCAAGAAGTTGAAAAGAACTCAGAAAATTCAGATGGCTTTAGGAGAAGAAGAGGCCAAAAGGGTTCATGAAGAAGAGCTAAAAGCACTTGAAGCTTCAAGAATGCTTGCAGTAATGAAAGAGCAGAAAGATGCTGAAGATGCTGCTCAGACTCTTCTTGATACTCAAATTGCTCAAGAAACCTTTGATGCTCAGATGCTATGGATTATTAATAATGATCCAATTGTGAGAGGTCAAGCAGCAATTATAGTAAATGACAAGAATCTCAATTCTGATGAGAAAACAGAAGCACTTGAATCTTTCATCAACAAGAAGTATAAAGAAGCAGCTTTGGCTGACATTTTTGAAAAGATGAAGGAAAGTCAGAAAAGAGGTTTTAAGGTAGGTCAATCTCAGAAAGATCAGGTGATTTTTATGAAGAGATTTCTGAAAGGTCAAGCAAATTGGACTGATTATCAACTAAAGAAGAAATCTGCTGATGAAATCTTCTTCCTGTATCTTCAAGCCTACAAAAGTCTTTACTACAAAGTTCCATCTGATGTACACCCCTCAATGAAGAAAAAGGATGCTCAGAAGAAAGAAGTAGCAAAATTGGACACAGAGCAAGTAAGTAAAATGTTGATTACTTTGCCTACTATCATACATGCTGATCCAATTAGCTGTAGACGACCTATTATTGATTGGGAGATCAACCATGATAGATTAGGAAAATCATGGAAAATAACAAGGGTTGGAGGACAGTTTGCTATCTTTAAGAATTTTGAAAATTTAGTTAAAGCATGTGACAGAGCAGACTTGGAAGAATTATGGAATCTAGTGTAGATTAGGCTAGACACAACTTCTAGTTCAGATGCTAAGGAACAGGAACTATGGGTAGAATTCAATAGGATGTTTGATCCTGAACCCAAAGATGTTCATTGGAAATTTCCCTATTATGATCCTTCAACAACATGGGAATTTCTAAGCCATAGCAATATTCATCATCTTTACACACAGAGTGGGATAGAACTCTTTATGTTGGCTGAGAAAGAGTATCCACTTAGTTATGAAGTGCTTAAAACTATGATCTCCAAGAGATTAAGATGTGACAAAGATGAAGAGAATTCAGAAATTGTTCAGAGTTTGCTAAGGAGCATATCTGAGCAATATGAAAGAAAAAGGAAGAACAGAGAGTGAAGGTTTTTGGAAGAGTTCCCTCAAATCCTCAAGGTATGTATTTTATTCATCAGAAACTTGTGTATTTTAATGGAAATAACAAGTTTAGGGGAGGATTGTTGGGAATAAAATGTTCAAGTCAAAGAGCCTGCCAAAGATGTCAAAGAGCCTGCTAGTTGATTTTGAAGTGTATGAAGATGTTCTACCAGTACCTTCTGGGTAGAAGGTACTGCTAGTTGATGAAGAGCCTGCCAAGCTTATGTCAAGTTGATTAGATATTTTGTAATAGATATTTAGTTGAATTATTAGTCTTTGTACATTGTTATACGTTATGTAGAAGTAGTTTAGTCTTCTGTGGTGCACAGAAGAATATTGCAGAGTTGTACATTGGTAGTTGTATTTAATTGTAGGCGCTAATATAGTCAAAGTAAAGTATTATATTCGAACCACTTGACAACTTGTAATAAGGTGTCCTTATCTTATAAAAGGATACCTTAGTCACACTTCATGCATGCATCTCTTCAACCATTAACCAAAACCAGAACAAACTCTCAAGTAACTTAGTTACTCAATTCACAAATCCTTTTACAATCTTAGATTCAAGATTACTTTGTAATCCCGGTGATATTTAGATCATCCGTATTATTTCATCAATAATATTAAATCGTTTTGTGTTAATCAAAGTTGTGTTCTTTGTTCATTGCATACTCTCGTTTACTTAAACTCACCACCTTGTGTTCTTTTAAGTGTGTTGTAGTAGATTCCGCATGCTAAACACATTCAATACATAAATATCTCTTAACAAACAAAACCTTTCCACAATAATACATAATAATAATCGGCCCATATTATACATTTGTGTGTTCATATAATTTTTGTTCACTACAAAATGTCAAAATGTAGTAATATAAATTACTTGATTCATATCGTGCTCATTTCCAAAGGTTTGGGATTAATTTGGTACTTTATATACTTATTAATCAAACTTTAAAGTTATAGGGGCAAATTGGTCTTTTTGCATGTTTTAGATTTTTGGGTATTACATCCCGTTTCTACTCAAATCACTCTAGAACAAAGTTACAACTTGAACTAGTGATCAAAGAAGTGAATTTATGTTTTGAGAATTCACATTTTAAATGGGACAAAACATTTTTTCAAAAATACACATGACAAATTATTTTTGAAATATTAAGAAATGTTTTAATGGAAAAATAAGTTTGAAAATCACAACAGCTATTCCCCCCCCCCCCCAAAATCAGCTCCAACCTTCCCCAAATAAGTTTTTACCAGAAAAGACAAAATTTGGAGTGTCCTAGTCTACGACGGCTCCACGGTTCCGTTAAATTTAATGGAGCCGTGGGGTATTTAACGGAGCCGTCCGTACAAAATTTTCTGTAACGTTCAGATTTTCTTTGCCTATAAATACCCACCCCTTTCACAGTTTTTAGGCATCCTTACACACAAAAAACTTTCTGAGTTGAATACTCTCTTCACACTTTCTTTCTTAGATCATTTAGGTTAGTTTTTCTTTTGTTCAAGAGTGATCCAATCATCCTTCAAGTGATCCTCTTCATTCCTCTTCACTTGCAAGAGAAGAACACAAGTATCCAAGTAGATACAAGGTGTTGTCATCCCTCTTCATTAGCAAGAGAAGAACACAAGTATCCAAGTAGATACAAGGTGTTGTCATCCCTCTTCATTAGCAAGAGAAGAACTCAAGATCTTCAAGAAGACAAGAGTTGTAGTGGTTAGGTTTTGTAACACTTGTTACATCCTTGTTGTATCTTAGCATACATCAAGATTATCTTTCTTTTGTGAGAGTGTGAGTGAAGATCATTGTGATCTTAAGAGATAGTGAAGATCTCTTGAAGCCATTGGGCTTGTGTGTGAGTAGTCAAAGGATCTAGAGTAGTTAGATTAAGTAGAGTGAAGTGAGAGTTGATCTTTGTGATCGTGTTGAGATC
The DNA here is from genome assembly GCA_021014915.2 of Artemisia tridentata subsp. tridentata. Classification (NCBI taxonomy): domain Eukaryota; kingdom Viridiplantae; phylum Streptophyta; class Magnoliopsida; order Asterales; family Asteraceae; genus Artemisia; species Artemisia tridentata. The sequence goes on from CP139505.1 coordinate 268,687,146, forward strand.
GTGGTGATCTCTTGAAGCCATTGGGCTTGTGTGTTTGGTCACGTGGACCTTGGTAGATTGGTGCTAGCTAAGATTAGCACTCGACATTTAGCTTAGTGTCGGTAATAGGATAAGCGACGTGTACGGTTTTCTCCGCCTGAAGGGAGGTTGTTGACATAGTGCTTGAAACTCTCGAGTGTGGTACTCGGGAGTGGAGTAGGGCAAAGAAGAGCTTCGTAGCCGAACCACTATAAATCCTTTGTCTCGGTTTGATCTTTCCAACTCTACTATTTACTTTAATTATTTTATATTAGTTAGTTTAGTGTGTAGTTCATATTGGTGTTAATTGATTACACATAGAGTTCGAATCAAAGTTTCCAATAACCAACTTTTAAAACAAGATTTTTAAAAGAATTTTAAACCGGTAAACTATTCAACCCCCCTTCTAGTTTCCCACAACTTTTATGAACTTATGGTACTTAATTGAGTATAATTTATGTTTTAGGTTCATGGAAGCTCAATTACAGGAAAACGAGAAAAGAAATGAAGAAAATAAGCTCAAACGAAGAATTGTTGAAAGACTCGTTGTTCCCGACACACCTTCACTATTTTGGCCATATCTTGAGCGTACGATCTCGGATTTAGTTGATTCAAGCGGCCACGGAAAGCTAAGAGAAAGATCTACAACTTTTCTTTTTATTACTTCTGTCCAGAAGGCTCCATCCGATCGGTAGGAGCCCGCATCCGATTCGGATGGAGCAAACTTGTCAACACCGAGAGCTCCAACCGATCGGTATTGCCCCGCATCCGATCGGTTGGGCAAACCTAACTTCTCCAAGTAATTTTTAATGCTTATTTAAGTGCCATTAAGTCCTAAGTTCGATCATGTGCCTCCATTAACTCATTTCCCTGGACTTTTATGACACTTGGAGGCCAAGTTGAGCATTAATACCCCTAGGCCTTGGTTCAAGTATAAATAAGACCATTTTGGCATGGTTTTAGGAGATAAATTCTAGCCTCCACCCTTAAGGACGAATTTCCACTAACTATTATCAATCCCAAAAGGCCACAAACCGCTGCCATCTCCAGAAGTAGTGCTCAAGTACTTGACGAAGTGTTCGGGTGTAATTTTCCGGCTTGGTTAGAAGTTGTAGTTGATTGGAGGCTTGAAGGTTGTTATAATCCTTCACCTTTGCCTATTGTAATTCATACTTTGGGTAAACCTTGTTACTTTTCTATTTCAAGATGTTTGTTATTGATATGATTTATGAGTGTATGTCTTTGATTGACATGAGTGGTTAGTTTTATTTATACTTGTTTGGAATCATGTGAATATTGATATGGAGTGTTTGGTATTTTGCAATATAGATATATGGTTTTGCTTATGAGTTTGTTTGAATTGTAATATGTCTAAATAACTTGTTGATAAATCATAACCGGATTTAAGGGTCGAAAGAGCTTCTTGTCATGATTTGTTCCAAATGTTAATGCGCATATATGTTTGGTATTTCATAATAGACAACTATGAATAAACATGTTAAATGGACTTGTTTAGGTCGAAAGGGTTCTTATGAACAAAGTGGTAAAACTAATATTTCTAACAAATGGTTTATAATGAATCGGTTTATAATAACATTCATAGGCCGAAAGGGAGTGTTAGGCTAAACCGTGATATATGCAATTTCATGATATCACCCATTGAATTGAAATTGTATAAACTTTGATTTTGTTTGCTATTGCTTAATATCTACCCGATACTCCATACACTCCATTGAAATAGACACTAGTTCCAAACAAGTATTGTTTTTAATCTTATTGAATTCATATAATCATCATTTTTAGTGTTACTTGTTGCTTATTGGTATTTTGGGACGTGACAACCAATTACCACCTTTTTATTGCTTATTGTTACATAGATTCTTCACAATTGAAAACACCCAAATCCTAGTGAACGACCTCAGCTTACCAACTAAAACTAGCTACATACGAAAGGGTCATACTTGCCCGTGTGTTCTTATCGAACTGCAATGTGCTTGGACTTCGAATGCTGAACGGTGTTACTCGAAATGGCAATGGCACTCTTGGAGTCACAGTACATCGGAATCTTGTTGAAGATGTAACCATAGTTCATCAGTTGAGATCTCATCCAGATGACTTGAGCACAACATGCTGACATGGCTACGTATTCAGATTCTGTTGACGATAATGAGGTACAATCTTGCTTCTTTGACTGCCAAGAGACAAGGTTGTCTCCAAGGAACTGCACTCCTCCAGACGTACTTTTACGTGTATCTAAGCATCCTGCATGATCAGCATCTAAAAAAGCAATTAGTTCAAAGCCAGAATCCTTCGGATACAAGATCCCCAAATGAATGGTTCCCTTTATGTATCGAAGGATTCTCTTAACCTCATAGAGGTGTCTTTCAGTGGGTCGAGACTGATAGCGGGAGCAAAGATATGTTGCAAATAAAATATCTGGTCTGCTGGCTGTTAGATACATGAGTGACCCAATCATACTTCGATATTTGGTAGGGTCAATTGGTGTCCCATGTAAATCAGCATCCAGCTTTGGAGATGATGCAGACATTGGAGTATTATATGTGTCACAACTTGTCATGCCATGTTTCTTTAAAATTTCTAGAGCATATTTGGACTGGTTTAGGAAAATACCACCGGGGGATTGATGAACTTGTAGTCCTAAGAAGAAGGTGATTTCACCCATCATGGACATCTCAAAGTTTTGTTTCATTTAGTTTAGCAAAAGCATTTGAGTACTTTTTATGTGTTGAACCAAAAATGATGTCATCAACATAAATCTGAACAATTAAGATGTCCTCCCCATGTTTTTGTATAAACAATGTAGGATCAACAGATCCTTTGGTGAAATGATTAGCAATTAGAAATGCAGACAGTTTATTGTACCATGCCCTCGAGGCTTGTTTAAGGCCATAGAGGGATTTCTTGAGCCTGTACACATGGTTTGGATGTTCTGGATTGACGAAGCCCTCTGGTTGTGTGACGTAGACTTCTTCACGGAGTTGTCCATTCAGGAATGCAGTCTTCACGTCCATTTGATAAACGGTGATGTTCTTATGGGCAGCATACGCCAGAAACATGCGAACAGCTTCAAGTCTAGCCACTGGTGCAAAGGATTCTTCAAAGTCGATACCTTCTTCTTGACTGAAACCTTTAGCAACCAACCGAGATTTGTTACGAATAACTGTTCCATCAACATCCAGTTTGTTCTTCCAAATCCATTTTAGTCTGACAACGTAGACTCCATCAGGTCTTTCTACCAGTTCCCAAACTTCAAGATGTTTGAATTGATCAAGTTCTTCTTGCATTGACTCAATCCAATTGTCGTAAGTTAAGGCTTCTTTAATATTCTTCGGTTCTGCTTGACAAACGGTGAGTGCATAAATGCAAGTTTCACCATCTGTGTGGAGTCTTTTTCGTGTCATGACTGGATTGTCTGGATTACCAATCACGTTCACTAAAAGGTGATCTCTGGTCCATTTGTGGGTAAAAGGGTAGTGTTGAAAATTGTTGTGCATATTTGACGGATCCAAGTTGCTCATTGATGACTCAGCAATATCTGGAATGGTTGGAGCCGGAGCAAATGGATTGAAGAATGCATTTCCGTCATAATTTGCAGGTGTGGGTACTTCTGGAGGTAAGAGGGGATCTTCAGCTGCAGTCTCAGTATTAGAAGTTGTTTGTTCTACTGTTGATGATGTTTCTATTGGAGGTGCATCTGCAACAACTGCTGTTGTTGTAGTTACTGGTGTATCAAGTACTGGAATTGGGGCAGGTTGTGCAGCAGAACTGGTGGATACATCTGAAACACGATTAACAAGAGAATCATCGAAGAGCGGAGCAAACAAATCTTCCAAATCCTTACGGTTTAGAGAGAGTGGTGCAGCTGATTGATCAGGGAAGTCTCAGAAGCCATTTCGGTGAGTTCATCAAAATGAGCGTGTATTGTCTCTTGAATTTCCCTAGTTCGACGGTTCCAGATACGAAAACCTTTTGAATTTTCATAGTATCCAACAAAGATTCCAATATCAGCTTTGGCTTTCAGTTTTCCAAGGTCATCACGATCATTATTTGGGTAACATAGGGCCCCAAATACATGAAAGTAATTTATGTTCGGTTTGCGTTTGTGAACAAGTTCATATGGGGTTTTGTGGTGCCTTTTGTTGATCATACAACGGTTTTGAGTGTAGCAAGCGGTTGAGACAGCTTCGGCCCAGAGGTAATCAGGTAATTGAGCGTTTATCAACATCGTCCTTGCAGCTTCCACTAACGTCCTGTTGCGTCTTTCGACCACTCCATTCTGTTCGGGACTTTTGGCAATAGATGTTTGGTGTTCAATCCCTACTTTCTCAAAATACTCACGAAGAGTGTGATTCTTAAATTCGATTCCGTTATCTGTTCTGAGTTTTCTAACGGTATTGCGGAGCTGAACCTGAATTTTGGAGAGAAAGGTGATGATCATAGAAGGAGCTTGATCTTTGGTACGTAGAAAGTAGACCCAAGTCCATCTAGAAAAATCATCAACGATTACCAAAACGTATCGCTTCCCGTTGATTGTTTGAACTCGCATCGGGCCACACAAATCCATATGTAGAAGTTGGAGAACATGATCCGTACTATGCTCGGTTTTAGGAGGAAAATGAGCACGAGTACTCTTCCCTTGTTCACATGCTAGACAATGGTGATCTTTAGCATACCAAAATCTTGGAAGACAGTCGACTAGTTTATGACGAGCAAGATCTGTCATTGTCTTGAAATTCAAATGGGACAGTCGTTTATGCCATAGCCATGATTTTGTAAAGTGGGCTTTGGAGAGTAAACAAATTGGAGAAGAAGCGGTCATGTCTGACATGGAAATGGTGTAGAGACTCGTTCCGCGTTTGCCTGTTATGAGGTCGTTTCCTTGTAGGTCACGAACGAAGCAGGTTTTCTCCCTAAATGCAACTTCCAAATCACCATCACAAAATTGCCCTACCTAGAAAAGGTTATGTCCAAGGCCTTCAACTTAGTATACATGGCTAATCTCGATGTTTCCGTTGACATAGTCCCCATAGCCCATTATAGCGGCAAAGTGGTCATTCCCGAATCTGACAGTTCCTATGAACTTTGCAACAAAGTTTACTAGAAGTTTGAGGTTGCCTGTCATGTGTCGGGAACATCCGCTATCAAAAATCCAAAGGACAATTTGAATCACCTACATCACAAGAAGATAACGCAGATGGAGAGTTGGTAATGGTGGAACCCGTTGGGTTAGTAGCACAGTTAGTAAGCACTTTGGGTAACCAAGTAAAACTAAGTTTCCTTTGTAGCCAGCGTTGCCATGTCCAGCTAGATTCAACTTTCTTCTTAGTGTATGCACTAGGTGATTGGATTGTTTTAGGTGCAACTATGGTTTTGTCTACGACATTCTTAGAAACTATACTTGGCAGTTTTCCTAAGATTGACTTAGAGGCAGTAGTGGGCCTAGAGGAAATGCCATATGTACGTTTCTGATTACGAGACAAAAGTGACTTTGCAACACACTTTTCATGATTATCAGATAAAATGCTATTTTGACAAAACACACAAGAAGCATCAACATTAAAAGCATTCATAACATTCAAAGCATTCAGAGTATCAGCATTTGTTACATCATGATTAGAGATACAATTTTCTAAAGTTGATTCCACATCAGACACAACATGCTTTTTATTCTCATTCCTAATGTGGTCTTCTACTTCTTTGTCCTTTAGTGTACCTCTCTTACGTTGCTAGATACTAGTAGTCTTCTTTTTTGTTTCTTTTGGGCTCAGATCTGCTAACGTTGTGAGGGTAACTATTCTGTAGAAGTCGAAGCAGTAATTAGTGTCGAGGATTCTTGTTTGTCACTATACATGCCGGTGTAATCACATTGTGTGACGATTCCCTTTTTCAAGTAATTGTGTTTCTTTTAGCTCAGGTGTTCTTGTTGAATTTAGATCAATTCTCGTTAAGCGACACAGTGTCGGAGGGTGAGGTTCGATACACTATAGGTTTGTTTTAGACATTTGTTGCTTTGTGGATATGATATTTGATGCAATAATGTTCTAAACGTATTTTATCTTTCATTACTTCAGTTTGGGATGACAAATGTGAATCACTTACGTTAAAATTCGTAAACCAATTGTTTTAATCGGAAGATTCTCGTTTCTACGCAAATAGTTTTAGACAAATTTACTACTTGATAATGATCAAAAATGTAAAAATTTTGTTTACTTCATACTTTTTTTAATGGGACAAACATGTTATTTAAAAATACACATAGACAAATTTTATTTTTGAATTATTAGAAAATGTTTTAATGGAACATATATTTTGGAAATTTAAAATCAACAATATTTGAAACAATTTATAAAATCAACTATTTTCCCGCCCAAAATCAGCTCCAACCTTCCCCAAATAAGTTTTCACCAGAAAAGACAAAATTTGGAGCGTCCTAGTCTAGGACGGCTCCACGGTTCCACTAAATTTAGTGGAGTCGTGGCATCTTTAGCGGAGCCGTCCGTACTATTTTTTTTGTAACGTTCAGATTTTCTTTGCCTATAAATACCAACCCCGTTCACAGATTTTAGGCACCCTTTCACACAGAAAACTTTCTGGTTTCAAACCTCTCACACCTTTCTTTCTTTTTGATCATTTAGATTAGTTTCTTTTGTTTTAAGAGTGATCCAATCATCCACCAAGAGATCCTCTTCATTCCTCTTGATTAGCAAGAGAAGAACACAAGTATCCAAGAAGATACAAGGTGTTATCATTCCTCTTCCAAGTGCAAGAGAAGAACTCAAAATCTTCAAGAAGATACAAGAGTTGTAGTGGTTAGGTTTTTGTAACACTTGTTACAACCTTGTTGTATCATAGCATACATCAAGTTTATTTATCTTTTGTGAGAGAGAGTGAAGATCAAGTGTGATCTTATAAGAGATAGTGAACGTCTCTTGAAGCCATTGGGCTTGTGTGATTGATCAAGAAGATCAAAGGTCATTAGGATAGAGTTAGTGGAGTGAGTTGATCATTGTGATCGTGTTGAGATCTTGGTGATCTCTTGAAGCCATTGGGCTTGTGTGTTTGGTCACGTGGACCTTGGTAGATTGGTGCTAGCTAAGATTAGCACTCGACATCTAGCTTAGTGTCGGAAATAGGATAAGCGACGTGTATGGTTTTCTCCGCCTGAAGGGAGGTTGTTGATATAGTGTTTGAAACTCTCGAGTGTGGTACTCGGGGAGTGGAGTAGGGCGAAGAAGAGCTTCATAGCCGAACCACTATAAATCCTTTGTCTTGGTTTGATCTTTCCAACTCTACTCTCTACTTTTATTATTTACCATTTGTTAGATTAGTGTATAGTTCATATTGGTGTTGATTGATTACACATAGAGTTCGAATCAAAGTTTCCAATAGCAAACTTTTAAAACAAGATTTTTAAAAGAAATTAAAAGCCGATAAACTATTCAACCCCCATTCTAGTTTCCCACAATTGGTATCAGAAGCCACGTCAGTCAAGATTTTAAAATATATTGTATTTTAAAACTTGAATCGATCAATGGATTCCGACAAATATCTAGAAGGGCAATCTATGCAAAGACCACCACTTATGTTGCAAAACCTAGTCCGAATTTAATAACTAAAATCGGATTATGATTGATTGTTTGTAGTGGAATCATGTTTAGGATTATTAAAATAGGATCAGGAACTTTTTGCATTAAAGCTTTTCAAACTTAAAGCTTGTTGGCGCCATGTTGAGGCGTTTGCCAAACACCCCAATTCGATCATTTTTTGAAAAACTTCACGAGTCTAGGATCATGAAACCTTTTTCATGCATTGTTGATGCAAATTGAAAACGTTTTTGCATGTATACGCGAACTCTCAAATATGGGTCGAAGTACATAATTGATATGTACTGTTCGACATATTTGATTGAGCAAAAGTGAAGTTAGGAGCGTTTGGGTAATCTCACTAGGATAGTTTTAGAGTCGAGATTGTCGCACCTCCACATTGTTTGCATTTAGGCACACACACTAGAAGTGTAATTATTAAAATGCAACGAATTAACATATACAAAAATATTTTTTTTTTGTAGGTAACAATGCCTCGTAATGATTACCAAGATACCCATCACTACATCCCTCGTCTTGTTGACGACCCAAATATTCCCATTGAACAAAAGGCTTATCTAGCCAAAGTTCAAGATCGATACATACACGAAGGGCGTGTAGTCGATGCACTCTATGTCACGACAGACAACATCCATGTCTGTTTCCCTTCTATCGAGTTCGATTGTTTATACAAAATAAACGATCAAGTCTGTCCTCGTTTTATTCTCTAGTTTTATAGTCGTGTCCGTACCTACACTAATCTTGACGGAAACGTCTTTCTTGATTTTTGGATTCGACACCAAAATATCATCTTGTCTGTCACCGAGATTGGTCATATTCTCGGTATTCCCTCATATGGTCAGGGTGCATTCACTAAAGATCATTCTCTAGAGTCTCTTTACTACATTCTTGAGAACGAAGGTGCTTATCGTACCAAAGTTCCCGACATTGAAGTAATTAAACAAGTAATCCAAATTCCTCGAGTCACCAACACGTATAAAAAATGTGATGGTTCCATTGTCTACCTCGACCCAAACAAAATATACCTCAAAGAGCTTCGTCCCAATATTAGAAATTGGGAACTTCTTCTGCGTGAGAACGCGTTAAGCCTTGCAGGCAACCGTGATCACGTTCTGGCAAGTCTTGCCCACATGCTCTACTGTCTTAGTATCGAGGAACCTTACAACCTCGCATACTACATGGTCAAACGGATGGCCAGTATTCATCGTCGTTCCGATGAGCTCATGTCATATGGCATGTTGCTTACTCGTTTATTCAGGTGGGTTATACAAACCTACCCATCTCACAATGATTTCGACTATGTCCTAGTCAATCCGGTTATGAAACCACTTGGTGGACCACAACGTCGCACAAAGCTACGTAAGGACAAAGGGTCCAAACGTGGTTGTAAATCCACTTCCGATATTCCCCACTCTTCCTCCTCGTTCGGTCACAGTTCGTCTTCTCAACCTATGAATGAGGATGATGATGAGGTGAACGAAGAAGGAACGTCTCGTCCTAATACTCCCTCTCCCGACACCTTCTTTCGTAACCTTGACACCTCATCATTCACATAAACATCCGATGTTGAATTCAGACAAAACAACTTATCCACGATGATGAGAAGACAAACAACCATGTACAATCGACAAGTCTCGATGCATGAGCAAACTATCGGGGATTCAAGTCCATCGGCAAGGCGATCAAAGGGCTTGGGAACAAGATTAAAAAGTTGGGGAAGAAAAGAGACTAGTTAGGATTAGCTTAAGTAGTACTATTAACTTAAGTATTATTAAGCTATTATAAATAAAGTCATGGCAATGTCCATAAACATTAACTTGCTTGAAGTGTTTTCCTTTTAACATTTCATACTTGAACTTGGTTAATTTGCTTAGTCAATTAACCTCTATGTTAATCAATCTTGCCTAGTTCATGCATGTTCTATTATTTTATTACATGCACTAGATGTTAAACTTGCTTGAATTCATGCATGCTTAATAGTTGCCTAAATACATAGATGATCACATGATCATGTTAGTTGCTAGTTGAAACTAGCTTTAGGAATTCTATGTGTTTAGTGGTTTGAGGCTTTGAGATTTGCAGCCAATGGATTCCCCAGAAATTTCCCCATTTTAGGCTGCCTAAAACCTGCAGACCTGGAAAGAAGGTCAAATGGAGGCCACGGCTCCACTAAATAGGCGACGGCTCCACTAAATTTAGTGGTGCCGTGGTACATTTAGTGGTACCGTGCCTCTGGAAGACGATTTTCACTATTTCCTTCCACTTTTTGACTTCTTTTTCCAGGAAATCTGCCAACATTACCTGATTCCCATACACCCAAATCCCCAAATCCAACATCCTTTTCAACCTTGCATGCTTTTGATTTGGCTATTTAAGCTAACATCATGCATTGCCATCCTTACACCCATCCTTACACCTTCTCACTCACCATTCAACCATCATGGGATCAAGAGTATTTAAGAAACCTAGATTCAACATCAAACCAACCAATCAAACCACTCTAATTGATCAATGGATCAAGAATGCTCACCCACCACAAGCCTCACCAAACAGTAAAGAGACAATTTTCATTGATCTCACCTTAGATGATGAAGATGATACACACACACCTATAACCTCAACCAAGTCATCATCTTCCTTCACTACACCCCAAGCTTCATCCAAGGCAACATCAACCAAACCAACATCCTCATCCTCCACAACTATGAGAACCAACACACCTTTAACCTTCACCCCATCATCATCACCATCAGCACAACCTTTGGCTCTCACACTAACCCTATCACCTATATCACCTCTTGAACTAGCCACCAACACATCATCCTCATCACCATCATTATCCCTATCACCATCACCTCAACCTTTAATGGGTCATCCCATCCTTTATCCACTACAACCTCACACCTTGAGTTGCCCTTGTTGCAACTACAACCAAACCCTTATCATGAACCTTAGGGAAGACTTGAGTCTTCAATTCTCATACCTAGAACACCTCCTAACACCACCCATAGGACCCATCATCCTTCCACCTCCTCCACCACACAATAGCCCAAACTAAACATGGTTATGTTGAGTCCTTCTAATAAATGCTTAGGAACCCTTTTGAAGTTGGAAGCAAATCTTGAAGCCTCATACTACTATTGATGTTTATGTGTCTTCATGTTGTTTTAAATTTGCTTTCTTGATGTAGTCATACTTATGTATGACATTTATTTTATGTTTATGAAATGGGCTTTTCTTTTTGGCTACTTAGCTATTTTTTTGTGTGGTTGGATATTTGTCAAATGTGCTACTTGTTAGATAGTGTATACTTGTCGTCTAACCTTGTTTTGTAGCACAAATCATTGCTCGATTCCTTTGTGTTCTCCAAATGAGGGAGAGTACACATTAAGGGGAGCCGTCGTCACCTTTTTAATTCGATAAAAAGGGGGAGAAATGGGAGTAAACTCATTAAAAACTTGTTAAAACTAATTTTAACTTAAAATGAGTTTATATTTTGTCATCATCAAAAAGGGGGAGATTGTTGATGCAAATAATGTTTCTAAAAATGTTATTTATATCTTTCGATTACTTCACGTTTTGAGGATGACAAAATGTGAAATCACGTTACGTTAAAAATTAACGTAAACAAGTTTTTAATCGGAAGATCCCGTTTCTGCGCAAATCACTCTTAGACAAATTTACAAACTTGACAAATGATCAAAGAAGTAAATTTTGGTTTTGAGAGCTCACATTTTTTAATGGGACAAAACATTTTTTTCAAAAATACACATGACAAATTATTTTTGAATTATTAAGAAATGTTTTAATGGAAAAATATGTTTGAAAATCACAACAGCTATTTTTCCCCCCAAAATCAGCTCCAACCTTCCCCAAATAAGTTTTCACCAGAAAAGACAAAATTTGGAGCGTCCTAGTCTAGGACGGCTCCACGGTTCCACTAAATTTAGTGGAGCCGTGACATGTTTAGTGGAGCCGTCTGTACTATTTTTTCTGTAACGTTCAGATTTTCTTTGCCTATAAATACCAACCCCTTTCACAGATTTTAGGCACCCTTCACACAGAAAAATTTCTGGTTTCAAACCTCTCACACCTTTCTTTCTTTTTGATCATTTAGATTAGTTTCTTTTGTTTTAAGAGTGATCCAATCATCCACCAAGAGATCCTCTTCATTCCTCTTGATTAGCAAGAGAAGAACAAAAGTATCCAAGAAGATACAAGATGTTATCATTCCTCTTCCAAGTGCAAGAGAAGAACTCAAAATCTTCAAGAAGATACAAGAGTTGTAGTGGTTAGGTTTTTGTAACACTTGTTACAACCTTGTTGTATCATAGCATACATCAAGTTTATTTATCTTTTGTGAGAGAGAGTGAAGATCAAGTGTGATCTTATAAGAGATAGTGAACATCTCTTGAAGCCATTGGGCTTGTGTGATTGATCAAGAAGATCAAGGGTCATTAGGATAGAGTTAGTGGAGTGAGTTGATCATTGTGATCGTGTTGAGATCTTGGTGATCTCTTGAAGCCATTGGGCTTGTGTGTTTGGTCACGTGGTCCTTGGTAGATTGGTGCTAGCTAAGATTAGCACTCGACATCTAGCTTAGTGTTGGAAATAGGATAAGCGACGTGTACGGTTTTCTCCGCCTGAAGGGAGGTTGTTGATATAGTGTTTGAAACTCTCGAGTATGGTACTCGGGGAGTGGAGTAGGGCGAAGAAGAGCTTCGTAGCCAAACCACTATAAATCCTTTGTCTCGGTTTGATCTTTCCAACTCTACTCTTTACTTTTATTATTTACCATTTGTTAGATTAGTGTATAGTTCATATTGGTGTTGATTGATTACACATAGAGTTCGAATCAAAGTTTCCAATAGCAAACTTTTAAAACAAGATTTTTAAAAGAAATTAAAAACCGGTAAACTATTCAACCCCCCTTCTAGTTTCCCACATGATATATTGAGTTAATATGATTAAGTATGCGGAATCTACTTAACCACACTTAGAAGGTTATTTGGATATGGAAATGGAACAATTATGTTTGTTATAGAACAATGAACAAAGAAAGTTTATCACCAAACGATTCAATATTATTCAAGATAATACGAGTGATCTTCACTATCACTAGGGTTACAAAACCTTGAATCTTATATAAATTATGATATTGTTGTGTTTGTTCTATGTTCTTAACAGTTATGATCTAATTAAGTTGTACAATATCTAAGCCTATGATTTCTCTTTTATAGTCCAAGAGAGATCTTTACAATATTGTCAAGTCTAATCGAACACATGCTTGAGAGTGTCAGTCATTAAGATACAACATGTATCTGTGTTTACAACTTGTTACTGAACACTTTGTCTAAAGATATTATCTACCGTGTATTGTTGACTATTATACACATAATATCTTTGTATACTTATCCAACCAGCAGTAGAATACTTCAATAGTTATCCACTCAGCAGTAGAATCTTCTTTACTAGCAGCAGCATCATTCAGCAGTAGAATGTTTAACGCTAGCAATAGAATCAAATGCACTAGCAGTAGAATGATACTTAGAGTATTTCTTTGAGCAGTAACGATCTTGAGAACATGTAATTTCCAATACTAATCTTTAGAACATTTAATTCCCAACAATCCTCCCCTAAACATGTGAATCCTTTTCAACATGTTTCTGAATTAAATTATGGATTGTGAAGATCTTTCAAACACTTCTGTAGTCAGATTCTTGATCTGAGCTATCTTCTGTTCTTCAAGATTAAATATCTTTCTCAGTAACTCATCTGCCATTTTCTTTTGACTTCGACAATATTAGTACCTATCTTCAAGCTTCAAACAAAGCCTAAAAGATAGTGCAATTTCCTTGGATGGAGGAATTATAAGAGGCAATGATGCTGTGTATCTTGGATGTTTGTTTAACAAGTGAAATCATCTATCAGCATGCCTTTGCAAGTGATGAACAAACGTAGTGAACTGAAATTGAAACTGAAAGCTCCTAGATAGAACTTTCTCATTTGGAATGAACTGAAATTGAAACTGAAAGCTCCTAGATAGAACTTTCTCCTTTAGAATGCTTCATCCCTTCTGAATATATATAATACTCCAGAATCAGCTCTGTTCTTGTCATTTTCAACCTCCATGTCATCATCTTGTATGCTCTTGTCTTTTCCTCCCTTACATTTGGTTAATCTTCCTTGGGTTTTATTTCCTCCCCTGAGATATTTCCTCCCCTGAGATGCAAATAACATTTTATCCTCCCCTGTTTGGAAGATCTCTCACCATCATCCCATCATTATCTGATCTACCAATGTGAACTTGTTTTCAGACAATGTTGTACATGAAGCCATCAATTTCTTAAGAGTTTATGTGCTGCCCTCATCACTTCTAGGTGTGTTAACTCCTATGAGAGGTGATTCATGGGGCATTGACTCATTATCCATCAATGGATGGTTTTGCTGAGTCCCTTTGAAAATCCTTTTTTAAGAAATTTTTGACTTAACAGTATGTTCATGATTTTATTATAGAAAAATCATACTGCTTTCAACCATTTTGAAGGGATTAAGTGTGTAACAGACACTTAATCAAGAATTCAGTTTAAAATAACCTCTGGTTGTGTGAGAACCAATGTATTTTAGTTACAAATAACTGCCTGTGTAAAGATAAACCTATTCAAAAGGCTTTCTTGACAGGGTTTCCAGCTCATAGCAATTGTTACCTCTAACACAAGTGTTAGATTCACTTTTACTAGCTGTTCTTTCTATCAGATGTCCTTAGACTTGCTCATTATACTTAAAAGTATAAAATGATAGAAAGTGAGTTGAATCAGTTACTATCTGATCAACTGAACCATCCATTCAATGTGAAATATCATAATCAGATTTCAAGAAATAAGTTTTAAAGATTTTATTAACTTAGGTGTTAAACTTTGTTAATGAAATCCCAAACTCAGTCCATCATAAACCTATTATGTCAGCAACTGATATCATTATTCTGCTACTTCCATTTCACTTGAAACTTCCTTTTTGTTCAAAATTCATACCTGAAAATATTAGTCCAAAACCAAGAAACAAAATGCAAAGCGTATGTCATATAGCAGTATCATAGATATGACTAACAAATATGAACTTAACAAACAAAAATTTGTACCAGCAACACAAACTTTTCACTAACAGTAGTATTTTATAAAGCCAGCAGTACAATCTTAAGATATATACAAAAACCACACAGATTAAAAAGTTTAAGGATTAAGCATTCCAATACTTGCTACCAAGTATTGAAATCTTCCAACATCAAAAGCTTTAGTGAGAAGATCTGCAAAGTTGTGTTCAGAATCAATTTTGAGCACTTGAATCAACTTTTTCTCATTGCAATCTCTAATAAAATGATGTCTAATTTCAATGTGTTTTGTTTTAGAATGTTGTACTGGGTTTTTAATTATGCAAATTGTACTACTATTATCAATATGAATGACAGTGTTCATGAAATTGTACCCATAGTCAAGAAGTTGGTTTTGAAGCCATAGGACTTGACCACAGCAACTTGCAGCAGCTACATATTCAGCTTCAGTTGTTGAAGTAGCCACAATTGTTTGCTTCTTACACTGCCATGAGATAAGTCTATACCCAAGGAATTGACATCCTCCAGTTGTTGACTTTCTGTCCAAGCTAGCACCAGCATAATCACTATTCGAAAATGCTACCAAGTCAAAAGGTGATTCCCTTGAATACCATAGACCCAACCTTGGTTGACCCTTGAGATATCTAAAGATCCTCTTGACTGCTGTTAAATGAGAAACCTTTGGAGTTACTTGAAATCTTGCACAAGCACAAACAAAGAACATGATGTCAGGTCTTGATGATGTGAGATACATCAAAGAACCTATCATAGATCTGTAAGTGTGTACATCTACATTGTCTCCATCTAAATCTTTAAGAAATGGCTTCTCAGAGTCCATTGGTGTGCTTGCCATTTTTGAATCAACAAAGTTGAATTTTCTAAGTATCTCAGCAACATATTTATCTTGACTAATAAATATGCCTTCACAAGATTGCTTAACTTGCAGACCCAAAAAGAATGTAAGTTCCCCCATGGAACTCATCTGAAACTTATCATGCATAAGCTTCTCAAACTCCAAACACATCTCCTTCCTTGTAGATCCAAAGATGATATCATCCACATACACCTGAACTAGCAAAAGATCACTCTTGTGCTTCTTGATGAATAATGTCTGATCAATCTTGCCTCTTTGAAATCCATTTTCAATTAAGTAGGAAGCCAGTGTTTCATACCATGCTCTAGGTGCCTGATGAAGGCCATAAAGAGCCTTAACTACTATGTACACTTTTTTTGGATGGTCAGGATCAATGAACCCTGGAGGTTGTGAGACATACATCTCTTCTTCAATAGTTCCATATAAAAATGCACTATTGACATCCATTTGGTAAACTGTGAAGCCTATAAATGAAGCATAAGCTAAGAAAAGCCTAATTGCCTCAAGTCTTGCTAGTGGAGCAAAAACCTCTGATGCGTGGTTTTGCGACCTTACAACAGGTTTTACCTCTCGAGGGATCTCAAGAGGCTTACAACCCCACCAGGCAGTGTACCTGACCGATGTAGTATAGTGTAGTGGTAAGTACGGGGGATTGATCGTTCTCCACAGGGAATAGTGTCGTTAGGATTGAAAAACTACTCTAATAGGTCTAGGGGTGAGAGAAGATTCTTTTTTATGTTTTTATAATTTTATGAAAGCAAGTAAAATCTCGGGTTTGAAAGAGTGGGCGGAATTAGTTGCTAATCAACTAACCCAAATAACTACGAATGCAAATAAAATAAAATAACTGAAAATGAAAAGGTGGTAAAACTTATGTGGAGAGAAATGTGTTTACTTAGATTTCCTTACTCCCTAACTATCTTTTACCGGTTGATTAGTGTGTATTAATCGCGTGGATGACGGGTGTATTCCTTAATACCAATCGTGGGGTGGCGTACGTACTTCCCCAACTCTACAAGCTCCTACTTCACTCCTATGTCGAGCCGGCTAGGAAGCTCCTAACATGGGATCACTAGAATTCGCTCATGCATTAAATACAACCATAAAAACCTTAGTACGCATTGGTTCATGTTTCTTAAGACGTTCAAGCAAGTTACCGAATAGGAAGTTAACCAGTTTTCTTAAGCCTAACATCGATGAACAATCATCCAATACAATTAATAACACACTAATAATCAATAATCAATAGTTAGGTTTCATTAGATCTAAGCAAACACAAGATAAGTCTAGCCTAGCATGTTAAACAAAAGACAAGAACAAGATAGAATCAAACAACACATAGACATATTGAATGATTAATTGATAACTTATCTTCAATGTAACATGGAAGATCTCAAGGCAAAAAGCCTTGAAAAAGCTGCTAAAATCGTCTTAGGGTTTCCTCCCAAAAGGTTACACACAAAGTTCCACACTAATGACAAAAAATTGCAAAACTATATATAGAGTTTAAGGGCTGACGGCGTCACGTTATAGATCCTGACGCCGTCACCTCGCCGCTTTT
Source organism: Artemisia tridentata subsp. tridentata (assembly GCA_021014915.2). Classification (NCBI taxonomy): domain Eukaryota; kingdom Viridiplantae; phylum Streptophyta; class Magnoliopsida; order Asterales; family Asteraceae; genus Artemisia; species Artemisia tridentata. The sequence goes on from CP139505.1 coordinate 268,704,332, forward strand.
AGGGTTCCCGGATGGCCTTCCTGACGCCGTCCCTCTTTAGTGCTCCAAAATCTGCTCTGGCCTATCAAGGCTTGACACCGTCAGAAATGGGCTTGACGCCGTCAGAAATGGGCTTGACGCCGTCCCTCTTTAAGTTAAGCCGTGACGACCTTGATCACATTAAAGGGTGACGCCGTCAGATTTTTCATGCAAAATTCTCTGGCTTATCATGAGTAATTTTCATATCCACCACTTTTGCCAAGCCATGACGCCGTCTGGACCAATTCTTGACGCCGTCAAAGGTAGTTTCCAGCATAATTTTGAGACTTTGCCGTTTTCTTCACTTTTATGCTCCAAAAACGTCCAAAATGCTTCCTTTTCCAGATTTCTTCTCAAAAGTACCTAAAATGACAAAAGGAACGATTTAGGGCAATATTTGATCAAATAAATACGATTTAGGGCTTAAATGACCCCCTAAAAGCGGTACACTTTTCGCTTCATCAACCTCATCATAGTCTATACCTTCTTCTTGTGTGTACCCTTTGGCTTCTAATCTAGCCTTATTCCTAATCACTATTCACCTTTCATCCCTTTTATTCTTGAAAACCCATCTAGTGCCAATTACCTTTTCATCCTTAGGTAAATCAACTAGCACCCAAACCTTCTGAATTTTAAACTGAAGAAGCTCCTTTTGCATAACTTCCACCCAGCTTGAATCATCTAGGGCTTTAAGAATGTTCTTTGGTTCTGCCTGAGAGAGAAAACATACAAACAAGCAAGAGTTTGAAAACTCATGCTGCTTTGAAGCATAAAGGGCATCAAGAAGCCCTTGTTGGTCTGAAGACATCAGTTGTTTCCTTGTCTTCACACCAGATTGTATATCTCCAATCACATTTTCTAGGGAGTTGACTTTGTGAATCCTGGTGTGTGGAGTAGAAGGAACTTGATAGTTAGGTGAGATATTTCTCAAATCCACCTCTTTATTTGAGAAATCTGCTTCATTTGAGTCTGAAGGGCCAGCAGTAGAATCATTTGGCTCAGCAGTAGAAAAATTAAGCCTAGCAGTAGAATGCTCTGTCTCAGCAGTACTATCATTAGCAGAAACATTTTGTTGTTCCTTGGCTCCATCTTCCTTGTGTTCATCTTCAACATCTTCTTTAGCTTTACTAGAAGAAGATTCATCATTTGTTGAAGTTGAAGCCACAGTGGTACTTATTGGCATCCATACATGATCTTGATTTGTCTCCTTGTCTAACCCTGCCTCATTTGTTGTTTGTGAACCTGAAAAATGATTAGTTTCTGCAACAACAGGCACATAATTCATAGAATGGGTTAATGACTCAAGATCAAATAGCCAATTAGGACCTTGACTTGCTACATTGGATTTTTTCTCTAAAAATTCCACATGCAGGTTTTCATCTACTCTTCTTGTTCTCAAGTTGTATACTCTAAAAGCTTTGCTATTGAGAGAATATCCAACTAAGAATCCTTCATCTGCTTTGCCATCAAATTTTCCAAGATGGTCTAAGGTATTTAGAATTGTCACATGACATCTAAAAGGTCTAAGAAATCCTATTGAAGGAGTTCTACCTCTAAAAAGCTCATATGATGTCTTATTGTGAGATTTGACAACCAAAACCCTATTTTGAACATAGCAAGCAGTATTGACTGCTTCTGCCCAAAAAGTGATAGGCAACTTAGAGTCGGCTAACATGGTTCTAGCAGCTTCTATGAGTGTTCTATTTCTCCTTTCAGCAACACCATTCTGTTGTAGAGTTCTAGCAACACTAAATTCTCTCCTAATATCTTTTTCCTTGCAGAAGTCATCCATAACTCTATTCTTAAAATCTGTCCCATTATCACATCTAATGAATTTTACTCTTTTGCTTACTAGGTTTTCTATCTCTGTAATGAAAGTCTTAAGGATGCTAGAAGTCTCATCCTTAGTGGCTAAAAAGAAAACACATGTAAATCTACTATAGTCATCAGTAATAACTAGACAATATCTTTTATGCATCATGCTACTAACAGAAGTAGGTCTAAATAAGTCCATATGAAGCATAAACAATGATTGATCAATAGAGTTAAAAATTTTGGGCTTACAAGTAGCTTTGTGTTGTTTGCCTTTAAGACAAGCAATGCATGTTTGGTCATTTTCAAATCGTTTTTGAGGTAAACCTCTTACCAAACCATTCTTAACAATCTTATTTATGGTTTTGAAGTTAATGTGACCAAGCCTCCTATGCCATTTCATTGATTCATCCAATGTGGCCTTTGCAACAAGACAAGTTAAAGCCTTTTTAGGAACAATGTTCTTCATATCAAGACTGTACATATTGCCCTTTCTAGGAATTTTAAGAAGTACTTGACTTTCATCAGGCATCTTAAAATCAGGAGAAAGCACAAGACATTCAGTGTCAGTAAAAAGAACTTTGTTCTTTTTGTCACACATTTGTGAGACACTAAAAAGATTATACTTAAGCTCTTGTACATAGTACACATCTTCAAAATCTAAATTTCCAGTTTTAATTGTACCTTTACCGGAAATTTTGCCACCAATACCTCCTCCAAAGGTAACATAGCCACCATCCAATGTTTAAAAATCGGAAAGATAGGACTTGTTGCCTATCATGTGCCTTGAACATCCACTATCTGAGTATCCTTGATCCTCTTATTTATCAGTTGAATGTTCCTGCACAAAAATGAGGAATATTAGTTTCCTTTGGGGACCCAAGCCATTACTGACTTGGATCTGCCTCTTGCATCAATGAAATGTAATCTTTTGAGAACAGTTGATGCAACATTGGATTTAAGAACCCAACATGCTGAGGCCTTAACAGCATTTGCCCTGTTTTCCCAAGCAGTAGTATGAACTACATGCTTAGTAGTAGAAACTGCTAGCTTTGTAGTTGTACCCTTTGGTTTCCAAACTTATTTTTGGACCACTGCTTTTGATTGAATGGGCCTTTTAACAGTTTTTGATGCATTTTTGTAAGTTGATTTTTCATTTTTAACTGTTGGTCTTGGGTTAATAGTCATGAATGATCTAGCAGTAGGAACTGCTTTTGTAACTGCTCTGGGTTTTGTTCTCTTAGAATTAGAGTAAAAGTGAAATTTAGGAGTTTGCCTTTTGTAATTCACCCTATTGTTTGTATACCCAGATACCATTTGGTTGCAGAAAGCTGCAAGATGGTCAAATTCTCCATATACAAAACAAGCTTTGTTATAAAAGTCAAATTCATCACCTAGTTGGTGAGACTTAAGGCCATTCCAATTCCTTTGGTTTCCTTTAGGCTTGTTTGTGGTTCTGTATTGTTCACAATATCTAACTGGTTGCCTAACATGTTTAATGTTGGTTTTAGGCCTATCAATATTAGTTTTGACTATCTTAGGAACACTTGTTCCTGCTTTCTTAACCACTTCAGGTTTAGACATAACCTGTTCATCTTCATCATCATCAGATACCCAGTCTTCAATGACTACTCTATCTGATCTTCTATCAGAGGACACCTTGTCCTGAGGAAGTGAAGTTTTACTTAAACTTTCACTTACTTTCTTAGGTTCATCAACAACTAGCTTTGTTTTTGGCTGAACACCATATTGTAGCTCAGGTTGTTGAAATTCAGGTACACCTGAATTTTCTAGGTCAATCCTTGGGGTTTAGGGATTCCTCTGTAAGGGGGTGGGACAACATTATATCCTAACCCTGACTTGGCTCTATTAATCACTTGACATTCTATCATGTTGGTTACACCTCTAGAAGCATGTTCTAGTGTTTGTGTAGTCAAGTGAATGTTTCTATTTTCCTTTTTGACCCTATCAAAAGCCTCTCTTAAAAGCTTAATTTTAGCATCTCTAAAGAATATGTCTTGTCTAAGAAGAGCTTTGTCATCAGAAAAAGCAAATTCATTTTGTTTGTAATGAATGATCTGCTTCTCTAGGGATTCTAAACCATATTTATAGTCTACTAAGTCTTGTTGAGTTCTGCTTAGGACTTTCTTTTGGTCATCATAATGTTTGATTAAAGTTTGTAGTTCTGAAAGAGCTGTGCAAGAATTAGAACAAACTTTATGATTTTGTACCTCAATAGAGAAAGCCATGAGTGCCATCTGTGAAGAATCTTCTTCTTCTTCATCAGCCATGAAACTCCAATCAAAACCTAGCCCATCAATAGCTACCATAGCTTTTGAGTTTGGCTCAGAAACCTCCCTTGTTTTGGATGTGCTTCCAAAACCTTTGTTCTTGCTATCTTGCTGCCTTGGCCTTCTACATTCTCTTGAGAAGTGCCCCATCATGTGGCAGTTATAGCACTCTATCTTTGACTTGTCAAAACCAGCAGTATCATTGTTGCTGATTATGAGCTTCTTCCCCGTCCTTTAATAGAACTTCTTGGCTCTCATGCTAAGAAGAGAAATTTGCCATTTTAGATCCATTTCCTCCAAATCATCATCATTGATCTCTTGGAGGTCTTCATAAGTGAGCATGGACCCATCATTTCGACTTGTGAGAAATGCACAACAAGTCTTCTCATCCAAAATACCCATGGTACTGCTTGATGAACTAGCAGCACCAACATCATCAACAACTTTCACCTCTTCACTTGATTTTGAGGTACTAGGAGTTGACATAAATGCCATGTTCCCAGTATTAGAACTAGTACCTCCATTTTTCTTCAAATCTTGTTCCACAATCTTAAAGTTGCTATACAAATCTATCAGTTCTATTGTATCAAGGTCTGGCTTATTCTTCCAGACAACAACATGTATAGCCCACTCTTCTGGTAAGCTTCTCAGAAATTTTGAGTTCAAATCTTCTTGAGGTATTTCAACCCCAAGAATAGCAAGTTGGCTCACAATATTCTGAAGCATATTAAACATGTGGTCAAGAGATTCATTGTTGGTAAAGGAGAAGTTTTCAAACTGCTGCTTGAGCAGTGTCTTGTGGGTTTTCTTGGTGGCTTCATTTCCACCATACCTGGCAACAATAGCTTCAAATAATGACTTGGCATCTTTGAATTTGCTGAAGTTTAAAAGTTGATCATTGGGAATGGTCATCATCAGCATGCTTCTTGCCTTTAGGTCATTTTTCTTCTTTATTCTATCTTCTGCAGATGTTGGGTGTTGTTGCAGAGTTGTCACCACTTTTCCGTCCATTGTTGATGTAGTGGTTGTAGGCTGGTAAGAGTTTCCATCTTCAATAATTTCCCAAAGTGCATAGTCTTGCACTTGGAAATATTGCTCTATCCTCAGCCTCCACATCTCAAACTCATTCTGTTTGAGCATGGGTAATTTTGCAGCAACATTTGTCTGAATAGATTCAACGTCCATTTCTTCTTCTTCTAAATCAAATATATCAGCCTTGCTCTAATACCAATTGAGGGTGAGCTTCGATACACTATAAGGTTGTTAGACCTTTGTTGCTTTGTGTATATGATATATTGAGTTAATATGATTAAGTATGCGGAATCTACTTAACCACACTTAGAAGGTTATTTGGATATGGAAATGGAACAGTTATGTTTGTTGTAGAACAATGAACAAAGAAAGTTTATCACCAAACGATTCAATATTATTCAAAATAATACGAGTGATCTTCACTATCACTAGGGTTACAAAACCTTGAATCTTATATAACTTATGATATTGTTGTGTTTGTTCTATGTTCTTAACAGTTATGATCTAATTAAACTGTACAATATCTAAGCCTATGATTTCTCTTTTATAGTCCAAGAGAGATCTTTACAATATTTTCAAGTCTAATCGAACACATGCTTGAGAGTGTCAGTCATTAAGATACAACATGTATCTGTGTTTACAACTTGTTACTGAACACTTTGTCTTAAGATATTATCTACCGTGTATTGTTGACTATTATACACATAATATCTTTGTATTCTTATCCAACCAGCAGTAGAATACTTCAACAGTTATCCACTCAGCAGTAGAATCTTCTTTACCAGCAGCAGTATCATTCAGCAGTAGAATGTTTAACGCTAGCAGTAGAATCAAATGCACTAGCAGTAGAATGATACTTAGAGTATTTCTTTGATCAGTAACGATCTTGAGAACATGTAATTTCCAATACTAATCTTCAGAACATTTAATTCCCAACAGTGTCATTCCTATTCTGACAAACTTCATCAATGTCCTTTTCATGTTCAAAGAGTTGACATTTTAAAACAGCATTTTCTTTTTCAAGAATTTGAATTTTGGAAGCGTGACTGTTTTGAAGAGACATTGATTCTTTTTGAGTTTGCAACTTTAATTCAAAATTCAGACTTTGGGTTTGACACCATTGTGATTGAGTTGAAAAATCTCTTTTGAAAGTTTGTTTTTCACATCATCATTGACTTTGCTTAATCTCTCATTTTCTCTTTTCAGATTTGCAACTTCAAGTCTCAACATTTCAATATCAACAGAATGATCATCAACAAGCATTTCAGTACAAGACATATAAATGGAATTCATGAACACAGATATAACATCAGAACATAGAACATTTTCTAAGAGTCGATCTGCTTCTTTTTGCAAAGCTTTGTTTTTATATTTTTGTTTTGAGATCGTTTGTTCAGTTGTATCGAAAATGTTCATCATGGATGCAACCTCTGATTGAAGTTCCTGTTCCCAATGAGTAGCACAAAGACGCAGGTGTTGAACGTGTGGCAAAAATTGTTTTTGAAAAACCTCTCTCTTTTCTTTTTCATAGGGAGAAAGAAAAGTAGAGACTTTTATCTCTGAATTCCGTTCAATTGCTTGTTCCAAAAATTTTATGTCTTTCATAAAAGTATTAAAATATCTAAGGACAAGACATTGTTTTGGCAATGGTGCAATTACACCTGAATTTGGTAAAGGACCATTGACTTGTGCTATTGTGTTCACAGGACCAACCTCAGAAGATTCATTCATTTCTATTAAAAACCATGACTGTTCTGTTTTATCTTGTTGTGGTACGAAGGTGTCGCTAATATGAGGTAAACTTGAGTAATCATATGGTTTATTAAATTTGACATTACTCATTTTAGATCGACTCTCTTTGTCCTGTTCCATTTCTTCTTCACGATTATAAACAACAACACGCATGAAAGAGTCATCAAACAGATGTTCAGCACTATATAACTTCGGATTTTCTTTGAGTGCTTTATGTAAAAAACATGGTTTTTCATCCCCAATAGCAAAGCCATATCCTTGGGGATTTTGCTTGATAGTAAATTTCTGAATTGTTGTAACTGACTCACCAGTTTTATACACAACTTTTTGAAATTCTTTTAGTTTACATTCCAACTCAACTATTTCCTCAAGATAGGAATTAACCCGTTTCCTAGATGCTTGTTTGCGTTCAGAAAAATCATTTTGACAAGTTGACAACTTTGATTTAGTTTTTAAAAGTTCAGAGTGTAGGTTGTCAACTTGTTTTTGAAAATTTAATCTTTCCCGTTCCTTTTGTGAAATTAAGTCATTTTTGGAAACAGTTAATTCGTGTATCTGATGTTCTAACTCTTGTTCTTTCACATAAGATTGTTGGAATGCAACTTCAAAACTTTTTTCACGTTTTTCTTTTGTTTCATAGTTTGAAAGTTGAAGTTTGTAGCACTCAAGATCCTTAGTCAACAATGCAACTTTTGCTTTTAAATTTCGATTTATCTCATTGCATCTACCAATTTGGGATTTCTGTGCGTCTAACTGGGTTTGGGTGGTCAAGAGCAAGGTCATGAGCTCTGGATCTGGACCAAGCAAAAGATCATCCAGTTCAAGTTGATCATTATTATCATCATCAAGAGGATCATCAAATGTAACAACCGGGTTAATTTGATCTTCATCAAATGTAACTACGGTGTTTATTTGGTCATCGACTTGAGGAGATAAGAATGAGTCATCTTGACCAACATGTTCTTCAGCTGATGCAGATGCAGAGGGGGATACGATTTCATGTATGAGACATGTAGAATCAGGTACCTGAGACAAGCCATCTGTATCATATACCGGGCCTGTTTCACCCATGTGCATCTCTTGCATATTGGCCATCAACATCACGGCTGCATTGGCTTCTAGATCTTCCTTATCATCGTCAGAGTATGCATTAGTGTTGGGTCATGAAAAACCCAAGAATACTTAAAACATGATTTGGACACAAATTAACTAAGTGTTAACTTAAACCGAGAACAATTCAAGTCACTGAGAGAACAGTCTCTCAGTGAGTCATCTTCAGGATGCTTAAGGCGAATTCAAGAAGAAGGATTCACTACACAGGAAGGCGGTACTCCCTGAAGTAGCACTTAAGCCAAAGAAGAAGATGATGGTTCAGTGAGTGTTGGACAAGAACTCACTGAACCCCAGTCTCCTCAACAACAATGAAGTAATTATGAATGATAACTGAGAAGCGTGTCCTGAAGAACTAAGTGCCTGAGAAAAAAGGCAGAAATATCTAGGAAGGATTTAAGATAAGATCAAATCTTATCTTGTCAGGAAGAAATCCTTCCTAAGACGGCTTAAAGTCTTGGAGTGTCAGACCAACCACTTCTAAAGACTTAATAAGCCATTTTTATTGGTTCTTGGAAATGACAATTACTGTTGTAATTGTCAGACACGCTTGCTTAACAACTTGCCCAACAACTTGTAATATTTTAATTACTTTTACTCAGATTACTTGTGTATAAATAGATTGAGAAGGAGAGAAGTTGAGTGTGTTTTGTACAATTAAAGCTTAGACTTTTGCAAAACAAATTCTCTCCTACAAAGAGTAACGCATCCCTGAGATAGCTCAGTGAGGTCGCATTGTTACCACTTAAGCAAAACTTGAGTTTAGATAGGAGACACCACCATACCTTGTCTATTCAATCCCAAGTGTTTGTTCCACAAAACACTTGGGTATAGATTCTTTGATTCATTTCTAATAAGAATTTAAACGTTGAAAATTACCTTGAGTTTTTATATTCACGTTTTATAACTGTTAGAATTAATTATAACATTGTAGTAGCCATTAACACAAATAGATTAACTTTCTAGTTAACTCTAAGCGTGTAAAGGGACCAATAAGTGGTATCAGAGCCTCTGGTTTATAAAATCTTTTTAAACTAACCAAGAGTGCTCTAGGTTTTTAAAACCAAGATCCTACTATGGCTGATATCAATGTACCCCAGCTAGTCGACAAAAAGGGTGGCAGCTACTCCGCTGTTGCACCCAGACTTGAAGCTGGGAAATTTAGCAAATGGAAGAAGCGTATGATTTGCTATCTTACCGGTATAGAACCCTACTACATCACCTATATCAGGGATGGCCCATTTGTCCCTAAGACAGCCGAAGGGCTAAACAAGCCTGAGGCCCAATGGACCATTGATGAGAGGAGGGTGGTCAATCAAGACCAACGCCTGAAAAGCATCCTTATATCATGTCTTCCTGACGATATAATGGAATCAGTCATCAACTGTCTAACAGCCAAGCAAACTTGGGATGACTTGGTAAACAGCTTTGAGGGTCCCTCAGATACCAAGAAAAATAGGGTCATGGACCTTAAACTTGAGTATAATACTTTCAGGGCAAAAGACTCTGAAAGTCTCTCACAGACCTACACCAGATACAAGACTTTGATAAATGAATTATCAAATGATGGTGTTGTACTGTCTAAGCATGAGACAAATGTTGGCTTTGTCAACAGTCTCCCTGAGAAGTGGCTCAACTTCTCACAAGGCCTGAGGAATGCTAACCACATTCAGACCCTTGAGCTCCCTGAAATTTATGGGAAGTTTGTCTATGAAGACAACTTGATCTCAAGGAGATACCCTGACTCAAAAGCTCTTGAGTCCAAAAAGGCCTTAACCTCCACACCTATATCAACTGCTTTCTATTCTAATGGTGTTGTGCAGGATATTCAAGAGGATTCTGAAGAAGAAATTGATGAAAGGACTGGTGAGGAGTACCTGAACGACTTGAACTTGGAATTCCAAGAAAGGGCACTCCTTGCTAGTTCAAGACGTTTCATCAAAAGAAATCAGTCCAACTTTACAAAACCAAAAGCAAATGAGACCACTGAATGCTTTAAATGTGGTAAAAAGGGTCATTTTGCTAGGGACTGTTATTCTAAAACTATCTCAGAACCCTCTTACAAGTTCTCAGGAAACAGTTCCTCAGGAACTAGCAAGTTTCAACCTAAAATGTTTCAGTCCACCCAACAATTTCAAAACAAGGGTTAAAAGGATTTTGAAACAAAATATAGGAAAATCAAAGCTAAACTTGCACTTCTTAAAACTAACCCCATATTGCCTCAGGCTGCTCAAACATCTAAACCTATTCAAACAAAGAACAAGGTATTAGTAGCTGAAGCATATGATTGGGATGAAGAAGAGGCTTCCTCAGATGAGGAAATAAGAGTCAGTGCACTGATGGCACTTTCTAAAGAGGATCAGGTGGCTGTGGGAAAAAGTCATGCTAGGAATGGAGAGTGGGTCAACATCACCATGAAAAAGGTAAATACTTTACTTTCTATGGATGATGATTCTGATTGGCAGTCTTACATGAATTATATTTGTGTTGATCTAAAGTTTGTTGAGGAACAAAGGCTTAACCTGTTTTCAAAATATAACAATATTGTGTCAGAATTGAATAAATGTAGAGATGAACTGCTTGTACTAAAGCAAGCCAAACTTGAAACAATAACTCTACAAATTCAAAACACCGAGATTTTGAAACAAAATCAAGCCCTTCAAACTGAACTTAACAGAGAAAAGGCTGTCATCCAAAGCTGGACCAAGAAAAACCCCAAAGTTTTTGACACTGTGGGATTAATCTCTCAGAAAACCATTGGAATTGACCCTCTTATGGTTGATCCAAATGTGTGTCACAATGAACTAAACTTTGTTCCAGCTGGCATATCTTTTGAGCAAGAAATGATTTCCATGTCAAATGACTGGATTGTCAGGGACAACCCAGTCAGTAAGTTACCAAACTTTGAGACTGGAAAGATCTTGCTTCCTGAAAGTCAGGCCTTGAAAAATATGCTTGGACTTACTGAACAACTCAGTAAGCTCGAACTCACTGAACAACTCAATACTAAGTCAGTGAATGAGTCTGAATCAGAATCATACCCACCACTTCCTCCACTGAATACCCTTCAGGGTGCCGCACCTAACTTAGGCCTCCCACCAATGGTCTTCTCACCACACTCTCCAAAGGAGAGATCAGGAAAGGGAACAACCATCCTGAAAAGACCAACCCTTGATGTCTCATTAAATACTGATGACTCATCAACTTCAGTCCCCTCTGAAGTATCAACCCAAAGCCCTGATTCAAAATTTGATCAGTTGGCTGAAATGGTCAGGAAGCTGGGAGAGAAGATTGCATCTTCTGAGAAACCTTCTCAATCCAAGAAGGAACAAAAACCAACTTCCTCAAAGACCAAACCCAAACCCACAAAACCCCTGAAAAGATGTGAACTATGCAACTATACTAATCATCTCACTGATGATTTCTATAGAGTCCTTTATTGCATGATTTGCAAAAAGGAAGATCACAGGACCTCTGATCATAAACAATGCTCAGTCATGTCAAATTTTTCAGGACTTAAGGCTCAGTGCCTGAACTACCCTTCTGATTCTAAGCAGAAACAGAAGCAAAAGGCCAAGCCTTTTTCACCTTGCCCCTTATGTGGATTCAATGACCATCTTCCTGAGGATTGTCAAAAAGACAAACATTGTGAATCTAGTGGAAGTTCCACTCAGAAATCCTCAGGAAAAAAGAAGGTCATTCAGTCTAGAAGAGGAATGAATAAACAATCCTCTCAGACTACTGAGGCTACCCCTGCAACTAAATGCAAAACATGTGGTAGCTCAGTCCACTCAACCACTGACCATGAATCATTTAATACTTTCATAAAGACCTACAAAACCAAACCCTCCATGAAATGGAGTCCTAGAAAGAACTGACCTAGTTTACTATTTGTGCAGAAGAATGTCAGGGATCCTATTTGGCATCTAGACAGTGGATGTTCAAGGAGCATGACTGGTGTTAAGGAGTGTCTGCACAAATATGTGGAAGAACCAGGACCCAAAGTGATATTTGCAGATAATTCAACATGTCTCACTAAGGGTTATGGTTCAGTAAACTGCAATGGTATTGTCTTTACTAGGATAGCTTATGTAAATGGTCTTAAGTACAATCTGATAAGTGTCAGTCAACTATGTGATGCAAAATACATAGTTCAGTTTGATGATAAACAAGGAACCATCTTCAATGCAAATAAGGAAATTTTCCTCATTGCACCAAGAAGACAAGATGTTTATGTATTAGACATGTCCAGTCTAACTCAGGATGGAACTTGTCTCTTTGCTAAGGCCACTGATACTCTCAACTGGCTTTGGCATAAGAGACTCACCCACCTGAACTTTAAAAACATAAACAATCTTGTAAAACAAAACAAGGTCCTTGGCTTACCATCACTTGTGTTTTCAAAGGATAAACCATGCTCACCTTGTGAAAAAGGTAAACATCACAGAGCATCCTTTAAAACCAAAACCAACTTTTCCATCAGGAACTGCCTACATCTTCTCCATATGGATCTATTTGGACCTATCAGTCCAAGGTCGACTAACCATGAGAAGTATACTCTGGTCATAGTGGATGAATACTCTAGATACACTCGGGTATTCTTCCTGATCAAAAAGAGTCAGGCAGCTGAAACAATCATGTCCTTTGTCAGGAACATTGAAAATCAAAATGACATTAAGGTCAAACAGATTAGAACTGACAATGGGACTGAGTTCAAAAATTATGAACTTGAATGTTTCTGTGATGAGAAAGGTATTTCCCAAAACTTTTCCTCTCCATACACACCTGAACAAAATAGTGTTGCTGAAAGGAAAAATAGAACACTCATTGAAGCTGCTAGGACAATGCTATGTGGATCAGTCCTTTCCAACCATTTTTGGACTGATGCAGTCAAAACTGCCTGTTATACACAAAACAGATCCATAATTGTCAAGAGACATGGGAAAACCCCATATGAGTTATTCAAAGGAAGAATCCCTGACATCAACTACTTTCATGTCTTTGGGTGTCCTGTGTTTATTCATAATCACAAGGATCACCTAGGGAAATTTGATGCAAAAGCTGATGATGGATACTTCCTGGGATACTCACTTGTCTCAAAAGCCTTCAGAGTGTTCAACACAAGGAGACAGCAGTCTGAGGAAACATTTCATGTTACCTTTGATGAGAGCACTGATGCAATCAGGTTCTCAACTGCCTTAGTAGAAGAGATAGGAATTGATAATTCTTCAAGATATCCTCCTGATGAATATCTTCCTGAAAACAATCCTTCTACTCAGTATCAAAATGATGCTAACCTCTCCTATTACATAATCCCTCACAACCTACCTAACCCAACCATCACTGAGTTTGTTGAGGCACATGCAAACACTGATGAAATCAATCAGTCTGTTCAAAATACTCAAGAACCAAATAATCTCAGTGATCTGGTAGACACTCAAGATCCAATCAATGATCATGTGTCTACTCCAGAGACAACCCCTCTACCCAATCAGGCCTCTACAAGTTCAAATCAATATCCAGGACCTCAGGAAAGTTGGACTAGGTCTCAGGACATTGAACTTGTCAATATTATTGGAGAGCCTACTGAAGGCATGCTCACCAGGAGCATGGCTGCTACTCTAAGAGCAGCCTCAGCCAATGAATGCCTATTTGTGGACTTCATTTCCACAATTGAACCCAAAAGTGTTAAAGAAGCACTTACACATCCAAGTTGGGTTCAGGCCATGCATGATGAACTGGAACAATTTGACAGAAACAAGGTAATGACCTTGGTCAAATGTCCTGAGAATGTCTCAGTCATTGGCATGAAATGGGTATTCAAAAACAAAACTGATGAAAATGGCATAGTCATTAAAAACAAAGCCAGACTTGTAGCCAAAGGCTATAATCAACAAGAAGGCATTGACTATGAAGAAACATTTGCACCAGTAGCAAGGATGGAAGCCATCAGGATCTTCCTTGCTTTTGCTACATACATGAACTTCAGAGTATAGCAAATGGATGTTAAAAGTGCATTCTTAAATGGTTCACTGAAAGAAGAAGTTTATGTTTAGCAACCTCCTGGATTTGAAAGCCATGAGTCTCCTGATCATGTCTGTAAGCTTAACAAAGCCCTTTATGGACTAAAACAAGCTCCCAGGGCATGGTATGAGACTCTCTCAGCCTTCTTAATCCAAAACAAATTTGTCAGAGGCAAGATAGACAACACTTTGTTTATCTATAAGACAAATAATGATGTCATACTAGTACAAGTGTATGTTGATGACATCATCTTTGGCTCAACAAGTTTCAAACTTTGCAAACAATTTGAAAAACTTATGGCAAAGAAGTTTGAAATGAGCATGATGGGAGAACTGACATACTTCCTTGGTCTACAGATCAAGCAGACTGATAGAGGAACCACTATCAGTCAAGAGAAGTATGTAAAGAATCTACTGAATAAGTATGATCTCAGTGACTGTGCCTCAGTCAAAACTCCCATGGTCCCCCCAAACAACCTTGGTCCTGATCTCACTGGTAAACCAGTAAATCAAACTCTATTTAGAGGAATGATAGGATCACTGATGTATCTACTTGCATCAAGGCCTGATATCCAATTCTCAGTATGTCTATGTGCCAGATATCAATCTGACCCAAGAGAATCTCATATCACTGCTATGAAAAGGATATTCAAGTACCTGAAAGGCACACCTAACCTTGGATTATACTATCCAAAGTGCTCAGGACTTGATCTTAAAGGATACTCAGACTCTGACTATGCTGGATGCAACATGGACAGAAAAAGCACCTCAGGCTCTTGCCAAATACTTGGTGGGAAATTAGTCTGTTGGAGTGCTAAGAAGCAACAATCAGTTGCCTTGTCCTCAGCTGAGGCTGAATATGTTGCAGCAGCTAGTTGTTGTGAAAATGTACTCTGGATGAAAAGTCAACTCAGTGACTATGGAATTCAGTATAAGATGGTACCCATCTTTTGTGATAACACAAGTGCAATTGCAATCTCAAACAACCCTGTTCTTCATCAGAGAACAAAACACATTGATATCAGATATCACTTCATCAGGGACCATGTGATCCGTCTGAAAACGTATATATAAATATAAACAGTCTCAGAACGAATACTCGTGTGTAGTGTGAAACCAGGCAAGTGATCACCTGGGTCGTTTCCCAACGAGGTGCGAATGGGCAAACTGTGAAAAGCTTTTGATTAGAGTGATTGATGAATCAGATATTTTTGATTTTGCTTTTTTATATCTAATTAACAATTGATAAACAATAATATAAAAGAAACTTAAACGCGATTAAAATAAACTACAAACGCGCAAAAGGAAATCTAAAATGGGACAAAAACTGAAATTTATGAAATTTAAAACCTAAAAATGTAAAATGACTTAAAACTTATTTAAAAACTTAAATTATATTTTTTTATACTTTTTATTTAATTATTATTAATTATTTATTATTTAATTACTTATTAAACTATTTAAATTTATAAAAAATACTAAATGAACAAAGAAAATTATAAAACTTTTTCTAAAAATATTATAAGATGAAAAGAAGCTAATAAAATTATAAAAATGAAAATTACATAATTAAAAATTTAAAAAGATAAATTCTATTAAATAGAAGCTATCACTATTTTTCTATTTTTGATTTTTTTAAGGTCTAAAAATGATATTATATTTTTCCTAGATTAAAAATGACAAAAGAAAATTATGAAAATTAGATTTATATTTTTCTGATTAATATTCTATTTATTATGATTTAATTACTAATAGAAACTAATTAAAAAGATTAAAAATATCAAAACTATTCAGAAAATTATGAAACTTTACAGATAATTCTAAAATATAAATTAAAAGATAGGAAAAATAAAATGAAAAGTTATCTAAGCTTAATAGGCTGATTTGGACAGATAAGCAGTTTGCAATAAGCCCAAAAATAAGCAAATAAGCACAAAAGTTAACCAAATGCTCAGAACAGGTTTAATATACTTATTTAAGCTTAAAAAAACTTATTTCAAATAGCAAATCCCACAAGTTAAGCAAATGAGCACAATGGCAGTTGCACAATGTACATAGAAAACTCAGAAATATGAACAATTTGTAGGGCAGATTAAGCAATGAAATAAGTTATTGAAACACAACCTAATGGGGGCAAGATCTTCTCTATACTACTGGGTACTCTAAAATGCTAAAAGCCCCATCATAATCATCCCAATTGAAGTCCAATTAGGCCAAAGATCAGGTGGGTGAAACCTGAGGTTGCTGTGCAGACCTGTGTTGTGCAGAAGTGCACAGAAGTGTGCACACCCAAAGGAGACTTGAACCACTCTTTTGTTTACTTCTAATAGGTTTTAAAGGCACTCAGAAATGCAAAGAAAAAGGGCTATATGAGCTTGTGGCTAAATCTAGCCTATTTGGTCCATATATTGACTGATTTGATCACAGTCAACACAAAACCACTAACTCTATGAAATTAACTTAACAGATCTAGGAAACAGCTTATTTTGGCTTACTTAGGTTGGAACAAAGTTGGGATTATGGCACATGTACAGTAACAACCTTTTTGACCTATTGACTGAGTACAACCAAACACTCCTTAATGGGGTGTCTGTGGTGAATTTTCAAATGAAACACTGATTTTTAAACTATAAGTCTTAATTTTACTGGTTAACTAACTTGTCTAGACTATGATTAGCAACTTTTATCAGAAAAATAAGCACTAGATTAAGTTATGCTACTTATAGGTATTTTTGGTCTTTTTTAGTGTTTTTAAGAGAAATAAAGAACAAGCTTATATAAGACTGATAAAATAGAAGCAATACACCTAGAAACTAACAAATAGCATTAAACAATAATAATAAGCTACTAACAAGCACTTCTACAGTACTATGGATATTTATGCAAAAAAATGAGAAAAAGCTCACAACTGAAATTGGATGTGAAACAAAGAACCAAGGACTAGAACCACTCCTAGCTTGTTCACACAAGCTAGAAAACCAACACAAGCCTTCCTGAATAGCTTTTAACCCCAGAATAGCTTATTTGGTTGCTTCTTTGACTTTGGTTGACTTTTCTTCAAATCTTGAATTAGAACAGAATTACACTACAATAAACTTACAATAAGCTATATAAAGCTTATGTGAGCTTATAGAAATAACTGAGAAGCTATTTCAATACTACTTATTTAAGTTTGATTTCTCAGTACAACATGAAAATCTAGAATTATCATTAACTAATGAAATTGCACAAAGATTATCATCAAACAAGCTTAATTTACTTATTATTGATTACTGAAAACATGAGATTACAAATTATGTCTACTGGAAAGGAAATACGATTATGCTACTATTACCTACTTGCTTTTTAAAGCTTACATTGCATTCTATATATACATAATTAAAGTGGGATAACCCTTTGTCGACATCCTGATCATATCCCCACCCTTGAATTGCTTCAATTTGATCTCCATCGTCCATTTTAGCTTTTGGCGGGAAAACAGGACACATGGTGTTTTCATCTGTTTTAGCTAGTGGGAGTGGGGAGGATGCATTGATTGCATTTGGATTGTTAGGTAACGTGTATTGGAGGGGGGATGAGGTGGTGAGTGGTATTGGTGAGGTGGGGGGATGACTGTCTGGTTTTGGCGGGTTGGGTGGTTTAGACGAAGGGTTTGACTGGGTTTGACTCTGGGTTAAATAAAAAGGGTTGGGTCGGGTTGGTTTATGGATTGGGCTTGGGTTGTTTTTATTTAAGGTAGTGGGCTGGGTAAATGGGATAGGTAAATGGGTTGGATATTATTTTTGGGTTAAAGGTTTAGATAGGATCCGGATTTTGGTTTATTAAACATAAGGACCAATGTTGTAATTTGCTGAAAATCCAAGGACTAAACCTGTAATTTTTCCAAAGTTATCACAAGGGTATTTCTTGCCAAGTTTAAATAGTACAAGGGTTATAAAACATAATTTTTCATTTTTAAAACACCCGGGGACTAATTTTGACAACTTTTGAAATTCGAGGGACTAGACTTGCCATTTATGCAAACTTTGTTCGTTTTCACTTGATTTTAATCATTTTGCATCTGAAACATATAAAAACACATTTTTAATGATATTTATAACATTTATGGACATTTGTGTGCTTTTGATCGTTTATGTGGGTTTAAACCGGGTAAAATATATGTGTATTTAGACACATATCAAATCTCCCACACTAAACTATTGCTAGTCCCTAGCAATCATTTATGAAGATTTAATGGATTTTATCTCTTTACCAAAAGTCATTACTTCTGGAGTAGCCAATGTTTTAGTATGTGATACTTTGGTACAATGATAACCAAATGATTTTGAGCAAACCATCAGCTGTCAACGGTTTTGATT
The DNA here is from genome assembly GCA_021014915.2 of Artemisia tridentata subsp. tridentata. Lineage (NCBI taxonomy): Eukaryota > Viridiplantae > Streptophyta > Magnoliopsida > Asterales > Asteraceae > Artemisia > Artemisia tridentata. Next base: position 268,722,728 of record CP139505.1, read on the forward strand.
TGTCTTTACCAAAAGCCGTTTGCTTCTGGACTAGCCAACTCTTAGATAAATTATCAATATTATCTTTGGTGAGCTGATTACCAATCATGGTATTCCAATGCCTTTACCACAAGCCATAACCTTGCGGGCTAGCCAACTCTTCACTTATAAAGATATGGTGAGTCGAATACCATACAATTTTCGGCAAATTGTAAGCCATAAACGGATTTGATATATCTTTACCAAGAGCCGTTTGCTCTCGGATTAGCCAATCCTTATGTGGGTTAGACATGGCGGACTGATAACCATTTATTGCGTTCTAAGTGAGAAAAAAATTTTAAAATTTTGGCCAAAATAGGGGTACTAGGGCACAAAAAGGTACATATGTGAACAAATTCGCCAGAATTCCCCCCCCCCCCCACACTTAGAACTGAATATTGCCCTCAATATTCAAAGAACCGGTTGTTAAACCAACACTTAGAACGTGAAAGGGAAATACTAATAGCCATTATTTTATATACACACACACAATTTTTTTTTTTTTTTTTTTTTTTTTTTTTTTTTTTTTTTTTTTTTTTTTTTACTGTACATATTTACAACATGTGGGGCATCTCCCCCACACTTGGGTGAGATATGGGTGAAAACCCATATTATGCTACTGTTTTTATTAACCGAGTCGCTAGCTTGACTCGACCCCGAATTCATTGGTTCATGGGGAAGTAAGTGGAAGAAACCATCTCTATCGGACTTTCATTCAAGATGCTTGGATAACCAATTGAGCATAAGAAAGTTCCACACCGATGAGATAAATCCGGCATTTAAACCAATATTAAATGGAAAATGCCAGGGTCAAAAGTAATATCCTCACTCCCGAATGAGTGAAAGATAGGGGAAATCACCGGGTAGGTGAAGGGAAGAAGAGAGATCAGAATAGCACTTAAGATAAGAACTTCCTCCTCAAGAATTGCAAGTGGAGGAGGCAAGTCCTTAAACTGGATCTCAGAAAATTTATCAGTTTTTTCAACTGACTTGATTTCTTTCTTATGAAGTTCAACGGGAGGGAGAGGAGAAGAATTGTCCTGATTTAACAATTTCTCAAGAAGAAGAATATCTCCCTCCAGATCAATCTTAGCGTTATCAATTCCTTCCAGAAATGAATCACACTTGAGAAAAGCCTCGATCTCTTCCAAATTGGAATCACTTCCCTCAAACGGAGGGAGAGAAGGGGAAGAGTCGGAAATGATAGGTTGAGAAGATGGAGTGGGATCACCACTCACAGAATTATGAAAATAACCAAAACTCTCTTGAGAGTACTCCTTTGAAGCAACATCAATGACATCTATTCGGTTAACCGATTTAGAATCATAATTTGAGGAGTACTTCGAAGTTTGATCATGGTTAAAAGTAACAGCTTCATTATCCACACGCAAGGTGATCTCATGCTTAAATACATCAATAAGAGCATGGCCCGTTTTTAGGAATCCTCTTCCAAGAATTAGAGGAACCTTTTGATCTGCGTCGAAGTCAACAACCACAAAGTCAGCTGGAAAATGGAACTTTCCTATTTTCACAAATACATCTTCGGCAATGCCGCAGGGATGAGTTATGGTTCGATCTGCAAGCTCAAGAGTCATGCAGGTAGGAGTAAGAGCCGGAAGAGAAAGTTTCTTCCATACTGAATGAGGCATCAGGTTGATGCTTGCACCTAGATCTGCTAAGGCATAGCATTCAACCATTCCTGGAAATACACAAGGTAGTAGAAATTTTCCAGGATCTCCAAGCTTCTCCGGAAGCTTTTTCAAGATAACCGCTGAGCAGTTCTCATTTAATGGAGTTTTAGCCATTTCAATCAGTTTTTCCTTGTTGCTTAACAAGTGTTTGATTGTTGATGCAAATTTGGGCATCAGAATGATAGCATCCGCAAGACTTATTTCAAAATGTAATTCTTTAAAGATTTGAAAGAATTTGTCCATTTGTTGACTAGCCTTCTCACGGAGCTTTTGTTCATTTAAGCGCGATGGGTAAGGAATATAAGGTTTGGATTTAGGGGTAATGACTTCAGGAGTCTCAACAGTTTCAAAGACAACTCCTGGTTTGGATTTCTTTTTAGGGCCAACCGGAGGATAGACATGTGCTGTACTTTGTGGGCTTGGAATTTGCACTTTGTCCGTTGTATCCTCCGTCTTTTTTTTTTTTTTTTTTCAAACAACGGAGGAGGAATAGGGCCAGCTGGCCCCTCATAAGCAGCACCACTCCGAGTGGTGATAGCTTTGACGAAAGTGGTATCTTCATCATCATCACTGTCATCAAGTACACTGACAGGAACAGCATTGAGCATTTCAGAATAATATCTGGCTGATCTTTGCTCACTAAGTTTGGTTGATAAACTTTTAACCGTAAATCGTGATAGAGTAGGATCTATTCTTGACGGTTGAGGAGCAATTGTGGGTGTAGATTTTTGGATGACAGAAGGTTGGATGACCGAAAGTTGGACGTATTTAGCACTTCCATTGTTAGTGGGAAGTACCGGGTCCTTTATCACCTTGAATTCAACATGAGATTTACCACTACGTGTACTGACAGCTTTGAGTTCACCCCTAGGGTTGACAACAGTGTTACTTGGGAGACCTCCCGAGGTAGAAGGTATATCAGTTAAAGACTTTTTGATCTGGTTTAATTGGGCAACCAATAACTGGTTTGTCTCATGTTGTGTCTTATTTGTTTCCTCTTGGGTTTTCATGAATTGCTTAAGCAACTCATCTGAGGACGTCTGATTTCGGTTTGAACCTTGGTTTTGATTAAAATTTCGACCACGGTTTTGGTTAAAATTACCCTGATTCTGACCTCGGTTTTGATAGAAATTTTGAGAATTGTTAAAATTTTGTCCCTAATTTTGAACAAAGCGATTTTGATTATTCTGATTTGGCACGGGTGGAAAACCAGGTGGGACCATAGCATTCGGTGCTCGGTACTGAGTCTCAGCATGCGGACGGTATTGATTTTGGTTTACTGCAGCTACTGGAGCTGGGTAAAGAGAAGCATCGGTTGCTTGACAATCATAATACGCATGTGGGCCACCACAAGTTTCACACACTTTGTTTATTGCTTTGATTTGTTCCGGTTTATGAATTTCACTCTTCAGTTCTTTCATTTCCTTCATCATACAACGCATTGAATCCGTAAGGAAGGCTAACTCTGATGAGTTACCGGATGAAGAAGCAACAGGAGTGACAGGAACATTCACTTTGTTTCGAGAAATAGGAACCTTTGATTTATTTTCACAAATTTCAACCACCTCTCTAGGTTTACGATTCAAGATATTGCCACCGGAGGCTGCGTTAAGTGCATCTTGATCGTTTTGGGTCAACCCATTATAAAACGTATTTATCTGTTGTAACACCGTGAAATCGTGATGTGGGCATTTTCTTAGGAGATCTTTAAATCTGTCCCATGCCTCTCCGAAATTTTCATCAAAACCTTGACGAAATCCAGCAATTTCATTTTTTAGATTAGTCGTCTTTGATGGAGGGAAGAAATAATTAACAAATTTCTTTACAAGATCTTCCCAGGTTTCAATGGATCGAGGGGGTTCTTTATCCAGCCAAATCCGGGCTGCCCTCTCAAGTGAGAATGGAAATAGCATCAATTTGATAACTGTTTGCGGCACATTCTTGTAATTGATTGTGGAGGTCAACTTATTGAACCAACGAATGTGTGCATATGGATCCTCTCGTTCAAACCCGTGAAATTGGTTTGTGGACACGAGCTGAATCAAATGTGTTTTCAGTTCAAAATGATCAGAATCGATGGCTGGTAAAACGATGGCATCTCCGTAACCCTCGGTGGGTGCCTGGAGCATTTCAGCCATTGTGCGTTCGTCTGCCATATTATCAGTGAGAACAGTACGAATCTCGGGTTCGACTATTTGGGCAGCACGTCTACGATTACGTCTTCTCGGAATTTCTACGAGTTCACGTAAAGGGCTTGATGACGTGGAAGAACGAGTGCGCATGCACCAAGTAAAATATTTTAATTAAATCAAGAACGAATCAAAACACAAGTGAACTTAAACCAATAATCAACAAGCGTACGGTAGCTCTCTAAAAGATAAACGCACAGAGTGGCGGAGAAGCAAAGGTGGGCAATTAAATGCTCCTTAAAAACCCGCTACTTTCAGTCCGACAATTTAATGTCAGACTATCCTTAAACCTCCGTTATAGTTTGTTTATCAATTAAAGGTGAGCCGATATTCGCAAGTGATACAAAGGCAAGTTTTAGGCAAGTTTTAAATCTGATGTTTGGGAACTTATTATGGCCGTACCCCCAGTTAGGTAGTACTCTGTCTTGGTTCTCGATGGTAATTTTTATTATTGTTATTTATTAAAGAAAACGGAAAATATTTTTGGTGTTTTTATTTTTTATATGATAATAATAATAATAATATATATAGAAAAGAAAAAAAAATATTTTTGTATTTTATATTGTTTTTGGGAAATAGGAACTTCTTGATAGAAGGATCTCGAATCACTAATCGCTAAAACTTACACAAGTGTCGCAACACACCTCCCCGGCAGCGGCGCCAAAATTTGATCCGTCTGAAAACGTATATATAAATATAAACAGTCTCAGAACGAATACTCGTGTGTAGTGTGAAACCAGGCAAGTGATCACCTGGGTCGTTTCCCAACGAGGTGCGAATGGGCAAACTGTGAAAAGCTTTGGATTAGAGTGATTGATGAACCAGATATTTTTGATTTTGCTTTTTTATATCTAATTAACAATTGATAAACAATTATATAAAAGAAACTTAAACGCGATTAAAATAAACTACAAACGCGCAACAGGAAATCTAAAATGGGACAAAAACTAAAATTTATGAAATTTAAAACCTAAAAATGTAAAATGACTTAAAACTTATTTAAAAACTTAAATTATATTTTTTTATACTTTTTATTTAATTATTATTAATTATTTATTATTTAATTACTTATTAAACTATTTAAATTTATAAAAAATACTAAATGAACAAAGAAAATTCTAAAACTTTTTCTAAAAATATTATAAGATGAAAAGAAGCTAAGAAAATTATAAAAATGAAAATTACTTAATTAAAAATTTAAAAAGATAAATTCTATTAAATAGAAGCTATCACTATTTTTCTATTTTTTATTTTTTTAAGGTCTAAAAATGATATTATATTTTTCCTAGATTAAAAATGACAAAAGAAAATTATGAAAATTAGATTTATATTTTTCTGATTAATATTCTATTTATTATGATTTAATTACTAATAGAAACTAATTAAAAAGATTAAAAATATCAAAACTATTCAGAAAATTATGAAACTTTACAGATAATTCTAAAATATAAATTAAAAGATAGGAAAAATAAAATGAAAAGTTATCTAAGCTTAATAGGCTGATTTGGGCAGATAAGCAGTTTGTAATAAGCCCAAAAATAAGCAAATAAGCACAAAAGTTAACCAAATGCTCAGAACAGGTTTAATATACTTATTTAAGCTTAAAACAACTTATTTCAAACAGCAAATCCCACAGGTTAAGCAAATGAGCACAATGGCAGTTGCACAATGTACACAGAAAACTCAGAAATATGAACAATTTGCAGGGCAGATTAAGCAATGAAATAAGCTATTGAAACACAACCTAATGGGGGAAAAATCTTCTCTATACTACTGGGTACTCTAAAATGCTAAAAGCCCCATCATAATAATCCCAATTGAAGTCCAATTAGGCCAAAGATCAGGTGGGTGAAACCTGAGGTTGCTGTGCAGACCTGTGTTGTGCAGAAGTGCACAGAAGTGTGCACACCCAAAGGAGACTTGAACCACTCTTTTGTTTACTTCTAATAGGTTTTAAAGGCACTCAGAAATGCAAAGAAAAAGGGCTATATGAGCTTGTGGCTAAATCTAGCCTATTTGGTCCATATATTGACTGATTTGATCACAGTCAACACAAAACCACTAACTCTATGAAATTAACTTAACAGATATAGGAAACAGCTTATTTTGGCTTACTTAGGTTGGAAAAAAGTTGGGATTATGGCACATGTACAGTAACAACCTTTTTGACCTATTGACTGAGTACAACCAAACACTCCTTAATGGGGTGTCTGTGGTGAATTTTCAAATGAAACACTGATTTTTAAACTATAAGTCTTAATTTTACTGGTTAATTAACTTGTCTAGACTATGATTAGCAACTTTTATCAGAAAAATAAGCACTAGATTAAGTTATGCTACTTATAGGTATTTTTGGTCTTTTTTAGTGTTTTTAAGAGAAATAAAGAACAAGCTTATATAAGACTGATAAAACAGAAGCAATACACCTAGAAACTAACAAATAGCATTAAACAATAATAATAAGCTACTAACAAGCACTTCTACAGTACTATGGATATTTATGCAAAAAAATGAGAAAAAGCTCACAACTGAAATTGGATGTGAAACAAAGAACCAAGGACTAGAACCACTCCTAGCTTGTTCACACAAGCTAGAAAACCAACACAAGCCTTCCTGAATAGCTTTTAACCCCAGAATAGCTTATTTGGTTGCTTCTTTGACTTTGGTTGACTTTTCTTCAAATCTTGAATTAGAACAGAATTACACTACAATAAACTTACAATAAGCTATATAAAGCTTATGTGAGCTTATAGAAATAACTGAGAAGCTATTTCAATACTACTTATTTAAGTTTGATTTCTCAGTACAACATGAAAATCTAGAATTATCATTAACTAATGAAATTGCACAAAGATTATCATCAAACAAGCTTAATTTACTTATTATTGATTACTGAAAACATGAAATTACAAATTATGTCTACTGGAAAGGAAATACGATTATGCTATTATTACCTACTTGCTTTTTAAAGCTTACATTGCATTCTATATATACAAAATTAAAGTGGGATAACCCTTTGTCGACATCCTGATCATATCCCCACCCTTGAATTGCTTCAATTTGATCTCCATCGTCCATTTTAGCTTTTGGCGGGAAAACAGGACACATGGTGTTTTCATCTGTTTTAGCTAGTGGGAGTGGGGAGGATGCATTGATTGCATTTGGATTGTTAGGTAGCGTGTATTGGAGGGGGAATGAGGTGGTGAGTGGTATTGGTGAGGTGGGGGGATGACTGTCTGGTTTTGGCGGGTTGGGTGGTTTAGACGAAGGGTTTGACTGGGTTTGACTCTGGGTTAAATAAAAAGGGTTGGGTCGGGTTGGTTTATGGATTGGGCTTGGGTTGTTTTTATTTAAGGTAGTGGGCTGGGTAAATGGGATAGGTAAATGGGTTGGATATTATTTTTGGGTTAAAGGTTTAGATAGGATCCGGATTTTGGTTTATTAAACATAAGGACCAATGTTGTAATTTGCTGAAAATCCAAGGACTAAACCTGTAATTTTTCCAAAGTTATCACAAGGGTATTTCTTGCCAAGTTTAAATAGTACAAGGGTTATAAAACATAATTTTTCATTTTTAAAACACCCGGGGACTAATTTTGACAACTTTTGAAATTCGAGGGACTAGACTTGCCATTTATGCAAACTTTATTCGTTTTCACTTGATTTTAATCATTTTGCATCTGAAACATATAAAAACACATTTTTAATGATATTTTTAACATTTATGGACATTTGTGTGCTTTTGATCGTTTATGTGGGTTTAAACCGGGTAAATATATATGTGTATTTAGACACATATTACCATGTCATGAATGGTGACATTGAATTACACTTCATCCCTACTGAATATCAGTTAGCTGATATCTTCACCAAACCTTTGGATGAACCAACTTTTACAAGGCTGAAAGCTGAATTAGGAATGTTGGATATAGAGAATCAGTCCACTGATTGAATCCTTCCAACTGAAGTATAATTCTTAAAACCTCTGGTCCCTGACTCAATGTGTACATCAGTGAAAACATCTCACTGAATCCTCAACCTCAGGAACTAAACCCAAGTTCCTAAACTCTTTAGGGTTCAGGAACTAAACCCAAGTTCCTGAATCCTTGTAGCTCAGGAATCATTCCATATTCCTGAATCATCAGTGACTAATCCCAAGTCCCTGAAAAACCATCACTGAATGAAATGTCATTCAGGGCCCTGAAAAGAGACATTAAATACTGACTTAAATGCTCTAAGTATCTAGTTAGTAAATGTTCGAGGTTGGTAACTGAACTCATATTTAATTCAAGAATATTTGTTCTTTTTGCCTTTCTGGCTTCCACCTCTGGGCCACCACATTCCCACTTGGCATTAAATGCCTCTCCAATCACATTACAAATATGTGATGACTCATCTCTGCAAATTACACTTTTGCATAACTGCTCAACTGTTCACTTCGACTGTTGTGCCAAACCAGGAAAGTGGAGTGTTGGCATTAAATGCGGATCCCAAAACATATTATTCAAAACAATTTCCAATAATTCTTTTTGAATAAATTAAGATCGCTCAAATGTCTAAAACACCCCCATCTCCACTTCCCTATAAATAACCCAACCAAAAGAATCACACACACGTTTTTATAGAACTTAAGCAAAACTCTGCCATTTTAATTCTCAAAAACAAATTGTGTGTGTATTCTTAAGCTTTAGAAACCCAGAAACCTTAGTCAAACCCAGACTTACCCACAAATGGCTTCTTCTAATGCTATAGTATACGCCCCCAATGTGGAATTCCTCACTGGGGACGTTGACCTAACAAAGAACAATGTGGTAGGAAATTTCTCCTTTCCACAAAACTACCCAGCCTACAAGAACGTTATGAAATTTCTTCGTAATTGTTTTCTTGCAAAGGCTTTCACCCACACCCCCTCAGTCATCTACCATGACTATTTGAGGGAATTCTGGTGCACGGCTGTGGCTACCAGCCCCAAAGACACCAAAGAGTCAAACATCACCTTCACGGTGATGAATGGGAGCAGAACCCTCTCCTTTGACTACTCAACCTTCATCAAAGCCACATGCCTTGACTTTGCTGAAGCGTTTGCACCCAACCCTACTGATCAGGACATAAAGAATGAACTGATCTTTCTAGCACCCCATGACCCCAGACGTCCTACAACGTCTGCGGGAGGCTTATTGGAGAAGGCTCCAGTAGTCAAAACATGGTTCCATCCTATTTGGAGGATACTGATGACATTTTTCATTCAGGTCCTGGGTGGAAATAAATCCTCTACGGAACAATTGAACTCATCACAACAATTGATGTTGTTCAGTCTCCTTGAGGGTACAAAAATTGACATCGGAGGAATAATCTTCCGAGACCTTGTTGCTAAGCTCTCAGGAAAACATAGGCAAAGGCATATGTCCTACCCTAGATTTGTTTCATGTGTGCTTCAGGACCTACTTGGTTCTGACTATGTGAGGCCTGATGCAGAAGGTACGAAGCCTGACGTGCTGCACAAGTCAAACTTCACTAGTAGCATCAGTGAGGTTACACATATTGCCCTGACTGAATACATGCAATCAGTCATTCAGGGTAACGACGTTGTCTCACCAGTTCCTTCACCGACCAAAAAGGTGAAGAAGACAAAAAAGGGTCAGTCCAGCCAGGTGGTTAGACCCAAGCCACTCGCCACTGAGACTGATCCTCAAAACCAACTAAACCTTAAAAAGAGGTTGAAAAAGGCCGAGACCTCTGAGACACCCATTTCTGAGACCCTCTTGACCTCAAAACAAAGGCCAACGGAGGTCACTGAGCAATCATCCTCAGTGACCTCGGGCACACCCATTCCACATGGTTCAACTAACATACACAAGTCAGAGGGATCAGGAAGCATTCCCCCCTCACATCCCGATGAAGGTACTGATAAATCACAATCAGTGCCCAAGGGAGGAAAGGGTCCTAAATCCTCGGTAGGGCAGCACCACCCTACTGGGAAGAGGACCCACACCCCCTCACATCCCGATGAAGGAACTGTCAAAAAATAATCAGTTCCCAAGGGAGGAAAGGGTTCTAAATCCTCGGTAAGGCAGCACTACCTTACTGAGAAGGGGACCCACAAACATTCACATCCCGCTAACGTTCCTGAGCAATCACCCTCAGGATCTCAGGGAGAAAAGGACCCTAAATCCCCAAAAAGACAGCACAATCCTGATGGGAAGGGGGTCCACCAACTTTCACAATCAGTACCTAGTGATACCACTGAAAAACACCCATCAGTGGTTGAAGGTGCTAAGGGGGACAAAGACTCAGAGGGAAAGAAACAACCCGCTGATACGGAACCCATAAACCCCTCAGGCGGTCCGATTCTCTCAGGAACTGCCCCCAAAAGTCAGGCTGGTGTTACCCCAGTTATTATGACTAGTCAGGCTGAGCAAACCCACTCAGTTATTATGACAAGGGAGGACCTGGCCAAACCAAAGGCGAGTCTTTTTATAAAGAGGAGCCGGTTGAATTTTTGGGTATTGAGTCCATGGGGGACTTTCAGGCTTTTATTGAGTCTGATGAAGAGCTCAGGGAAGAGAGTGAAGAGGAAATTTTTGAGGCAGGTGAGGATATGGAGACTGATGTACAACCCGAACAACCTGAACAATCTCCTCAGTCATCTCCACACCAAAGTGAAGAGTCAGGTTCTCAATCTTCTGATTCTTCTGATACTGGGGACATCCTCAAAAAGTATGATGACTCTCTTCCCCTCACTGAAAGAAAATTGGTCAAGTTCCTGCTCAAGACCAATAGAGCTTTTTACACTGGTCTCTCTGAAGAGATGTTCGATCATCACACTGAAGCTGCTGCTTACTATGCCAACTTGAAGGCAGATGTTGAAAGTTATCATGATGATGTGAACGAAATGCATTCTGACACCAATCACTCCCTGACAGCTATTGATCTTCATCTCAGGAAGTCCAATCTTGCTCTTGAAGGCATCACCAAAAGCCTTGGAACTATTCAAACAGCTGTCAAGGATGACACCGAACTTAACAAGAAGGTCCTTCAGGCTGCTGAGACTCATCAGAAGCACTCAGCTGAATTCAGTGATCTTCTCAGCTTACTGAAGGATTCTAATATTCAGGGTCTTAACTCTTCATTGGACTCAATCAGGACTTCCTTGGGTCTTCAAGAAAAACATCTGGGTACTTGGGCATAATCTTCAACATCCTTGGCATGGTCACTTGGGTCAAGGATGTCAGGCATCGAAGCATCTCAGGCATCTCTTGCTGATAAGATCTCAACTCTTCAGCAAGACACCTCGGACATCAAATCTATGATGACTGAGATCTATCAGGCTTTCAAGGGTCCTGCTGCTCCAGTGACTCCAACTCTTGCTATCACCATGGCTCAAGCAACAGTTGAGGGGGAGAAAGACACTGGAGTCCCTGAAGTTTCAACAAGCCAACAACCTCCTTCTCCTCCTTCTCACACTGAAGGGGAGATTCCTGAAGCTTCTTCCCTCCATCAAGATAAAGGCAAAGGCATCCTCACTGAACCTGAGCCTCAACCTGCACCAATCACGGTAGCAAAGGATCCTGAATCACCACCCAGGATCCCGTATGACATTGATGGAGTTCTTCACCACTTCTCAGCTGATGAACTCAGTGCTTACCTAGAGAAAGAGGAAGCAAAGAAGAAGTTAAAGGAGGAAGAAAAGGTAAGCAAGCCTGCTATTATTAAGGTTGTTCATGAAGAGGCTGAGAAGATTGGTCTTGAGGCTAAGGATCTCTCAGGAAGAGAGGGTGGTATGACCTTTGTAAAAGCTCAGACTGAGGAGATGATCAATCTCAGGAAGAAAAGGGAGGAAAGGAATAAAAGGGCTGAAGAGATCAACCAGAACAGGATTAAGAAATATCAGTGGTATATGACAAACAGGTTGAAGCCAAAACCAATCACTGATGTTCATATTCATCGAAACACCAATCCTGCAAGTGTAACTGTCTACAGAGGGGCTGACATGAGAAACTTTGATGTTCATACCCCATTCAGATTCGCTGACTTTGGGATCACAGAATTGGATGAGTTGGGTCCATTAATTGCAAAGAAATCAAATGTTGTGGTCCCTAGCCTGTTGAAGTCCTTGAGTTTGAGGTATGAAAGATTGGCAGCTGCACCTCAAGAACTTGGCACTCCATCTCTTCTTCCTGATTCAGCACAACCAGATCCCTCTCAGTCTTCTTCAAGAAAAAGAAAGATGATTGAAGCTGAGCCTGAGATCAAGATTCCTGGTCTTGACTGCAATAGGGCTCTCCCTGATGGTGTTCCTTTCAGGAACAATATGGTCATTGAACAACCTGAAAGAGGTTTGTTCTTCATTGATGAGTTCGGAGACAAAGCATTCCAACGGTGGAGTGATATTGATTTGTCAGGGATTAAAGCTATGCCTGGCTTTCTAATGATGGCCTCTCCACTCAAGAGTCCTGAAAATGTGAAGTTTTGTCAAGATCTGAAAAGGAAAATCAATGAGCATCCTGACCAACAAGAGCTGCAGTCAAAGAAGCCCAAGCTTGAAGCCCTTGGTATTAAGTTGAACTGATAGACCTGCCTGAATACCCCCACTATCCCTTTTTTGTACTTAGCTTGTTAGGACTTGTAAATGATATCAATAAGATGATGTTTTTATTATTTCAGTGTCTTTATTTACATTCTAGTACATTCAGTATGAGTAGAAGTCATTAGCTCACTCATAACTGATCAAAACACTTAGGAATAATTTATATCCAAATAGGGGGAGATTGTTGGGTCATGAAAAACCCAAGAATACTTAAAACATGATTTGGACACAAATTAACTAAGTGTTAACTTAAACCGAGAACAATTCAAGTCACTGAGAGAACAGCCTCTCAGTGAGTCATCTTCAGGATGCTTAAGGCGAATTCAAGAAGAAGGATTCACTACACAGGAAGGCGGTACTCCCTAAAGTAGCACTTAAGCCAAAGAAGAAGATGATGGTTCAGTGAGTGTTGGACAAGAACTCACTGAACCCCAGTCTCCTCAACAACAATGAAGTAATTATGAATGATAACTGAGAAGCGTGTCCTGAAGAACTAAGTGCCTGAGAAGAAAGGCAGAAAATTCTAGGAAGGATTTAAGATAAGATCAAATCTTATCTTGTCAGGAAGAAATCCTTCCTAAGACGGCTTAAAGTCTTGGAGTGTCAGACCAACCACTTCTAAAGACTTAATAAGCCATTTTTATTGGTTCTTGGAAATGACAATTACTGTTGTAATTGTCAGACATGCTTGCTCAACAACTTGTAATATTTTAATTACTTTTACTCAGATTACTTGTGTATAAATAGATTGAGAAGGAGAGAAGTTGAGTGTGTTTTGTACAATTAAAGCTTAGACTTTTGCAAAACAACTTCTCTCCTACAAAGAGTAACGCATCCCTGAGATAGCTCAGTGAGGTCGCATTGTTACCACTCAAGCAAAACTTGAGTTTAGATAGGAGACACCACCATACCTTGTCTATTCAATCCCAAGTGTTTGTTCCGCAAAACACTTGGGTATAGATTCTTTGATTCATTTCTAATAAGAATTTAAACGTTGAAAATTACCTTGAGTTTTTATATTCACGTTTTATAACTGTTAGAATTAATCATAACATTGTATTAGTCATTAACACAAATAGATTAACTTTCTAGTTAACTCTAAGCGTGTAAAGGGACCAACAGTTAGCCATGAAGTTGTGTTCCTTCTCAGTAAGGGTGCCTCCAGCTTCATCTTTAAGAGCGAGAAGTAGTGCTTCCTTGTGGTATGCACTGCCTCTGGTCCTTGGTTTGGGGCAAACATTGGCCAAGTGACGTTTCCTTCCACAGTTGTAACATTTCACCATTGTGTTTGCAATCCATGAATTCCCTGTATCAACAATCTCAGCCCTCCTTTGTGTGTTACCAACGTTGTTCCTACTGCTTCCTGTTGAATTAAACCTCTACCCAGATCCTGAGTTTCCCATATAATTACCCGAACCATTTCTTCCATAAGCTCTGTTCTGAATCTCAACTCTTCCATCATGGGCAACAGCTTGATTACGAGTGTTGGATGAAGTACGAAGACGGTTGTTGAATTTGTTGGAAAACTTGTTGAAAGCTCGAGCAATCAAAGCAAATCCTACGTTCAACGAATTGAAAGCATCGTCTTCATCACTGTTGGCATTGGAGTAAAGCATAGTATCTGTGTTGTCATACGGAACCAGTTGATTATCAGTATATTGCGGTGATGCTTCATATGGAACAAGTTGATTTGATGAAGTTTGTGAGGGATAAGCAGAATGATGTTGTGGTTGGACAAAAACCTGATTTGATGGTGGAGCAAAATGAGACTGAGCAATCAAAGCTAGTGAGTTAGGAGTTGTTGACGGTGAATAACTTCCACGAGTAGCTCTATCTCTATCAACCTCTGACTGATGATGCTTTAAGTAATCATACAACAACCCATATGAGGCGTTGTGTAGATTCTTAGCTTGTCGAACAAAAGTAACATACTTCTGCCAGTCAGGACCAAGACAACTTAGGAACTTTGTATTTACTACAATCCTGGGTAGAATGATGTTGTGCCTGTCCAAGTCGTTGATGATATTGGTAAACCTATGGTAATAAGACTTTAAGGATTCTCCAGCTTCAATCATAAACATGGTGTATTCCAGATAGAGTTTTGATTCTATATCTTCTTGGTTTAACTCAATTCCTTCCATGAGAAGATGAACATGTTCCCACATGTCCTTAGCAGTCTTTTGTGCATCAATACTTCTGAGGATAGGATTGGGAATTCCTTGAAGGATGTAAGACATTGCTAGTTCATTAGCTTCTTTCTGAAGTACTTGTTCTGCTGTAAGCTGAGCATCAGGAACAGGAGTCACAGTTGCTTCTCTTGGAGGAATGGCATTTGGATCGCCAGGAACCGTTGTTGTAGGTACTGGAAATGGTCCTTCAATAATTACCTTTTTCAAGTACTTTCCATGCGGTTTCTTGAGTTCAATAAACCGTAAGAAGCGACTTGCCCATTGCACATAATTACCCGGAGTGAGCATAGGAGGTGTGTCTAAGGATCCAGCCTCGTGTCTTGATTGTTGACTGCTAATTGCTTCACACATCTGATCAAACCAGTGAGGTTGTTTAGGTGGAAGTGTGTAGGACTGCATCGGTTGTTGTGGATATTGTTGTTGTGGGAGAAATTGATGTTGCTGCATGAAGATGTGTTGTTGCGGATACTGTGGTTGTTGAGGATACGGTTGTTGCTGACGATACTGCTGCTGTTGATTGTAGAAGTAGTTGTAGTTCGGTGGTTGAGACATCTTGAAGAAGTAACTTGTGGATGTTGGATCTTTTAGGATAACGAAGGTTGTTGTTGTAGTTTAGATCTCGAAGTAGAAGATTTGAAGAATAAAGTCCTTAGTAGAAGAATTAGTCCTTACTCGAAAAAATTGCCTTGCTCGAAGAAATATCCCTAACTCGAAGCTTCTTTACTCGAAAGATGATATTAGAAGAAGCCAGTGCTAACTCGAAGCCTTTGTTACTCGAAGAGTGAAGTTGTAATACTTTCAAATTTTCTTACTTGAAAAGTTGGTTGCTCGAAGAACTGTCTTGCTTGATAAAACCCTTACTCGAAGAACAAGATTTCACCAAGTATATAATCCCTTAGTTGAAGGATTATAAATGAAGAAGTTCTGATTTCCTAACTCGAAAAGTATACACAGAACTTAAAAATAAGTCTTCTTACTCGAAGAGTGAACTTACTCAAAAGATGCTTCTTACTCGAAGGCTTACTCGAATAGGTCTTCTAACTCGAAGACTAATTCGAAAGAACAAGATTTACTAGAGAGACTAATTCCTAACTCGGAGATCTTCAACTCCTAACTCGGAGAATGAAGATTTACTCGAAGAACTAACTCGAAGTATCTCTTCTTACTCGAAGAACTTCAAGTCTAACTCGGAGAATACCTTCTAACTCGAAGGAACAGTACGCCTAAATCCTCAAATTTCTACCAAATCTAATCTAAAACAACCTAATTTACCCCTTGGCGATTGATACCACTTGTTAGGTCACAAGTTTATCACACAAGATACTAGATCTAGAGAGAGAAAGTTAGAGAGAGAAAGAATGGAAGGTTATGCTTAAGAATAATAACAAATGAGATTAACATTAACCAACACCCTCTCCCTTTAAGGGAGGGGGTATTTATAGTAAGAGTACATATGTTGGGTGTTGCCCTAATAACAATATAAAGAAAAGGACTCGGCCCATGGGCCTTCTACATAGGCTGAACCTTAATAACTAACATAAAGGCCTAAGCAACCTATTACAAGATATGACCGATACTTGATAATCTATAACGTGTTCCCAACACATAAGCAGTAAATAAAATATTCAGATTGTCTACCACAATTAAATAAATGTGTATAAGCAACAAACCTTTTTTCACCATGGTTTTCAACGTAGAATTGAGTTATGAGGTAAGTTGGGGATAAATCAAGGGTTAAGTAAATAAGTTTGGTGAGGTGATTTGGGGGTCTGGTTTCCTATTTATTGTAACAATAATGTGGGTCGAGTTAAGTAACAACTGACTTATGTTGACTAACATAAGTCAAAATTTATATGGGTCGGCTTTGATTTTTTTAGTCTATTGCACTCAAATAGCAGCCCTTGAACTCAATAACAATCTCATACCACATAATCTAAATCACTCTGGACACTGACAATTCTTCATCTTCAACTTTAGTTAAATGATATTGTGAGTTGAGAGAGAAATGAAGTGACAATTATGATTGTATTCAACTGAATGAGAAATGTACACATACATGGGTATTTATACAAGAGTAAAGCACATTGGCTAACTAACTGCTACTCTACACTACATGCTACATTCTATTACAATTAGTTAAGCTATTGTGCAGTAGTAAATGATTCTTGTGTGGAGAAATCTTTTGCACTGATAAGCTTGCAACTGAGTGAGTCTGTGAGTATCCATAAACTTGAGCTGCTTCATTGCCACTATATGAACCTACATAAGTATTTGGTTCATTATCAACACATAACCGATACACTCCTACTCCATCAATTCTTTTTTTGGTGAACTGGTTGACAGCATTAGTATTACAAAAAACATGGCATTCAAAACCCAAAACAAAAACTAAATCATCAAAACTGAATCTTTAACAGATGATTAAAGATTCATTCACCAATTCACCTAAAGTGTTATTGATTCTACTCCACCAATTCTTACTGAACACAATAGACCATAACTTATACTCATGACAGCCATCCAACCCACCACCAGTCCTACTCCCTCTGTCCCAGACACTCCTCACACTGACAATTCTTTATCCTCAATACATACCCCAAACACTGCTTCTACTCCACCAATTGTTACTGAACACACATACCAAAACTTCTACTCATGTTAGCCATCCAAACTTACTGAACACACAGACCACAACTTCTACTCATGTTAGCCATCCAACCCACGACCAACCTAAGGTTTATATTTGACTTCTAAAGCACATTTATGGACTTGCAAAATGTCATGAATATATTTGTGATGTGGTTAAACATCAAGCAATCCACTAAAATTTGGATCATAATTCATAAACAATCATAATTCTACTTAACAAACAAACAACGCAAATCATTAATAAGAACCTTTTCATATTCATCCCACCAAAATCGTTCACAAAAAAAGGGATTAACTACACATCCCACATAAACAAACCAAAATACATCACACACACATATATATGTATATATATACATATATATGTATATATATACATATATATGTATATATATACATATATATGTATATATATACATATATATGTATATATATACATATATATGTATATATATACATATGTATATGTATATATATATACATATGTATATGTATATATATATACATATGTATATGTATATATATATATATATGTATTATATATATATATATATATATATATATATATATATATATATATATATATATATATATATATATATATATATATATATATATATATAAAAGTACCATTCACAACCATCCTAGAACCACTTATAAACTACATAGATCATAAAAAAAAGCAAAGACCAGGTAAACCCTCAGCTGCACCACCAGTTCCTGTTACTCCATGTACATCTAAACATACTCCTTGATGTCCTCTTCTAGCGCAATCCTAGACCTAAGAAGCCCATGAATGATCTCAATAGATATTTGGCACCTCGAGGGATCGATCTACCTGAATGTCCCATAGTCAGAACCCTAAATCATCCAGACAGCAACACAGTGAGTCACATTTAATGTACATAACTCCCTCTAATTTACTATAATGAGTCTTACCACGTTGGGGCAGCAGACGAACCTTCTTCCTGGATTTCGGTCAGTCCAGGATGTCTTGATGATAGCAACATTACCGCAACCGCATAGCACCATTGTTATATTCTTAAGTATGTGAGTGAGTAAGTAGATGATAGTGGGTGTGCAATTATGGTATGTAAATCGTGTTATATAAGAATGAAAGAAGTAAAATGTTGTTGCATAAAATGACCCTCAACACAAAACGAGGTGTGCTAGTGGGGTCCTCAAGTGGATTTGATGGCATGAATAGTGAAGTGACGAAAATACCTCACGTGCAACGCATGTAAGGACTAACTAACGGGTTTTAGTAACGAGCGTTAGCAAAAACTTGGTATTTGCAACTATAGTAACGGTTCAAGGGCATAACTCGCAAAAAACCGAAACGTTAGTGACATTTCTCGCAATTTTTTAGAAATGGGGACATTTCTCGCAAAAATCGCAAAGTTTAGGGACATTTTTTGCAGTTTATTATTATTTTTTTTGACATTATGATCAGGGTTTTAAAATGTGCGACATGACGCCGCTAAGGCGCGGGACGTGACCTTCATGTTACGAAATATATCTAGGCGCCGACTTTAGGCGTGACGTGAGATGAGGCGTGAAAAGATGCGAGGCATGCCACCTTTTTTGAGTCGTTTTTAAAGAATCCAGTTACATTGTTATAATGTTATGCAGACCATGTATATGGGCCGGGTAATCGCGACTTGGGCCTGATATTTAGGTTTTTTTTGAGAAAAATGAAGAAGATTAAATGAAATGATAATTACTTGACTTTATTCATAATGTATAATACTTTTTTTAAATTCAATACACATGAAATATCTTCATATGATATAAATATATAAAGAGATGAGATCCTTGCAGAACACATTCTTTTTAAAGAACAAAAGAGCCAATCATGGCCTTTTATTTTATTTTGATCCAACGGTTGTGATCAAAACATCCAATCACACAGTAAGCTTACAATTGTCATTCCAACCCATTTAATATAAAAACCCACTTTTCACCTTTTTTTTAAAAGCAACATATCTTGCAAACGGTAAATATTCAAGCTACGAAAAATACACCATCGCGACGAGAATTAAATTATCTTTCTATAGATATGCACTTTTAATCACTTGTGATTTGTTATTTTTTATGATTTGCAGAATTTTTGCCCAGAAAATTACTTGTGATCGGTTGTTTTTTTTATTTGTAAAATCATTTATGATTTTTATTTTCACAAGTTACGTGTGATTTTTAAAGTAATAAATCACATGTGATTTCACAAGTCACATGCGATCTTTAAATTAATAAATCACATGTGATCTTCAATAGCAAATCAACTTATTTCCTTTTATAAAAGAAATTCGTGAAATCACGCATGATTCTATTATTTGTTATTATTATTTTTTTTTTCTGTTATGGAAAAAACTAAATCACGTGTGATTTACTCTTTGCTGTTATAAACTGAAACACATGTGATCTTTTTTAATCTAAAATTGAGTAAATCACACGTGATTCTGTTTTTTGTTGTGATTCGTTTGTAAATCACATGTGATTCACCTTAAAAACATTTTGAGGTAAAATCACATGTGATTTGCATATCGATCTTCGTAAAAATACAACAAGCAAAGCAATAAAGAATGCTTATAAGTTGAAGTTGTCTTTTTTCATTTATGATATTTTTTTTTACAAAAATACCGAAAACAACAAATTGATACCAAAACCGTAAATAAACAATCTATAAAGTTGCTTTTAAACTCAAATCTATAATCAAAATATGAAAAATAAAAAGTTTCTTTTTATTACATTACAGTTTTCTCTCTCTCTGAAGAAAAAAAAAAGGTACTGTACAACTCATCACTACAACACCCTCAAGATAGCTAGTATGGGTAGTTGAGTAGCCTGATAGATCCAAAATAGGTAACTAAGATATTTTACAAGATCAAAACCACTTGATAAAACCAAAACTACTCTGTTATGAATTTTTTTAATAGATACTCGTATATCGTATATACTCTTTATTAAAAACCAAAATCGAACTTGAGAGCCATATATTGCAAATTAACCACAGATCCGGCCACCACGGATCCGACCTCCACGAATCCCGTCACCCCCGCTTCCCACCTCCTACACACACACACACACATACAATCATTAGAAAATAGAACTCGCCGAAAAAATAGATCGGTGGTGCGGCGGTTGTATTGTGTCGTTCTCCACCTCAACATAAAGGTTTTTTGGGTTGATTTTGATAGAAAGAAGTTAGGGTTTGATTTGGGAAAATGGGGAAAGAGGTTGGTGAGAGAGACAAATAAATGAAGTGAGTGTGTTGTGAAAATGTAACTGACGAGATGTATTATTTCTTAGTGTGTAATTACACATATGTCCTTTAGTAATTAATTAAATTAAAATAAAAATTAATCTCCACCATTAGATGTTAGGATGATGAGTGGTTGAGATCAAATGATCGGTTCTTTAGATAAATTATGTTCTATAATGAACTTTTGTCAATATATAAATCTATAAATATTTCTCAAAAAGCACGTAACTTCGCCACGGTTCCTAAGGGTGTTGGCAACCCAAGACTCGGAGTCATGAGAGGATTCCTACCGACCAATCACAGAGTGCCATGTGGTAGGAGGATTCTGAAGCCAAAACTGTTGGTAGTGCGAGGATTCTGGAGGATTCGGAATCATGCCTCAATTTTTTTTTTATTTTTATTATTTATGTATAATGTTATAAATAATAAAAATTAAATGTAAAACTATTTATTATGTATATATAAAAGATAAAAACAAACAATTTATTTCATAAAAAAACGGTTATAACGATAAATACTGAAAATAATAAAAACGACAGTACGACAACACCCTAAGAATTGACGCTATGCCCGGCTCGTCGCACCTCACGCATTTTATAACATTGATTACATGATTAGTGCACTTGGATCCGGTAATACATGACCCGGAAAAGCTAGTTTTAGGCTATGTTTGGCACGGAGCTTTTTGGGGCAATGAGCGGTGAGAATGAGCTTTTTTATTTTTGATGTTCGTTTGGTAAGAGAGCAATGAGTTGTAGCAATTTTTTAGGAAAGCTTTTTTCCCAATGTTTCCTTTTGAAGCTGTGGATATTTACAAGAGTTGTGGATATATTCAATGACTAAAATACCCCCTACCCCAATCAGAATTTCATATGCTATCTAAATGCTACCGCTCAAATCGATTCCACGCACGATCCATTTCATACTTACGAAGTTTAAATTTATATTATACATTTTATATTGGTAGATGTAAATGTTTTTGTCAGTTTTATATGCTTTGGTTTCATTTGTTTCTATTGGATTTTTATAAACACAGATAGTCACTTTGAAAGGAAAAACAATATGATCATGTGTTTATTTAGAGCGAAATAAGCAGTTTTAATTACTAAGGTTTGCATGGGAGGTGAAGAACTTCGTGATGTACGTGGCTCGAATGCAAATAATGATAGATATTTCTAATGCAATATCTACCGAGATGAAACAGATTCGCAATGATATTGGCACTTCAATATGGAATGTACGTCGTCGGTAGTACATTACTAGTATATAACAGTATTATAAAATGTCCGGCATGTAAACGTAACTTTATTATTTATTTAGATAATTTTCTATTGAAATATTCATATATTATTTTACGTCATTTTACATATATATAAATACAGCTACAGCTATATTAACAAACGTTTTTATTTAAAAAATAGCTACCGCTCACGCCTGCTAACGCTACTTTTACCTGACAGCTGCTAGTAAGTCTTATTCCTACGTAAGTCAAGTCGGATCCGGGTATTACCCTACCTAAAACAGGTAGCCCCTTTACCACTTTGGCGAGTTTGGCGATCTGGGTCCATCCTCTTTGTTCATTGTTGATTTTAACAGGTATGTCTCTTCCTTGTACTCACTTTATTATTTGTTTCGGTAAATGATTACTGGATCAACGCAAGCTTGTTATAATATCATTTGTTGACAATACCTTATGTTTTATCAATCTAGTATTATTAAAATGACATTCTTTCTGTTTACAATAGTAGTTTGTTACAGTTTTTGTGTTCATTTAAGTGAATTATAGACTGATCAAGTTTGGTTTGTGATTGTTGTCGCAATTTGGGTTGTGCTTATACAAGAAAGTATCAAGATATGGATAAATTTGATAATCAATCCAGCATCCAATTTCGCGGAGAGTATATATTTTAAATGTAACGTCTGTTTACGAAAATTTGAGGCGTCATGACTCCTTATGTCCTACAAGAGGTTTTGCGTTTGTACCTCACAAGGTAAACATCCGGGGGCGGAGACGGAGGGGGGGGGGGGGGGGGGGGGGGGGGGGGGGGGCCCCCCCCCCCTCGGCCCCCTTCAAGTGGCCCAATAACTATGCTTTTTATTTTATGCAGTTTAAGCCCATAGCCTAACTATAGGTAAATGACCCTTATCGCTTTTGTTAGTTTGTACTAGTAACTCGAATTTGTTGGCATGTGTGATCAAAAGAATCTGTCATTTAATGATTAAGTTATGTCATTTTGTTAGTTTAGGAAAAAAAAAATTGCCCCCTTATCGCTAAATCCTGGCTCTGTCCCTGTAAACATCTTGGGCGACTAGCGAAAGGGGTTGGAAGCAGTCACCGGGATACCTTGGTTAGGCCGCATACATTTAAGTCATATAATCGTCTCTCTGGTAACCTACCTGACTTGAACGTGGAAAACCTCGTCCGTTTACCTATTTATGAAAATGTCAAATAACATTACAACATTAAGATAATTTGTGGAGTCTTAGAAAGCAAGTGCATTTATATATGAAGTATTTGGGTTCATAAGGTCACATATTACCCTCTTGTTTCTTTGCCTCTAATCAAAAGGCTATTGCTTATATCCACCATACTAAGCCCATTACGTATGATCAATATAATGTTATTATTATTTCTTTTATGTCTAGCCATGACAAATTTGAGTACAGTTAGACATAGGGGTGTATAAGGTCAAATCTTGGCCGAACCGGTAATTACACTTTCGAAAAATCTCTAAGGGAACTGACCGGTGGGACTTGATGGTCAAACCGTCTAGAACTGGTCAGTTTGGCTGGTTTTGACTTTATTTTGGCAACTTGAGTACTAACAAATCTTTATTCAAGAAAAAAACTTTATATAAAATTATAAACCTTTGAAACTGCACAACCGTAACTCCTGCTTGTGTATTTGTGTGCTTCAACAGTTCAAACATATGAAGTATGTGATAGACTGATAGGTTCAGATAGATTTACTTACCCCCTGTTTTGTTTTGCGTATGAGATAGTTACGTGGAGTTCATAATTGGAGATAGGACATAAAAGGTTGGATAGTTCCAGATAGGTTGTAGCCTTGCTGGTAATTGTTTTAAGTATGTGAGTGTTGGATTTTTTTGTATTTCTCTTTGTTTTTGGATCCTACCCAACATATTTCTTATTGAATAAGAGTGTATCTTGCTTGTTAGTTTCGGCCGGTTTAGGTGGGTTTGAAGGTTTCATGTACACCCCTAGCTAGAAGTGTTGTGAGAAACAAAGGAATTTGGAAACCACATGAAGATGAAATTGCGCCAAATTAAATAGAGTATTATTCTTGGCAAAACCAGTTACATACGGATGTAATTGTTTATTTATCAGTTCTCTGAATTATGTTTTTATTTTATTTATTTTATTTTATTTATGTATTTATTTATTTTTTCATTTTTAGCTATGTGTTTTGATCATATAAAGAATGTTAAAACAATGAAATATAAATAAACTGAATTAGAATAATCAATAATTTATATGCATTTGCACATTTCTTTTTGTTACTGACAATAGATATGGTGCTTTTGCTTTCCCGATTGTTACCAAACAGTTAAAGGGGAGCACTCATCTGCCTTATTTTCGATAATCCTCCATCAAACCTTCAATTAGCAAACAATGAACGCAGTCTCAAATATAGAAATCAACTTCCCCGAAGGTACTTAAAATATTGATGACTTACAGTTTTGATCTATGTTTTATGTATCTATAATTATAATTATGTCTTTTGGTTGTAATTTGATGTCTTGCAGATAACCTAGGTGGGAGCGACACAGACACGGCTCCTGACGAATCACCAGAATACTATGAGCCAATATCTAATGGTGCAGATTCATCTGATGAGAACTCAGATAATGATCATGATTACGAACCCAACTTCCATCGTCTACCAAATGGCTGTATAGAAAATGGAATTGATTCATTGGATCTGAACGATGAGGAAGACGAGGAAGAGAATGAGAGGATGAGAGAGGTATTGGCTGAAAGAGCATTTAATGAGGATGAGAGTCGTCGAAGGGCTCCATTGACGGAGGAGAATGCTATGAGAGTGATGGAGGCCATGCGTGGGATATCTTTTGGAGGATCCGCACCTGATTGGGTGGGGCAGGTTCCTGATGATAGGTGGATCGATCAGCTGGCAAATATTAGACACACTCCTTCAACTGCATCATCGTCATAATGGTTTAAATTTTCTTAATATATTTTAACGTGTATGAAGGTTGTCGAATTAATACTAGAAACCAACTTTTGTTTGGGTTAAGTGATTGATATTTGCTGGGTTATTATTGACCTGCCCTTTTTTATTATTTCGTTTGTGATTGCTTGATTATTACAACTGCATATGCTTATATTATATAATCAGGCTATTAATATTTCATGAAAAATAGTAACTAACATTTGGCAGATGATATATATGTTACAGTTAATTCAAGAGTAAATTATTTGTATTTAGTAGAAACGCATATGGGTATGTTTGGTAAAATGGGCTGAGGCTGGGGCTAGAGCCGGGACTTGGGGCTTATATTATAAGCCGAAACTAGAATTTTTATTTCATAAACTTGTTTGGCAAATTAGTTTAAGTTGGAGCTTATTGTTGTAAAATTACTAAAAAAGACATAATTAAATTATGTATGTGTTAGATATTTTTGTAGGTAATTAAGTTGGTACCAACGAGGCTTATAAAAATTTTAGCCTCATTTTTTGGGTTGGGGCTTATAATTTCAAAAGCCCCTTTATAAGCCTTTACGCCAAATGATGCTTATTTTTGGGCTGGGACTTATTTTTAAAATTTAAGCCCCATAAGCCACTACGACGAGCACACCCGTAAATCTGTAAATACTATACAAAAGTTCTTATATATGTAGTGTTGCCATCTACATCTCCTAGTTAGTGTGCTTGGCTCCAGCCCTCAACAACTACTAAAAGATAAATGATAAGCGGCTTTCGAATGTATATCCATATGTCGGACAATTTACAATGACTTGAAAACATTAACCATCATGGATGAAGGCAACTTACAGTCCGGCCTTCATCTTGATGCAGTGAGAATTGCTAAAACCTCCTACCATTTAGACCTACAAAACTTCCTACCCACTAATCTTCTACACATGTTATTAACATAAAACACACTCCAATTTAGTGGACATGCATGTTATGGCTAAAAGGATGAGTAGGAATAAATATTAGGAGACTATAGCATTGCTCATATCAATAATAGTAAAAATGAAGATAATGCCTATGGCTAGCTTGAATACCAAGCTAAAATAATAAATATTATAAAAATACTAGACCTGTAATTGGTCGATAAGGGTTTTTGCAGAAAGTTTAATGCAAATGTCCAATGTGAATTCAAAACCCAAACATTATTTGGCAAGGCAAGCACTCTACACATAATGTTACATTGTTAAGAACATTGCTACATTTATATTTTACTCTAAACACAGCTAACGCTCATCTTTAATTAATCGATTTATTTTACAAGTGTATTTATAACTCTGAAAAGACGACATACTTTTGAACACAAGTCAACCACAAACAATAAGTTTTTTCTTCACCAGGAACATCATGAAGAAATCATAATGGTTGACCAGGATCACATGAGCGAACAATCCAACAAAAAAGGCCCAATTTCACCATTCGTCTTGATTTTGTTCTTTCTCCCATGTTTGGGAGCATTTAATCTTTCTTGTAAATAAGTGTTGGATACTCTGGATTCCACATATTGTCCTCAACATACTTAATTATTTCCTCCTGCAAAACAGATGAGGTTGTGAGAACCAATATAATATAAACATACGAACTTGGTAATAAAAAGTCATGCTAATAGAAGTCATCTTTAACAACCATAGAAGATTATATACGGACCACATCATCAGCATAAACCTTTTGTCATGATCAATTGACAAGGTATATATAGCTTGAAAAAGTTGCAAACGAAAGCTATTCATCGTCCATAAGAACACAAATAGGAGAAGGGGGGAAAACTCACTTCAATCTATATAGAATATCTAGTGGACCAAGTGAATTTAAATTAAAAGATGCAGGCTTGTGTGTGAGCAGGTCATTTCTGTTTCAGATTTAGTTTTTGTTTTATAAAATATGGAAGATAATGAGGCATTGACTCATTTGCGACAATACCTTGTTTAGCTTTCTGAGCTCACGAGCATCCATTTCACGGTATCCTTCTGCTAGATCCTCTTCTATTGCTTCAGTAATAACCGCAGCAGCTACCTGTTTTGTTATATCACGTATGCTGGGGCACACGAACGACAATACACACAATTACAACAACTCTTAAACGTGTTTCTTCGAATGGAATGTTAAGATAAAAACTTCTATATTTTTTAAATCTCAAGATATATACAAGTACAATTTCTGTATATACCTGGATATTGAAGGATATATAACTCCTTTGAGTACCTCCTCTTCCGTCATATATGCAGCTAGGCTGTATTTTTATATTAAGCACAAAAAAAACATTAAAATTCAGAGAGTGGACACATTTGAAGACAGTCTACTAGCAAAATCGGTTCCACTTTGTACATTAACCTTACCACTCAGCTGCAGCCTGTAACATGCCATCCGAAACAATTCTTGAGCCAGACAGAAGAGTACCAAGACCAATGCTGCAGAAATTGTTTATAAAAAATTAGAAGTAATGAGAAATTATATGAAAAGTTTATATTATAGATTCAGAATAAGAACTGACCCGGGGAAAAGATACATATTGTTTCCTTGGTTACAATGGCCAATATGTCCATTTCCTGTAAAATAAATCAAATAAATAACAAAGCACCAAGAAAGTTTGATAGACTAAACCAACGTAGAAGAGGAGAAACTTGTTTAAAGTCAAACTGATTTGATTTGAACAGCTTGATGCACAAACAAGTTCCCTAATCTACGAAACCCTCAGAATTGTAAAGGTTAAATCATAAAAATATTAGGAGACAAACCGAGATCCACATCAGCAAATGGGCTTCCACTTGCGAAAATAACATTCTCTCCAACAATAGAAAATGCTTCTTCGGGGGTGCATTCAGCTGTCATGGAAACGGAAATCTAATTACATTTAAGAACCATGTGTACATGTCAAGTTGTTTATGTGATACAAAGCATACCATTGGTTGTGGGATTTGACATTGCAAATATCGCTGGCCTTGTTGAAGTTGACCCTTTAAGTGCTTCTAATACCTATAAATACCTTAAAAAATTTAGTTAAATGAAATTCTAAAGAAAATACCTACTTGGATTTTTCGAAACATAAAGTGGACACAAACAGTATAATCATTATATTTTAAATTATACCTCCTTCGAAAACAGACCCCCAACTGCAGACAACCCAAGAAGTACATCAGGCTTTACTTCCCGCACCTGATTAGCAAATAGTACCCAACAGTTTGATCAATATAAACAGTATTCAACAACCTTCAGTTTTGTATAAGTCCATTAAAAAATAGCAAAACTGCAAGGTAATGAAACACACCACTTCTTCAAGACTTGCCCCTTCCCTCAATCCTTGGCGACCAATCTCTTTGGTCTTCTTGGCAAATGGTTTTGCATCCTCGTCAATATTCTCACGCTCCTCAGTTATCAAACCCTATTTAATCACCAAAAATCAAAAGAGCAGGTCAGATCCATGTCCAACAAACCAGCTGAGGATTTGTGTGTGGCACTCCTTGATCAGTGATGACTAACATCTGGCTAATAATGACTATTACTTACATTAGCATCAACGACCCAAAACTGACTCCCTGCACTCTCAAATGCCAATTCATTATTTCCCAACATTCTTGCCATTGTTTTCCTAGCAGCGTTCAGAACCCCAATTCCTGCACTGCAGTTGCACAATATCAGTTAGAGAAGTAGGCCAAGTGAGAAATGAAAAGAAATGAAGCGGATAAGAAATGCATTTAGTTCATCAAGGAAATGCATTTAGTTCATCATCATTTATGTATTAATTTAGTATTTCTTTGAAAAAAAATCAAATTATGATATAGTTTACACGTATTATACAAATTATATGAAGATAACTTTTTCCGTTTTAAGACCATCCCATCGTTCATCATTA
This sequence comes from Artemisia tridentata subsp. tridentata, assembly GCA_021014915.2. Classification (NCBI taxonomy): domain Eukaryota; kingdom Viridiplantae; phylum Streptophyta; class Magnoliopsida; order Asterales; family Asteraceae; genus Artemisia; species Artemisia tridentata. The sequence continues at coordinate 268,751,396 of CP139505.1, forward strand.
GCAACATAGATTTTTTTTCTATTTGTTGTTTCTTAAGGGGTTATCTTTCAATCATGAATAAGATGAATCAAGAACAATTCACTTTTATGTCACAAAAGTTAAAAAAAAGCTTCAGAGGTCTTCAAATAACGGATCTAAACCTTCCAGCACCAGCAACAACAATCTTTTGCTTTGGGAAGTCAATCATAGGCCTTCCTTGTGCTCTGACTGCTCCAAGAAGACCAGCAATTGCAACTCCAGCTGTTCCCTGTGCAGCAACAGATAGTGAGTTGATGTTGCCAAAAAGAATCAATGATACATATTATCTTCTTTTTTTTAATTAATTATTCTGATCATTTGGCTGGACAGGAGTAATACTGCCAAAGTATTGATCCTATTCATATCACCAACCATGAGATACCAATTAGAATGCAACATACAATACTTAACAGGAAAGTAATCTTAACATGGTCAAGTTCTGTCAATCGTTTACCTGGACATCATCATTAAACATTCTGTAGCTATTTCTATAGCGTTGCAGTAACTTGAAGGCCCACTTGCTCTGGAAATCTTCAAACTATATAGATGTTTACACCTGATGAGCATCTTCTTAGAACATTCGATAGAAAAAATATTATAATCCTAGGATAAAAGATTACCTGCACTATAACATGGGGCCAACGGGTGAACACAGCCTCCATAAATTCATCAATAACAGCAATATACTCCTCCCCATCAAGACGGTGTTGTTGCAATCCCAAATCTAGACAAATGGAACTATTATCATCATCTAGAACGGAAGTCACTAAAACATTGATCTAAGTACTGGATGAAATTTATTAATGGAACAATAATTTTAAACTTTGATTAGTGGACTCTCAATCATCCATGAGTACAGAAAACCATACATAGGGGTTCTTTAAGAAGGGCCTCGTTGTTGGTTCCAATATCAATCATAATAGGAAGCACCTGTTATAAGAACAGAGATAATGCCAAGAATTACATAATATAGTGTTAAAAACAAAAGGTAGAGGAAGATGCATTTATTAAGTCAAGTATAAACATAGTTATATATCTTCAGATAAACAAATCTGTACTGAGCAGTGAAAAAAGTTTACTCTCTGAGGGTTAATTCCAGCTGCAGCAACATATAAATCCAACTTTCCAATTGCAATGCCGATTCCCTGAACTCCGAGATCACCAAGACCCAATATTCTGCTTCCATCCGTAACAACAATCATATCAACCTATTTAAAAAAGAGGGATCAACCTATGTGAAAGAAGATGAGCCACACTCATTTGATGTGGGGTTTTTTCATAAATTAAAACACCAAGTTAAAAGCTATTATAGACTACAAGCACCAACCCATCAAAATAGTTGTGAAGTAAGATTACACACACCTGCTCAGCAGGCCAGTTGTAAACCATTGACATCATCTCTCCACGATCAGCTGCGCTGAAATACATCCCTCTTGGCCTTCTAAATAACCCACTATATTTCTGGCAAACAAGTCCAACTGTAGGAGTGTACACTATAGGGGCATATTCCTCGATTTTGGCAATTAGAACCTGCCATTAGTTGACAGCCGACCTTAACTTTTTAGTGACTATAAGCATTATAATTAGCATTAAGATAATACATTTATATTCGAGGTCCACGGCTGATTATATATTAGACAGAGAAATTTATAGGACCCTAGTATATATCTGAACGGTTGTACTCACGATTGCAGTTTAGCACGCAAACATAACTTCAGTAATCACTCACCTTATAATACATTGTCTCATTTCTGTCATGTAGCCTATTAAGTATTCGCCACTTGGCCAGTGAATTTGTATCCGATATCCCATCTCTAGCTTGCACCTCTAATCTCTTCAAGTCAGCCACTGAAAATCCAGCACACTAAAGTTAAATACCTCATACGTAAAATCAGATCCTGATGCAACATGTAAGCGGTTCCAGTCAAAGTAACTTCTCGGAGGATCTAAACAATTTTTATGAATACATGCACTATTTATTAAGGAATGTCAAGAAGAAAAAGAATACACTACCAAGTATCCTCCAAAAACATTAAAGCACGCAAAGAACAAGGGCCCTCAGACCAAAAAGAGAGCATGTATCAGGAACTATATTAGCTATTAAGACGGCATATACTGCATTATAGTATAAGGAACATATGAGTACTCTATATAGTATAATTCCCAAGAAAATGATATAGAATAATTGATCATGTTACAACTTAAGGAGAGCGGTAAAGTAACTTCACTTTCAAGTTTCAATGTAAATAAACATCATCACCAGCAGCCTTGTTTGACCACATTTCAGTTCTCCAAAGCACATTAAGTTGATATTAGTTGATATCCTCTCAATATAATGATTCAATGTTTCATGCAATAACATCGCAGAAACAAATGCTTTATTTAGATGGTTAACTGAATGATTATTTGACAACATAATTAGGCACACCAAGATACAATGCAATGGAAGGGTAGCACATGTAGTAATAAATTAAAACAAAGGAAGTCAGTCACTTACTAAAACGTTCAATTTGTTGTTCATTGCTCATGACATTTGGAGGTAGAAGTCCGCGTAATTCAAGACGATCTCGTTCAGTCATGGAGAATGCTGTTCCCTGTTAATCAAAATTTCCAAGGTTATTTACAATTTTAGGTGACAATCCTTATTAGTAGGTCATCATTACATAGCCCTTTGTGAAATTTCAAGCATGTGGTCCCATGATTAACTACAAGTTATAAATTAAGTTATTTCTTCAATCACGAAGCAGATGGAAATACGCCATGCAACTATAAAATCATGCATGACCCATACTTAAAACAACCCACTTGACCTCCGGAGATTTTCTTTTCATTATCTCTATTGTTTTGGAACCAAGTAACATTTAGCATTTAGTGCTGCAGCTTAAATGTGGGTGTTATTATGCAAAATATGAAACTGCATCTTTCTATTTCAAAGGAGTAAATGAGCAATGGTATTGCTGGTTTACTTCTTGGCAAAATGCAGCAAAAATTTATTATTCTCAGACCTTAGACAACTCGTTAATGTGGAACGGTCTTATTCCATTTCACATATTTTTAAAAGCCAACAACTTTTAAACAAAACCTCTCAGGAAGAAAAGGAACCAGATCCTCGTTGCAAGGTAAACTTGTAACATTATATGTTCTGTAAATTTTGTGCCACTGTTTCATTTTATCTTTCTGGGTGTCTAAAACAAGATAAGAAACTTTGAACATTTTATGTTTGAAATTGTTCTATTTTGAAGGGGTACCGTTCCCTTTACCCCAAAAAAGTTAAAATTTCAGTAATGTCAATATGTCATAGTATCAATCAAAGACAAGAATCTGACTGAGCACAAAAACGAATGTTATACAAAAGAATGATGAATATGCATGCCATTTATCAATAGATTGTCAAAGATCCATTTTAATAAAACGGATTGGTTTTCCCTGTTCAGGTTAGCCGGGGAGGGCGAGCCTTTTTTGACTCAGATGTACACAACCTCAAAGATCCATTTTAATAAAGAGAAAAACTCTGATACAATCAAGTTATAAATTTCTGCAACTGATTTGAACCAGATGTCCTAATAAGTGGCTAAAATACAATTTCAATACCAAATAACTATTGTCAAGTATGCCATAAGGCCTGATAAGCGCTATGAACAAGATCTAAATTTAAAATAATTAAAGACAAAATGCTTTAATTTGTTATATCATGAAAGCTTGGTTGATCCATAGTTAATGCTTTCTGTTACCTATAATTGTCTATTGTTTGGAAAAGTGTTCTCTAAAAAGGATAAACAGTCCTGAAGCTACTCTGAATCGTGTCAACCCCTATAACATGGTCAACTTAAAAGACTGGACACTGCGAGTACTACGCAACCATATCAAGGTGCTCTAGTGGAAAGGCGGGCCTGAAGGTCTCAAAAGAGACCCGGGTTTGAACATCGTTGGGTAAATATCTTGGGATGGCCAGTGAAGAGTCCGGAAACGGCCACGGTAATACCGGTTTGGCCGCGTATAAAGGCTCAACTTTCCTTGGTGGTACTGATTGTTTAATAAATGATGCTCCCATTTTGATTCAAAAGCATAAACTACTCCGAATCCTGAATCACAATCTATATCTTATAATACTTCATAATAACCACATTTTAGCTCAGCCAAATGCATGTAGTTCAACATCACTCCCTTAGTAACTTACTAGAATGTTAACCACAAGGGGTGACCCAGCGGTAAGAATACTAGCCTTCCAAAGAAGAGGTCAAGAGTTCGAATCCAACGGGGAGAAAATTAATCCCCTTATGGCCACGAAGGTTCACTTGCGCCGACTCCGGGCTATCCAAAAGGGTAGTCGCCCTGGGATTAGTCGGCTCGCAATGTCGAGTCAGAAACCCAGATAAACAAAAAAAAACAAAACTTACTAGAAAGTCCGCCCATTTAATAATCAATCTAAGGTTCAAGTAACAATTCTATAAACATTTTTAACTAAACAAATTCCACAAAGGGAAAATTACCAAACTAGACCGGTCGCCCTACGACTTATCACTTTCGAGACCTAAAATTTTCAAAAGTCCAAAATAGACCGACGGCGACTTCTTTTTTTGGGCAACTCGTGTCTGTGCTTGACACGTGTCCTTAAAAAATCGAAAAAAGATTAATTCACATATCACAAGTGGACACTTGTCGACTAATGGTTGAGTTGTACAAGTTGCACAGTCGCCTGATCTATTTTGGACTTTTGAAAATTTTAGGCCTCGAAAGTGATAAGTCGTAGGACGACTCGTCTATTTTGGTAATTACCCCTTCCACAAACCACAACACGTAATTATCCACATTCTGCAAACACGGCATCTTTTCGTCTAATCACTATATACTCACCATCCAATTCACATATCCTTATTCCAGATCACACACAAACTAAATCTAAATAACAACTAACAAACTCAAATTCAAATCAAAACACTCAAATTCCACAAATCAACGCCTAATTATCGATATGCATTCACACCAATAACAAACTAAAAAATTCAAATCAAAAGGCTTCATTTCACATTACAAGCAACAGTAAAAAAAATGCTACCTTATTAAACCAAGGATCATGAAGAATATCAAGACCTTGTTTATGAACAATAGTAGGTCTATGACCTTCAATCGTTGTAAAATATCTATAATGTAACCCTCTTATCATTGTCGATGTTAATCGAATCTGACGGTTAAAATTCGACATTCTTTTTTCTTTTATTTTTATTCGATTTGAAAAGGATTGATTTCAGTGTGCCCTAAATAATTGGGGGAAGAAGAATAAGATCATGTAGTAGTGGTAAGTAACCTGCTATTTTTAGAAAGTGAGAGATTTAAATGTTTTTGACTTTTGATTGATCGAGTCAATGGATATTTTTGGTGACGGCAAGTGGGCTGTTGGGTCGGGTCGGGTTAAAATGAAGGTGACCATAGAAAATAAAAAATGAAAATTGTTTTTTTTTTTTTTTTTTTTTTTTTTTTTTTTTTTGGGATATGTTTAAATGAAATAATAAGTTGATAACAATTGAAAACTAACTTATTAAATGCTTTGTTTGAATTTTATTTCTACTAGACGAGTACCCGGTGACAGCAACGGAATTTTATAGCGGCATATAGTTGTAGACTTGTAGTGATAAAAAAAAAGTTTATAGGTTATGCACGAAAAATAAACTGGTTCGACCCGGCCGGTTCCGGTCGAAAAAACGAGTCAAATAAAACCGGTTTTTATATTTTCGAAACCTGGTTAGACCCGTCGGGTTTGAAGTGACCCGGATCAACTCTGTTTTCGATATATATATATATATATATATATATATATATATATATATATATATATATATATATATATATATATATATATATATATATATATATATATATATATATATATACTTTTTTTTGTATCATTCCAAATATATATAAATTTAATTTTTGTGGAAGACCGGGTTGTAACCTTGTGACTCGACCGACTCGATTAGAGACCAGATTTTCAATAAATTGATTAAACACTAACACTATTTAAATTGAATGAAAATAAGATGGATTATAAACGAAAATAATAATAAAAGTTTATTGTTTTCAAAAATAGTTTACTTAATTTTTCCACTTTAAGGGTTTTTCGTTTATATATAGTATAGATGGTGAAGAATAAATCTATGTCTCACTCAATGCTAAAATAAAGTATGCTTGATAAATGGTAAAACTCTAAGATGGTTTCTACGATTGTGTAAAGACTAAGGATGTGTTTGGTTTGCCATCCGCGATGACTACCAGTATGGATAATAAGATCGAATAGGAATAAGTATAAAAAAATAAAAAAAAAAAAATAAAAAAAAAAAAAAAAAAAAAGGGACTATCTTTTATATAATAAGAGATTGCTAAAAGTGAAAAATTGTATGTTGAGAAATTAAAATTGAACCATTGAAAGTGCATCATTTTTGACACATGGCAATATTGAGCCCTTTTATAAGGCCAATTAAAAGTCAAAGTAGAGCTTTAATTTGGTCAAACTTTAAAAAAAAATCATGTAAGGCGAAAAATGAGTATAAAAATACAGGTGTCAAGTTTGTAAAATAATGCGGGTTTGATGTGCAAAGCAAGCTTTACAACCCCTATGCAGTGTACATAATAGATGTAGTGTAGTAAAGGAAAGTCCAGAGTAGGGGTGGAAACGAGCCGAGCTGCTCGTGAAAATCTCGGGATCGGATCGGTAAAAAACTCAAACGAGCCGAGCCTAAACGAGCTCGAGCGTAAGTTTGGGCTCGTTTAATAATCGAGCTCGAGCCCGAGCTTTATATATAAAGCTCGATTAGGCTCGCGAGCCTAAACGAGCCCTAAACATATATTCATATATATATTTTGTATACATAGAACCATGTATAAATGAGCTCGAGACTAGTGTGATTAACGAGCTTTCGAGCTTTCGAACGTTATTTTATTCAACACTTTATATAAGTTAGTCGAGCCCGAGCCGAGCTCGAGCTTTTTGGAAATTTTCACGAGCCGAGCTCAAGCTCAAAATATGAGTCTCGAAACAAGATCGAGCCCGAGCTCGAGCTTTACATAAATGAGCCGATCTCGAGCTCTGGTAGGCTCGGCCTCGGCTCGACTCGCTTTCACCCGTAGTCCAGAGGATTGATCGTTCTTTAGAGAGATTATGAGGTAGACTCGTCTTGCTTTTTAATGATGAGGTGCAATCTGTTAACGATTTTAGGGGTCATTTACCCCATGATTTTGTGCATTTTTCCTCATTATCTCTATTATGGTTTAAAATCATTTCTATTTTGTTTCTAAGTCAAAGATTATGCATTTGCTAGAATCGTACAAGTTTAGGGCTCATTTGGATGATGTTTGGAAGAAAAAGACAAAAGTTCGGATTTGTAACCGGGATAACTAATGCCATCACAAAAAGTTCCTAGAAAGAGAAGTTTGGATTATTTTTATTTTTTACTTTTTGTGACTGACCAGTAAGTGGAGACGCCGTTACCACCCATGCCTTAACGCCGTCACAACTTCTCTATCATGCCACCACCCTAGTCCCTACAAAGCTTGACGCCGTCAACTCGAGTCGGTGGGAAAACCTTAAATCGAAGATGACGAGGTGTAATTCCCAGTTTTAAGTAAGATTACATTTCATATTCAAAGAAGTAAAGTTTATTTATTAGTCGATTTGTAGAGTTGTGGAACTCGGATGTGAGATACAAATAAGCAACGTAAACAAATCCGACAATGAAATAATCATTGACGCACAGAGATAGTCTAATGACACTCTTACACACACATTTCACATCACTTAATGATTGGTATTTATACCTAACCAATCATTGCTGAGTTGTGACATATTACATAATAGGTCCCTAGACCCTTAAATACTGATAATACAACCATTATACTTTCTAGACTAATATTACATTCAGTTGTAATTCCTAACAATATCCCCCAACGTAATAGATTTATTGGTTCTTGAAATATAGGTGTCTTTATCTTCGGCTCTTGAGATGTAATCTGAAACTTTACCCCACTTTCGCAAACCACGAATCATTTCAAGTCTACGAATGTCTTCTCAATATTGTAGATTTTATTTTATTCTTTTGGTTGCTCAAGTGTGTAGTTCCACAACTTGACCTGGATCTAATCCTTGATAAACTTCATCTTGAATTCCTCGTGATTGATCAGTCAAAAATGTATCCAGCTTGTCTTGAAGATTGAATAAGATCATACGAAAGAGTTCCATTTGAGTATTTCATCACCTCATCGAACATCAAAAAACTTATGACATTATACTTGTTTTAGTAAGCGACTCCAAATGTTGATTCGTCGATGATAGAGAATGGTTTCTTTTGTTGAAGATTCTATATAAACTGAAATGGTCTTACTAGATCGACTAGCTCTTGATTGCTTTCAAGACCTAGTTGGAAATTGTTTAAGTGAGGCACGTATTGGGTGAGGGTAATCAATCATTTGGTTTCCTACGTTTGATAAGAACCCCAAGGTATGAACAGAGTAAAGATTTGAAGTAATACTCACAAGTCGATTAGTGCGTGTATTTTTGTGTCAAATATGACTTGGTCCATTTCAGGGAAATGGCCCGGTATTTATAGGGATATATCTACGGTTTCGTGCAACCCATGAATGTGATCCAATGGTTCGAGAATGATCCACGTGGTGGATATCCAAAGGGGGAGACAAGAATGACCGGTGACATATCATCCTTGGCCGTGTCATATTCATGGAATGTCTAATGTATGATATCATGTATTAGCGTGATGCTTGCAGCACTACATGTGCTTGAATGAGGCAGTGACACGTGGTGTTCGTTGTAACAACCCTGGCTTAGATGTCTAGGCGGGTCATGGCATGAATATATTGATTAGGTACGACCCTGTTTGTATTTGGCCTTGGAAGACGCTTCCCAAGCAGGTTGTGACAGGCCTTAGCCTCGGTGGGCTTGTATTGGGTTATTTCGAGTGTATGGGCTTTAGCCACTTGGGTTGAAGCTCCCATGCGCTATCAAGTCCCCCTAGTCTATTAGTATATTGAATGCTAGGGAGATATGGTGATGGGCTCATGCTTTGGTGATGAAATCCCTGATAAGATGTTTTCTCAGGCTTTAGGGAGCTTAGAATGCGCGCTCAGTCTGGGAGTGCGAATTGTTGATGCAAATAATGTTCTAAAAACATTATTTATAACTTTCGATAACTTCAAGTTTTGATGATAACAAAATGTGAAAACACTTTACGTTAAAATTAACGTAAAAAAGTTTTTAGTCGAAAGATCCCATTTCTACGTATATCACTCTAGGTATGAACAAACAAATTTACAACTTGACAAATGATCAAAGAAGTGATTTTGTGTTTCAAACTTCACATTTTTAACGTGACAAAACATTTTTTTTTCAAAAATATACCTTACAAGTTATTTTTTAATTATAAAGAAATGTTTTAATGAAAAAATAAGTTTAAATATCATAACAACTATTGCCCCTTCCCCCCAAAGTCAGCTCCAAACTTCCCCAAATAAACTTTCACCACTAAAAACAAAAAATGGAGCATTCTTGTCTGGCACGGTACCATGGTACCACTAAATTTAGTGGTACCGTGTGACATTTAGTGGTGCCGTGTCTTTATAATGGTTAGATTTCTTCTGCCTATAAATACCAGCCCTCTTCACAGTTTTTGGGCATCCTTTTTCACACACAACTTTCTGAGTTTAAAACTCTCACCACATCTTTTCTTCTTGATCATTTAGTTTAGTTTTCTTTTGTTTAAAGAGTGATCCAATCATCCAACCAAGAGATTACCTTCATTCATCTACTAGTGCAAGAGAAGAACACAAGGTATCAAAGAAGATACAAAGTGTTGTAGTTAGTGCACTTGTAACACTTGTTATATACTTGTTGTATCTTAGCATACTCCAAGTACATTTTTCTTTTGAGTAGTTTGTGAGAGTAGATCATTGTGATCTTGTCGAGATCTTGAAGATCTCTTGTAGAGTGTGAGCTTGAGAGTTGATCAAGTGGATCAAGGGTAGATCGAGTCAAGAGAGAGTAGATCATAGTGATCTTGTTGAGATCTTGGAGATCTCTTGTAGCTTGTGGGCTTGTGTGTTGATCAAGTGGATCAAGGATAGATTGGGTAGATCGAGTCAAGTGTGTTGATTTTGTGAAGTAGAAAGGATCGTGTAGATCGTAGTAGATTGGTACTAGCTAAGATTAGTACTCGATATTTAGCTTAGTGTCAGAAATAAGGATAAGCGACGTTGTACGGTTTTCTCCGCCTGAAGGGAGCTTTGTTGACATAGTGCTTAGAACTCTCGAGTGTGGTACTCGGGGAGTGGAGTAGGGCGAAGAAGAGCTTCGTGACCGAACCACTATAAATCTCTTTGTCTCGGTTTGATCTTTCCATCTCTTTTCTTTACATTTGTTGTTTATATTAGATAGTATAGTTTAGTGTTCATATTGGTGTTGATTGATTACACAAAAGATTCGAATCAAAGTTTTTCACAAGCAAAGTTTTAAAACGAATTAAAAACCGGTAAAACTATTCAACTCCCCTTATAGTTTTCCACAATTGGTACCAGAGCCACGTCAGGCAAGATTTTAAAATAAATTGTATTTTAAAACTTGAATCGATCAATGGATTTCGACAAATATCAAGAAGGACAATCTATGCAAAGACCACCACTCTTTGAAACCGATTGTTTTATATATTGGAAAACAAGATTCGAAACGTATGTGAAACCAAAAGACATTGATCTTTGGCATATTATTACCGAGGGTGACTTTCAACCGATTCAAAAGAATCCGGAAACTAAAAGGGATGAAATAGTTCCTTATAGTAAACAAAGTGATGAACTTAAAAGAAAATTAACCAAAAATGATGAGGCTAAAATAATGATTTATAATACTTTGCCGAAAAAGGAGTTTGAAAGAATTTTTATGTGTAATACGGCAAAAGAAATTTGGAAAATTTTGTTAGTCACTCACCAAGGTAATAATCAAGTCAAGGAGAACAAGATAGATCTTCTTGTGAAACAATATGAACAATTTTTCATTCCGGAAGATGAATCTATTGATAATGCTTTTGCTAGATTTAATACTATTATTACTAGTCTTAAAGCTCTTGATGAAGGTTATTCTAGCAAGAACTATGTTAGGAAGTTTCTCAGGGCTCTACATCCAAAATGGAGAGCAAAGGTCACCGCCATTGAAGAGTCAAAGAACTTGGCGACATTATCACTTGATGAACTAATAGGAAACTTGAAGGTTCATGAAATGATAATTAAGAAAGACTCCGACATAGTCGAAGGCAAAAGCGAGAGAGTTAGATCTCTAGCATTGAAAGCCAAGAAGGAGTCTAGTGATGAGGAAAGTTCGGATTCCGATAGTGAAGACGAAGAATATGCACTAGCCGTTAGAAACTTTAAGAAGTTCTTTAGGAGAAGAGGTAGGTTCGTTAGGCAACCTCGTGATGAAAAGAAGTCGTCACAAAAGAAGTAACATGAGAAGAAAGGAAAGAGTGATAGGAGATGTTTTAGATGCGGAGATTCTAATTATCTCATAGGAGAATGTCCTAAACCACCGAAAACCAACAACGAAAGAGCTTTCATAGGAGGCTCTTGGAGTGATAGCGGTGAAGAAGAAGAGAAGAAGCCCAACGACGAAACATGTCTTATGGCTCAAGCTTAAAATGAGGTACATTTTGACTCTTCTTATTATAGTAATGATAATTCATCAATAGATGATAACATACTATACGATGAATATAATAAACTATGTGAAGTAAGTTCTAAAATTTTAGATAGAAACAAAACACTAAAATTAAAATTGCATGAACTCGAAGTGCAAATTTTAGAACTGAAAGACCAGGTAAAAAGACTTGAGAAAAATAAAGAAGTAGATGTTGGATGTAGATCATGCATGTGTCTTCGAGTAGAAAATGAAAAACTCAAAGAAAACACTTTAAGGATCATTAAGTTTGAAAAAGGGACAAAGTCACTTAATGATATGCTTGAAAACGTTAGGTATAGTGAACATGCCGGAGCGGGCTTAGGATTTGACCCAAATAAAGCTTCGACAAGTAAAACGAAACAAGTAAAATTTGTCAAACCCACAAGTTCTGTCAAAAATGTGGACGGTACCATTAAAGGTACAGACGGCACCACTAAAGTTAGTGGTACCGTGGTACCGTCTGGTGCTGGAGACAGAACTGAGTCGAATCTGAAAAATAATTCAAGTCCTAAACCAAGTCACATAGTTGTTAATAGTGTCAAAGTACCTATTGCTAGTAAAAAGGAAGTCAAAAGCTTTTACAAACCTTTGTCAACCCCCGGGCATGGCTTTGTAAAACCCGACACTAGGTCAAAGACTCCTCCACCTAGAAAAACAAATGTTCCTAAACCTTGGTCAAGAACTCCTCTACCGAGAGGTAACTTTAGAAGACAAAGTTATCCATGTAACTATCCCGTAACTTGGAATAACCGTCAACTACAAAGTTACTTACCATGGGAAATGTGTCCTCCATTCCAACATCCTAATCAAATGCAACAAATGCATGAGATGTTTAACACTAACATCTTTGGACCCATTAGATATTGGGGACCAAATGTTTGAGCTTCTATCTTGCTAGATAGATATGGTTGTGAATCAACATGGAGTCCGACGAATGGAGTATGATTAGTGATTGCACTAATCTCATGACGGAAAATCAAGTCTTGTCTCATCTTACTTAGCTTTCAACATAGATAGTCACGTCTCCTAGTTTAAAAGGCAACACCTCAGGCTAAGGTACACTTTCTTAAAACCCCCTTGTTAGTAGATATATTGAGCATATAGTGTTCTTAGAATCTAACTTGGTAAGCACTAACATAATGGACGTGAAAAGTGCATCTCCAAATGGTTTTGTCAACAAGGAGGTATATGTAATACAACCTCCAGGATTTGTTGATCCATAAAAACTATGACATGTTTATAAACTTAAGAAAGCACTTTATGGTCTTAAACAGGCTCCTAAGCTTGGTACGACATAATAAAGGCTCTCTTACATAAACATGAATATACCATGAAAATGGTTGACAACGCGCTTTTCACAAAGAAACGAAATTCACATCCCATCATTGCTTAAATATTTGTCGTCGACAATTATATTAGGCTCAACTTGTCCAGAAATGTACAATGATCGCTCAAAGATCATGCGTGACAAGTTTGAGATGAGCATGATGAGTGAATCAAGTTTCTTCCCTAGCCCTCATATAATATTATTTGAAGATAGTATCCCCTTAAATCTAAGTATGCTAATATATATATATATATATATATATATATATATATATATATATATATATATATATATATATATATATATATATATATATATATATAAAAGAGATTTAACTTAGAACAATCTTAATTGATATAAATGCCCATGTCCGCGGAGACGAATCTCACAAGAGACGATGAATGTGAGTACGCGGATAGTACTAGGTTAGGGGCATGATAGGTAATTTACTTTACCTAACGGCAAGTAGGCCCGATATCATGTCTAGTGTCTGCCCTTTTGCTCGCTTGTAAGAAGGATCCCAAAACTTCTTATCTTAAAGCGGTTAAGTGTATCTTCCGATGCATTAAAGGCACTATACACTTGGGATTGTACTATCTCAAGGAGATTGGTGTAGAAACTATTGTCTATACCAACTCTGATAATGCGGGAGATAATGTGGATTGAAAAAGTAAGAGTGATGTTTGTACCTTCATAGGTTGTTGTCAAACTTCTTGGCTCTCCAAGAAACAAACGACTCTTGCTATCTCCACGACCGAAGCCGAATACGTAAGCGCCGGAAAGGCATGACAACAAGCACTATGGATGAAACAAGCTCTAATCGACTGCGACATCCATCTCAACGACATTCCTATGAAGTGCGACAACCGAGGTGCAAATTGACTTGACCAAGAACCCCGTGAAATGCTCATGTACGAAGCACATCGAAGTACGTCATCTCCTCCATCGCGATAATGCCCAAAAAGGAATCATTTCTTTCAAAAAGTTTCCTTCAAAGGACAACATCGTCGATATCCCAACCTAACCTCTCAAACGAGAATCCTCTAAACTATCTTCGTCTAGATCTAGGAATGATGGAACACATTTTGTGAATTTCACAATTCCCATGTGTTCGAATACGTTCTTCACATCCTCATATGACTATTTCAATATTTCACTGGAAATATTGAAGTCATCTCTTATATTTCATCTCATAACTTTCTAAATATTTCACTGGAAATATTGAAGTCATTTTTTACATCTCATCTCATGACTTGCTAAATATTTCACTGGAAATATTAAGTCATCCCTCACATCCTTCTTATGACTACTCGAATATTTCACTGGAAGTATTGAAGTCATTTCTTACGTCTCGCCTCATGATTTTTTAAGTCATCCTTCACATCCCTCTTATGACTACTTAAATATTTCACTGGAAATATTGAAGTCATCCTTACGTCTCATCCCATGACTTGTTAAATATTTCATTGGAAATATTAAGTCATCCTTCGCATCCTACTTAAATATTTCACTGGAAATATTGAAGTCATCCTTCGCATCCTACTTAAATATTTCACTGGAAATATTGAAGTCATCCTTTACGTCTCGTCTCATGACTTTTAAATATTTCACTGGAAATATTAAAGTCATTCCTTATCGTTTAGCCTAGTCGTTTCCGTTAAAAGAGTTTATTAGGTATAAACTTTTCCCTCGAGTCAAAAAGTCTTACTAATTAAGTAAGATTAATTCATGAAAAATCAAAATGGAACAAAAATGAGCATGCATGGCTCCACTAAAGTGGCACGGCACCACTAAACATTAGTGGTACCGTGCGTCTGATAGACACGTTTTTCTTTCTCCTTTCCCTCTGCATAGTCATTCAAAACATAATACCCACTTCCCTTTTGCTGTCAAAACCGAACACCACACCCAAATCCTACTACACTCTTGTCAATCAAGATCGAGGCATTGCACTTTAAGAACATCAATCACTACAACATCAATTGTAAGTAAACTAACTTTAATTTCTTTATAATTTGAGTCTAGGGTTTGTTCTTATGCATAAAATCAAATTGGGGTTTTTCAGTTTTGGTTGAATTTTTATGCAATTAGGACTAGGATTAGACAATGTATAACTTACATGATTCCCTAATCATAGGATTTGCATAAACCCACTTATATCATATATATTAGTCTGAATTTTACTATTTATATTGGATTAAGATTAAATATTTTTAGTGGAATCATGTCTAGGATACTTGAAATTGAATTAGGAGTCATCAACATACAAGCTTTTCAACTTTGAGAATTTTGGCGCCGAATTGTTGCCTTTGCCAAACACCCCAATTATATTCTTTTCGAAAAATTTCACACATCTAGGATCATGAAACATTTTTCGTGCATTGTTGATACAAACTAAAAACGTTTTCGCATGCATACATGATCTCACAAATATTGATCGAATTACATAACTAATATGTATCCTTCGACATATTTGTTTGAGCAAAAGTGAAGTTAGGAGCGTTTGGGTAATCTCATTATTTTTGTTTTAGAGTCGAGATTACCGCACCTCCACATTGTTTGCATATAGGCACACACACACTAAGAATGTGATCATGAAAATACAATATGTTAACATATACATACTTATATTTTTGTAGGTAACAATGCCTCGTACCGATTACCAAGACACCAAATCCTACATCCCTTCTATAATCGATGACCCAAACATTCCCGATGAGCAAAAAGCTTATCTTCTTAAAGTCCAACATCGATACATACACGAAGGTCGTGTAGTCGATGCCTATTTTGCTCCTTTGAATGGCATAAATGTATGCTTTCCTACGATCCAATTTGATTGTTTATATAAAATAAATGATCAAATTTGTCCTCGTTTCGTCCTCTAATTCTACAGTCATGTTCGTACCTTCAATGATCTTGAGGGTAATGTCTTCCTCGATTTTTGGATTCAAAACAAACATATCGTTTTGTCCATCACCGAACTCGGTGACATTCTAGGTGTCCCTTCCTATGGTCAATGTCACTACACAGAAGACCATTCCTTAGAGTCATTTCTGTTGGGTCATGTAAAACCCAAGAATGCTTCGAACATGATTTGGACACAAATTAACTAAGTGTTAACTTAAACCGAGAACAATTCAAGTCACTGAGAGAACAGCCTCTCAGTGAGTCATCTTCAGGATGCTTAAGGCGAATTCAAGAAGAAGGATTCACTACTCAGGAAGGCGGTACTCCCTGAGTAGGACTTAAGCCAAAGAAGAAGATGATGGATTCAGTGAGTATTGGATAAGAGCTCACTGAACCCCAGTCTCCTCAACCAACAAAGTGATTGAATGACTGAGGAACCAACGCCTGAAGAAAAGGCAGGAACAATAGGGAAAAGATCTGAGAAGATAAGAGTGTAAACCCAACACTCTTCTCCTGACATCCAAAGCATAAAACAACATGTCCAAATCCCTCGAGTCGCCAACATGTACCAAAAACGTGATGGTTCCATAGTCCATCTTGACCCCAATCGTATCTATCTCAAAGAGATTCTTCTCGATCTTAAAAATTGGGAACTCCTTCTGCGTGAAAACGTCTTGTGTCTTGCGGGCAACCGGGATCATGTTCCGGCAAGTCTAGCTCACATGCTCTATTGCCTTAGTAACTAGGAGCCATACAACCTCGCGTACTACATGGCAAAAAGAATGGCAAACATTCACAGTCGGTCCGATAAGCTCATGCCATACGGTATGTTGCTTACTCGTCTCTTCCGTTGGGTTATGGCAAATTACCCACATCTTAATAATGGCGACTACTTTATTGTTGATCCCATTATGAAACCTCTTGGTGGACCACAACGTCGCACAAAGCAACGTAGTGACAAAGGTTCCAAACGTGGTCGTAAATCCACCTCCGATGCTACTTTCTCTTTCTCCTTCTTCGGTCATGGATCGTCATCTCACCCTATGGATGAGGATGATGATGAAGTGAATGAAGAAGGAAATTCTCGTGCTCGTACTCCTTCTCCCGACACTATCTTTCGAAATCTTGACACATCATCCTTCACACCAACCACCGACCTTCCTTACAACAACACCAACTTAAATGCGGTGATGAGAAGGCAAACGACGATGTACAACCGACAAGTGTCCATGCATGAGCAAACCATCGGGGAGGGGGTTCAAGTCAATTGGAAAAGCACTCAAGGGGATCGGGAACAAGATTAAGAAGTTGGGGAAATCGAGAGATTACACAATACTAACTTAATTAGTATCATTAACCCAAGTAGTATTAAACTATTACTAATGAGTTATTGGCTACGGCCATTTAACATTAACAAGTTTTGTTGGGAATTAAATGTTCTAAAGTTAGTACTGCTGAGAAGAATACACTAACAGTACAAACTGCTAGTGTAGGAATGAAGACTGCTGAGATATAACTAACAGTACAAACTGCTAGGTTAGTACTGTTAGTATATCAGAAGGTACTGATGGTTAGATAAACGTTTGTATTAAAGATAAGTATGGAAAGGATTTGTGTATATCTTATTTAGTTAGATTTATACGGTGAATACTTACCATGTAAAGGACTCCTTATTTCTATAAAAGGAGATCCTAAGTTAGACGAATATCATATATAGTTTTTGTTAAGGATTCAAGGTTTTGTAACCCTAGTGATAGCTAAGATCACTCGTATTATTCTCAATAATATTGAATCGTTTGTGGTTAACATTCTGTGTTCATTTTCCAATACAAAGCATTACTATTCCATTAACCAAATCATAATTCTTCTAAGTGTGGTTAAGTAGATTCCGCATACTTAATCGCATTCACTCAAAGTATCTTACACACACTATACAGGAGTAACATTCTAAGTGTATTTAAATCCTATCAAGTGGTATCAGAGATAGGTTTGATACTATTGATTTAGAAGAAGTAATGGACATGGAAAACACTCAATCCAACATGGCTGCCAAACTACCAATGCTCAAGCAGAATGAATTCGACATGTGGAAGTTAAGGATAGAACAATACTTCCAGGTGCAAGACTATGCACTCTGGGAAATTATTGAACAAGGAGATTCGTTCAAGCCTACAACTTCTACTACAACTGTTGAGGGTAAAGTTGAGACAGTTGTGCAGACTGTTCCAGTCACTGCTAAAGAGAGGCTTCAGAAGAAGAATGACCTCAAGGCCAGAAGTTTGCTGATGATGACCATTCCGAATGATCAACTCTTGTCTTTCAGCAAGTACAAAGATGCTAAGACTTTGTGGGAGGCAATCATAGCCAGATATGGAGGGAATGAAGCTACTAAGAAAACTCAGAAGACTCTCTTGAAGCAAAAGTTTTAGAACTTCACTGCTACCAGCAATGAGTCACTGGATCACATGTTCAACAGGCTTCAAAAGATTGTAAGCCAACTGGCTGTTCTTGGTGTGGATATACCTCAAGAAGATCTGAACTCCAAGTTCTTGAGGAGTTTACCTGCAGAGTGGGCTATGCATGTAGTAGTCTGGAAGAACAAGCCAGATATTGAGACTATGAGCCTGAATGACTTGTACAACAATTTCAAGATTGTTGAACAAGATGTGAAGAAAGCCGGAGGATCTAGTTCAAGAAGTGGGAACATGGCCTTTGTGTCATCTCCAAATAACTCAAGTCCAGTTGAAGAAGTTAAGGTTGCTGTGGGAGTTAGTACTGCTAGCTCAAATATTAGTACTGCTAGTTCATCAAGTAGTACTGTTGGTATTCTGGATGAGAAAACATGTTGTGCCTTCTTGACAAGCCAGAATGATGGGACTATGCTTACTCATGAAGACCTCCAGGAGATCAATGATGATGATTTGGAGGAGATGGACCTCAAATGGCAGATCTCTCTTCTTAGCATGAGGGCTAAGAAGTTCTACCAAAGAACAGGAAAGAGGATCACTATCAGCAGCAATGATACTGCTGGTTTTGACAAATCAAAGCTAGAGTGCTACAATTGCCATAAGATGGGGCACTTCTCAAGGGAATGCAGGAGGCCTAGGCAGTAGGATGGCAAGAGCAGAGGTTATGGGAACAAAGCCAAGATTGTGGAAGATGCTGAGCCAACTTCAAAGGCAATGGTGGCTATTGATGGCTTAGGGTTTGATTGGAGTTTCATGGCAGCAGAGGAGGAAGAACCTACTGAGATGGCACTCATGGCCTTCTCTGATTCTGAGGTACAATCTGCTAAAGTTTGTTATAAATCTTGCACTGCTCTTATAGAACTAGAAACTTTAAGAAAACATTATGATGAACAAAGGATAGAGCTGAACAAAACTAATTATAACTTGTTAAATCATAAGAGAGGTTTAGCTGTCCTAGAGGAGCAGATTGTGCTCTATAAGAACAATGAGTATAGTTTTGCTGATGACATAGCAGTTCTTAAAAAGGATTTAACTTTTAAAAATGCTGAAATTAGTCTTTTGAAAGCTGAGTTGGATAGGATTAAAAAGGATAATGAAAACATTCAATTAAGTGTAGAAACATTAGAATATGCATCTAAGGGTGTAAACAAAATAATTGAATGTCAATTAATCAACAAGGCTAAGTCTGGGTTAGGATATAAGACTGTTCCACCTCTACACAGAGGTATTCCTGCACCCCCAGGAATAGACCTAGAACATACATGCTTGCCTGAATTTCAACAACCAATGTTAGAATATGGTCCTAAGCAAAAAGAAAATGTAGTTGTTGAAAAGCCTGTAGAAGTAAGTGAACCCTTTGAGAGTGCAAGTGACACTTCACTCACTGAGGACAAGGTGTCCTCTGGTAGGAATTTAGATGCTCCAACCATAGAGGATTGAACATCTGATGATGAGGAAGATCAGGTTATGGCTAAACCTGATGTTGTTAAGGTAGAAGGAACAAGTGTTCCTAAGGTGGTCAAGAATGAAACTGTTAGGCCTAAAACAAATGTTAAACAAGTTAGGCAACCAGTTAGGTATTGTGAAATGTATAGAACCATAGACAAGCCCAGAGGTAACCAAAGGAGTTGAAACAACCTCAAGTCTCACCAACTAGGTGATGACTTTGTCCTATATAAGAAAGCTTGTTTCACTTGTGGAGGTTTTGACCATCTTGCAGCTTTTTGCCACAAAAGGGTAACTGGGTATTCAAACCATAGGGTGAACTTAGAAAGGCCTCAAACTCACTCTAATATTGCTAGAATGACACCCAGAGCAGTTTTATTAAAGTCTGGCCCAAAACAAGTTCATACTGCTAGACCAGCAGTTAGTACTGCCAGACCATTTAAGTCTGTTTACCCAAGACCAGCAGTTCAAGGTGCAAAAACAACTTTCAAACATGCACCAACAACTGCTAAAAGGCCTTTTCAAACAAAAGCAGTGGTACAAAAACAGATTTGGAAACCAAAAGCTACAACTGCAAAGCCAACAGTTAATACTGCTAGTCAAGCAGTTAGTACTGGCAATTTTAAAAACACTGCTAAGGGAAAGAGGGATAATGCTGTTAAGGCCTCAGCATGTTGGATTTGGAGACCTCTTCAATCCAATGGTTCATCAATTGTTCTAAAAAGATTTAACTATATTGATGCACGAGGTAAACCCAAGTCAGTAATGGCTTGGGTTCCCCAAGGAAACTAATTTCCTTATTTTATATGCAGGGACATTCACAAGGAGATGATGAAGATCAAGGATATGCAGACAGTGGGTGTTCCAGGCACATGACAGGCAACATGTCCTATCTTTCAGACTTTCAATCATTTGATGGAGGATATGTTACCTTTGGTGGAGGAATAGGAGGCAGAATTACTAGTAAAGGTACACTTAAAACCGGTAAATTGGATTTTGAAGATGTGTATTTTGTTCAAGAGCTTAAGTATAACCTGTTTAGTGTCTCACAAATGTGTGACAAAAAGAAAAAGGTTCTTTTTACTGAAACTGAATGTCTTGTGCTTTCTCCAGACTTTAAGCTACATGATGAAAGTCAGGTATTGCTCAAAGTTCCAAGAAAGGACAACATGTACAGTGTTGATATGAAGAAGATTGTTCCTAAAGAGGCTCTTACTTGTCTTGTTGCAAAGGCCACATTGGATGAATCTATGTTATGGCATAGGAGACTTGGTCACATTAATTTTAAAACCATTAATAAAATTGTAAAAGATGGTTTGGTAAGAGGCTTGTCTCAGAAAAGATTTGAAAATGACCAAACTTGTGTTGCTTGTCTCAAAGGCAAACAACATAAGGCTTCTTGTAAGCCCAAGATCTTTAACTCTATTGATCAACCTTTGTTTATGCTACATATGGACTTATTTGGCCCTACTTCTGTGAGTAGTATTAAGCATAAGAGGTTCTGTCTTGTGATTACTGATGACTATAGTAGGTTCACTTGGGTTTTCTTTTTAGGTTCTAAGGATGAGACACCTAGCATTCTTAAAACATTTATTACTGAGATAGAAAACTTAATGGATAAGAAAGTTAAAGTCATTAGATGTGATAATGGGACAGAGTTTAAGAATAGAGTTATGGATGATTTTTGCAAAGAAAAAGGTATTAGAAGAGAATTTAGTGTTGCTAGAACTCCTCAGCAGAATGGGGTTGCTGAAAGGAGAAATAGGACATTGATAGAAGCTGCTAGAACCATGTTAGCTGACTCTAAGTTGCCTATCACTTTTTGGGCTGAAGCAGTTAATACTGCTTGCTATGTGCAGAACAGGGTTTTGGTAGTTAAGCCTCACAATAAGACACCATATGAGCTTTTTAGAGGTAGAACTCCTGCATTAGGATTTCTAAGACCTTTTGGGTGTCATGTGACCATTCTGAATACCTTAGACCATCTAGGCAAATTTGATGGTAAAGCTGATGAAGGATTCTTGGTTGGGTACTCACTAAATAGCAAAGCATTCAGAGTATACAACACAAGAACTAGGAAAGTTGAGGAAAACCTGCATGTTGAATTTCTAGAGAATAAAACTAATGTTGTAGGTGAAGGACCAAAATGGCTGTTTGATCTTGAGACTCTAACCCAATCAATGAACTATGTGCCAGTTGTTGCAGGAACCTTTTCTAATGATTTTGCAGGTTCAGAAGCTGATGATGCAACAAATGAAGCAGGATTGGGCAAGGAGAAAGATCAAGATCATGTACTAATGCCAATATGGACAAGTGTGGATTCAACTTCAATGGATGGTGAACCTTCTACTGATGATGCTAAAGAAGGGATTGAAGGTCAAAACAATGTAGATGGAACTGAGGAACAAGAGAATCAAGTTAACAGTACTAATGATGATTGTACTGCTGAGCCCCAACTTGATACTGCTAGGCCAAATGTTGATACTGCTAGGCCAAGTGTTCATACTGCTGGCCCATCAGACTCTTATGCAGCGGATTTCTCAAAAGATGAGGTGGATTTCAACAATATACCACCTACATATGGAGTTCTCACTACACCACACACAAGGATTCACAAGGCTCACTCCCTGGACAATGTGATTGGTGATGTGCAATCTGGAGTGAAGACAAGGAAGCAACTTATGCCTTTAGACCAACAAGGGTTTCTTAGTACTGTTTATGAATCAAAGCAGCATGAAGATGCCAACTCTTGTCTATTTGTATGTTTCCTCTCACAAATTGAACCCAAAAATGTCCTCAAAGCCTTAGATGATTCAAGCTGGGTAGAAGCAATGCAAGAAGAGCTTCTTCAATTCAAGATTCAGAAGGTTTGGGTGCTAGTGGATTTACCCAAGGGTGTAAGGGTAATTAGAACCAAATGGGTTTTCAGAAACAAAAGGGATGAAAGGGGAATTGTGGTTAGAAACAAGGCTAGACTTGTAGCCCAAGGATACACACAAGAGGAGGGTATAGACTATGAAGAAGTTTTTGCACCAGTAGCAAGAATTGAAGCCATTAGACTATTTTTGGCCTATGCTTCATTTATGGGCTTCACAGTTTATCAAATGGATGTCAAGAGTGCCTTCTTGTATGGTACTATTGAAGAGGAGGTTTATGTCTCACAACCTCCAGGTTTTATTGATCCAGAACATCCTGATAAGGTGTACAAGGTTGTAAAGGCTCTTTATGGACTACATCAGGCACCAAGGGCATGTTATGAGACTTTGGCTTCCTATTTGCTAGATAATGGTTTCCAAAGAGGCAAGATTGATCAGACATTATTCATCAAGAAGCACAAGAAGGATATCTTGCTAGTTCAGGTGTATGTGGATGATATCATCTTTGGATCTACAAGGAAGGAGATGTGTGTAGAGTTTGAAAGACTTATGCATGACAAGCTTCAGATGAGTTTCATGGGGGAACTTACATTCTTTTTGGGTCTACAAGTAAAGCAATCAAATGAAGGCATATTTATCAGCCAGGATAAATATGTAGCAGAGATTCTAAGGAAGTTTCAGTTTGCTGATTCAAAAGTGGCAAGCACACCCATAGATCCTGAGAAGCCTCTTCTTAAAGATGCAGATGGAGAGAATGTTGATGTTCACACATACAGATCCATGATAGGGTCCTTGATGTATCTTACATCATCAAGACCAGATATCATGTTTGCTGTTTGTGCCTGTGCAAGATTCCAAGTGACTCCTAAGGTTTCTCACTTAACAGCAGTCAAAAGGATCTTTAGATATCTTAAGGGTCAACCTAGGTTGGGTCTGTGGTATCCTAGGGAATCACCTTTTGACCTGGTAGCATATTCAGATAGTGATTATGCTGGTGCAAGCCTGGACAGAAAATCAACAACTGGAGGATGTCAATTCCTTGGATGCAGACTTATATCATGGCAGTGTAAGAAGCAGACAATTGTGGCAACTTCAACAACTGAAGCTGAATATGTAGCTGCTGCAAGTTGCTGTGGTCAAGTGCTTTGGATTCAGAATCAGCTTCTTGACTATGGGTATAATTTCATGAACACTGTCAGATATATAGACAATAGCAGTACCATTTGTATCATTAAAAATCCAGTACAACACTCTAAAACAAAACACATAGAAATTAGACATCATTTCATTAAAGAATGCAATGAGAAAAAGTTGATTCAAGTAATTAAAATTGATTCAGATCAAAATTTTGCAGATCTACTAACAAAAGCTTTTGATGTAGGAAGGTTTCAATACTTGGTAGCAAGTATTGGGATGCTAAATCCTTAAAGTTTTTCAAACTGTGTGTTTTTATACTTAAAATGGATTTGTACTGCTAGCTTTGTCAATCGGTACTGGTAGTGTATAGTTTGTACTGTTTGTACAAATTTGGTCAGTTTTTGTTCATACTGTTAGTCATATGTTTATACTGCTATGAGACAAGTGCTTTGCACTTTATTTCTTGGTTTTGGACTAACAATTGCAGGAAATAGAGTTGATCATGACAATATCAACATATGAAAGATGTTGTCTTCCATGAAAGATCAGGACTTCCCCTTTATCCATGAACTTCTCCTGAAGTTGGAAACTCTTGTCTTGATCTTGGAATTTGAGCACAAAGGGAGTTACAAGTGCAATGTGTGAGCAAGCAAATGGTGGTTCAAGCTGCTGACATAATAGGTTAATGATGGACAGAGTTTGGGAATTCATTAACAAAGGTTTATACCAAAGTTAATCAATTCTTTAAAACTTTTTTGTTAAGACCTGATTATGATGTTTCATATTGAATTGATGGCTTAGTTGGTCAGATAGTAACTGACTCAACTCACTTTCTATCATTTTATACTTTAATTAGTATAATGAGTTAGTCTAAGGACATCTGATAGAAAGAACAGCGAGCAAACGTGAATCTAACACTTGTGTTAGAGGCAACAACTGCCACGAGCTGGAAACCCTGTCAAGAAAGCCCTTAGAATGGGTTTATCTGTACACAGGCAGTTATTTTATAACTGAAAACATTGGTTCTCACACAACCAGAGGTTGCTTTAAACCGAAATCTTGATTAAGTGTCTGTCTTTACACTTAATCCCTTCAAAAAGGTTGTTAGCAGTATAGTTTTTCATTAAAATCTTGTTCATACTGCTGAGTCAAATTTTTCACAAAAAGTTTGTACTGCCAGGCTTAAAGTTAGTACTGGTAGGCAAAGTTTGTACTGCTAAATAGACGTTAGTACTGGTGCGAAATACCAGCTTTTTGAAAATAGCCGTTGAGGGTTAGTTAAGATTTTTACTGATGATTTCCTTGTTTTAAGGGTTTCCTTTTTGGATATTTTTTACCTTTTATAATATTTAATTAACCTTATCTTCGATTAAAAGTTATCTTTTATTCAAAGTCGGTACAATTGAAACCCTAGCAAGCCACTCATCATCTCTTATCTCAATTAACTTTCTTCTTCTACTTTCTACCCTAAAATTCAACTATTCATAGCAGTTAAATCACCTTTTTACTGAAACTAAAATGGCCTCTTTATCTTTTGCTGAAAAACATAATCAAGTAGCTTATTTAGAAAAAGTAGAGGATGAACCAACCTTTCATGAGATAGTGGATTTCCTAAACAACACTTACATAAGGTATTATTTACTTTTAAATCCCACTATCTATGTCATTCACATCAAGCAGTTTTGGCACACTGCCAGTGTCAAAACCTTTGAAAATGGTGACAGAGAAATAAATGCTAAAGTGGATGGCAAATCCATCACTATTACTGAATCATCTCTCAGAAGGCATCTCCATCTGAGTGATGACAATGGTATTAGTGCTATGCCAAACACAGAAATTTTTGAAAACTTATCCAGGATGAGGTATCACACTGATTCTCAAAACTTAACTTTTCAAAAGAGTCTTTTTGCCCCACAATGAAGATTTTTCATTCACACAATCCTTCATTGTCTTAGCCCCAAGAAAACCTCATGGGAACAGTTCAGTAGTAATATTGCTACTGCTCTCATTTGCTTGGCTACAGACAGAATTTTCAACTTTTCAAAACTTTTTGAAGGTATGGTTAAGAATGTAGACAGTAAATCAAAATTTTTGATGTACCCAAGGTTCATACAATCTATTTTGAACAAACATCAACTGCTTCAACACAAAACTGTTTATCCAACCCCAAAGCTTACTCAAAAACTTTTTAGCAACATGAAAATTGCTTCAAGGGGTTATAGTGGGGAAGCAGTATCACTTTCTAATACTATGCTACAAAACCAGGGTGAAGGAGCAACAAGCCCAATTGCCTCCCATCACACACCCACAACATCAGAAGCTTCAACTTCACAACCATCTTCATCAACCAATAGGACTTCATCCAGACAGGACTATAATGTTCCTCAGCACAGAGTTACTACTCCTGAAAATGTAGCAGATGAGGCTGACAATGTCAGAATGGAAAGGGCTACTTCTACTGACTCTGGCTTAGTAGCTGAGCAGGACAGAAGCAACATCAATAGGACCCAATCCATGGCAACACCAGCAGTACCTAGTACTTCTGGTGGCATCCATAGCCACATGGACACACAGGGTGGCTCAGAAACCCATCATATGATGGATTATGAGTCCATGCCCCATGATTCACCTCTCCCAGGAGGTAACATACCTGGAAGTGATGAAGGCAGATTATCACTCAAGGAATTGATGGCTACATGTACAAAATTGTCTGAAAAAGTGTCCAAATTGGTAGATGAACTCAGGAGCTATAAAGATGAACTCAGAAGCCATAAGAAGAATTTTGCAGTTGTCTACACCAAGTTGACTATGAAGGTGAAGAAATGGGAGACCACAGTCAAGAAACTTAAAGGAAAAAGGTCAGTTAAAATGGTGGTTTCAACTAGTTCTTCTTCTAGTTCATCAAAGGATTCAAGCTCAGATGATGGTGAGGGATCTTCCAAACAGGAGATGAAGATTGCCCAAATAGATCAAGATCCAGATGTTCAATTGGTTCAAGAAGAGTATGAGACTCAGGGGAGGTAAGCAGATCAGTTTGATGAAGGTACTGGTACTTTTAATGAAGATACTGCTAGGACTGAGCAAGGTACTGCTAGTGTTGAAGGTACTGTTAGTCTACAGGATTTGATAACTGCTGGATATCAAGGTACTGCTAGTGCATTCTACTCAAGGAAACCAAGGATATCATGAGTAGACAAAGGAAAAGCCATAATGAAAGAACAAGAACTAACCAAACAATTGTCTAAGAAGGAGAAAATTCAGTTGGCACTTGATGAAGAGCTAGCCCAAAAATTTCATGAAGATGAATTAAGCAGGGTTGCTGAGGAAGAAAGACTAGCAGAAGAAGCAAGATTGGCTGCTTTTATGATTGAAAGGAAGTTTCAGACAGAAGAAGATGAGAGAGCTGCTCAGATCTTAGCAAATCAGAAAATGGCTGAAGAATTACAAGCTGATGAAAGAGCAAAGTACACTCCAGACGAACAAAGTGATGCTATTGCTAACTTATTGCAAGAGATCAGAAGGAAACAAAGCAAGAAAAAGTCTTATAAGAAGAAAATTTCTTCAAGAAGTGAGCAATTGAGGTTTATGAAGAACTTTCTAAAGCATCAGGATTACTGGAAGGAGAATTATTTCAAAGGGATGTCTAATGAAGCTATTGAAAAGGCATACTTTGAAGCTTATGCAAGAATTCACAAGCCTTCAGATCCAAGATTTATTATTGAGACTGAGCCAAGTCAAGGTACAAAAAGAGGAGCAGAATTATTAGAGTCTGAAGAGGCAAAGAAACAAAGAACTGAGGAAGAATCAGTTCAAGATGAATCTGCTGAGGAAGAAGCAGAGAAAGAGGATAAAACATTGACTGATGAACAGGTACATAGTATGATTATAGTGGTTCCTGAATCTCTCAACATTAATCCACACCAAGCCAAGCATCCAATTATAGATTGGGAAGTGTATTTAGATGGGAGAATAAAGGGGTGGAAGATCATCAGGGTAGGAGGAAAGACTGAGGTGCATAAATTCTTTGAAGATATGTTGAGATCTTTTGACAGAGATGACTTGAACAAGTTATGGAGTTTAGTGCAGGAAAGGTTTAGAACCTCAGATCCAACTGATGACAAAGATAAGGAATTATGGGTTCAATTGAAAAGAATATATGAACCTGATGGAGGAGAAGCTATTTGGAGGTTCCAAGCTCCAATTAAAGAGATTACATGGAGATTATTTGATACTTGTGGTGTTCACATGATTTCTACCAAAGATGGATTAGAAATTTATATGTTGGTAGAAAAGGATTATCCTCTCAGAGCAGCAGTTTTATTAGCTTTGGTATGTTCAACACTCTAGGTTGAAGGTGATTCACAGATGACAAATGAGTTGGTCAGAAAAATATTCTATCTTGCAGAACAAAGGAAAGCTCAGGTCAAGAGACTGGCTATGTAGTGTTTGGAAGATCCTCACAATCCTCATTTAATTCAGAAGAAACTTGATGATTTGGGATAAATCACAAGTTTAGGGGAGGATTGTTGGGAATTAAATATTCTGAAGTTAGTACTGCTGAGAAGAATACACTAACAGTATAAACTGCTAGTGTAGGAATGAAGACTACTGAGATATAACTAACAGTACAAACTGCTAGGTTAGTACTGTTAGTATATCAGAAGGTACTGCTGGTTAGATAAACGTTTGTATTAAAGATAAGTATGGAAAGGATTTGTGTATATCTTATTTAGTTAGATTTATACGGTGAATACTTACCATGTAAAGGACTCCTTATGTCTATAAAAAGAGATCCTAAGTTAGAAGAATATCATATATAGTTTTTGTTAAGGATTCAAGGTTTTGTAACCCTAGTGATAGCTAAGATCACTCGTATTATTCTTAATAATATTGAATCATTTGTGGTTAACATTCTGCGTTCATTATCCAATACAAAGCATTACTATTCCATTAACCAAATCACAATTCTTCTAAGTGTGGTTAAGTAGATTCCGCATACTTAATCACATTCACTCAAAGTATCTTATACACGTTATACAGGAGTAACATCCTAAGTGTATTTAATTCCTCTCAAGTTTGAATTAACTTAGTTTTTCTAACTTGGCTTGGGTTACTTTGGATAATTAATGAAGCTTAATGCTTAATTATATTTATGAGCTTTATTTAGTTCATATCTTTTATTTTACTTTTTTTTTCTTGCATGCACTAGATGATCATATTGCTTGATATGTTGCATGCTTAATAGTAGCCTAGTTTTAGATAATCACATGTTCTTGTTTGTTGCTAGCTGTGGCTAGTGTTAGGAAAACTATGTGATTATTCTTTAGTGAATTGAGGCAATAGGATTTGCTATAAATAGTACCCCTAGGATTACCCATTTAGGCAGCCTAAATCCTGAAGAACTGGTAAAAATGTCAACTGCAGGCCACGGCTCCACTAAATAGGCCACGACACCACTAAATTTAGTGGCACCGTGAGTGATTTAGTGGTACCGTCCCTTGGGAAGACGTTTTTAACTGTTTGCTTCCACTTTTTGACTTTCTTTTCCTTAGAATCTGCAAACATGTGCTGATTCCAACACTCACAATTCCCTAAACTCACCATCCTACCTATCCTTGCATGCTTTGATTTGGCTATTTAAGCTATTATCATGCATTCATCTTCCTCACCATCACACATTCATCATAAACTCACCATGTCTTCTACCATGGCTACCACCTCTCACAAGGCAAAGAAGCCAAGGCTCAACATTAAACCACCCAATGAAATACTTCTCATTGATCTTACATTAGACGATGATGAAGACATTCACACACCATTACCCTCAACCAATTCAACCTCATCAATTTCTACACCTTTGGCTCCATCAAAAGCCACTTCAACTAGGCCAACCTCATCATCCTCTTTCACTATTAGGACTACCGCACCCTTACTTCAACCTAGTCCTCCTCAACCGTTGGCACTCACCTTCACCCTATCACCAATAACTCCTTTTGAGCTTGGGTCCAACACATCATCATCTTCCGCCTCTCCACCACCACAACCACTAATGGGTCACCCCATTTTTTACCCTCTAGAGCTACATAGCCTAAGTTGTGCATGTTGTCATCACAACCGAAACCTCATCTTCAACCTTAGGGATGAATTGAACTTTATGTTCTCTTACCTAGAGCACCTTCTAAAAACACCACAAGGACCTATCATACCACCTCCTCCGCCAACAAATAGACCAAACAACTAAACATGTTCATGTTTAGTTTCCAAAATAAAAACTTAGGATCCCTTTTGTCATTGAAGCAAATCTTAGGGCCTCATGTCACTAAAGATTTCTATGTGCTTCTTGCAGTTTGTTTTTATGTTTGTGATATAGTCATACTTCATGTATGACATTTCTTTATATGAATGGATGGGCTAATCATGTGGTTGTTTTCTCTTTTATAGTTTTTGGCTACTTAGCCATTTTTTTAGCTTGTGGTTGGATATTTGTCTTGATTGCTACATGTTAGATATTGTATATGTGTCATCTAACTTTGTTTTGTAGCAAGAACCATTGCTCGATTCCTTGGTGTCCTCCAAACGAGGGGAAGTATACATCAAGGGGGAGCCTTAGCAACATTTTTGCTTCGATAAAAAGGGGGAGAAATGGGATAAACTCAAGCTAAAAACTTGTTAAAATTAACTTTTAACTTAAAATGAGTTTTATGTTTTGTCATCATCAAAAAGGGGGAGATTGTTGATGCAAATAATGTTCTAAAAACGTTATTTATATCTTTCGATAACTTCACGTTTTGATGATAACAAAATGTGAAAACACTTTACGTTAAAATTAACGTAAACAAGTTTTTAGTAGAAAGATCTCATTTCTACGTATATCGCTCTAGGTACGAACAAACAAATTTACAACTTGACAAATGATCAAAGAAGTGAATTTGTGTTTCAAACTTCACATTTTTAATGTGACAAAATATTTTTTTTTCAAAAATATACCTTACAAGTTATTTTTAAATTATAAAGAAATGTTTTAATGGAAAAATAAGTTTAAATATCATAACAGCTATTTTCCCCCCTCCAAAATCAGCTCCAAACTTCCCCAAATAAACTTTCACCACTAAAAACAAAAAATGGAGCGTTCTTATCTGGCACGGTACCACGGTACCACTAAATTTAGTAGTACCGTGTGACATTTAGTGGTGCCGTGTCTTTATAATGGTCAGATTTCTTCTGCCTATAAATACCAGCCCTCTTCACAGTTTTTGGGCATCCTTTTTCATACACAACTTTCTGAGTTTAAAACTCTCACCACATCTTTTCTTCTTGATCATTTAGTTTAGTTTTCTTTTGTTTAAAGAGTGATCCAATCATCCAACCAAGAGATCACCTTCATTCCTCTACTAGTGCAAGAGAAGAACACAAGGTATCAAAGAAGATACAAAGTGTTGTAGTTGTAGTTAGTGCACTTGTAACACTTGTTACATACTTGTTGTATCTTAGCATTCTCCAAGTACATTTTTCTTTTGAGTAGTTTGTGAGAGTAGATCATTGTGATCTTGTCGAGATCTTGAAGATCTCTTGTAGAGTGTGAGCTTGAGAGTTGATCAAGTGGATCAAGGGTAGATCGGGTAGATCGAGTCAAGAGAGAGTAGATCATAGTGATCTTGTTGAGATCTTGGAGATCTCTTGTAGCTTGTGGGCTTGTGTGTTGATCAAGTGGATCAAGGATAGATCAGGTAGATCGAGTCAAGTGTGTTGATTGTGTGAAGTAGAAAGGATCGTGTAGATCGTAGTAGTTTGGTACTAGCTAAGATTAGTACTCGATATTTAGCTTAGTGTCGGAAATAAGGATAAGCGACGTTGTATGGTTTTCTCCGCCTGAAGGGAGCTTTGTTGACATAGTGCTTAGAACTCTCGAGTGTGGTACTCGGGGAGTGGAGTAGGGCGAAGAAGAGCTTCGTGACCGAACCACTACAAATCTCTTTATCCCGGTTTGATCTTTCCATCTCTTTTCTTTACATTTATTGTTTATATTAGATAGTATAGTTTAGTGTTCATATTGGCGTTGATTAATTAAACAAAAGATTCAAATCAAAGTTTTTCACAAGCAAAGTTTTAAAATGAATTTAAAATCGGTAAAACTATTCAACCCCATTCCAGTTTTCCAAACGAATATCTATGAAATTAGTTGCCATGATTAAGTGTGCTTTCTATGTTTATGCATTATGAGGGTTATAAAAGTACAATAAAAGTTTAAAAAATATTAATTTACAAAAAGAGGTGATTAAAAACCAAATGCAACCCAAATGTTGATTAAATACCCAAATAACAAATATATTAAACCCAAAACACTTATAGGCTTCCAAATCCTTGATCAAATTGCGGAAATGTATGGTTTTGGTGGGTGTTTGTGTTCGATAGAGAGGGAGAACAAGGGGGAGAGGGTTTTTGGTTTGTGTGTGTGTGAAAGTGTGTGATGTGTGTGTTTTTATATAAAACAAAGATCCTAGTGATGCCTAAGTCTAGATCCAAAAAAAATGGAAGTGGTGGGGTGTGGTTCGAAAATTAGAAGCAAAAATATAAGGTGTATGTTCGGCTAAAGAAAAAAAAAGAGATGGAGGAATTTCTTTTGAAAAATTTCAGGTATCACGGGTATATTTTGTTCGTAGAACGCAAATGTAACCTGTAAATTCGCATTTTAAGTAAACGTTTTTAAAAAATATGTAATAGCCTATAAAACTAAGTTTGTTAAAATAAAATGTAATAATTAAATGAAAACTTTAATTATATTCGTACCGGTACGCGTTGTGTGTCGTTTTTCGTAGTGCACAGGATAACTTCTCGGTAAATGGTTTAATGTGAACGTAATTGTTCAGAGTGTAAAGACTCGAAAGTATAGGGAATTATTAACTTAGAAATTGTTGGTTGACAACTGGTTTCATCGTAACTGTTTTACGTAACCGTAAAAGTCAAAATGTCAAAAAGTCGAAAGTCAAATCAAGGGTAAAATAGTAAATTATAGATCTAGAAAATTACCAGTTGTCACAGTTGATGACACTTAATGCTTTGATCATTAGTTAGGGTAGCAAGACCGAAAGGCATGCTCAGCTTTTAGGAAGAAGTTAGGAACAGAAGCGACCGTACTCGGCCTCATCTACTTTAGATTCACTAAAGCACATTAGATAAACAGTGCACTGGAACTATGCCGTTAATGAAATTAGAGGATTAGCAAGACAAGCATGCCTTTATCTTTTGATCTTTTCTTCACAGAACTATCGTATTTCATTCTATTTTCAGTTTATTAGTTAAGTAGAATTAAAAACATAATTGGCGGATTTAAAATGCAGTGACAACTTAAGAACTACTAGACATTTAGGATCGCTTCGCACCTTGCGAATGACCCGGTCTTACTAACTCATTATACTATACGAACTGGTACACTGCCCTTAAGTGGTTGTGATTGTCTGAAGGATTCTGTGGAAACCGTAGAGGGGGGGGGGGGTGAATACGTTTCCATTTAAAAACTTAAAAACTTTTTGTATCAAACACCCGATCAAGTGTGACGTAATATGAGAAGTGTCAACAATAATCATATAACATCTAGAGATGAATAATTAAACTACAACATAAGCACAATCAAACCATGCCACATACATAATCAACACAACATAAGCAACTAGCCACACAAGCATAAACGCAATGCAAATATAAATATAAAACGATAAAGAATAAAATGAAAGTAAAGAGATAAGTAAGAAGGCACAAACCGGACATGATGATTTATAGTGGTTCGGTCACGAAGCTCCTCTTCGCCCTACTCCACTCCCCGAGTACCCAACTCGAGAGTTACTTCACTAATCAACAAGCTCCCTTCAGGCGGAGAAAACCGTACACGTCGCTTATCCTATTTCCGACACTAAGCTAGATGTCGAGTGCTAATCTTAGCTAGCACCAATCTAACACGATCTACCCTTGATCTACTTGATCAATCACACACGCCCAATGGCTTCAAGAGATCTCCAAGATCTCGACAAGATCACAATGATCTACTCCCACTTGGCTCGATCTACCCAATCTACCCTTGATCTTCTTGATCAATCACACAAGCCCACAAGCTTCAAGAGATCTCCAAGATCTCGACAAGATCACAATGATCAACCCTCACTTGACTCAATCTACCCTATATACCTTTGATCAACACACTAACTCATAAGCTACAAGAGATATTCAATATCTCTATAAGATCACAATGACTTCCCTCACAAACTCTCAAAAGAAAGATAGACTTGATGTATACTATGATACAATCAAGTGTGTAACAAATGTTACAAGTGCTCTACCTACAACTACAACACTTTGTATCTTCTTGGATACCTTGTGTTCTTCTCTTGCACTAGAAGAGGAATGAAGAGGATCTCTTGGTGGGATGAAAGGATCACTCTTAAACAAACCAAGACTCTCTAAATGATCAAAGAAAGTAATCTAAGTGAGGGGCAATTAGACAGAGAAAACTGACTGGAAAAATCAAGTTGGAAGTGTAAAATGGTCCACTATTTATAGGCAAGGAGAAAACTAGCCGTTACAGAGGGACGACACCACTAATTGTCACACGACACCACTAAATTTAGTGGTACCGTCGGTACTTTAGTGGTACCGTGGACGCTCCTCCATTTGTTTTTAGTGGGGAAGGTTTATTTGGGAATGTTTGGAGTTGTTTTGGGGGGAAAAATGACTGTTAGGATTTTTAAACTTGTTTTTCAAAATAAAACATTTCTTTTTAATTCAAAAATAATTTGTAAAATGTATTTTTGAAAAAAAATGTTTTGTCACATTAAAAATGTGAAGTTTAGAGAAAAATGTAATCCTTTGATCATTTTGTCAAGTAGTAGATTTGTTTGTCCATACCTTGAGTGATTTACGTCGGGATGGAAATCTACGACTTTGTTGAAGCATACTTGAGACATCGAGAGGTGTTGATGTAAGTATGCATAGATGATTTGTGTTTACAAGTAACTTGCACATTTTACGTTATGCATTACAAGTTACATGTTTGTCATTATTAAAACCGAAGAAACCGTTTAGTTTAAATATCGTAATATTTGCACTAACAATCTCCCCCTTTTTGATGATGACAAATATGTAATCCGTAACACACAGTAAAATGTAAAAGTTACCTGTTTACACTCCCTTCTCCCCCTTTTATCGAAGCAAAAAGGTAGTTGCCTCGAGCTCTCCCTTGAATTCACTCCCTACTCCCCCTTATTACACTACTATCCTTTCTTCCAAAAAAGGCGAGCTTGCATCATCCTAGTGAAGTCTTCTATCACCACTTGTGAAGACGACTCTATGCTATGTATTCAAATACTCCCGAGCTCCCCCTAGCTCAATGCTCCCTTATGGTAACTTAATCCCCTTGTTTATTTACCTTAGTATCTAGCGGATCCATGGATCAAATTCTTACAAAGGCTTTTCCTACATCAAGGGTTAGCTTTGTGCAACATAATATATAACAGTATAGGAGCAACATTATAGGGATAGAATACACATAGCAAGACATGCAAGAGTTAAACTATGTGAGTGTCACAGCCTAAAAGTGTGCCAAAAGGGTAAAGACCAAAAAGAAAGCCCAAGAAAGTTGAGCGACA
Organism: Artemisia tridentata subsp. tridentata; assembly: GCA_021014915.2. NCBI lineage: Eukaryota > Viridiplantae > Streptophyta > Magnoliopsida > Asterales > Asteraceae > Artemisia > Artemisia tridentata. The sequence continues at coordinate 268,786,936 of CP139505.1, forward strand.
CTAAAAGATGAATGCATATTGCAATTCAAAGACACTTGAGTGTCACAACCCGACCAACAACCTAAGGTGTAATTATTCAATCAATCACACTAACAAGAACGAGATTCGTTCGTTGACTGACACACAAAATGACTTCTTCCAAGTTGTCATTGGGAAGGTAAGTTCTAACAAACCTTTTGAACAATATAATCATCTACCTAAGATGATTGGTGTTAGGATGGTTTAGATTAATATATCATTTGCACTGACAATGAGATGCATGATATATTTCATAAGAAAAAAAATTGTGCATGTGATGCTAACAGAATTGGGGGTGGATATCTCTAACGGGGTTGAGGTAACGAAGTTCTAGATTTCTAGTTTAGATGATCCTAGTTGTGTGTTAGAGATAATTTGGTGCATGAAGGGTTTCGTGTGATTGTGAGGATTAAAGGTTGTTAAACTAACTATCACTTATCCAAAGTGAGGAATAGTTGTAAGGTTTGAGTGTGATGATCGATGGGTTGAAGGTTTTAGACTAACTATCACTGTCAAGAGTGAAGTGTAGCTAAAAGGTTTGAGTGGGATTGATATAAGGGTTGAAGGTTTTGAAACTAAATATCACTGTCAAGAGTGAAGTTTAGTTATAAGGGTTGAGTGTGAAGATGAGATGCAAGATAAGCTTGCAATGGTGAGGCCTTATATAGGCAAGAGTTGTGGGATTCGAACTAAAGTTGGTGGTAGAGTCCTATGGTGTAGTGAGGGAATCCTAGGGTGTATGTGAGTTTGAAAATTTTTGCAGGTTTGAGGTTAGGGATGCAGGGATCTAAAGGAAACAGTGAAAATTCGTCAAACATAGGCACGGTACCACTAAATACCACATGGTACTGTTAAATTTAATGGTACCGTGGCCTATTTAACGGTACCGTGACCTGGAAGTCACAAATTTTCCTGTGCAGCCTAGTTCTGGGCAGCTAAAGGGAAGTTTTCTAGGGAATAAGAACCACATTTGTGTGTTCTTGAGAGTGTTTGTTGAAAGACTATATGAGTGTGTTTTCGCTCCCCCTTAATCTATGACCATCCGGACAAGATGTGAAAAAAATAAAGAGGAAAACAAACGTTGACGGAAGCGATGAGCTTATTAAAGTCATGACAAGTGGTGGATAGCATACAATAAACTTCACCTTTGAAGTCACGTAGCTCTTCTCAATCATTGTGAATATTCATAGAACATTCATATGATGAGGCATGTGATCACGTGGGGATATCCTAAGGATTAAGAAGATAAAATCTTCAAGGTTGTGAGGTTAATGATAAGATTCTAGTGGGTTTATCTATGTTGATGAAGAAGGTTATCTCAACTTATCCTAGTGTTTCTTCGCTTGAAGTGTGTGGAAGGTGAGTGGGATACGGAAGCATTGGTAGTGTAGAACTAAGGTTGAAAAGTGTAGATAAGTTGGGAAGATAATGGATACGGAAGTAACCATACATATGGTGTGTTCAGTACCATGCGGAAGTGAAAGGGAAAAAGCTAAGGAATCAGAAGATAGACAGAATCTATTCTGATAGGAGACGGTTCTGGTTCAAGACTACATCGAGTGGGTTTCGATAGTGCTTTTGAAACAGAGAGAATTAAAAGCAAAATAAACTGTCTCAGCAGACAACGGTCCGACGGTACCGTTAAATTTAGCGGTACCGTCCCCTATTTAAGGGTACTGTGACCTGTTGAGGTCAGTTTTGACCCAGAATTAGATTTTCGAAAAGAAATTTCACATATGTTGTGATTCTGGACTTTAGATTAAAGGAATTTATACAAATAAATTCTTTTATGAATGAATCCAACGGGATTCGATGAACGCTGATCGAGAACGAGAGATGACATTTAATTGCATTTCGCAAATTAAATATACTTTAAATATTCGGATGAAATATTTAATGTCATTGGAGTTTAAGAGGATTTTACGAATAAATCTCGCTGATTTAGTGAGACTTTTCGACACGAGGAGAGAATTTATACCTAATAAATTCTTTGAACGGTACTGGACGAGAAGAGATGACTTTCATATTTCCGAGGAAATACATAGGTAGTCATTAGAGCGATGTAAATGATGACTTAATATTTCCAGTGAAATATTTAAAAAGTCATGAGACGAGACACAAGATATGACTTGACATTTCCAGTGAAATATCTAAAAGTCATGGGACGAGATAGAGGGAATGACTTGATATTTCCAGTGAAATATCTAAAAGTCATGACACGAAATAGAAGAGATGATCTCAATATTTCCAATGAAATATTTAAGTGATCATGCGAGGAACGTGAGGGATGACTTAATATTTCCAGTGAAATATTTAGAAGTCATGAGATGAGACGTAAGGAATGACTTAATATTTCCAGTGAAATATTTAAGTAGTCATGAGAGGGATTTAAAGAATGACTCAATATTTCCAGTGAAATATTTAAAGAGTCAGGAGACGAGACACACGTGATGACTACAATATTTCCAGTGAAATATTTAAGTAGTCATAAGAGGGGTACGAGGGATGACTTTAATATTTCCAGTGAAATATTTAAATAGTCATAAGATTTATGGAATATGTTCCATCATTCCTAGACCTAGACGAAGATAGTTAGAGGATTCTCGTTTGAGAGGTTTGGTTGATTTACGGATTTCGATATGCTTCGCACGTGAGTGTTTCACGGGGTTTTGAAAGATGTAAAGCTAGGCCTATGGTGCTGATTTGCAGCAGGGTTTGGGATCTTAAGACGTGTATATTCACACGAGGATGAAAGGAACTACTAATCACTTATATAGTAACTCATGAGTCCTTTGTCACCCGAGGGTAGATGTTAGCTTTTAGCTTTTGGACGAGCGTTTTAACATATGCTGTTAAAAGGCTTGAATATGATGTTTCGGATATGACATTTAACAATTGCGATCGCAAGTTAAACTTACTTGAATATTTCGGATGAAATATTTAAGTTGTCAAACCTACTCCGAGTTCTACTAGGTTTGTATCTAACCTTCCCATGACAAAAGGGTGTATTACTTGGAAGAAGGCGAAGTGATGACTGGGGAATTAGGACAAATTCACGACTACTTTAACTTATAGGTTTTGACACTAGTGTATGACTCTATGACTTCTAAGGGTTCATAGTGATAGGCATACCTAACTCCTAATGTGTTAAAAGGACATAGTGTGGGTGCAAACTTTACAAGCAAATCATGTAAAATGCACATAAGGAATAAATGCAAACATCATGCAAAACATGATAATCATTTAGCATTTAAGATCATAAAGACATTTAATCATATCTTACGAGAACATGTTATCATTTTGAAACACATATGTGGGATGCAAGCAATCTAGGTTTACTAAGGAAGATCCTAATTACTGCTTGTTCAAAATGAAATCCTAACGGGAGATAAAGTTCACCGATGTAAACTATCTCTAGTCAAATGTAGGAATGAAAAATTTTCAAGTTAGAGAATGAGTATGAGACTATCACTAGTGGTGCTCAATTCAGGCTAAACACGACCATTTTTACGGGTTATACCACGAACCCAACTTCTCTCCTGGAAGCAATTCAACCGTTCGGTCAAATTGAATTTCTAGTGCGATAGGTTCTCCAGTAGTCATTCTCATGTTAGAAAAGTTCAAATTCCTATATTTGCCTATCTAAGTATAGCAAAGATGATATTAGCTTATTTCGCTAATACATGGCCTAATATGACTCAACTAACCATACTTTGAAAGTCAGTTAAGAAAAAGACATGTCTTACACAACTTCTAACAAAGGCAAGCAAAATGTTTTAATTTCGTGTTTGAGATTTAGAGGTTATTTGATGGAGATGGTGCATTTTATGATCTCTTGGACAACATCTTTATTTGTTGAGTTGTTACATGTTATTTTAACATGATTTGGTCTCCTAGAACCAAGAGACACTCTAATGTGATACAATGTAGAATCTACTACATCGTGTGTGTTTCAAGAATGCTCCTTTGCATATCTTGAGAAAGGAAAAGGATCTAGTAAAGGTTACTTACCTCAATAGATCTTGTGAGTATTATATTTAAAATGAGACATACTGTATATTTCAACAAATATGCTTTTCTAAGAGGAAACTTATCACTCTTACGAATGCTTAGAAAAATAAGTATTTTAGTGTATGACCAATTTTACTTGTTTATGCAATGACACATGTTGTATTGGGTTATTATTCAACTATAATATCCTATATTTGTTAACAAGATGCAATGTATTCTCTTGTAACATAACCATTCATGTTACAAAGAAAATAAGATGCATATGATATAAGTTATCCTTTGTCAATCTTTTGATAAAGAAATACATGTGATATTCTCAAAGATTGATGACTTTACATAATAGTTAATAACATATTATGTGTGACACTTTTACTAGACATGTGATTTTGAGTGTTGAGTCGTTCATGAGCAAAGTTTACATATGTTGTTTGTTTGCTCGTGTTTGGTTTTCTGGAAATGACACATTAACTAATTGCATTGCAATGTAAATTACTTGTATATTTCGGATGAAACATCCAAGTTGTCAATCCTACTTAGTTGTGTGTTTTATGTATCTTTTAAACATATTAGTTTAATGTTTGGAACACAACCATTGGACAAGAAGACTCAATATGGCATCTTCAACACAAGTGTGAGTTATGATCCGATGCATATTATTTTCGTCTTGAGAGGACGTCATTATTTTCATAACAATCGAGTGTGATTGAGTATGTAGATTCAAGATAATATATTTCATCATATTTTGATGTTATCTTGAAGCTAGACAAATAATGACTCCAATTTCATGTCCATACTCGAAAACTTGTCAATTAGATTCGATAAAGATATCAATCATAATTTGAATAATGAATTGATATGTACTCGAAATCTTTCTTGACCCTCACGATCACTCCTTTTAAAAAATAAAAATTTAGGGAATGTGTTCCATTTATTTTAATACTAGTAGTATGTGTGAGGTTAATGACATATTAAGTTACTACTTCGATATTGTCATTTATTTTTATTTGCGAAAAACTATTTATATTATTAAGAATAATATTATTAGTTTTTCAACACCTCATTAGTATAAAAATAATTATCTTAACTATTTTTATACAACAAACGTAAAATACTAAATGTTTAAAACATTTTGTATGTGTGTTAGATCAATGCAAGTTTAATATATTTTTTTTTACTAAAATACTAATGTATTAATATGATCTTTTATCTTGTTTAGACAGCCCATGGTCAAGCAAGACAAGAAGATGTGATGTTTTAGAGATCATGTTACGGATTTAATGAAAGTGTTAAGTATTTTGAGGTGATATACTTTTTATACTTAAACCTTTGGAAAAATAATTGTGTAAGACAATATCTTTCGACACACATGATCAACCAACTTAGTTTCCGTTCCTAAGAAGGTTACTAAAGCATCCTAAAACTTGCAAGATGTCGAAAACACATATGCAAGAGAAGTGGTCTATGCCTATATGCAATGCAAAATCAATTACGCAACTTAGTGCAAGAAGTCTAGTCTAAGTCCTATTGACGCATAAGCCGAAAAGCTAATAATCGACACATAGCAACAAGGCATGAAAGACACTTATGCTTATAGATAAAATTATCTCAACTAAAGATAACAATAAGCATACAAAAATATTAACTAACAATACTAAGACACAAAGAAAAGCAAATAGTCATTTAGCATAACACACAAAGATACTTGTCGTCATTTTGTGTATTAAGTATAACAATGTATACTAAGCTTGATTTTATTTGAAAACGAATTGGTTTTCTCCCCATTTCAAAGATTTTTGCTAAGTCACTTTGAAAATACGTCAAGGTTTAAAAGTTGAATCGCCCTTTTTCAGTTTGACCAAAAATTTACGCAAACTGCATGACCAAAAAGACCTTTAGTTGAAAATCAAGGACTTTAACATACTTTCATTTAGAACTAATTCATAAAAATATTTTTCAAATGAAAGTAGACTCAACTTCGTTTAAAATGATGGGTGACACGACTCCTACGGACTTATGGTTGATTTTATATGAATTTCTGAAAATGACCCAATACTGAAAATAGACAAACAGAGGCACGATACCTTTAAATACCACACGGTACCATTAAATATAACGGTAACGTCCTATATTTAGTGGTACCATGATCTGTTTTCTTTTCAAAACTGCATGACTTAATGACTCGTTCTGAAAACATGACCGGACACTTAAAACTCTATTCTTTTAGTGGTTTAAGGAAACCTTCAAGCTAGTATGACAAAGTATACTTAACAACAAAACTTGTAAGTATTAAGCAACTAAATACTTTTCATATTTTATCACCTTCATAGGTAATTTGATACATGGATCGTACTCAATTTTGAAAACCATTTGTTTTAAAAATTTAAGCGACGTGGCTCTGGTACCAATTGTGAAAACCGTAGGAGGGGGGGGGGGTGAATACGTTTCCATTTAAAAACTTAAAAACTTTTTGTATCAAACACCCGATCAAGTGTGACGTAATATGAAAAGTGTCAACAATGATCATATAACATCTAGAGATGAATAATTAAACTACAACACAAGCACAATCAAACCATGACACATACATAATCAACACAACATAAGCAACTAGCCACACAAGCATAAACGCAATGCAAATATAAATATAAAGTGATAAAGAAAAAAATGAAAGTAAAGAGATAAGTAAGAAGGCGCAAATCGGACACGATGATTTATAGTGGTTCGGTCATGAAGCTCCTCTTCGCCCTACTCCACTCCCCGAGTACCCAACTCGAGAGTTACTTCATTAATCAACAAGCTCCCTCCAGGCGGAGAAAACCGTACACGTCGCTTATCCTATTTCCGACACTAAGCTAGATGTCGAGTGCTAATCTTAGCTAGCACCAATCTACCACGATCTACCCTTGATCTACTTGATCAATCACACAAGCCCAATGGCTTCAAGAGATCTCCAAGATCTCGACAAGATCACAATGATCTACTCCCACTTGGCTCGATCTACCCAATCTACCCTTGATCTTCTTGATCAATCACACAAGCCCACAAGCTTCAAGAGATCTCCAAGATCTCGACAAGATCACAATGATCAACCCTCACTTGACTCAATCTACCCTATCTACCTTTGATCAACACACTAGCTCACAAGCTACAAGAGATATTCAATATCTCATAAGATCACAATGATCTTCCCTCACAAACTCTCAAAAGAAAGATAGACTTGATGTATACTATGATACAATCAAGTGTGTAACAAATGTTACAAGTGCTCTACCTACAACTACAACACTTTGTATCTTCTTGGATACCCTGTGTTCTTCTCTTGCACTAGAAAAGGAATGAAGAGGATCTCTTAGTGGGATGAAAGGATCACTCTTAAACAAACTAAGACTCTCTAAATAATCAAAGAAAGTGATCTAAGTGAGGAGCGATAAGACTAGAGAAAACTGACTGGAAAAATCAAGTTGGAAGTGTAAAATGGTCCACTATTTATAGGCAAGGAGAAAACTAGCCGTTACAGAGGGACAACACCACTAATTGTCACACGGCACCACTAAATTTAGTGGTACCGTCGGTACTTTAGTGGTACCGTGGACGCTCCTCCATTTGTTTTTAGTGGGGAAGGTTTATTTGGGAATGTTTGGAGCTGTTTTGGGGGGAAAATGACTGTTAGGATTTTTAAACTTGTTTTTCAAAATAAAACATTTCTTTTTAATTCAAAAATAATTTGTAAAATGTATTTTTGAAAAAAAATGTTTTGTCACATTAAAAATGTGAAGTTTAGAGAAAAATGTAATTCTTTGATCATTTGTCAAGTAGTAGATTTGTTTGTCCATACTTTGAGTGATTTACGTCGGGATGGAAATCTACGACTTTGTTGAAACATACTTGAGACGTCGAGAGGTGTTAATGTAAGTATGCATAGATGATTTGTGTTTACAAGTAACTTGTACATTTTACGTTATGCATTACAAGTTACATGTTTGTCATTATTAAAACCGAAGAAACCATTTAGTTTAAATATCGTAATATTTACACTAACAGATTCGGTATAGTATAAATTTAAAGCTTAGATACAATATATCACAATTCCATCATATATCAGCAACAACTTCTAAATCTTTGCCGCATACTCATACTCGGAACGCCAAGTAATATCTATAAAAGCAATTCCCGTATGGCATCATGTAAAAAGAAATTTGGTGTACATGTTGAGAGATTTATTCATGCCTTGTAGTATTATTTCAGCTTCCGTAGGATCAGTGACTGGGAAGCTTTCTGAATGAAGAAAAGTTTAAGTGTGTTAGTCAGCATCAAATCAAAGAGATGTAGAGTTGTCGAAGGTAAGAAAAAGATTCAAGAGCTCATGACAAAGACAAAGACCAAGACACATGATTGGAACAAGAAGACTAACCAAGACTATTACAACACAAGACTCGACCAGATAAAAGATGCAATCATTTAAAGAAGATCTAAGATCAAGACCACTAAATATTGTTATTAATGTCTAATGTATGATCGTCTCTTAAGGGGAGACTGTTAGCTTCAAAAGATGCAATCATTTCCATTAGTGGCAACAATAAAATGTTTACGAGTCTTTTACGAGCTGTGACAGGTTAGTCTAGTTATATTCGGCTAGGACTAGTTAGTATATGTATCAAATAAGTTGTAACTAGACCTAGTCTAAGACATGACCCATTATGAGCCCATTATCCCAAAATGCCAAGCTAGGCATGTATAAACACACAAATATGCTTCATTTGTGTGTGAATCATTCTCCTGTGTGTGTGTGTGTATGTGAATCATTCTCCTATCATTGTATTCACCACTTTGTAAGAGGCCTTACACCATCTTCACCTCTTGGTTAAACATCTTGTCTTTTGTTCATTGTAGTTGGTATAGATGTAGTTCAAAGATTATTGTTGGTGGACGCTTGTAAAAGGATTTCTGAATATGTTTTCCAAGTATTGCCAAGATCTTGTTCAATTCAGCAGTTGCTAAATCAATGTCACCTACTTTAACTTCTTTTGGTTTAGGTAATGGTGAGTACTGGATGTTGTTATTAGTGTTGTAGGTGAGAGAGTTTTGTGCTGGTTTTGATTGAAATGACGAAACGAGTGCAAGAGGATCATGAAGTGGTTATTGAATTGAGTTCTCTTTCTCTTTCCTTTTTATATCTTCCATGATGTCATTGACTTCAACCTGGTTGTTTCAAATAATCAAACATATTATTAGTGTCTTTCTTGGTGAGATCTTGATTTTGTCTTATTGGAATTGTAAAACGTCTCCATTCAGGTTGTAAGTTAGTAAGAAACATTATGTTATGTGATACGTGAGATCAGGTCTTAAATTTATATTGCTCGTCTACCTAGTGATCTGCACATATACTAACGGGCAGTGTACTTGATTGTATGTAATGAGGCAATGATAAATCCGAGGTTGTTTCTAAGAGCTATGGGTGGTCTACTAATTTGAGTCTAACTAATGATATCAATTTAATTGTCACGTTTAAATAGAAAGACTAAATAAAACTAATATGATATGGAAATGGTTTTAACTATTCAATTGGAGAAAGAGTGCCAACCTAGTTACTACTCAACTAACACTATGATTCAACTTCCTAGTGTAATGTCTATGTCTTTGGTATGTGTTAAATCACATACCTTTTCTTTATCAAAATTGGACTTAAATTACCAAAAATCGACCATAAATACCAAATATATACTTGTTTTTGTGTTTATGTATGTGCAGGTAAAGGATATTAGAAAAAGACAAAACAGACGAGAACGAGCAAGAGAATGAAAGAGTAAGAAAAGCCGAGGCCGGGGATATGATTTTACAAGTTTTATCAGTCAAAAACCCAAAACCTCAAAACCTGAGCTTAAATGATTAATCATTTTCATCTATCATCCCAAAACATTTTACACCATTAGTCCTTAAAATTTGCATGGTTAGTCCTTTAACTAACTTTTGTTAAGTTTTAAAACTAATAAAAATATATCACAAATCCAATCCCATTTCATTTAAATCCAACCCAACCCATCAAGCCCAATCCACAAGCCTTATTATCGGATCCTACCTTTTTAAAATATAACTCGAGAACCACAAAACCCGGATCCACCTTATGTTATAACCCGAAGTCAAAGAGTAATAAATACCCGGTCAAAGCTATGAAAAAAAATGGGTAAAAAAGAAATCATTGTTCACCTTCTCCTTCATCAAATTTCCCTGCTCCCAATGTACTTACCCTTTCTAGAAGATGACACATCAGAAAGATATGACCTCATTATTCGTCCACGTTGGCATTTTGAAGCTTTCCTATTGGATGATGATATGTGGCACTCAATTGGATGGCTGTGATGAAGGAATGATGTTGACATATCAATTTGAAGGGCTGAGATTGAATCATACAAACCCTAGAAGGTCCTCCTGAGGCTATAAATAGAAGACCCTTCACTCACATTAGATATATAATTTTTTTAGTTTTATTAATTAAGTCTTTTTTATTGTAATAGCTTATTTGCTGCTTTTTATCTTAATTCCTGTTTTTAGAAGCTTTTCAGATCATTAATGAATTTCAGTTTGTTAAATTACATTGTCTCTTTACTTTTATGTCTTAATTCTCTATTATGTTCAAAATAAGCTGAAATAAGCTCTTATTAAGCACTTTACTTAAATTACTTTCTAAAACTCAAATAAGCTCACCTATAGCTTACTTTGAGCTTCTATGTTCATCTAGTGAATTGTACTAAATCAAATTCAAAAATACCTATGCTTAAAAGTGCAATAAGCACTTGGATGATAAGCCAATAAGGGAAGGGCTTATAGGACAATACCAGCTTGTTTCTAACAAGCTGGAGCTTGTAGATCAGCTTTTGGAGGAATTTTATGTCCTTGTTTGTGCAAAGGACAAATGTGAGTTCAATTTTTCATTATTTTGCTTATTACACTGCTTATTTCTGTTTTCTGCTTATTTGTATGCTTATTTGACTTATTCATAGTTAATTGAAGTTGATTTGTTGATTTGTTGGGTTATTTCATTGTTTTTCTTCAATTTGAGCTATTTAGTGATTTATGAGGTCTAAATAGCTTATAAGCTTAAATCATGTGATAAAGCTCTTTTCCATTATAGCTTTTTGCTTAAAAACATTCACTAATGCTTAATATTAATCTGTTTTAACAAATAATTGAGTGTTGCTTCATAAATCAGCTTTAAAATCAGATTAAGGCATATTAAGGGGTGTTTGGCATAAGCTTTAAAATGGGTAAAAAAGGTGTTCTACTGTTTATAGGTCATTGATCCAACTTCATTTAGTTCCAATAGAGCCATTTAAGCTGATATTAAGTTGTTTTTAGCTTTTATTAGTAGATTTGAAGTATTTGTAGTGATTTCCTTAATTTCAAGGTTTTAAATTCTCAATTTTAGCTTATTTTGGAAAATCCATTAAAAAGGCCTTTCTATTGTAGTTTTTTGTCTTCAAATGAGTTATATAAGTTGTTTTTTAGGAGTAGGAAAGATTTCATAAGGTTTTGTGTTCTTTTTGTTCAATTTTTGTCAAAGTCTCTGATCAGTATCTTAAATCAAATCTGTTCCGAGTGGCAGTTTTATTGCTCATTTTTAGTGCTTAATTTTAATCCATTGTGCCTGAATCTCATTTTAATAGTTGTTTGGTTGTTACTCTACGCTGTTTTACAATTTCTAGTTCTGTTAGGAATATAAATATTCATATGAAAGACTCGGTCACCCCGAGTATCTGTTAGCATTAAGTTATCTCGTAGGCTTATTTGTATTAGTCTAGTTATAGTAATACTAGTTTAGTTATAGTAGTATTCGTGGTATTGGGTCGGGTCTTTACCCACTGTCAGCTCAATCCACAGCCCATGTGGGGCGTTTATTGTAAGAAGTATATATACCATATCCATGTTATGGGAAGGTTTGGTTGTTTCTATTAATACACACACCCCACAAGGTGTTTTTCTTTCACTAGAAACTTCCCCACTCTACTCTCTCTCTCTCTAACTCTATCAATGGCCAACATGCTCTTCCATAACCTAAGACCTCCCGAATCACACATAATCAACATATGAATCGATCCTACAATTGGTACCAGAGCCAAGGTTGTTACTTTGTTGATTTTTGTGGTTCGGTTATTGTGTTTCAAGCTGCTTAACCAAGTTTTTGTGATCGGAATTTTTTTTCCTTCTCCTACTTGTGTGGTAACAGTTTATACACAGTATTATGTATCAAATATGGGTCAAAAAGTCATCAAACTCTCACTATCAGTTTCTGTTATCTGTTCCTTGTGGTCTTTTTTGTGTCACATTAACTATTTATTGTAAACTATCATTGTTTATGACGTTTTGTAACAAAACCGTGAATAAGTGGTCAGCAAATGTGGTCGAAGTTTGAAGCGTTTCTTGGTTGCGGTTTGTTATAAGAGGGATTTCTTCGCTGCGGTTTGTGTCAAAAAGAGATGTTCTTGACTGCGATTTGGTGATTCTTAGTTGCGTTTTGTGTTAGTTTGGGAAGAAAAAGTTGCGGTTTGAAGAGAATCTTCTCTTGCGGTTTGGTTGGTTGCTGAAACGGGAAAAAGACAACTGAAAAGTGAAAGTGACATGTCAGTTTCTTGTGTTTTGTCAGTTTGCTAATGGCGATTTTGCTGTTTGCGATTTGAATGTTGCGGTTTGAGTATTGCGATTTGCATACTGAAGACCTATTATCAACCAAATCGAAACGGCATGCTGCCAAAATTTCAAGAATATTGCGTTTTGCTTGAGAGGTGTTGCGTTTTGCCTAAGAAGAATTTGACAACGACCACAGAATTACAAACTACCACAAACTCATGTTAACCTCAGTCCTTTTAAACATCATCAGTCCAAGAAGACCTCAACAGACTCGACACAACCAATCCTAAACAAAACCAAATCCATTACTAACCTATCAACCCATCTCCAACTACCAAGACTCGACACTTAAGAAGATAAATCTAATGATCTCAGTCTTTATTTTTGTGTTACAAAAGCAAATCTAACTTCAAAGTCCAGCAACACGAAAGAATATCATCATTGATCATATCGAAGCTTTGCTTCTTTTAATATCCGAATAATTAAAGAAAGATATATAACAATATTGTTATACTCGTTTCTTTTCATTCGGTCACTACAAGAACAACAAAATCAAATAGATCTCAGTTCTTTACTTTCGAAAATATTCAAAGAAACATCAAGAAACTTGAAGGTATCTCAATCGAAAATAAAATCATCATCGATCTAATGTGTATTTGAAGACAAGCTTCCATTTTGTTAATATCCGAAAAGAAAGAAAAGATTTATAACAATCTTGTTATAATCTATTCTTTAATTCGTTCAAAACACAAACAATACTCTAACCGAAAACAAACACCTACCTTAGACCTTGTTATCAAGATCTTGAAGCCGCAAATAATAGATTAAATTATGTACTTCACTCATGGGGTTCGTTTGTTCGAGATTCGTTTGTGATTTGGTGGCTGAGATGGGTATTGTATGAGATGAGGTTGGTGATTGCTTATGTGTTTAGATAGGGGCGGATTTTTTTGAGATAGGTGAGAGCGTTTTTGCTGTGGGAGGCGGTTGAAATGTTTAGGGTTATCTAATGATGAAATTTTAGGGTAAGATTGATTTAATACCGGAAAATTAGGGTATGTAGGATATGGATCGGGTTTAATCTTTGTGTTGGGCCTGGTACTTCATTTTAATCGGACTGATGGATTGGATCATCCGATGTTGGGCTTTAAAGATTAGATCACAAAAAGTTGAATTTAACTTGACACTGGATCAAATATTTGAAATAATATAACTCACGGGCTTAGGTTCCATAAAATTATTAAAAACATACAAAAGTTTATACAAATATTTTGGATATGTTTTGATAATTTGTGGCGAAAAGAATGGTACTCTGGTATTTTGGATTTACAAATTTTCACGAGGTTATACACGGCTAAAGTTTTCAATGAATATCAAGTGTGACTGTGGTGGTGATTCGATATTATTTATTTGGGTTTGAAGTGATGTTTTACGGATGCGTGCACTTATTTCGTCTTCTTTCTTTCTTCCTCCCGCGAAGAGATACTTGTTTGGGCATTCACGAGTGGTGATTAAGACTTGGTTTTTCTAGTTTTCATAGGTCAAGGGGTGGATGGACGAAGACCTAGTTAACTATCACTTAAAGGAGATACGTTGTAGTGCTCAGTATAGGTTCTTAGTCACACTATCGTACAAGATTAAGTCACATATCTAAGGGGTGTTTACTTCATTTTCAAGTTTGGTATATCGGGTTTACTTCACCAAGTGGTCACAGCAATGACCGACAGACTATGAGGTTGGTAAGTTAGCCAAAGGGTTTAAAGGTTGAGATGTGAACAACAATTCTCATAGGATATTCGACGCTATAGAACGTCAATGATGCTTCCGAAAGTTCGAAACCATCATGGGGGAGAAAGGTGTACTTTGATGTTATAAGGTCAACTTCCAGGGGGAATTAGTTTATAATACTTTACTTAGTATGGTTTGTGAAGTATTCTACATATGGGAGAAGAATTGTTGCTGATCTCTTGCATGTTACCCGCGAAAGAATTGTCTCACGGTTTCTTCTTGGTTTTGTAAAATCCCGCGAAAGAATCTATTTCTCGGTTTAAATCATAGATTTGTAAAATCCCGTGGTGATGGAACTATCCTGGAGAAAGAAAAGTGCATTTCCGGATCTTAATTGATTCTGGTGCTATGGTTTCAACTTCGAAGAAGGGATATAGTGTGTACTTCACATATTGGATGATTTTTTTTGATATACTTCATGGCATTTTGGTTATAATAAAGTTTTACGGGGTTATGCGCTTTTGACAATGATCGGGATAAAACCATTATCAAAGTTCATTGAAAACATCAAAAAGGGCTAGATCTGGGAATTTAAACCACAAGATGTGACTACGGCGTTAATTCACTATTATTTATTTGAGGTTGAAGTGAAATTTCACGGGTGCGTGTACTTAGTATATGAAGATATCGGGGTTGGTTGGATGCATGATTCTTCGAGATCCTTATTCGAGCTTATAACCGTTAGAATGATTACGACTGGAGTTATCTAGTTATACCTGACGTAAGTTACATTGTTGTGCTCACAGAGTATAGCTATCACTTTAAAGGAGTTACGTTGTAGTGCTCAAGTGTCACAAAAAGCTGTGGATAATTCGAGAGAAGTTCATATACAGTTAAGGATGGTTGGATGGGTATATGATTCTACCTTTATTGAAATTCTCAATATTGGTTCTTAGTCAGACAATAGTGCAAGTTTAAGTCACAAGTTCGGGTTATTTTACTTCAGTCTCAAGTTCATCATATTGGGTTTTCTCCATCAGTAGTCACGACAACGAGCCGACAGAATGATAATGGGGTTGGTAACGAGTTAGCTGAGAGAAGTAGAAAAGAGAGTTATGACGGTTGAACACAACAATTCAAGCCTCGTTCTTCATCGAAAAATGATGTCTGTTCACATCAGTTCAGGCCTCGCTCTTCATCGACATATGGCGTCTGCAGACAACACTTCAGGCCCCGTTCCTCAAAGAAAAGAAAGGTGTACGTTTCAGTGCGCTTTATCTTCGGAAGAAGAGAAATCTTCTTGTTTATGACCACTATCATCAACATGTCTCATGCTTTTCCCATGCTCATTCTGTCATCAAGTGAATCAACGTTCTGGAGTCATCGTTATTTACTTATTCAATCAAAAATGGCAACCTCACATGCAATTTTTGAGGGGGAGAAGTGTGAATAAACTAAATGTCAGTCATCAAGTGGATTTACTTACCGTTGATTGTATTCTTATTCACTCGTTCAATAAAAAATGGCAGTCATATGCAATTTTTGAGGGGGAGAAGGGTGAATAAACAAAATGTCAGTTTATCAAGTGGATCTACTTAACGTTGATGGTATTCTTATTCACTCGTTCAATCAAAAATGGCACTCACATGCAATTTTTGAGGGGGAGAAGGGTGAATATACTACATGAATGGTCATACGGCTCCTGCACAAATCAGTTCAGGACCCGCATTTAATTTGATGACTCCTGATGTTTATCGACATCTTCTCACGGGCTGATATGATTAGTGATAAAGTGCTTCCAGTTAATGCTTCATGTACACTTAATTATGATGATTCCGATTAATCGTAACCATCATGGGGGAGAAATGTGTACACCAAGGACGCACAACAAGTTCACGTGATCGGGATTAATGTCTTATGATACAAATTAAAGATGTTTAGTGTTTCAACTTGTTACCTTGGTATCATCATTTCATGTGTACGTCACGGGCTGATCAATCGTAACCATCAGGGGAGAGAAATGTGTACACCAAGGACGCACAACAAGTTCACGTGATCGGGCTTAATGACTCATGATACAAATTAAAGATGATCAGTGTTTCAACTTGTTACTTTGGTGTCATTT
Source organism: Artemisia tridentata subsp. tridentata (assembly GCA_021014915.2). NCBI lineage: Eukaryota > Viridiplantae > Streptophyta > Magnoliopsida > Asterales > Asteraceae > Artemisia > Artemisia tridentata. Next base: position 268,803,440 of record CP139505.1, read on the forward strand.
CATGTGTACGTTACGGGCTGATGGGTTATATGTAAGATTACTGGAATGCATTTGGTGAGATGAAGATGTTGATATTCTGTTCCCCAAATGGACAATCTTGAAGAAGGTCGAGTCTACAGTCTGTTCTACATTTTCCGCTGTGTGTTAGAAGACTAAAGACGGCATGCATTTGGTTATCAAAAGACTTCTTCATATTCTGGGCGTAATTCTTCATGTATCCTTTGTAAATACATAAAATCATAAAATCATAAAAACTCAAAAATATTTTTTCCAATTTCATAAAACTTTTATAAAAACAAAATAAAAAATATAAAATCAACAAAAACCATAAAAATCAGAAAAATAGAAAATACCAAAAATAGTTTTTCAAGGCATGTCTTCTGGAATCGATAACATTTACGGACCTAGAAATGTCATTCAATAATGACACGGGTCTTTAAATGAAGTTCGAGCAGAAGTTCAAAAAAGTTTTTCAAAACATGCCTAAATGGTTTGCTATTACTTCAGATACGCAACCCGTTTTTCAAAATGAGGAAAGCACGTCGCCAAAAAGACGGCTGTTCCTAACAACGGGTGATTAAGTTCTCCCGGGCATGGATTACTTTACATCCGTGCACCCTCGATCTAGTGTACGCTTCAGTGCATTATTTCCTGATTCAGAAGAGAAGTCTTCTTTTACCAAAACAAATTTTTTCCCATCTATGATTCTTCAGGAAAATAATTTGTATCTAAAATGGTGATTAAAAAAGGAGCAATGTGAGAATAAGGGAAAAAAGGAGCAATGTGAGAATAAGGGAAAAAAGGAGCAATGTGAGATTGAGGGGGAGAGTGATTTCAAATTTTATTTTAGATCATCAAATGGTATCTTTGTATGGTTCAAGTAATGAATAAACATGTGTTGTTATGTGTCAGAATATGAATCTTTTCATGAGTTTCTCGCTAAACTCCAAATCATTTATAAACTCATCATTTCTGACACTAACATTCTCCCTCATTGATTGAGGGGGAGCATAGTAATGTTCCATTATCAGTATATATTGAATCAGACCACATTTTCTCCCATAATTTCTAAACTTATTTAAATCAATTGGGATCACAAATCTCAAAAGGTTTGAAATTTTTGATCGGGGGAGAGAATGTGATTTAAATATGAAAACTGATAAAATGTGATCTTTTGAACTTAAGTGTAGGCTCTCCCATATGTGCTAAACTCTTTCGTATATCGATGCACATATTGAGGGGGAGCGAATGATTTATGATGGCAATTGTGGAAGAATACCAAAGATCGACCATTTTATTTAATGTACTGGAGTTATAAGGATGGTAAGGTTAGATATCAGTTCCCACGATCCCGCCAGAGCCGGAGGGATCTACCCAGGGACAATCCACTAGTTAGTGTAGAAGTCCTTAGGTATGATTAAAAAAGGAGCAATGTGAGAATAAGGGAAGAGTGCCGACTGAGATGGAGCTAGTACTGGAACAAACCCAACAAGGTACTAGTGATGAAGTTGTTGGAGTATGCTCATGTCATAATCACTAATTATATGGCTAGATATATGTGAGCCTATGGGGTCACACACTTATACACATAGACACCATTTTATAGATTGTATTTATCGTATTTACAATATATAAACGACTACGTAACTCGAGATCGATAACGGGCCATTAAATACTAAGTTAGACTTAGTGTTTTTGGACTGGGCCAACAACGGGCAAGCCCATTGTGGGCCCTACATGTGGCCGGCCATAGGGGAGGGTTAAAGGGATTCATGGAGCTTGTTTAAGGGCCTATGTGTAAGTTGGTAATTGATAAGATCAAAGGAGATTTGATCAAATCAATTAACAATCAACATTAAAGCTTATCAAAACCTTCTCTCCCTCCTCTCTCCCTCTCTAGGTCACGGCACAAAACCAACACCCCTAGGGTTTGTGGTTTTGATCTTTTCTTGATATAATCTAGTGTAGGTTGTTGCAAGAATCATTGTTACGGGGTTAAGACTAGCATCGGGTGGTGATCAAGGACGTGTAGTGTGGACATATCATAGAGGTGATCTCCTTTGGTCACTTGTGGTTCTTTTCCTAGTCGATCCATAAGTATTGTTGGTGACTCCCGGATCACGCTACAAAGGTATAACTTATGTGTTTATTTTATTTGATTGATCATATGGCACTATGGATCCATTGTTGGTGATGTTTATCCACTGCGTTTATATGTTTAATATGTTTATTTATTTCATACATCACCTATAGTGGTATCACGAGCCATCATATGTTGTCATATGATCATCATGTATGCGTAAAAATGGCTAAAAACATGTTTTTTTAATGGATTTAAAGGTGTCATTTTAAAATAGCCCCTAGGGCTTATATATCATGATTATGTCGACTTTAAGATGGTCTTAAGATCTGGACTTTTTGATCCTATGGCCATTTGTTATGCATACATTGTTTGTTTACTTGATCGGTACCCGTAAAATGGCCTAAAAACGTGTTTTTTAAGAGATTTTTAACCCGATTTCTAATCAGCCCATGAGGCTTATTTTTCTGTGTTAAAATGGTGTTAAGAAGGTCCTAATATCAGTGGGTTATGAGTCTGTGGCCATTTGTCACGTGTACCATTCGGGGTTTTAATTCGTGTTAATTATTTCTTCGATTTGTTGGCTAACAATTTAATTCTTGTTATTTATTTTGTTATCCATGACAAATACATGCATGTTTGCCCATGGAGTTAGCCAACACCTTGTAATGATCATAATTTTATGTATTATTATGTGTATATGCAAAGCTGATGAAAACCTTGACCACTTGTGCGTTGTGATTGTGATTGTTGGTTGCATTTTTTCTTGTTTTGGGGTTTTGCCATTGTTTCGGCACTTTTGTAATGTAATTCATTTTTGGTGTAGCCATTGTTTGGGCATTTTACAGTAGATACAAAGTAGATTAGTTGTATTTTACTTTATATGTATTGTAAACAAGAGCTTGGAAGCAAATGGCGAAAGATTGAAGAGTTGTAGACCGAAAGTTGCTGCTGGACACCTGTTGGGAAAACGTGATTTCCCGCTGATTGGTAAGGTATTTTTTTCTAAAATTTGTGTTCCAGGTCCTCAAGACATAGGGCTACAACTTTTTCAACTGGGCCGAACGATGAGGAGGTCGTCTTCAATGACTTATTGGGCTCGCAAAACAGAAAAACTGGGTTGGATGATTCATTATTTCATGTGCATTATGGGCCTTTACTTGCCCAATATTGTCTTGGGGCAAGTGGGAGCCCTCCGTGTGGTTGTGCTATGTGTCCCTAGTTGACCCTTGGTTCTCGTGATGGCTCACGAGGCCAAGCATAGAATTTTCATCGGTTGAGGTTTTGCATATTGTGGTTGTATGTTTGGTTGGTTGTTTTTATGTATGTTGTGACTACATGTAAAACGAAAAATGTTTTCTCAAAACTTGAAACTAAACATAAACCATTTTGAACTAAGTCTTATGATTTAGTTTAACTAAGTTTAAATATGATTTGAAACTTAAAATTCATTGTTTTCTAAATAACACTTAAACTAGTTAAGATGGTTTATTTATTGATTTATTGTATTGTCCAAACTTAATAATCCACTTAGGATATATATTAGTCTTGAAAATGGACAACTTGACACACATAAATTAAAACAATGATTAGACTTAAGTTAAGAAAAGTTTTTAACTTATGCTACGAAGAATGAATGCATGCTTCTTTCATACACGTTTTTGATTCACATCAAAACACTTTACCCGTCAAAATTTAAGTCATTGTCGTCCAATTATGAGAACACTTGCAATTACCTTTTGGCTATGGTCAGACCTAGGTCAAATTGTAACCCAAGGTGACTATTCTCCATGGTCAGACCTAGGATTATTCTCACAGTTTTCAAATTGGATGACTTAATCAAGTATTGTGGTCAGACCCTTGCCCGAGGCAAAGATGGGACTAAACATGCCAGCTTGACACTAGTTGCTTGTTCACTAGTGCCATGAGTCCCATAAAGATCTAAGAGTTACACATGTAATGCAATTGGTCGATGTTACCTACCTATTGAATCCACCATTTCTAGTAGATCAACTGCATTAATGGTCGAACCTCAATGAGGATCTTAGCCTTTTCGTAAAATTAATTGTTTTAATATGCTTAAACTTGGGTAGTTAATTTTAAAAAGGATTCATTATTGAAACTTACTAAAATTTGAACTTTGTTTGTTTTGTAGATGACAACTCCTAATCAAACCATAAACAACTCGTACATCAGATCAATTCTTGAAAAAGAAAAATTGAATGGTAATAACTTTTTGGACTGGTATCGCAACCTGAGGATTGTCCTCAGGGCTGAACAAAAGTTTTACCATCTGGAAGAACCTTTACCTGAAGCACCCCCTGCTAATGCCTCCGCTGCTGTTCATACCGCCTACACTCGTAGGGTTAATGAGCAGCAAGAGGTTGCTTGTCTTATGCTTGCAAGCATGATCCCTGAGCTCCAAAAGAACTTAGAGAACCTTGCAGCATTTGACATGCTGACCGAACTGAAAACCATGTTCGAGCAGCAAGCTGAGCAAGAATTGTTTGACACTGTCAAAGCTTTTCATGCGTGCAAGCAGGAGGAGGGCCAATCGGTCAGTAGCTACGTCATGAAAATGAAGGGCTACCTTGACCAAATGGAGCGTCTTGGATACCCCATGCCTCAGATCCTTGGAGTGAGCTTGATACTCACCTCACTGTCAAAGGATTATGACCAGTTTGTGCAGAATTACAATATGCACAGCATGGGCAAGACCATTCCTGAGCTGCATAACATGCTTAAACTTGCAGAAAAAGGAATGCCCAAGAAGGCTCCAATGGTCCTAGCTATCAAACAAGGCCGCATCCAGAAAAATAATAAGCCGAAGGCAAAAGGCAAGGGACAAGTGAAGGGCAAGTATAAGCTTGCTTATGCCCCCCAACCAAAGATCCCCCACCTGCTAAGAAGGAGCACCCGGCTCCCATGTTGGAGAAAGAGCTGAAGATCTACTTGGACTCATACATACTGACGTATGTGGCCCATTTAGAACAACGTCAAGGGAAGGAGCTAACTACTTCATTACTTTTACTGATGATTTCAGTCGATATGGTTATGTTTACTTGATTAAACATAAACATGAAGCTTTTGAAATGTTCAAAGTTTTTCAAAATGAAGTAGAAAATCAACTCGGCAAGACCATAAAGGCTCTTCGATCAGATCGAGGAGGTGAATATATGAGTCTAGAGTTTTTAGATCATCTAAAAAGGTGTGGGATTGTCTCACAATTCACTCCTCCATATACACCACAACATAATGGTGTATCTGAAAGGAGAAATCGAACCTTGCTAGACATGGTTCGATCCATGATGAGTCTAACAACATTGCCAATGTCCTTTTGGGGTTATGCTCTAGAGTCTGCTGCACGCATTCTCAATATGGTTCCAACCAAGAAGGTAGACAAGACACCATACGAAATATGGCATGGGAAGGTCCCTAAATTGTCGTACTTGAGAGTCTGGGGTTGTGAGGCTCTCGTGAAACGAGACACACCTAACAAACTTTAGCCCAGAGCTATCAAGTGTATCTTTGTAGGATACCCAAAGGAAACGATGGGTTACTATTTCTACTACCCACCCGAGAACAAAATATTTGTTGCCCGGAATGCTGAGTTTCTTGAGAACCGTCTCATTTCACAAGAAGCAAGTGGGAGCAATGTAGACCTTGATGAAATTCAAGAGGAAGATGCACAACCTTCTGGTAACACTAGTGAGCATCAAAATGAGATTGAACATGAAAATGTTGAACCTCATCAAGATGTTGCTCCCATTCGTAGATCCGCAAGGATACCTCAAGCACCTGAGCGATATGGTTTCTATGACGATGCTGAGGAACATGAGTTAGGGGATCATGGTGAACCCGCTAACTATAGAGATGCATTATCGAGTCCTGAACACGATAAATGGATCGAATCTATGAATGCGGAGATGCAATCCATGAAAGACAATGATGTCTGGGTCGAAGTCGACCTACCTCCTAACGCTAAAACCGTTGGGAGCAAGTGGCTCTTCAAAAAGAAGACCGACATGGATGGAAATATACACACCTACAAAGCTCGTCTGGTAGCAAAATGTTTCACTCAAACCTACGGGGTTGACTATGAAGAAACCTTCTCGCCTGTTGCAGACGTTAAAGCTATTAGGATTCTTATAGCCATAGCAGCGTACTATGACTATGAGATTTGGCAAATAGATGTCAAGACAGCCTTCTTGAACGGCCACCTGAACGAAGACGTTTATATGGTGCAACCCGAGGGCTTCGTGAATCCTAAACATCCAACTAAAGTATGCAAGCTTCAAAGATCCATTTATGGATTAAAACAAGCATCTAGAAGTTGGAATAAGAGATTTGACTATGAAATCAAGAAGATTGGTTTCACTCAAAATTCTGATGAGCCATGTGTATACATGAAAACTAGTGGAAGTATGGTCGTATTTCTAGTCTTATATGTCGACGACATATTACTTATGGGAAACAACATTCCAATGCTACAAGATGTAAAATCCTGGCTTGGAAGTTGCTTTGCCATGAAAGATCTAGGAGAAGCCTCGTACATACTTGGAGTCAAGATCTATCGGGATAGATCAAAACGATTAATCGGCTTATGTCAAAGTGCATACATTGACAAAATCCTGAAGCGATTTAGGATGCAAGATTCCAAACGTGGAAATCTTCCAATGCAACCAAATACAGTATTGAGTAAATCTCAAGGACCCTCCACACCTGATGAGGTGAAAAGGATGAAGGGAATCCCGTATGCTTCGGCTGTGGGATCCATAATGTATGCGGTTAGATGCACTAGACCTGATGTAGCGTTCTCTCAGAACCTAACTAGTAGATTTCAACAGGATCCAGGAGAATGTCACTGGACTGCTGTTAAGAACATATTAAAGTATTTAAGAAATACTAAAGATATGTTTCTTGTCTATGGTGGTGATGTCAAGCGTGAGCTCGGTGTTACTTGTTACACTGATGCAGGCTGGGAGACGGATCGTGATGACACCAAATCCCAAACGGGATATGTTTTCATCATGAACGGAGGTGCTGTTGACTGGAAGAGTGCCAAACAAAGCACTATCGCGATGTCCTCTACAGAAGCTGAATACATAGCTGCTTCTGAAGCTGCAATGGAGGCGATTTGGATACGTAAATTCATTTCTGGGCTTGGCGTTGTCCCCAGCAATGAACGACCTATGGATATGTACTATGACAATACAGGTGCCATTATTATAGCCAATGAAGCTGGTGTTCAAAAGGGTGCCAAACATTTTCGTCGGAAAGTTCACTACATTCGAGAAGTAATCGAAAGTGGTGATATTCGTCTTCTCAAAGTTCACACAGATGACAACATAGCTGATCCTTTTACTAAACCAATGCCTTGTGCCAAGCATATTGAACATGCTAGGAGCATTGTACTTAGACCAGCTAGTAGTCTCATGTAGATCTGTATTTTTAGTATTTGAATAATTGGAACGTTAAACAATTTATATTTATAATGAATTGATGTACTGGTTATGGTCGTTTTCATTTCATATCAACTGTGTTCTATATTTGCATGTTTAATCCATGAATAATTTATTTGTTCTAAAATTATCCATTTTCGGTTGACGATACGAGAGTATCATCAAAATTAAGGCAAATGTGAGCGTGTTGGTGATTCATTTGCCAAACTCACATGTTGTTCATTGTGATGAACATTGGATTGAACCAACCAACGAGAATTCACTACATGGATCATCGTCAATAGTGAGTCTCGCAAGAGGTTATGTCTCTTATCCTCAGACTTGAGGTGCAAGCAGGTCTTGCATGTGTGGAATTTCATTCCTTGATATGGTTAAACGCTATCCTGAATAAGGTAGTTATAAAGGCCATTTTTAGGAGTGATATGAAGCATGTGAATGACACGTGTAGTCAAAATAGGATTTGTTCCTCCACTTGCTTTGGAGTTAGATACTATTGGGCCCCTCGATGATTTGAACAGATGTTTGTATGGCCGTACCCAACTGGGATTAAGATGAATCTTAAATTCACTTGGTAATCTTGTTCAATATCTATATCGAGAAACATAATAGTTGAACTATTAGAATGAATTTTGATCCATGTCTAATGTTCAACACGGTATCTGTAACAAAAGGATAGATGACATATAAACCATCTGAAATGAGACGTTTAAGAAACTAACCTCACATATTTCTAGGGGCATTGGCGTGTTGCTAGACGCTAACCATTGCTTGTATAATTACTTGATTATTATGACGTCGCAAGTGGGAGCTGTTGGAGTATGCTTGTGTCATAATCACTAATTATATGGCTAGATATATGTGAGCCTATGGGGTCACACACTTATACACAGAGACACCATTTTATAGATTGTATTTATCGTATTTACAATATATAAACGACTACGTAACTCGAGATCGATAACGGGCCATTAAATACTAAGTTAGACTTAGTGTTTTTGGACTGGGCCAACAACGGGCAAGCCCATTATGGGCCCTACATGTGGCCGACCATAGGGGAGGGTTAAAGGGATTCATGGAGCTTGTTTAAGGGCCTATGTGTAAGTTGGTAATTGATAAGATCAAATGAGATTTGATCAAATCAATTAACAATCAACATTAAAGCTTATCAAAACCTTCTCTCCCTCCTCTCTCCCTCTCTAGGTCACGGCACAAAACCAACACCCCTAGGGTTTGTGGTTTTGATCTTTTCTTGATATAATCTAGTGTAGGTTGTTGCAAGAATCATTGTTACGGGGTTAAGACTAGCATCGGGTGGTGATCAAGGACGTGTAGTGTGGACATATCATAGAGGTGATCTCCTTTGGTCACTTGTGGTTCTTTTCCTAGTCGATCCATAAGTATTGTTGGTGACTCCCGGATCACGCTACAAAGGTATAACTTATGTGTTTATTTTATTTGATTGATCATATGGCACTATGGATCCGTTGTTGGTGATGTTTATCCGCTGCGTTTATATGTTTAATATGTTTATTTATTTCATACATCACCTATAGAAGTCTCGGTAAGCGCTGAAGGGGTTGAAGAATGAAAAAGAAATGTAAAGATAAAGGATGAAAAGAAAGAAGCCCTCTTTACACATTAGGCAGAAACCGGGTCAATACATATGCTGTCAGAAGCACGTAGTTGATTGCTGACATTGAAGACAAGTATCATGGACCCAGTGATATGCTGCACAACCCTCCCTAGCCACTCAAGGTCTCTCAAAAGACTCTTGTTTCATTCACACGGAGATTCACTCATTACTATTGACTCTCTCACTCCGAGTTAGTTGATATTGAAAAGGTGGCAGTCTGCTCCAGCCTCCGATCACTAAATCAAAACGCACTATTGAGTCTAAAGCCAAGAGATCATCCATAAATCTCATTAGGACATATTTCCAATATGCTTGCTGTTTCATACATCGTGAAAAGCAAGAAAATATATATGAAGAGTCCTACGCATTATCCTCATGGTATTGCCAGAACATCCGAGTGATACAAAAGTATTCACAATGAAGATGGAAATCCTTCTAGAGCCAACATCAAACAACCTCTTAGTAGGTGACATGTGAGATCCTTCATGGATCAAACAAGTGACAACTGGAAAGAAACGATGGGGCGATTCACATTTGAATCAAACTTGTTCCAGGAAAAGGATTGACGGATGCTTTTGGAAAACCTTTCAATGTGCTCACCAACTGAGTTTCAAGCACATTGATTGTGTAAATTTTCAAACAAAAGTGTTTATGATGAAAATGTGATTTAACTTATAAAACTCTCGTCGTGTTGCATAAAATGTTTATCCAGTGACACGCGAGTGATTTTTCTAATCAATTTCTCATCAATCAGTGGGTATTTAATTCACTGATTCACTCTACCGTGCTGTCTACTTTGAGACGTTCCGGTGTGAGAACATGCTTTGTATGATGATTATGATGTTAATTCATTGGATGATTCTTTACAACAAGCTGGAAAGTCCTGTCAAGGAGAATCTTCTTTAAAGGGGATTCTACCTGATCACAGGTCGGTCCTCACGGAACTGAAGGTTAATCCAACCACACCGAGCGAATGACAAAGCCATATTCGTTCTCCAACTTTATTGCTAACTGTTTTATTTTAGATTTATGTAAAGATGGTGATGGTGGTACCTAATTCCAGTAGAGACATGTCAATCCACACCCCATGCTCACACGACCAATTCATTATCAAAGGATCATGAAAGTTGAGAGACTTACAACAATGCTTCCTGATGCGCGTGCGTGTGTCGTTGCGGTTTAGCAGTTTTAATGCCTAATCAAGTTTTAAATTTATATTTAGCCGACTTATCAATTGTAACACCCCAACCCGGCAAGGGTAAAGATGTCACGTTAATGGTTTCATATCAGATCAAACAAAGCATACTTCAATAGTAATACAATAACTTGTCAAAGGTTACAAATGAAATACTAACATTACAAGGTCAGGAATGAATCAAAACTAAATACTAAGTCTGCAAATGCAATCCTTCTAATGACTTCTACTTCAGAATAACTGTCAAGGTCTTCTAAGTCCAAAAGTCTCTTCACTCATACCCAAACCCGTCATCCTGCTTATAACCTGCCGCACACGAAAAGAAAACGTGCGGCTGAGCTTAAAAGCCCAGTGAACAGATATAACGATAATAAACAGAAATAGAGAATAGTACAGAATAACAGAAACAAAGGTCAAACAGATGTAATATGATTTAAGGGATAAGTCAAAGAATAAGTATAAGGGAAAAGGAAAGGGATAGTCATCCACCACGAGCCCAGAAACAGATCATATCATATCGTAACCATAATCTTCATAATCATATAGAGGGGAGACCTCTCAGATAATCAGATAATATGAGGGGTGTCCTCATTCTTCAAATGGAGTAGCTTGCTCCCAGGGGTGTGAAAGGCATGTATTGCACACAGTACCAGTCACCAGAACAGAAATCATATCATATCATGTTAAATCCACTAAACAGAACAGATCTAGGATGCATCCATACGCCCCTTCCCAATCACATGCAGACCAAATCCAAGGGACGGTGTAACCAAATCACTAGGGCTACACACTAGTCATGCCAGTGGTGCATCACAGGCACGGCCATGTTACCTTCATGGCTAGGGTCACAAATTTTGGCTCGGGTATCAAACTAAGAGTCAGATATCATATCAGATCAGAGTGTCATGTCACAAGTTTCAATATCAGAAGTCAATATCAGAAGGTCAACATCAGAAGATCAATATCAGAGTTCCATAGTAACAGTTCATTTAAAAAGGTTTCTAATTAAGAGTCCATTTTAAAACTATCTTTTAAATGACGGTTTTCATAAAAATGATCTTCCAGAGTAGCTTTCATAAAATGACCTTTCAAACGGTTTTTCGTAAAAATAGTCTTTTAAACTAGTTTTTATAAAAGTTAGTAAAATCCCAATTCAAAGAGTATTGTATCATAATTTGCAAACATCATTTTAAAATAGCTTTTCTTCAAATCATTTCCAGGTCAGAATTAAAAAGGTTTCACAGTTTAGGTTCATATCATAGGTCATATCGAAGTGAATCATAGCCAAGGTATCAAATCAGAGGCTAAACAGATCAGAACATGAAAGAGATCATAGGAAACCTTACAGAGAAGGTCAGAATATCTGTACCTTAGACCGCAAGTGAAAACACAATAGAAACATAAGATCGGAAGCGAACTCCATCTTCAGCGAATCTACACGAATTCATGATTGACTTATTAATAACTTATTTTAAGTCAGATTGCTTATTTTAGTCGGCTTTCCATTTTTAGTAACTTCCTTTTTTTTTCTTTTTTCTTTTTTTTCTTTTTTTTTTTTATTTCCCGTTTTAGTAAGTTAGCAAAATTAGCAAAATTAGTCCTTTATTGTTAATGTTACTAATTAGTTAAGTTAAATATTTAAAATGACACCATACATGAGTTGGGACTTATTATGAATATGAAGTAGGTTTAGGGTCTTAATGTGCTTAAATAATAATGTATAGGGTGAATTATGTAATTTTAATAGGATTATGGCAAAATATTTAATGTTGCTTTTCTACCATATCAAATAGGACCACACTTACAGCCCTATGCCTTATTTGATTCGAAAAGTAGGATCAAAAGCAAATGAAAAATATGACCAATGCTACTCTTATTATATTAGTTCGAAAGAGACAACCCATACATGCTTTGACTCTCTCTCTTTTATTTCTTTAGGTTAATATCAGATTATAAACATGACGTAGGGATCATACAATCGTTTAAAGTGATTTAGCATTGGCGCATATAACCGCTGGTCCAGAAGGTAAGCATAAAACAACTACGACACAACCATGGTTTGTACATTCGTTATTTTATGTGACCGAAGCACTCCTTCACACGCATCATTTTAGGTTGCTTTTAGATTAGCTTTAAGTCATAGTTTATGAACATGTCAGGTGTATATATATATACATAAGTCGAGAGGATAACAAGAATATGGGTTATACCTTGGACCGATTTAGGACGAGTACAGGGACAAAAAGATCTCCAAAAGCAGAATCTGGTTCGTATACACAAGGCCTTCTTCGAAATCAAGCCACACGAGTATAGGCTGAGTTCGAGGTTGAACCCGAAACAAGGACACGAACCCGAAGGTATAACTAGGCACACGATCAAACCTACAACCGAGACATACACGAACAACCATCCGTTGTACCCACCGCGAACCATAAACTCCATGCTACCGAACCAAACCCTTCAACCCCGCACAACAACAACTAGACGTATCACCAACACTCAGCCATCTCAATGGTCCTTCAGTGAATCGGTATTGAGCTGCTACCCACGTACGAAAAGTTGAATCGACTCGTCTTGCTATCACAACGTATTGGTTTAGGGTTTTCTTTAGTTATTCATTCGGTTTAGGGAGGGATAAAAGAAGGGTTGAGCAGGATTGTTGTAGGATCCTGGAAAGAGAGCACATGGAGATAAGATTAATATGCCGAACGCATGGGCTAAAAGGGGAACGTTGACTGAGCTATTTTAGGTTTGTGAGTCATGGATTGATAAGGTTTTGAGAATGGTTATAGCGAGATATGTGGCCCTATAATGACGTGCAATTGATAACTGTTTCCACGTTTAAATGATTTTCTTTCCTTACTAAATTATATTGACGTAAATATTGGGGATGCATTATGCGGAGTTTGTTCTATATAAATGATTTACTATGGTTCTGAGGTATTAGAATATTTGTGATATAATTGGTCATAATTTACTTGTCATATTTACAATGAGATTGTGAACAAATTTTTAAATGGAAATCGAACCTCTTGTGACTTGTATGGTTGCGTGATAAACCTTAGTAAATATTAAGTGGTGTCGACATTAAGTGTACTTAGGTTAGGGCCGTTAACTCATAGCATATCGTATATGTTAGATTGTATTTGTTAAAAGTCACAAAAGTAGCTAAATATATCATAGGATCAATTTACATGTATATATATATATATTAGTGTTTAGTGAATTTATCTAAGTCCTGGGGTAAGTATAAATAATTAGTTTAGTTTAATTTGTATCTTAGGTTATGCAAATTTCATATTTCTTTTATTTATTTATGTGTTCTTGAAAATTTAAATTAGAGGGGTAATTTAGGAATTTCAACCGAATGGAAAATGAGGGTTTTACATTTATATTTAGCCGACTTATCAATAACACACACACTTAACGAGCAGTGTACCCGGTCAGTATGAATATAATGGTAAGTAGAGTGTCGATCACTAAGAGTGGAACGTATTATCTAGTTATTCTAATCAGTATTTTAATATATTAAGTTAGCTATACAATCTAATCTAATGCAAGGGGGTTCAGCCTGAGAGACTGGCACGATTTGGTTGCAATTAAATAATAAACTAGACCAATAGGCACGAATCAGCAAGTAGCACACACGTACACAGATAAATACTCGAGACAATAAGAGGGCTGTCCTTATGATAAGTAGTTTGTCACTTGTTTTATTGCTAGTGTTATATGAAGTGTATAGTTCGATGCAACGCACCGAGATTAAGTCCTTTCTCGTTGGTTCTAATCTTATCGGCGAGTAAACCCTTAATGATTACTTATGACTATCCCGTTTATCTTTCTCCTACTTTTCTACAGACCATAGAATACATAGGCATCTAATAAACAGGCGAGGGCAGAGGCATGGCGACCCGATCAACGCTCAGCTAGCCACAGAGGTTATCAATGCACTAATAAAAGTCACCAATGACATCAACATATAAACTTTAATTAATGAGAAAGCAGTTTTAAGGGAGTGCAAACTTTCCGTTGTCACGTTACACAAGCCACCAATCTTGATGAATTAAAGTTTACTAACACAATAAAACAAAACTACTTAATGAATTAAACACATGCAGCACCTTCTTACAGCTCTTGTATCTTTGATTTGGGTGTGTCTTGTGCTGCTGCCTTGACTGAATTCGTCCTTGGTTTCTGGTCTTCGGTTAAAACTTCGGAACTAAAGGCTACGGAATTCGTCTGGTCTTGGGGTATTTATAGTTTCTGTCTGAGGGTAAGATGCGGCGCATCTAGGTAGTAGATGCGGCGCATGTACTTAACTTCGCGTGGGGTCCAAGATTATAATATTCAGGAATATTCGTACACCGCCAAGAGATACAGCGTATCTTCGTCTTAGGATGCGGCGCATGTCCTCTTGTATCTTGGATCGTATCTGGTGAAATATTGATAGTGATGCGGCGCATGTAATGAGTGAGATGCGGCGCATCTGGAGCAGATTTGACTTGATCTTGTCCAATTCAGTAGACTCTTCACTTTATGCATGTTTTGCTCCATAATTAGTCCAAAATCGCCAAGTTTCACCAAATGCTTGTTTTCAACTGAGAATTACAAAAGTAAACGATTAAGTATCAATCCTCATACATAATATAATAAAACAAGTCAAATTAATAGGATAAATGATGGTAATAAAATGTACTTATTTGAGTTCATCAAATATCCCCCCACTTGAACTTTACTTGTCCCCAAGTAAACCTTAGAATTAATCTTATGAAAATGTATCCTAAAGATGTTAGGATTTATTTTTATATTTAAGCATGTATTCGTTTTTGTCATAATCACACAACTAAACACTTAACGAATTAGAAGTAGAATAAAATATCTGATAAAAGCAAATCTAATCGTTTAACTGTCCAGTCGCGACGAATATTCTATCATAAGCTTGGCAAGTATACACATCTCCTCCACTAAAGCCAAGGAATAACAAGTCTAAAGCGGTAAAAAGGGTTTTTAGGCTTAAGGGTTAATTATTCTTAATCACTATCGATCTCAAATTCCAGAAAAGGCGACAAAATCACAAATACATGATCGAATCCACGAACACGATACTTGCAATTGCTCAAATCCTTAACTCGAACAGGCTAAAGATAGGTCCAAACTTCACCAATAATAATATATCAAAAAGGGCGACAAAATCATAAATACATAGCCGAATCCAAGACTACGATACTTAAGATTGCTCAAATCCCTAATCTCAATAAATCAAAGGTTTGGTTGGATAAAGAATAATACAGGGCATGGATAATATTTGGGATATAAATTGGTGTAAAATGAAAAATAAACAAAACAAATAAATTAAAATCCTAAGTGTGGTTAATCACTATCCCAACCATCCCATGAATAAGACTCATATCATTGAATAACTCACGCTTTGATCACTTGAAACACACGCTTTAGGTAGACACGAATTATACTCAACAAGATCTTAATCAAAGAATAATCCTTAGTTGGCGTTCCCATAACTGCCAACTCCCATTTCAATCCATAGATATAATATACAACAAATAGTGGTGATATCGACCACTTACATAACTTTACATCGTTGGTTTAATCAATCTTCCAACTTTTCTTTTTTCTTTTCTTATTTTTTCGATTATTTTTTTTTATTTATTTATTTTTTTTAACAAAGATGTGTAAAATTTCACCACATCACTACAATGATAATTCTGGATAATTTTTCCATACTTTTCATACTTCAGAAATAACGGTAATAGTGAAAGTAGTAAACACACGAAAAATAAACTCAAAGATATACAATATTTACTTTCACTCCAATTGCATTGTGCAATTTCCCGACCTAACCATAGATAATGAATTACGCACACGAACACAGGTAATGTAAGGAAACACACTTTGCCTATAGCAATTAACCAACCACGGATTCTAATCTACAGGGTAGGCTAAGGTGTAAGGGTGTAACGAAACATTTTAAACATAGGTGTAAGAAACGAAAGGAATGGCTCTGAGTGTTTTTCTAGGGGTATCTTACTCTAAAAGTGAGAGTAACAAAAGGGTTTATACGGGGGTTAACTAACCAGTGTAGTTAGCTAATAACACATAACATATAAGGCTTTTTGGGTGTAATCCTAGAAATTTACCAATTTAGACAAGTCATTCCAATTAATAAAATAATACTTATTATGGTGGTCTCGAATAGTATACAAGCCAAGTTCTAAAGTTTACAAGTCACCGGCACACTCATAGATTTGTGAATTTTGAAAAATCACAATTTTTGAAAATAACGTCATGTGTGCAGCTATGCAACTTAGACTTTAAACAAAAACATGCTAAAAAAAATTTTAAATTTTGATATATTAAGCACATTTTAAGCATATTTTGAAAAGTTTAGGACAAGTAAATGTTAAGTGTTCTAATTCTCCAATCCCCCCACTTAAGTTAAACAACGTCCTCGTTGTTTGTATAAAAGGTTAAAAACTGGAAAATAAAAGAATTAGAACAGAAAAACTCCCCTGAGATTTGCTCGGTATGATCCTCCATTAGTAGTAGAGCAAAAATCATCTTTCTTGTGGACTAGAACGTTTAAGCTTCATATAAGATGTATCCACAGGAAATGCAGGAATTTATAATACCACCAACACTTTAAAACACACCTAAGATAAGAAAGGTTCAAACTTGCATAATACATTAGTAGTTAGGTAAAAATAAAACATAAAAACTTAAAATGAAAATCATCAGGTCAGTCGATGCGCCGTATCTTATGGAAGAAGATACGCCGTATCAAGCCTGGAATAAATACGGATCAGAATAAAAGATGCGCCGCATCCTTAACCAGGGATGCGCCGCATTAAAAATAAACTGATAAAAAGTTTTAAATTCGAAAATAAAAAATGCAGAAAAATAAAATAAGATATGACCATCTGCAGGAGATGCGTCGCATCTCAGAATTGAGATGCGCCGTATCCTCGGCGGCCTGACTATAAAATAAAACTAAATAAAGGATAGGATGCGTCGCATCTGTTTACCAGATGCGGCGCATGTGGTTACCAAACAGACTGATAACAGTCTGCTGTAAAATGACTCGTTCCATGGTTTGATCTCTCACGTCCTCTCGTACCCTCATGCTGAACTTAATGCCAGTCTTCATCAAATATAACAAGAAACATAAACTGAAACATTAAATATATACACGAGAATAGTGATCAGTACAATCCAAAAAGTAATAATAATATGTGGAACAATGTCAGTAAAATCAAGAGAGTAAGATCATGGGTGAGCGAGGTCGTCTGGATGGGTCCCGGAAGTGCTGGCTCCATCAGTCCTAGGGTGGACTCTGCGCTCGTATGCACGTGTCACTCCCGCAACATGAGTACCATCTGAACGGGTGTGGGTAATACCCTGCTGCTCCAATAGTCTGCTCACACTCATAACCAACCACTCTGAGTCCCTCCTCAGGGCTCTCAACTCTCCCTCGAATGCGTCAAGTCTCTGACCCATGGTGCGTACAGGGACTGGTGGGGGTACTGGTGCCTGCGGCTCCTCCTGATGGGCTGGAGCAGCAGCCGGAGGTCCCTGAGGGCCTCCCTGCTCCGCCTCTGGTCCTGCTGCTCTGGCGGGCCCTAATGCTACCCAAACGTACTCTCCCATAGCCTGCTGGCATATCCCAAGCCTAACCAAGTAATCCCTGTCAATAACCGGGAGATGGGTCACCACAACCTCCAGCCCCGCTGGAATCTCCGCTCCAATGACTCCAAAACGGCGGGCCAGCCGAGAAACAAAATGCCCGCCAGTCATCTGGCTCCTCCGATCTCTCCCCGCAGCTGATCGGTGGAGGTAGTGTGCCAAAAAGTGGGGGATGTTCACCGACAACCCCTCATCCATGCTCCTAAGGAGGAAGAGGTCCAGAGTGGTCACCTTCTCAGGTGACTGACCCCTCCCCGCAATAGTAAGTGCAATCAGCCTGTGGCACAGCCTCCTCATCGGCTCCCTGATCAAAGTGTATGAGGGGGTGGAAGTAGTGATATCACCCCCCGAAGAAATCCTATCCCAGTAATCACTGAACAACCCTCTGTCAGGGACCGCTCGCAAACTATCATCCCAATATCTATCAAACCCATCTGACTCAAGCTCCTCAGCTGTATGCAGACCCATGGCCAAAATAAACTGCCTCATCGACATCTGCCTATGCACCCCTCCTAACCTGAACACCAGAGTGTCAGCTGTATCAATCTCCAAATCCGTCTCCTTGTAATGAATCGTGCTAAAGAACTCCAACATAAGCTCCCTGATAAGAGGCTCATCGATCTTGAACAGTCTCTCCCAAGCACTAGACCTGAACACCACCTCCTCATCATCTCCAGTGACTACCATCTCCATCCTATGCTGTAAACTCTCAGCAGCATGCCCAGCTCCAATCAATCCCACATCATCGAAATCCAAAGCCTGTACCCTGAATATCCTCCTAAAGTAAATCGAATCAAGTCTCCGTAAGTAGTCCTCCACAGTGCCAGGGGTTAGACCCATATCCTCGAATCGTAACCACTGGTGTCTCTGTGCTGCTTCTGGTAGTGCCATCTGAAATAAAATTTCAAAGTTAGTAAGCAGTCTGCTAGATAGGTAGATACGGCGCATCTGATTTAATCAGTGCGGCGTATCTGCATGAAATATAAGAGATGCGGAGCAAGAGTTGAGATACGGCGTATGTAGATGCGTCGTATCTAGATTAATCAATACGGCGTATCTAGAATTTTATTAATTTGGAAATAGGTCGTTACGCCGCATCAGTCAACCTAGATGCGCCGCATCTAAAAGCATATCAGTATAAATAAAGGGGATCAGGTAGGCCTTTTCAAGAATCCGTATCCGTGACGTAAACTAACACTAAGTATCACAGTATCATATACTCCTTATATCAGTTCTAATAGCTCAATATACCATTACTAATCCATTTCCCACCAAATATTCAAAATCGAATTATAAACCCCAAATCTTAAAAAGCAAACTAGGCCAGAAATTCGATTATTTACGCAAGTTAAATACGGGGAAGATCATCTATTACAAGTCCTAATCATATCTCTACATCAATTAAGCACAAATCGAATTAATCACATAAACCCTAATTTTCGTATCAACCAAGATTAAATCGAAATAGAATGATTACCTTAATTTGATGATTAGGAGATGAATTATATATCGGATTAGAGGCGGATTTAAGAAAAATGATCGGATTAAGAGTATAGTTTCAGTGTGTGAAAGTTCTTAACTGTGTGTGTGTATGCGGTAAAGATTTTAGATCCGGCGCATTCCCGTCGTATTTATAGGGCAAAACGATGCGCCGTATTGGAAATTGGGATGCGCCGTATCTATTTATTTTTGTTGACTAGTCAATGAATCCTAGTTGGTCAGAGATACGGCGCTTTGGATAATTAGATCCGCCGTATCGCTAAGTTAGTAAACGAAATTTAAATAAGCATCGTACCTTGGCCTCCGCAACACGATTCTATATACACCAAATTGGGGTAAAACGGTTACACCATACGATATAAATGAATTCAAAATAAGAGCAATAGGTATAAACGTTTTATTAACAATTGTAATCTTATAGTTTAGAGGATAAGAATTTATTCCGAGGTTAGGAACAAATATCGTTTTTAAGCATACAAAATTAAGATTACAATTTGAATCAGATGTATTATACGGATAGGTAAAATTGAGATTATGATGTAGAGAACTTCCCTTTGGGTTGGTTGGATAATCGAAGAGGTTTCGTTTGATCACTCCAGCTAGCTTCTCTTGGTTTGGTTCAGAATGTAATCCTTCATGGTGATGCTCGAGTCATCATTTATCCTGAAAATAAACAACTTGCACACGATAGTAGCGGACCGATCAAAGTAAATATCAAAAATCAACTATATTTATCAAATTATAATCGTCGTATTAACAAAAGTTAATGCGACGTATTTTCGTTACGTTTCAAAATATAAGATTTTTGATTCAGAGGATGCGCCGTATCGATAAAAATCGATGCGCCGTATCTGTTTAATTAATCGAAAACTGTTTTTAATTAAAATAGATACGCCGTATCTGCTGAAGCAGATGCGTCGTATGGCGTTATCGTTTAGAAAAAGATTTTTATTAAAAACAGATACGCCGTATCTTGGGGAAAAGATGCGTCGTATCACTTTATCGCATAGAAAAAAAAATTTTCTTATTAAAAACAGATACGCCGTATCTTGGGGAAAAGATGCGTCGTATCGAATTAATTAAACACGTTGTATTTTATAAAAATTGAACGCAATACGCCGTATCTGAAAAATCAGATGCGCCGTATCGTTTGATTTAGCTCAGTACAACGATAGCAGAACACACAAAAAATACGAAAAATAAAACAAATAAAAACACACAAAAATAAACACAAATAAAAGCAAACAAATAATCACACAAAAACAGAAAATATGCAAAATAGTACAATGAATGCAAATTAATCTAATACACAACAAAATTAGCGGTTAGATAAAAAATTAAAACCTAATTAAAATACTAATCAAATTAACAGATAATAACAATTCACTCCCCGGCAGCGGCGCCAAAAACTTGATGCGCGTGCGTGTGTCGTTGCGGTTTAGCAGTTTTAATGCCTAATCAAGTTTTAAATTTATATTTAGCCGACTTATCAATAACACACACACCTAACGAGCAGTGTACCCGGTCAGTATGAATATAATGGTAAGTAGAGTGTCGATCACTAAGAGTGGAACGTATTATCTAGTTATTCTAATCAGTATTTTAATATATTAAGTTAGCTATACAATCTAATCTAACACAAGGGGGTTCAGCCTGAGAGACTGGCACGATTTGGTTGCAATTAAATAATAAACTAGACCAATAGGCACGAATCAGCAAGTAGCACACACGTACACAGATAAATACTCGAGACAATAAGAGGGCTGTCCTTATGATAAGTAGTTTGTCACTTGTTTTATTGCTAGTGTTATATGAAGTGTATAGTTCGATGCAACGCACCGAGATTAAGTCCTTTCTCGTTGGTTCTAATCTTATCGGCGAGTAAACCCTTAATGATTACTTATGACTATCCCGTTTATCTTTCTCTTACTTTTCTATAGACCATAGAATACATAGGCATCTAATAAACAGGCGAGGGTAGAGGCATGGCGACCCGATCAACGCTCAGCTAGCCACAGAGGTTATCAATGCACTAATAAAAGTCACCAATGACATCAACATATAAACTTTAATTAATGAGAAAGCAGTTTTAAGGGAGTGCAACCTTTCCGTTGTCACGTTACACAAGCCACCAATCTTGATGAATTAAAGTTTACTAACACAATAAAACAAAACTACTTAATGAATTAAACACATGCAACACCTTCTTACAGCTCTTGTATCTTTGATTTGAGTGTGTCTTGTGCTGCTGCCTTAACTGAATTCGTCCTTGGTTTCTGGTCTTCGGTCTTCAGTTAAAACTTCGGAACTAAAGGCTACGGAATTCGTCTGGTCTTGGGGTATTTATAGTTTCTGTCTGAGGGTAAGATGCGGCGCATCTAGGTAGTAGATGCGGCGCATGTACTTAACTTCGCATGGGGTCCAAGATTATAATATTCAGGAATATTCGTACACCGCCAAGAGATGCGGCGTATCTTCGTCTTAGGATGCGGCGCATGTCCTCTTGTATCTTGGATCGTATCTGGTGAAATATTGATAGTGATGCGGCGCATGTAATGAGCGAGATGCGGCGCATCTGGAGCAGATTTGACTTGATCTTGTCCAATTCAGTAGACTCTTCACTTTATGCATGTTTTGCTCCATAATTAGTCCAAAATCGCCAAGTTTCACCAAATGCTTGTTTTCAACTGAGAATTACAAAAGTAAACGATTAAGTATCAATCCTCATACATAATATAATAAAACAAGTCAAATTAATAGGATAAATAATGGTAATAAAATGTACTTATTTGAGTTCATCACTTCCGCAACTCTGATGCAAAGTCTCCTGATCCAGAAAAGTGTGAGCATGACGGTCCGATGGTCACTACATCACATGGAGGCGATACTACTAAGGATGATTTGGAGATTTACTGTGGCTGATGATCTCAAAGCAAGCTCAAAGATCACACAAGCCAAAGGAACATTAATCACAAGATCATTGATTGAAGTACAAAGATTAAAGACCTTGAAGAATCAAAGACTACGAGTTAGGAAATTAAGTTCATTTGAATGCTAGAATTCAAATTGTAATTTCCGGGGTGACCTCCCTTAGGGGGAGATTGTTAGGAATATAAATATTCATATGAAAGACTCAGTCACCCCGAGTATCTATTAGCATTAAGTTAGCTCGTAGGCTTATTTGTATTAGTCTAGTTATAGTATTACTAGTTTAGTTATAGTAGTATTTGTGGTATTGGGTCGGGTCTTTACCCACTGTCAGCTCAATCCACAGCCTATGTGGGGCGTTTATTGAGAGAAGTATATATACCCTTTCCATGTTATGGGAAGGGTTGGTTGTTTCTGATAATACACACACACATACACACACACCACAAGGTGTTTTTCTCTCACTAGAAACTTCCCCTCTATACTCTCTCTCTCTCTCTCTAACTCTATCAATGGCCAATATGTTCTTCCATAACCCAAGACTTCACGAATCACACATAATCAACATATGAATCGATCCTACAAGTTCTGATCATAGCTTTTTAGTAGCTTATTTGCAGCTTTTAAAGTAGTGCAGCAGACCCTTTTTGCTTTGCATCAGTTTATTAGTTGTCTAAACTGCCTAACTTTTTAGTTTATTATTTAGCACTATATTAGCTCATTTTGATCTGATTTTAGTTTTACAAGTTATTTGGTAGATGTAGTTTATAAGTTTTCAGTTTTTATTGTTTGGCTTTTTGATTCTAGAGCTTATTTTTAAGCTCCAAAGTACCTCAGTGGGCATTTCTGGCTTGTAAATTAGCCTCAACTGCTTATTTTGAATTTTGTTCTTATTAGTTTGTTTGTTCTGCTTAATCTGTTTACTTTAGCATTTTAGGATTGTTTTTAGATCATTTAGCTTATTTAGTCCACTCAAGCTTATAGAAGCTTGAGTGTGAGCTTATCAATCCATACTAAGTCATTAGTTCCTCTTATAAGCAGTCTGTTCTTTTAAAGCTTTTTCTGGCTTATTTTCTTAGATCTAAAAATATAGCTTTTAAAAAAAGTTCTTATATTCAGCTTTTTAACAAGTTCCAAAAAGAAAATTTGAAAAAAATAATAAAAAGGGAAGTGGGAAGTCCAAGGTGAGCCGAGGCTCGAACCTGGGACATCAACCACCTCAACCTCTTTCACACACACTCCATACCATCTGCCCTTGGGTCTTTTCTGGTTGATAATGTCATTGTTCTATATTTAACCCAGTTTTTCAGTTTTAGCTTATTTTTCCCTTTTGCTTTTTAACTGCTTATTCCAATAAGCAGTAAACTTGTTTTTATTTTTCCTAGGTTTTTATTAACTTAAAGTATTTTTCTGGAAATTTTGATAATTTTTCTCTTTAATTTAGTATTTTTTTTTATATATTTTTCTTTTCAAAATAGTTTTTAATTCATAAAAATTAAAAAAAAAATAAAAATCTTTTTTTCTAAAATTCCTTTTTATCATTTAGGACTTTTAGGAGCTGAATTTGCATGTCTAGAGTAGTTTTTTAAGATTTTGATTTTCTTAGCTCGTGTTAAGGCTCATTAAGGGCTCGTTTTTAGTTTTAATCGTGTTTTTTTTTGTGATTTGTGCTTAGCTTATCTTTTTTTTATATGCTATTTAGTTACTATTTAGTTATGTTTTATAATTTTAGATATAAATACCAAAATTCCTCACTTTATCAAATCACCCGATCACAAACTAAATTCACCGTTTCATTCACGCTTCGTTCGGAACATCACGACCCGGGAATAACCAATTCTTCCGGTTTATATTTTGTTTGAAAAACTTTGATCTTTAGGTTTGATCAATCTTGGCTAGAGATAGAATTTACCAATTGGTCGGGTTTTCCATACACTAATATATATATATATATATATATATATATATATATATATATATATATATATATATATATATATATATATATATATATATATATATATATATTTGTGCACACACCAGTCTTGCTCTTATTAGTGGTTCTAATATTGCTAGGCTTGAGTGATCTGTTGGGACAACATTAGTTAGATCTCCTTATGTTTTAATGATGACAAATAAACCTTCGAAAAGCATAAAATCACAAACGCTAGCCAAAATTCTCCCGACCCAAGAACTGGGCCTGGCGCGCTGCCGGCGCTCCGACGCGCCAGCCCACTGTATTGGTCGGGACAAATTTTGAAAGTCGGCTTTCCCCTTACCCGAAAAATGTGGATCTTTCAATACAGGTATGAATATGTTATGTGCTTCATTGGGAACAATCGAAACGAGTTTTAGAATTAGAGGGATCTAATTTTACAACCTCCCATTTTTGGCAAAATGCCAACTCAAGTATTTTGATAAATGCCTCTAGCCAAGGCTTTTCTAAACCTAGGGAGCTTATATATTTCACGTGACATCAAGTGAAAGTATTCATATGGACATAATCTGTGTTTACGTCTTCTCTAATCACGTAACGGGTTTACTCCCTTATTGGTCAAACTAAGTCAAAGGTCCCTTTGTGTAAACGCATCCTTTCCCGTTATGGGATATGCTTTACAATGATGCAAAGCACTTAGCTTGTTTGCATCAAGATGATTATTGATTACGTCGAGTCATGGAAATTCACGTTATGAGATTATGAATACTCGACGTTGAGTTACTTGAGATTATAAGTAACCTTTGATTTTCTCAACCCATATTCATCTTTGTCAATTCTTTTATTCCTTAATGACAAAATTATTAAGCCTTAATCAATCCTTTGATTAATCTCCTCACCAAACTAATCCTCCAAACATTTCAAATTCATCCCAAATCTTATCCCCAACATTCTCTTAATATTCCTTGTACTTGCATGTACTTCTTGTCCCCTACATTCCCACACCAAATCTTCCAAACATTCCCTTCTATACATTCCAATCCAACCACTAGGATTTCACCATTTCATCATCTTCTTTATCCAACCCTTCATTTCAAACACAAATAAACTTTCACCACAAACCACCTCCTACTCTCCCACATTCAAAATTCAAATTTTGAATCTAAGCCAAAGGCTCCCCATCACTTCACAATCACATCCTTATCCAACTCACTCTTACACACATATAACTCACTCTCTCACATATAACCTCCATCACTCTCTATCTCTTCTCAATTCAAATTTGAATTCCTCACATAGGCTCCCCATCACATCCTTTTTACACATACCAACTCAACCTTATCTCTTCACTCTCTCACACTACAACAACTATATTTCAAATTTAAATTTCAAACTTAGGCGCCCTTCCATCACATCATCTCCAACTCATCCAAACTTATCTCAACCCTTCATCTCCCCTTTGCCTCAAAGCAAAGCATATTCTCTTGGATATTCTTTTTAACCTAACCATGCTTTCTCTTCTAACCCAACCATGGTTTGTTCTTAACCCAACCTCACTCTCTCACTTCTTTCTCACACAATTTGAATTCCAAATTCAAATTCTTCCCTCTCTGTATCTCTAACATCCACACTTCCTTTCCAAGCAAAGGAATATACCATGGCATATTATTTATCTCTTTTCTATGCCATGAGAGGAATACCCAAACTACCCCTATCCAATTATCCCTTCCACTCTTCTCTCTTTGATAATTGGTTTTAATATAAACACTTCACAAAATATTTTTACAAATTAGCTATTTGAGTTGGTAGACCTTGAGGATGAATAATGTAAAGGTCTAAATGTGTGAAGTACAATTAGGGGTTTAGCAAGGTTGGGTATTTAAAAGACCAAAACCCAAAAGAGAAAACACCAGACCTCCTAGCGCGTCGCTGGCGCTCCTACTCGCCAGTAGCGGGCCAGACTCTGATGATGTTTTCTCATTTTGGGTCTTGGCCTATAAATACCCACCATTGCCTCTTGTATTCCTCACCCATTGCCATTATTATTTCTCTCTTATTTCTCTTTTCTCAATCCTCTAATTCTATGTTGTGCTCTTGATCTTTCACATAAACATCATTTGAAATAACACATCTCCTTGCAAGGGAAGAATCACAAGAACCTAATCCACTCTTGTGATTGTGTCGAGGGTCTTCTTCTTATACCCTTTCTATTACAATCGAGTCTCTAGGTTAGGTTAGGGCTTGATTGAACAATCAAACATTTATTTATTCGATTTGTTGTAAGAGAAGTCTTGTGTCGAGGTGACCAAGCCTAGATCATTGGGGATCTAGTTGGGGTTTGATACTTCCGGTGGGAAGTCTTTGTGGTTAAGTCGAATCACGAGTCCTTGAGGGTGGTTTCCGAGGGGCGGAATACCGTTGGGAGTAGCTCTTCTTAGTGAGCGCCGATCTTTGTGCATATCGGTGGAGTGAAGTTGTAACGGTTTGTAGTCCACCAAAAGGATTATACTTAGTGAATAGTATACGTGTCGTGGATTCACAACTGGATGTACGGATGGTATAAACCCCCCATCCCGAACCAGTAGGTGTTTATTTACTCGGTTTATATACTTGTGTTGTAATTATGATTGTAGTTGTTGTAATGTAAACCACTTGGTACTCTTTGAGTCTTAAAGTTTTTAAACATCTAAAAAGCCAAAGAGACCGTATTCAACCCCCCCTCTACGGTTCTAAAATTGGTATCAGAGCGGTATACTCAAGTTTTTGAGTGTTAAAAGCTTCCCGAGAAGTTGTTTTAAGTCAAAAACTTCTTTTCAAAAATTTAAAATGCCTAACGAAATTTTTAAAAAAGTTGAGTATAGATCCATGGCTCAAGAGAACTATGTTGAGGAGTGTTCTATGCAAAGACCACCTTTGCTAGAATCTGATGGGTTTTGCTTTTGGAAAACCCGGTTTGAGACCTATGTTTGGTCCAAGGATCTTGACTTGTGGGAAATTATCCAAAATGGTGACTTTGTTTTCATGGTCCAAGACCCCGAAACCAAGTTAATGGTGGAAAAGCCATATTTGGAACTAAAAGATGATGAGAGGGAAAGGCTTGACAATAATCATGAAGCCAAGATGACAATCTAAAATGCTCTACCTCGAAGGGAGTTCGAGAGGGTTCACACGTGCAAGACCACCAAAGAGATTTGGCATACTCTCATCATTACTCTTCAAGGCAACTCACAAGTCAAAGATTACAAGATCGAATTACTTATCCAACAATATGAGAAGTTTTTTATCTCGGATGAAGAAACCATTGACAATGGTTACACACGGTTCAATGATATCATCACAAGCTTAACTGCTCTAGATCCTAGCTTTAGCAACAAGAACCATGTTAGAAAGTTTCTTCGAGCTCTTCCGGTGAAGTGGAGGCCAAAGGTGATGGCTATTGAAGAAGCCAAGAACTTGGCGGAACTTCCTCTTGACAAGCTTATTGGCAAGCTCAAGGTGTATGAAATGAACCTTGAAAATGACAAGGTTGCTTCCAAAGACAAGAAGGAAAAGGTGAAGTCTTTGGCTCTCAAAGCTAAAGTCACTAAGAACCAAGCTAGTGACAAGAGTAATAGTCAAGAAGGAAGTGGTGATGAAAGTGATGATGACGATGAAAAGTTCAATATAATGGCTAAGAACTTTAGAAAGTTCTTTAGAAGAGGAGGTAACTTTAAGTGTGGAAATCAGTTTGGTAACCAAGGAAATGATGGAAGGAACAAGTTTGGAAGAGGTCGAGGTTTTGACAACAAGGTTGGTGAAAGCTCTAAGCATGAACGCGGGTGCTATCATTGTGGTGACAAAAGTCACTTCATAAGTGATTGTCCGAAGTCCAAAGAAAATAAAGCATTAGCCGGAAGAGCTTGGAGCGATAGTGAAGATGAAGATCAATCAAACAAGGATGCTACTTGTCTCATGGCCTTAGAAAAACTAGAGGTACCTCAAAACCCTTCTACTTCTAATAATGATAATAAATTGCAAAAGGAGAATGTAGCACTAATTAAATTTAATGAGGATTTTAGTAAAGCGTATGAAAATATTCTTAAGGAAAAACGTTCTCTTGAACAAGAGCGTGTTAAAATTAATTAAAAGGTTTATGAACTCGAAAGGGAAGTAAAGATACTAAATCATCGCAAAGAGGTGGTTGAACCATGTAAAATATGTGAGGCACTCACACTTGAGGTTAACTCTTTCAATGATAAAGGATCTAAACTCCAAAAGGAGTCTCTAAGCTTTACTAGATATAAAAAGAGTAGCAATGATTTAAAGATATGTTAAGTCGTCAAATGGTGTCCCAAGATAAGGAAGGTCTTGGATTTTCAAAACATGGGAAAAGCTCTTCCGAGAGTCTAACCAAACCAATAGTGTTTGTAAAAGCAAATCAAAACGAAATCCGAAAAGTTCTGAGCCTGACGCGCTGGGTGACGTGCCGACGCACCAGCAGCGCGCCAGGTCTCTGAGGAACAATGAAGTTTCGTCAAAAACTTTGGTTAAACCAACTATTCCTCAAACTTCTTTTGCAAATACTCGAGGTAATCAAGCACCCATTACAAGGAAAGGAAATCCAAAACAGTTTTATAACATGGGTTCTCGTAATGGTCTTGGTTACACACAACCTCGAGTTAATCATAGACCACTCTTACCTACACCCAATGTGAGACCTTCATCAACATACAACCAAAGATCTTCTTTCCAATATAATCAATCATTTCCAAGAAGAAATTTTTATAACAATAATCAAAGGTCCTCACACTATCAATATAACTCATACCAAAGGAGAGACAATTCCTACACAAACCAAAGATTCTTTAGACCTCAAACTCATCAAAGCTATAGACCAAGCTATCAAAACCAAAATGATTTTCAAACTAACCCTTGGTTTACTTTCTCTAGGTTTGGTATTGAGAAATTATGTGTCTTGTTTCAAATGTGATCTACAACCAGACGAGTGGATAGTGGATAACGGTTGCACTAAACACATGATCTGGAATAGGAGATTGTTCACATCATACAAGGCGTATGACGGCAATCAAGTCATATTTGGAAGCAAACTTAGTGGGAAAATCATCGGTAAAGGTAATGTCCTTCATGACTCCATAGAAATTACCAATGTTGAGCATGTTAGTGGGCTAAACTTTAACTTGATTAGTGTTAGTCAATTAAGTGATGATGATTGTGAGGTTAAGTTTACTAAAGTTGATTGTACAATTAGTAAAACTGGTGCAATATTAGCTAGAGGTCATAGGAGAAATAACTTGTATACTTTTAAGTTGGGAGATAACTCCAAACAACACATATGTCTTACATCCATGGTGGATAACTCAACGCTTTGGCATAGGAGGTTAGGTCACGCCAATATGAGGTTAGTCTAAAGTCTAGCTTCCAGCGAGCTAGTAAGAAATTTACCAAAGTTGAGTTTTGAAAGACATTATTGTGATACTTGTAGTCTAGGGAGTCAAGGACACGCAAACAATAGGAATAGGAATGAAGTGTGGACTAATAGGGTTTTAGAGTTGGTACACTTAGATTTGTATGGTCCATCTCTAATCCAAAGCTATGGAGGAAACTTCTACACTTTGATGATTGTAGATGACTATTCAAATTACACTTGGGTATTATTTTTAGCATCTAAGGATGGAGTCTTAGGAAAATTTGATATATTCAGGAAAAAGCTTGAAAACCTACTTGATTGTTCTATTGTTTCAATAAAAACAAATCATAGTAGTGAATTTGATAAATTACAATTTGGTAGCTTTTGTGAACAACATGGAATATCTTATAACTTATCGGGCCCGTTCACTTCTCAATCGATTGAGATTGTTGAAAGAACACATCGTAAGTTACAAAAGATGAGTCGTGCAATGCTTGATGAGAAATCCATTCCACAAAAGTTTTGGTGTTATGCCCTAGATACCGCGTGCTACATATTTAATAGAGTCTACATTAGAAAGGTCATTAATAAAACACCCTATGAGATACTTAGAAATAGGAAGCCTTCCTTAGAATACTTTAGGGTATTTGGTTGTAAAGTATTTATACTTAACACCAAAGAATATCTCAACA
Source organism: Artemisia tridentata subsp. tridentata (assembly GCA_021014915.2). Taxonomy (NCBI): domain Eukaryota; kingdom Viridiplantae; phylum Streptophyta; class Magnoliopsida; order Asterales; family Asteraceae; genus Artemisia; species Artemisia tridentata. The sequence goes on from CP139505.1 coordinate 268,833,971, forward strand.
AATTCGACCCAAAGTCGTATGAAGGTGTATTCTTAGGATACTCTCAAACTAGTAAAGCATACATAGTGCTTAATAAGGAAACAATGAGGATTGAGGAATCTCTCAATGTGACCTTTGATGAGAGCATGCCCGAGCCTAAATCATCTCCTTCGGTAGAAGATGATGTGATCGACGAACATATAGTTCAAGATCAAGAAAGGTCGCCGTCATTACAAGTTAATGTTTCGGATGAAGGCAATCCTAAGAAAGTGAGAGAAGCGAGGGGTCATCCTATAGAACAAGTCATTGGTGACTTGAATAAAAGAACACTTAGGTCACAAACCAAACAAGAGGTTTTGGCATGACATTTTTCAAAAATCCAAATTGTTTTTGGGATAGGTTTAGGTGTTCATGGTTGACATGCATCTTAGGAGAACAATCTTATAAGATAAGTTAAGATGTCCTTTAGGTGCTCTTAGAGCTTATGTGACTAGGACTTATGTGAAGGCATGGAAGGAAATTGTTTTTCGAGAGGAAATATATCTATCAATGCATTATTCAAACGATGATTAATAATATCCTAGATCCTACATGTCTATACTATGTGTGATGAACAAGAAAATTTGACACAAAATATTCTACTACATTTGCTAGAATTGAAAGTTATTTGTGTCAGATTACCAAGACTAGATAAAATTTCAGATCACAACTTACACTTGTGTTGAAGATTTTACATCTATCTCTACTTGTTCAATTTATGTGAAAATTGCATGCTATGTGTTTAGGGTAGAAAAGAAAAGAAATTTTTTATGCAAACATACAAACTACTTACGTAGTTGAAGAGAATTCCCGTGGTTTGAATTCGGTATGGTATTGCATAACAAACTAAAATACCCAATTAATAGACTTGATAAACTAATGTTTCATCCGAAAACTTAGAAACTCATTTTGTCAATGCAAGTGACAATCTAGGATTATCAATGTCGACACATTACACAACAAACTATAAACCAGAGATATCTTGCATTGTTTATTGACTTTCTATACAATGTGTGATGGTTTATAGGATCTAGTTTGTGTATTCATTAATTTAAAATACACTTGTGTCACACCCCCAAATTTCGTGACTTGCAGCGGAATGAAGCATTCGAGGGCATGACTGGTCATAGCACCAAAGTTGCAGTTATATTGAACGACCTAAAGTGTCGTTTAGAAAATACATCGTTTGATTATTTAAAAACATTCAGAGTTACAAAGCTAGGTCCCAAAAGGTGAAACAAGTTTTCAGAAAACAAGTTCATACAATTCAAATGATGGATAAGTGCATAAAATATAAAGTGAGACGCGTCGACTCCGCGACTCCATGATATGTCCTTATGCAAGCCAACATGCGATACGTTAATTACCTGAAAATACATTGCTAAAAATGGTCAACAAAAATTGTTGGGAATTAAATATTCTGAAGTTAGAGTATAAGAAAATACTTTAACAAGAAGGTACTGCTGGTTCATGATCAAGGTACTGCTAATACATCAAGGTACTGCTAGAACAAGAAGGTACTGCTAGTTCAAGTAGAAGGTACTGCTAGTAGAGAATGTTACTGCTGATCAGTGAGTCATAGAGCTGCTACAAGGATAAGATCGAAGAAGATATTATTTGTATGAGTCACTCTTATGCAAAAATAATATCTAGATATGTTCTCAGTCAACAAGTTGATGCATGTGCTTGCATTAAGTCATTTGAACAACTTGAGAGATATAAACTTCCATACGCTAGCTCGACTTGATCTTTTGTAAGACAAGTGTTGATTAGACTTAAAGTAATATTGTAAGAGATCTCTTGGACTATAAAAGAGATCTTAGATTAGTGATTATGTACGTGCACTATTAAAAACTCATATCTGTTAAGACATAGAACAAACAAAAACATATATCACAAATCTAGAAACATAAGATTCAAGGTCTTTGTAACCCTAGTGATAAACACAAGATCACTCGTATTATTTTGAATAATATTGAATCGTTTAGTGATAAACTTTCTTTGTTCATTGTTAAGTAACAAATATAATTCTTCCATTTGCATAACATACATAACCTTCTAAGTGTGATTAAGTAAATTCCGCGTACTTAATCATATAAACTCAATATATCATTACACACAAAGTATACAAGGTTTAACCACCTTAACCGTGTGTCGAATTCCTCTCAGTTGGTATCAGAGCTCAGGCTGATATTATTGAATTAGAAGAAACAGAAATGGATGCACATGATGCTCAAACAAATGTTGCTGCAAAACTGCCCATGATCAAACCTAATGAGTTTGAGTTATGGAGGATGAGAATTGAGCAATATTTCATGGTCCAAGATTACACTCTTTGGGATATCATTATATATGGTGATTCTTTTTCACCAAGCTATTCAGAGGTTGTCCTAGAAGGTAAAACAATTAGGAAAAGAAATACTGGACCAGTTTCTAATGAAGAAAAGATACTGAAGAGAAATGATCAGAAAGCAAGAAATTTGTTGCTTATGACCATTCCTAGTGAACAGATGTTATCTTTTAACAAGTATCTTGATGCAAAAACTCTTTTTGAAGAGATTTGTGCATATTTTGGTGGTAATGAAACTACCAAAAAGACACAGAAGACACTACTAAAGCAACAATTTGAAAACTTTACTGCTTTTAGTAATGAGTCTCTTGATAAGCTTTTCTCAAGACTACACAAGCTTGTCAGTCAGTTGGCTGTGTTAGGTGTTGAGACAGAGAAGGAAGATCTCAACATGAAGTTTTTGAGAAGTCTACCTGATGAGTTCCATACTCATGTTATTGTCTGGATGAACAAACCATACATTGAAATAATGAAGCTCAATGATTTGTACAACAACTTAAAAATTGTTGAACAAAGTCTTAAAAAGTCTGGAATTTATGGTACTAGTTCTGGGAATGTGGCACTTTTGTCATCTCCTAGTATTGGAAAGTCTGAAGAGGTAGAAGAAGTTGAAGGTGTTTCTAATGTTACTTTTGGTGGTCCTTCTACTAGTTCACAAAAGACTGTTGCAAGACTTGGTGATCCAGCATTCTATGTATTCATGTCTAGTCAATCTAGTGGTTCTCCTCTAAATCATGAAGATCTTGAGCAGGTTGATGGTGATGATTTGGAAGAGATGGACATCAAATGGCAGGTTGCTTTGCTCAGCATGAGGGCCAAGAAGCATTGGCAGAGAACTGGGAAGCAAATTACCATAAATGGTAATGACACTGCTGGGTTTGACAAGAAGAAAGTGGAATGTTTCAACTGTCATAGGTTGGGACACTTTGCTAAGGAGTGTAGAAGCCCAAGAAAGCAGGAAAATAGAAACACATGGTATAAGCAAGATAGGAAAAAGGAAGTTACTGTTGAAGAGCCAAAGGCTATGTTGGCTATTGATGGTATTGGTTATGATTGGAGCTCTATGGCTATTGAAGAGGAAGCACCACCAAATGCTGCTCTTATGGCCAATGAATTTGCTCTAATGGCCCATTCTGATTCAGAGGTAAATTCTATTCAAAATTGTACTGAATCATGTCCTAATCTTAAAGCTTATGAAGACCTTAGTAAGAGATTTGATGCTCATAGAGCAGAGCTAATTGATACTCTTTTTAATTTAGCTAATCACAAAAGAGGTCTAGGTGTTGTAGAAAAACAAGTCTTACATTTTAAAAGTAATGAATCTAATTTTACTAATGACATCAATATACTAAAAAATGACATTAAGATCAGAGATGAGTGTATTGTTGAGTTGAATGATTCATTAGCTAAACACAAAAATGAAAGAGAAAATGTTAAGATATCTGTGGATGTTTTGGCTCATGCCTCAGATGGATTCAATAAGCTTTGGGAAGCTCAAGTAATTGATAAGGTTAATTCTGGTGTTGGATTTAAGTCTGTCCCCCCACCATACAGAGGTGTTCATTCACCTCCAGGTATTGATTTAGCACACACAGGATTAGCTGAGTTTCAAAAACCAATCATGGAATATGGTTCTAAGGCCACTAAGAGTCCCAAGATAGAAAAGGTAAGTAAAAGTTTAGATAAAACTTTATCTTATCAGGACAAGGTGTCCTTTGTTAAGAAAGGAGATGCTATAGTTGTTGAAGATTGTACAACTGATAGTGATGATGATGAAGAACAATAGGTTATGTCTAAACCTGTATTGGTTAAGAAAGTAGGGACAAGTGTTCCTAAGATAGTCAATCAAAACACTAACAGGCCTAAGTCAAATGTTAAGACTGTTAGGAAACCAGTTAGATATTGTGAACAATATAGAACTACAAACTAGCCCAGAGGTAACCAAAGGAATTGGAACAACCTCAAGTCTAACCAATTAGGTGATGACTTTGCTTTTTACAACAAAGCTTGTTATACATGTGGTAGTTTTGACCATCTTACAGCTTTCTGCAACCAATGGGTAACTGGGTATGAAAACAATAGGGTGAACTACAAAAGGCAAACTCCTCAAACTCACTTTCACTCTAACACTCATAGAACAAAACCAGAATAGTCTCAAACAAGTCTGGATCAAAAGGTCCTGATAGACAAAAAGGTCCTGCTAATACATACAAAAAGGTACTGCCAGTACAAATAAAAGGTACGGGTAGAACAAAAGGTACTGCTAGACCTTTGATGACTGTTAACCCAAAATCAAAATCTAAGGATGCAAAAACAACTTTCATACATGCATCTAAAAATGTTCTAAGGCCCATTCAAACAAAAGCAGTGGTCCACAAACAAATTTGGAGACCAAAGGGTGTGACTTCAAAGCTAGCAGTCACTTCTGCTAAGCATGTTACTCACCCTGCTGCTAAGGGTAATAGGGAAAATGCTGTTAAGGCCTCAGCATGTTGGATTCTTAAATCCAATGTTGCATCAACTGTCCTTAAAAGATTAAATTACATTGATGCAAGAGGCAGATCCAAGTCAGTAATGGCTTGGATCCCCAAAGAAAACTAACACTCTTATTCGTGTGCAGGAACATTCAACTGATAAACAAGAAGATCAAGGATACTCAGATAGTGGATGTTCAAGGCACATGACAGGCAACATGTCTTATCTTTCAGATTTTGAAGCTTTCAATGGAGGATATGTTACCTTTGGAGGTGGTTTTCGTGGCAAAATTTCTGGTAAAGGTACAATTAAAACCGGAAATTTAGATTTTGAAGATGTGTACTATGTACAAGAGCTAAAGTATAATCTTTTTAGTGTCTCACAAATGTGTGACAAAAAGAACAATGTCCTTTTTACTGACACTGAATGTCTTGTTCTATCTAAGGATTTTAAGATGCCTGATGAAAATCAAGTGCTTCTTAGAATTCCTAGAAAGGCCAATATGTATAGTGTTGATATGAAGAACATTATTCCTAAAAATGATTTAACTTGTCTTGTTGCAAAAGCCACATTGGATGAATCAATGTTATGGCATAGAAGGTGTAGGAATTAACCTTCTTGATTGTGTGGATCCATTCGGGTGGCCTTGGATCTTGAAAGATCAAGAAACCCATTTGAGTTAGTTGGTAGAGAGAAGTTTTAGAGAGAGAGGGAACTATGTGAAAATCTGTGAATTAGATTAATTGTGACAAGAGTTCCACCCTTCCCATGTGTGGGAAGGGGTTTATATACTTCCTAATAATAGTGCCCCTAGTGGGCTGTGAAGTGAGCTGACAGTGGGGAAAGCCCCGACCCACTCCACAAATATAGATACGACTATTCTAATAAAACTAATAATACTAATAATACTATGCTTATATAAATAAGCCTACGAGCTATGTGATATGCTAAATAGATACTCGGGGTGACCGAACCTTCATATGAATATTTATATTCCTAACAATCTCCCCCTAAGGGAGGTCACCCCGGAAATAATAACTTGAATTCTAGCATTTTATCTTTTGATCTTGACTTCATAGCTCGTAGTCTTCGATTCTTCAACGTCTTGTATCTTTGTGCCTTTAGCAGTGATCTTTTGATGACCGTTCTTTGTCTTGGATGATCTTTGAGTATTCTTCGTCTTTATCATCCAACATTTGTTTCCAAGTCATCTTTCGTCAGTATGTTTCCATGTGATGTGTAAATCTTTGAGCCGACATGCTCACACTATATGGTGTCATGATCTTTAGCATCAGAGTTTGCAGAAGCCGTGTTAAAGGTCTTTTAGGTTGATCATGACTTTGTTGAGTTACAATGATGATGTAGTGTGAGCATGTGGTGCTGGATTGGCATCTTTTCTGTAATCTGCTTCAACCGCAATCAGCTGCAACTTCAATCAGCTACAACCGCAAACAGCTGCAACAGCAATCAGCTACAATCGCCAGATGTTCCTGCATACGACAGTTAGCAATAAAACGTCCGGTACTTACAGGTTCGGACTTTGAGATTGTTAACAGCATAGTGTGAAAACTCTCTCTAATCCTTACCAAGACCGTTCCTAATCGAAAACCCACAGAGGGCTTTTTAAGATCGAACCGTAGCACATCAATGATTAGGTGAGTCGCTGGAGATCACTCCACGACTGTAGACCGTTAGAAACCGCCGCGACCACTAAGCGTAATCCATAAAGAACTACCGAAGTGACCTGCTTTCAGGGCTGCTTGATGTTGACCCTGGCAGGAATTTCCATTCAATCATTGAGAATTACATATGTAAATTCCCTCATAAATGTTCTGGCAGATTGCTAAGATCTGCGTAGGACTCTTAAATTTACAACTGGTGTCCTTAATGTTGAACACCCAGTGTAGAAATAATTTGTGTTCCTATGAGATCTTTTTATGCATCTCGTGGCTCTAGACTCTATTGTGCGTTTTGATTTAGTGAGCGGAGGCTGGAGAGAACTGCCACCTTTTCAATATCATCTAACTCGGAGTGAGATAGACGATAGGGATGTATTGAACTCCGTGACAATTGAAACAAGAATCCTTTGAGGGACCTTGAGTGGCTAGGGAGGGTTGTGCAGCGTATCACTGGGTCCATGATACTTTGTCTTCAATGCCAGCAATCAACTAAGTGATTCTGACAGCATATGTATTGACCCGGTTTCTGCCTAAGTTGTAAGGAGGGCTAATTCTTTTCACCCTTTCTCTTTACAATTCTTTTTCATTCTTCAACCCCTTCAGTGCTTACCGAGACTTCATTACTAGAACCTTGTTGGGTATGTTCCAGTACTAGCTCCATCTCAGTCGGCACTCTTCCCTTAATAACACTTTTCTCCTTTTTGATCATACCTAAGGACTTCTACACTAACTAGTGGATTGTCCCTGGGTAGATCCCTCCGGCTCTGGCGGGATCGTGGGAACTTGAGCCTAACCTAACCATCCTTATAACTCCATGCATTAATTAAAATGGTCGGTCTTTGGTATTCATCCATGATGGCCAAACCAAATCTTTGAAAAATCTCTCAAAGTGTTCATGATTCTGAAACACATTTTTGCAAACACTTGAGAGTTTTATATTTTTCAAATGCTCCCCCTCAACATGTGCTCGGTTGATTATTTTATAAATTTGCACATGTTAGGTAGAGCTCGCACTTTTTGAATTGATCAACTTTCAGAGAACATGACCGATTCGAGACATGCTTACATCACTAGTTAGACTAGCTTGAAATTATTACCCGGCCTGGTCAAGTCCTCAGAAAGTTTCTCGAAACGGTACACTCTACTCAGACACATCCTTTTCGAGACACGCTTACATCACTGGTTAGACCAGCTTGAAATTATTACCAGGCCAGGATATGCCCTTTCGATAGATGACAGTTTAGTTTCGTTAATTCTGTTGTGAATTCTGAGCCGTGCTCACATAAGATGCATGCCAAATCCTTTGCTCCCCCTCAATAAGTGCATTGGTATATGAAAGAGTTTAGCACTTACTGGAGAGCTTATATTCACATCCAAAACATTTTGCTCCCCCTCAATATGTGCATTGATATATAAAATGGTTTAGCACATATGGGAGAGCGTACATTATACTTTCCAAAACATCACATTTTCATCAGGTTTCATATTTAAATCACATTCTCTCCCCCGATCAAAAATTTCAAACCTTTTGAGATTTGTGATCCCAATTGATTTAAATAATTTAGAAAAACATGGGAGAAAATGTGGTCAGGTTTAACATGTTCTGATGATGAAACATACTTTGCTCCCCCTTAATCTAAGAGGGAGATTCACTGCTCATTTTGCACAAGTTAACTATTATGACACAAATGATATTGACCTTTTTGCTCAAATGATGTAATCACCCACTTTTCTGAGTGAGTCAGTGGTCAACATCGATTATCCATCCACCAACAAATCTTCTCAAGTAGTGTCGATCCCCACTAGGTGAGATCTGAGTAAGTACTTCTTTGTTGAAATGATGGTGGTGGAGGTGAAGGTGTTGTTGTTGTTGTTGCTGAAGTTGTTGTTGAGGTGAATTTCGAGCCAATCAATAGAGTTTGATCGTCTGATCAAATGGTTAGAATGGGAACTGGTACATTCATTTTGGCTATGGAATCTGCATAAGAGTATCAACACAGATATACATACATGCAGATACACTATTCCTAAATAGCTACCCTTCAGCAGCTTGCCACATTATAAAACCAAGTTCATCTTATAATCAAACCATAATCAGGAGCTACGTCAAACCACTATCTAGCATGAAGAGCAAATAGCAATCATGAACATGGCAATTCACACGAATTTCAATATTCAATTCAGGATCTTAGGAACATGATTCTAACATAATAGCAATCTACCTAAGCAAATCCTGAGAACATATGCACAATATCAACAACCATTAAGCAGCAGAGACAAACAACATTTGAAACTCATTCATTTAGATCATACAAATGCCAGTGGAGTATTCAAAAACATCAAACACAACTGGTTTTCTAACTTCTTTTAGGTTTTGAGTCTTAAAGCATTTTGGGGATTATACGAGGATACCAAAGTAACACAAATGAACCTTCTAGATACATAAAGCTAGGAAACTATAAGCAAATTGCACATAATGTCCTAAACTTTCTAGCAACTAACACACTTGGTCATTTGATATATTTAAGCAAGATCCTCTTCAACTAATTCCCCATTAACTACAAAACCTTTTCTAACAAGTATGTTTCAACCAATACATCCGTTTGATGATATAAAATTTGAATTCACTCTCCCCCTCAATCAATGACCCGTATTCTAGTTGAACCTCAACTAAAATCACGCTTAACCCCACAACTCATCAGACAAGAACTGTCATGAGGTTGTGTAGTCGTTGATTGAGTGACAAATTTTATGCATAATCCAAGTATAAACAAATTTCATACAACACATATTCACCAAGTGTCTCACAAATAATTTTCAGAAGAATCATAGAATGAAAACTATTTGTTATGCTAAGAAGATTTCTCTTCTTTTACAAGAAATGATGCACTGAAACGTACATCAAATCAGGAAACATGGATATGAAGTAATCCATGCCCAGGTGAACATCACCCAGTTGGAGGAACAGCCGTCTTTTTGGCGACGTGCTTTCCCCAATATGAAGCGCGGGTTGCTATCTAAAGTAATAGCAAGCCATTTAGACATGTTTTAACCATCCATTTTAACTTCTGTTCGAGCTTCATTTAAAGACCCGTGCCATTATTGAATGACATTTCTAAGTCCGTAAATGTTATCGATAAACAGAAGACATGCCTAGGTGAAACTATTTTTGGTCTTTTCTAATTTTTTAATTTTTATGGTTTTTCTGATTTTACGATTCTCTATTTACAATTAGCAAGATTTTCTATATATCTATTTACAAGATGGTATAATGTATGAATAAGTATATATGTACAAGGATACGAGCCAGAAACCATTACTCCTCAGCATTCTGAATCTTCACCGCATTCATCACTTGACTTGCTGAAGAGCAATGTGAGCACTTTCAATCAGGGAATGATTCTGGCTTTTCACTCTCCCCTAATTAGTGCTCTCCCCCAATCTGACAACCTCTGACGATCACCCATAATAGGAAGAAGACTTTGGATGAACGCCCGAAATATGAAGAAGTCTTTTGATAACCAAATGCATGCCGTCTTTAATCTTCTAACACTCCCGTCCTAGAATGACTCCGTCAAAAACCTTAGGCAACTTTTCGGTAGTTTAAGTTGAGCCTCAACTGAAATTTAGCTTAACCTCACAACTCATCAAACAAGAACTGTCATGAGATTAGGTTAACATCAAGTTGGACTTAACATTAAACTACGGAACAACTTGAACCTAACTTAACTCCACAACTCATCAAACAAGAACTGTCATGGGATTAAGTTAAATATCAAGTTGTAAGAAAAGAGCTCAACATTCTTGAATGTAGAGAAGACTGAAGACTCGACCTTCTTCAAGATTGCCCAATGTGGAGGAATAGAATACCAATCATTTTCATCTCACCAAATGTCTTCCAGTACCCTTACATATAACCCATCAGCCCGCAGCATACACATTAGAAGATAACTCCCAACAGAGAATGAAGAATAGACTGATGACTCGACCTTCTTCAGTCTTTAGTATAACACCAAAGTAACAAGTTGAACCACTGATCATCTATAGAATGTATCCATATTTGGATATTAAGCCCTGATCACATGAACCTGTTGTGCGTCCTTGATGTACACATTCTCTCTCCCCTGATGGTTACGATTAATCAGCACATAATGTAGCAGTGAAACGATAATACCAAGGTAACAAGTTGAACCACTGATCATCTACAGTATTTATCCATCCTGGATATTAAGCCCTGATCACGTGAGCCTGTTGTGCGTCCTTGGTGTACACATTTCTCTCCCCCATGATGGTTACGATTAATTGGAATCATCATCATGATGTGTACATGCAGCCTAATGAAGTGTGCATGAAGCATTGACTAGAAACCCTTTGTTACTGATTGTACCAGCCCGTGAGACGATGTAGATTAGCATTCCATGACCATGTTCTTCAACACCTTGATAGACGGAAGAAGTAGTGTTGGAGAACCATGGTTTGCACGACTCCTGAACTGACGTATTCAGGAGTCGTATGACCATTTCTCAATCATCAACCAACATGTAGAATAATATTCACCCTTTCCCCCCCTCAAAAATTGCATATGCCTGCCAACTGCAATTTTTGATGATTGAACCAGTGAATATGAATACCATCAACGATAAGTAACTCCGCTTGATGGTTCTTGAAGACTAACACGTTGTTTATTCACTCTTTCCCCCCCTCAAAAATTGCATATGCCTGTCAACTGCAATTTTTGGTTGAATACGTGAATAAAAGAATACTCCAATATGCGCCGATCCACTTGAAGATTGAATGAGCACGGAAAGAGCATGAATCTTGTTGATGAGAATGGCCATTAATAAGAAGACTCCTCTTCTTTTGAAGATAAAGTGCACTCAAGCGTACACTTTTCTTTTCTTTGAAGAACGAGGCCTGAACTGAGGTATTCAGACGTCATAATGATGAAGACCGAGGCTTGAACTGATTTGTTCAAACGTCATTTGATGAAGAACGAGGCCTGCACTGAAGTGTACAGACGTCATATGATGAAGAACGAGGCTTGAACTGCTGTGTTCAAACGTCATTATCTCTCTCTTTACAACTTCTCTCATCTAACTCGTTAACAACCCCATTATCATTTTGTCGGCTTGATGTCGTGACCACTGATGGAGAAAACCCAATATGATGAACTTGATACTGAAGTAATATAACCCGAACTTGTGACTTAAACTTGTACTAATGCGTGACAAAGAGCGGTGTAGAGACTTCGTGCAACATCGAATCCCTAAGTACTCTATACTCTTCAACCAACCAACCATCAAGTATAAGACGTACATCACCTCTTGGATATCCACAACTTCGTGTGACACTGAGCACTACAACGTGACTCCTTAAAGTGATAGTTATTTTGTAATAGGGAGAAAGAAAAAATAACTAGATATCCAAGTCCTTGTCATTGAATTGAAAGCTCGAACAAGGATCTCGAAGAATCTTCATCCAACCTCCCCGATATCTTCAGATGCTAAGTACACGCACCCATGAAATTTCACTTCAGCCTCAAATAAATAATACTGAACTAACCCCGTAGTCACATCTTGACAATTAAATGCCTCGATCCAGCCATTTGTGATGTAATAGCTGAACTTCGATAATGGTTTTAACCCGATCCTGGTCAAGAGCGCATAGCCCATCATCACGGAATTTTACAAATCTATGGTTTAAACCGAGAAATAAGTTCATTCGCGGGATTTTACAAAACCAAGAAGAAACCGTGAGACAGTAACCGATTGAATGTGGCGTGACTGATTTGGTTTAGGTGAACATCAGTTTGGGTTAAGAATATTTCGTGAGAAATACAGATCACATCACAACCTTTTAAAACCTTTGGTCAACTAACCAACCTTGAACCCAGATTAGAGACCACTTGATGAAGGAAACCCGACGTACCAATACTGAAACCAGAAGAGGAAATCCCCAAATTTGTAACTTAAGCTTGCACTAATGTTGGAAGAACGGTGTAGAGAATTAATGCTCCAAGCAGATCTCTAAGTGCTCAATACCCTACCAAAGTATGAGACATTAACACCTCTTGCGATTATCGACAACGTCAATGACGTGTGACACTGAGTACTCCAGTAACTCTTAAGTGATAGTTACCCCGACTGCTGGTAACTAGATAACCCAAGTCTTCAACTTAAATTTTTTCGCACGAGCAAGTTATCATTGAAAGTCATGCATCCAACCAACCCCGACTTCAAGATAAAATAAGTAGACGCCTTCGAGAACTACAACTTCAATCACAAATAAAGAATACCAGATTAACTTCGTGGTCATCTTGTGCTGTTGACTAGCCAGAAAGGAAAAGAAACATGCGCAAATTCTTAGAAGAGCCCATGACTCATAGTCAGTCCTATCAAACAAAGCTGTCTGATCCAGCTACTTGGATGTGGAATAGTTATCGTACTGTGTACAGGATTTTACAGTTCTTGAGATTTATCTGAGAAATGTATTCAAGAACTAACTGCACAACAGTAAGTATCAAACTGCTGTAGACTGAACCACTGAATCCTGAATCGCTACGATCTGACCCGCTGTAACCGACACTGCTAAGATTCACATCGCTGGGGACGGAACTTCTAGGAAACTTGCGATAATTCTCCCCCTCAAAAAGGACATGAAATGACCTTTTTGCCAAAGCTGAGAGTCCGTGATGTTTGTGAATTTGTCAGGCACAAAACATGGAAAGAGACAAATGAAACTACTGCAACGAAGATGGTGATTAAGACTCTCTTGTAGTAACCCCTTGCTTTCCTCATCATCAATGGTTTAGTAGATTAACAATTCATTGAAGCTCGTAATATGCCAAAACCGCTTGATGAAATGCATATGACTTTAACGTGAGTAAAAGGTTAAAACATGTCTCCAAACAAATCACCTCTTGTCTTTAAGCCTGACTACCTCTTGAGAAGATCTTGAACAACAATCCCATTAGAAGCTTGAGAAACAACAATCACTTGATGAAGCTTGATAAAGAACAAGTCAGCGACTTAAACTTGCACTAAATTATGAATTAGAACCTATATTGAGCACAACAACGTAACTCCTTTAAATATAGGTAGTGATATATACCCAACCTTCCATCCTTAATTGTATATATCCACTTCATGAACATCCAAGTCTAATCACCTTAAATTGCAAATTGTGATTTAGAACCTATATTGAGCACAACAACGTAACTCCTTTAAAATATAGGTAGTGATATATACCCATCCTTCCATCCTTTATTGTATATATCTACTTCTTGAACATCCAGGTCTAACCACCTTAAATACGCTCGAGCAAGGGTCAACAAACATCGTGCATCCATCCACCCCGAGATGTTTGTGACACTAAGTACACCAACTCGTGAATTAACAAACCAACCAAGTTACCATAGTTTCCCAATTCCTGCTGATCTTGAAGCACAAACTTATCCCGAAAAATTAGTCACACCCCGTAAGTTTCATTATTTCTAAACCCAAGTCCAGCCTACTTGTCCAAAATTAATTTCACGGGATTTTACAGGTCTTGAGATTTAAACCGAGAAATCGAATCTTTCGCGGGATTTTCTAAAAACTACAAGAGAAACCGTGAAATCAACCAGAATACCCAAGAGTGAGGTGCAATACCAATCTTCGAAATTCAAGTCACAGAAGTCAAATCACAACATGATCAAATTGCAACAGGCCAAGTCACAGATTGTCAAATTGCACCAAGACAGATTGCAATCAATCAAATCACAATAAGTCGAATCGCAAGTGTTAACTCGCAACGTCATATCGTAACTGGTCAAATAGCAATCCGTCAAGTCGCAATAAGACAAACACGCAACTTGACAAATCACAATCAATCACATTGCAATTTGTCAACTGTAACTCAACTCGTAAACATCAAATTGCAGACTCACTCAAGTCGTAGGCATCACAAGGACAATACTGACAAGCCCACAACACTGTAGCTTCATTGATTATCATAAACCCACATACGAGCGGTGACGAGTGTGACCTGTGAGATATTCGTGAAACCAAAGTACTCCTCCTTGACAAAAATATATGAAATCCAATACTTGTTAAGACACAATTTTCGGATCACGAATATTTATTTATTTAAGTGTCAGCCCACATTTAATGTCACACTCGATCCAAAGAAAGAAAACACCCAATCGTCAAAAGCGAATTCCCGTGAGATTATCAATACCAAAATACCACTTGTAAAACAAACTTGTATCCAATATTTAGAACAAATATTTGGATAACAGTTTTTTGAAGTCATTCTTGTGTTTGCATTACAAGCTCTGTACAATCCAATTCACATCTCATCATAATAGTTCCTAAGCCCGTTCCAAACATGATCCATTGGCCCAACAACAAAAAATCCGATCCAGTCCTTTACCCTAATCATTCGGGTATTTAACACTCACTTTAGCACACAACTTTAACCCTAATCCCTTATTAATCCGCCCCTTCTTTTCTTCAATTCACTCATGCCACCATCACAAGCCCTAATCCCAAATCAGGCAAACCCTAATCACAAAAACAATCCGCCCCTTAATCCAACATCTCCTAATCTTTTCTCTAACTTCCCTTATTTCTCCACAACAACTCCACGAAGCACAAACAAACACAGCATCATCTCGGTTGTTTCATACACATTGAGATACACGAGTACCCAGCCACATGCTATTAAATAATCATTAATCTCAAATCCGAATATCAAACACAAACTGAAGCACGTTTATACCACAAACAAGGCGCATCATCAAGATCTCCAAGAGGAGGTCTCAGGTAGGTTTTATCATTATGCGTATTCTTATTTTGAACGAACCAAGAAACAAAGAAAGTAACATGATTGTTATTTTTATATTTCTTATGTTTCGGATATTAATTGAATGAAGCTAGGCTTTAAATCGATCAGTGATGTGTAACTCATTTAGTGTTATGATCTTTGTTTGCACGGAAATGAGAAAAACTGAGATCTATTGTTTGTATTGTATACGAGTCTTGAGATGATGAGGGTGAGTTATAACTTAGTTGTAGATGTTGTCGGTTTTGTATCTGTTGTTGGCTTTCCTGCGTTAAGTTGTTTTAGTTTTGCGCACATGGACTGATGATGTAATTTGAACTGAAGTCATTGATTTTGTGGTGTGTGGTAAGTGGTCGTAGTGGTTCAGTTTCATCTCCTTTCTTTTTCATTCTGATATTAAAAGGCAAACCCTTGAGTCGTAGTTGCTGTTAGTTGTTTTGGTTTGACTGTGATGTAGACAAACCGAGTAGATGAAATGGTAGACAACCACACAGACAAACCGCGTCGTCTTATATACACAAACCGAGTCCATGACAAACAGACAAACCGAGTTAGTGACTGTATGGACAAACCGAGTCCAGGGTTAAACAGACAAACCGAGTCTGTGAGCCAATGGACAAACCGCGTCTGGGACACACCGCGTCTGGGACAAACCGCGTCTGGGACAAACCGAGTCCAGGACAACCCGAGTCCAGGACAAACCGCATTTGACCGGTCAAAACTGTCACTATCGTACTTTCCTTAAAAAACGGATCTGTGTTTTTTCTCTTACATAACAAACCGCATTCAAGAACACAATATTTGACACAAGCAGCTGCTATCAAGAACAGCCTTTTTACTTTCCAATAAGCCACAAAATTTTCGAACCAATCAAATCATCAATTCAAGACCAGACTAATACATAAATTTCGAACCAGTCAAAATAAGAGTAGCAGTAGGCTCTTGGTCCCTTTTCTTAACACAAATCCACTTTTCTTGACTTTTTAGATTCACAAATTTGGCTTTTGAAAGTAGATCAAAAGTAATATATAAAATAAGAGTAGCCGTAGGTATGTGGTGAATTTGACACAAAGTAATGTAAGACCACAGAGACCAAATCTTGTCAAATATAAATTGACAAATTTTGACAAACTTACCACATGTGAGCAAAGTGATATGATTCGAACAAGCAAGTGAGCAAAACAGTTTGAAGAAAATGGTACAAACCAAAAAGGAAAAAATAATACCAACACAGATTTGGACGCACACCTAACTTCAACAAATATTAGATACCCACGAGTGTGAACCAATATGTATTTGAGCACAGATTTGGCAAAAGCAAGTGAAGCCCAACATATAAAACATGATATGATGACCAGTAGCAGGTGTAAAGGCCCAACATGACCCACGAATCAATATTTGAACAAGATGAAATGATTTGAACAAAAATGTAACCAAAACTGTTTAAGCAAAATAGTTCGAACAGCCAAAAAACATCAAACCAACACACAATCAATCGACCTAACCATGGACCACAGATCTGACCAAGATGAAACCATGGCTCTTGATACCAATTGTAGGGAATTAACCTTCTTGATTGTGTGGATCTATTCGGGTGGCCTTGGATCTTGAAAGATCAAGAAACCCATTTGAGTTAGTTGGTAGAGAGAAGTTTTAGAGAGAGAGGGAACTATGTGAAAATCTGTGAATTAGATTAATTGTGACAAGAGTTCCACCCTTCCCATGTGTGGGAAGGGGTTTATATACTTCCTAATAATAGTGCCCCTAGTGGGCTGTGAAGTGAGCTGACAGTGGGGAAAGCCCCGACCCACTCCACAAATATAGATACGACTATTCTAATAAAACTAATAATACTAATAATACTATGCTTATATAAATAAGCCTACGAGCTATGTGATATGCTAAATAGATACTCGGGGTGACCGAACCTTCATATGAATATTTATATTCCTAACAGAAGGCTTGGTCATATTAATTTCAAAACCATAAATAAAATTGTTAAGAATGGTTTGGTAAGAGGTTTCCCTCACAAAAGATTTGAAAATGATCAAACATGCATTGCTTGTCTAAAAGGCAAACAACACAAAGCTACTTGTAAGCCCAAGATTTTTAACTCTATCAATCAGTCATTGTTTATGCTTCATATGGACTTATTTGGACCTGTTTCAGTAAGGAGTATGCAACATAAAAAATATTGTCTTGTTATAACTGATGACTATAGCAGATTTACATGGGTTTTCTTCTTAGTTTCAAAGGATGAGACATCAAACATTCTTAAGACTTTCATAACAGAAATAGAAAACCTAGTAAGCAAGAAAGTAAAAGTCATTAGGAGTGATAATGGGACAGAATTCAAAAATAGAGTTATGGATGATTTCTGCAAAGAAAAAGGTATTAGAAGAGAATTTAGTGTTGCTAGAACACCACAACAGAATGGTGTGGCTGAAAGAAAGAATAGAACACTAATTGAAGCTGCTAGAACAATGTTAGCTGATTCTAAGCTACCTATAATCTTTTGGGCAGAGGCAATCAACACTGCTTGCTATGTTCAAAATAGAGTTTTAGTTGTGCAGCCTCACAATAAGACATCATATGAACTCTTTAATGGTAGAACTCCTGCAATAGGATTTCTTAGACCTTTTAGATGTCATGTGACAATTCTCAATACCTTAGACCATTTAGGAAAATTTGATGGTAAAGCAGATGAAGGTTTCTTAGTTGGATATTCTCTTGTTAGCAAAGCTTTTAGAGTTTACAACTTAAGAACTGAGAAAATACAAGAAGAACTACATGTGGAGTTTCTGGAAAACAAATCCAATGTAGTAGGCCAAGGACCAAAATGGATATTTGATCTTGAGTATCTAACAAATTCTATGAATTATATACCTTTTGTTGCAGAAACTAATAATTTTTCAGGTTCACAAGCAACAAATGAGGCAGAGTTAGAAAAAGATCAACATGATGGCACAATGCCAATATGGTCAAATTCAGGTGTGGAATCAACTTCAACAAATGATGTATCTTCTTCTAGTGAAGCTAAAGGAGATGTTGAAGATGACAACAAGAATGATGGAACAAAGGAACATCTCAATATTTCAAATATTGATGGTACTGCTGACACAGAGCAAGGTACTGCTAGTATCTATAAAGGTACTGTTAGTACATTTGGAGGTACGGCTAGTTCATTTGAAGATACTGCTGGTCCTTCAAATTCAAGAGAAGCAGAGTTCCAAGAAGATGAAGTGGATTTGGGTAATCTTCCACCATCTTATCAAGTTCCTTCTACACCACACACAAGGATTCACAAAGTTCATTCCTTGGATAATGTGATTGGAGATGTACAATCTGGTGTGAAGACAAGGAGACAACTGGTCTCTTCAGACCAACAAGGGATTCTTGATGCCCTTTATGCTTCAAAACAACATGAGGTTTCAAACTCTTGTTTATTTGTATGTTTTCTCTCTCAAAAGGAACCAAAGAATATTCTTACAGCCCTAGATGATTCAAGCTGGGTAGAGGCTATGCAAGAAGAGCTTCTTCAGTTCAAGATTCAAAATGTTTGGGTGCTAGTTGATTTACCTAGAAATGAAAAGTTGATTGGCACTAGATGGGTTTTTAAGAACAAAAGGGATGAAAGAGGGATATTTATTAGAAATAAGGCTAGATTAGTAGCCCAAGGGTACACACAAGAAGAAGGGATAGATTATGATGAAGTTTATGCTCCAGTAGCAAGGATTGAGGCAATTAGGCTGTTTCTAGCTTATGCTTCATTTTTAGGCTTCACAGTCTACCAAATGGATGTCAAGAGTGCATTTTTATATGGTACAATTGGAGAAGAGGTGTATGTTTCACAACCTCCAGGCTTCATTGACCCTGACCATCCAAACAAAGTGTACAGAGTAATGAAAGCTCTATATGGCCTACATCAGGCACCAAGAGCTTGGTATGCAACACTTGCTTCCTATTTATTAGAAAATGGATTTCAAAGAGGAAAGATTGATTAGACACTTTTCATCAAACAGCACAAGAAGGATCTTCTGTTAGTGCAGGTGTATGTGGATGACATTATCTTTGGATCTACAAGGAAGGAAATGTGTTTAGAGTTCGAGAAGCTTATGCATGATAAGTTTCAGATGAGTTCTATGGGAGAACTCACATTCTTTTTGGGTTTGTAAATTAAACAATCATCTGAAGGCATTTTTATCTCTCAAGACAAATATGTTGCAGAGATACTTAGAAAGTTTCAATTTGCTGATTCAAAAATGGCAAGCACACCAATGGACTCAGAGAAGCACCTTCTGAAAGATGAAGATGGAGAGAATGTAGATGTACACACTTATAGATCTATGATAGGCTCTTTGATGTATCTTACATCATCTAGACCTGACATCATGTTCCCTGTTTGTGTTTGTGTAAGATTTCAAGTTACTCCAAAGGTTTCTCATTTAACTGCAGTCAAGAGAATTTTTAGATATCTTAAAGGACAACCAAGGTTGGGTATATGGTATTCTAGAGACTCTCCTTTTGACTTAGTAGCATTTTCGGATAGTGATTATGCTGGTGCTAGCTTGGACAGAAAGTCAACAACTGGAGGATGTCAATTCCTTGGATGTAGACTTGTCTCATGGCAGTGTAAGAAGCAAACAAGTGTGGCAAATTCAACAACTGAAGCTGAATATATAGCTGCTGCAAGTTGCTGTGCTCAAGTCTTATGGCTTCAAAACCAACTTCTTGACTATGGGTACAATTTCTTAAACATTGTAATTCATATTGATAATAGTAGTACAATTTGTATTATTAAAAATCCAGTGCAACATTCTAAAACAAAACACATTGAAATTAGACATCACTTTATTAGAGATTGCAATGAGAAAAGATTAATTCAAGTAATGAAAATTGCTTCAGAATATAATTTTGCAGATCTACTTACAAAAGCTTTTGATGTTGGAAGATTTGAGTACTTGGTAGCAAGTATTGGAATGCTTAATCTTTAAAATTTTCAAATGATGTGTTTATGTACATAAATTTTTGTTGGTACTGCTGGATTTATAAGGTACCGCTAATATATCAAAAATGTAAATTGTGTTATTCATACAGTTGGTTCTATGCTTATTCTAATGCAAGACAAGTACTTTGTACATTGTTCTTTTAGTTTTAGACTAACTATTTCAGGTATGAATATGTGAACACAAAGGAGATTTCAAGTGAAATGGGAGCAGCAGAATGCTTATCCAATTGCTAACATAGTAGGTTTATGATGGACTGAGTTTAGGAATTTAAACTCCTTAAAACTTCTTTCTTGAAACCTAGTTATGATATTTCACATTGAATTGATGACTTAGTTGATCAGATAGTAACTGATGCAACTCACTTTCTATCATTTTATACTTTCAAGTATAATGAGCAAGTCTAAGGACATCTGATAGAAAGAACAGCTAGTAAAAGTGAATCTAACACTTGTGTTGGAGGTAACAATTGCTATGAGCTGGAAACCCTGTCAAGAAAATCTTTTGAATAGATTTATCTTTACACAGGCAGTTATTTATAACTGAAGAACATTGGTTCTCACACAACCAGAGGTTGCTTTAAACCGAAATTTTGATTAAGTGTCTGTTACACACTTAATCCTTTCAAAATGGTTGGAAGCAGTATGATTTTTCAATTCTAAAATCATGAACATACTGCTAAGTCAAATGATTTCTTAAAAGGATTTTCAAGGATTCACAAAAACCATCCATTGATGGATTATGAATCAAAATGTCCACTGATTCACCTCTCATAGGAGTTAACACACCTAGAAGTGATGAGGACAGTAACTTAAACTCTTAAGGAATTGATGGCTTCATGTACAAAATTGTCTGACAACAAGTTCACATTGATAGATCAGTCAAAGGTACATAGTGAGATCTTCCAAACAAGGGGAGGAAACAAAAGTTATTTGCTTCAGGGAGGTTACAATCTCAGAGAAGGAAATAATTGCCCAGAAAAGGAAGAATAATCTAATATATGGAAGGAGAAGATAAGAGCATACAAGATGATGACATAGAGGTTGAAAATGACAAGAATAGATCATATATCTAGAAGGGATGAAGCATTCCTAAAGGAGAAAGTTCTATCTAGATCAAACGAAGGAGAGTTTCAATTCAGTTCATTATGTTTGTTTATCACTTGCAAAGGCATGCTGATAGATGATTTCACTTGTTGAAATCATTGCCTCTTACAATTACTCCATCCAAGGAAATTGCACCATCTTTTGGTTCAATGTTTTGATATTGCTGAAGTCAAAGAAGAACAAAGCAGATCAGTTCAGAATAAGAAGAATAGTTCAGATTCATGAAGTGTTTGAAAGATCTTCTCAAGTCCTCATTTAATTCAGAAAACATGTTTGAAATGATTCACATGTTTAGGGGAGGATTGTTGGGAATTAAATATTCTAAAGTTAGAGTATAAGAAAATACTTTAACAAGAAGGTACTGCTGGTTCATGATCAAGGTACTGCTAGTACATCAAGGTACTGCTGAGAACAAGAAGGTACTGCTAGTTCAAGTAGAAGGTACTGCTAGTAGAGAATGGTACTGCTGATCAGTGAGTCATAGAGCTGCTACAAGGATAAGATCGAAGAAGATATTATTTGTATGAGTCACTCTTATGCAAAAATAATATCTAGATATGTTCTCAGTCAACAAGTTGATGCATGTGCTTGCATTAATTCATTTGAACAACTTGAGAGATATAAACTTCCATACGCTAGCTCGACTTGATCTTTTGTAAGACAAGTGTTGATTAGACTTAAAGTAATATTGTAAGAGATCTCTTGGACTATAAAAGAGATCTTAGATTAGTGATTATGTACGTGCACTATTAAAAACTCATATCTGTTAAGACATAGAACAAACAAAAACATATATCACAAATCTAGAAACATAAGATTCAAGGTTTTTGTAACCCTAGTGATAAACACAAGATCACTCGTATTATTTTGAATAATATTGAATCGTTTAGTGATAAACTCTCTTTGTTCATTGTTAAGTAACAAACATAATTCTTCCATTTCCATAACATACATAACCTTCTAAGTGTGATTAAGTAAATTTCGCGTACTTAATCATATAAACTCAATATATCATTACACACAAAGTATACAAGGTTTAACCACCTTAACTGTGTGTCGAATTCCTCTCAAAAATGTTGGTGAGTTCATAGGTTTATGTAAATGAAATGTTGTACGGATACCATAAGTATAAAGTGTATGACAAAACAATGCCACATAAAAATGATACATTAGCTCTTAAGCTCATGACCCCGAAGCTAGACTGAATGAAATGCCCCAACTGAGTGTTTGCCAATCACTCTAATAAGACAGAAATGAAATGCGTTCGTTTGACAAGTTGGCGCTACCAACCCGAACGGAGGAGTCACCCTCAATAGATCTATTCACTCACTCTCGCTTGCTAACAATTAACGGTTCATGATAATAAAGGGGACTTTAATCTGGGCAATGTTGTAACTTAAGCAATGTAAATGAGTTGATACTTTGGGCCGCATAAAAATGGTGCAATGTATTCTCCCCCGAGAGTTTAGAAATCAAATAAACAATTGAAAACGGAGCTATGAAAACTCACCTGGTATGATATAGCAACAATGACAATGATGGATATGATGAAATAAAGCTCGGTCTCTAACCGCGACCTATTATGAATGATGTGATCCAATGTAAGCAATGATACAATGCAACACATGCAAATACGTATGTTAACGATACCACTTATTAGTTTTGAAAATAACGTTTATCGACGAAAAATACACTTTTGACATCTCGTTAAGTTATAAACTACTTTTCGTATAAATATGTTGAAACGGTACTCCACGATCCTCGTTTGGTGTTCTATCGGAAAAATATAGCGTTTTCATCACAATTTAATATTTCCTTAACTTGTGAAAATATGTCCAAAATGGCCTCGTAAAACTAGTCGTGAAATATTGCACGTTAAGTGTTAGTGATCAAACTCGACGTTTTTGAAAACCTTGTAACAATGTATTAATGTCGTTTCATTTAACTTTTGATTATACACGCCTCGATCAATTAGAAAATCGGCTATCAATGTTATGTCTCGCAAAAACACTAGTTTTTATACTTAAAACACTTTCTATTAGTGGGCTGTCAAAATAAACATGGTACGTCGGCTTCAAACGTGTATATCTCGGTCGTTATAAGCTTGTTTTCTACGTTCTTTATATCCACGGCTTCGTATAAACATGAACTAACATAATCTCAGTAGGTTGGGTCGTCTAGATCACGTCTAACACCTCATTTTGTCTTTTGAAACTCAGCGATCAGCAACTAAATTTTCAGAATTTTATTTTTCGTCGTCTAACTTTGAAAAATCATATCTCCTTCGTTATAAGTCGGTTTTTAGTGATTCAAGCGGCCACGGTTTCGTTTTTGAAAGAACTTTCTGAATATGAAGGCCAAAATAGTTCAACATTTTCTGAGTTTTCCAGTTTACACGTTTTTGGATAGTAGCTTATATATACTTGTTAAAACTCATTTTCTTGGTTCTAAACTTGATCATACCACTTCAAATCAACTCCACAAGTTCGAAAATCCTACCATACACCTTCTTAGGGTGTCATGGGATCCTAAACATCACCAACCTTGGTGGATTTTATGAGATTACTAGTGAAACTTATAGATCTAGTGTTAAAGATAGTTTATGTGCAAAGTGGTATCTAAAACATAAATATGTTGCATGATTAACTAGTATAACTTGAAAATACATAATCATATGAATTGAATGAAAGTCTAAAATGATCAAAGAGATGTTCTTGAAACTTACTTGGATATTTGATGAGTTTTGATGAGAAATGTGTAAGAAACTTTGAGATTTAATCACAAAACCTTAACAAGGAAGGTAAATGAGATTTGCTAGCAACTTGATCTTGGAAAAATTATGGATTTGTGTTATTGTTCTTGGGTTGGCCGAACCTAGGGGATGAAATGAGAGAGTTTGTGTGTTAACTTTGCTAGTTGATTTGTAAGAATGAGATGTTATGGAAATTAAATCAAGTTAATTCATTAATGGTTTTTGTCTTACTAATCAAGTGCATGGAGAATTAGGGGAGTTTAGGGGGGGGGGGGGGCGGCACATGTGGGCTAATGGAAGAGGATTTGATGTGAATTAATGCAAGTGTCTCCCATTTAATTAGAATTAGCTAGTTTAGTGTATACATTGAGTGTTATCGGGTACCTAGTTAACTAGAAATGAATCATGACGAGGTGAAATAAAATATGACGAGGTTGTAAAAATTGTAAAATCATATTCCTTGCAAGAATCGGGTGTTAGAATGATTTTCGGGTTGAAATATCGCAAACCGACGGAGTTATAAGCTCCTAACGGAAAATGTAGCAATTGGTTTAAAAACACCTGGTAAAGTAATAATATAATCTCTATATTATTAAAATTAGTTTGAAAATGTGTTAGGATCATAGTCGGGAGTATTGGGTATAACATTAGTAGAAATGACTGAGTGGTAACGTTAATTAAACAATTAAGCATACGTTAATGAAAATCACACAAACCCGTGCATGAACTGATATGTTAATGATGTTACTGATGATATGCAGACTACTCTAGTCTGTATGATGTGTCTTTACTGATGATGCATGAATACGCAGCTAAACCTAACTGGTTACGCGCATTTGAGTACCCGTAAACCAGGTTTACAACATGATGAATGATGCTCATGAATAGTGATTTCCCTCCAGGAATGAATAGTGTCACGTGAATAGTAAAATTTTTGACGACTTCTCAAAGTCTCAAACTGACATAAAAAATGATGAATAGTGAAATGATGAATAGTGATCGGTGAATAGTAAATGATGAATAGTAACTCATGAATAGTAAATTGTCGGGGTTTGGAAAATGACCTGAAATTGTGATTTGTGACAACTTGATTTCTACACACAACCAACTACATTCTTGAGATGACTTACATGAAATACTTGCACTTGGTTCATGTATGATGAGATGTAGGTTCTAAATTGTGTTTGATAGAATCATTTAACTCCAAAATGATGATCTAGGAACTTTACTCATCCAACCATAATTGGGAGTATCATGCATGGCTTAACAAATTATGGTGCATGCATGATAAATTATGGGAACTAGCATGAGAAACTAGATCATCAAATTTTAACCAAATACAAACTAAAACACTCATGCCATCCTTTGAATCACTTACACCATCACATGTGATATAGCATCTAAGTACATGATTTAGATGGCTTAACCATCATTTCAAGAATCTAAGTGCTTAGACTACATCATTGATATGTTGATTACTCCATCTTCATACCTGTTGATACAAAAGTTGGACGTTCCTTGATTCCGTACCAATCAGATCTTAATGCTCGAGACCTGCGCACTAAGAAAACAAAAAGACACCGTTAGGCTTATCGTGGGATTGTCTCCCACGATTATCCTCCGGCGTGAGAGTAAGTAATCGATTTAGGGTTTGTAGAAGAGTTAGGGTTTTGTAAGTCGTACCTTTAATGAGAGTCGAAGGACTCTTTATATACACACGAAACCCTAGTTGGTTTCGTGTCCTTCACTCCTCAGCATATCCCGCGTAGGGCGGTTATATGATATATATCCATAAATAAGGGATATCTATATCAAAACCATAAATAGCTTTGGGTTTGGTCCATCGTGAGCCCAAACCGCTATTGTAATAGGCCATTCGTAATGGGCTTGAGTCCATTCGTGATGGACCTGAGTATGGGTCGGGTTCGTGACCCGAATACGGACTATACGTCATCATGTCCCCCCAGTCTAGTGTGCGCAATGCGTGATTGCGGGTACTAGACTAACAACTTAAAAATATATATATATATATATATATATATATATATATATATATATATATATAATATATATATATATATATATTCCTCGATGCGTAGCGGGGAAGTTTTAAGTATTTCCCGCCAAAAGTAGCGAGTTAACCTGGTCCAAGTATCTTCTTCAAAAATCGTGTGTGGTGGGTGAAAAAGTGCTTTACCTTTTGAGTTCCCAACCGTCCGATTAGAGCAAGTGGGGTACACATGTCGTACATCCACGAATATGTGTACCCTATATAAAGTGAAGCCGTCATTTCTCTGTGGCTACCACAGTAAAAAATCATCACATTCCACCATTGTTAAACCTTCGAGTAGCAGTCAAAAATCAAAAGAAGTTAAGGTAAATAGCGCATGTGCTTCTTAATTCTTTAAATTTGAATAATGGTTCTGCAGTTGTCTGATATTCACTCCGATTTATCTGAGGACGATCTGCGTCAATTCGCCTCTGATTATTACATCCCTGGCTTTTTGCACCCGGTTGTTCCGGTTGCTAATGCGTCCATCGCGAACTTCCCTCAAGGGAAGGTGGGGGTTTACACACGTTTCTTCGAATTTGCGAACCAACGTGCGCCCATTTCCCTATTTTTATGTGATATTCTCAATCACTATCGCCTTCATATTTCTCAGCTGCACTGCATAGGTGCAGCAAAAATAACTAATTTCGAAGTAAATGGTCGCCTTTTGGGGATTGAACCCACAGTTAATCTATTCCGCGCGTTCTACCACACAACGTGGTTGAATGGATGGGTGTCTTTTGCTAAGCGCGCTGGGACATTGCAATGCTATACGGATAAATTAGATGCGCTGAGGGTTTGGAGGGAAAAGTTCTTTTGGGTAGATAGTGCCTTCTTTCCATGGGATTTCGAGTTTTATACCAAAGAATCATTGCCGAAGGATGAGCGCCCAGACCCCAGGTTGTATAACGAGGCTGATGCGGACACGATAAATACTAATCGCATTCCGATACAAGCGTATCCAGAAGAGTTTTTGGTGCACATGGGCATCAGTCGCAACTTCTTCGGTAGTCCAGAAGAGGTGCCAACTTTTTTGGATGAAAATAGCCGGGGTGGGTGCTCGTCCTTCCTTCCTTTTTGATTATTATTTGTAAGCGCTCCTCCCTTTGTAAATTATCTAACTTAGTTTTGTGTTTGTTTGTTGCTTGTTGCGCAGAAATGGACTTATTTAGCGTTGTTCGCTTGGAGAAGCCAAAACAAGTGATTGTAGGGGTGCGCCCTTTGAGGGATGACGAAGAGCCGATTTTACAGGCTACTGCAGGGCGCACAATGGTTATTGCGCAGGAAGAGCCAGAGGAGACAGATGAGACAGGGGAGATCCCCCCAGGTGTTACTATGGCTACTCCTCTGCGTAGCGTTCCCGCTTCTGGGTCGCAGATCCCTGTGGAGGTATTACACATAGACTCGTCGGGGAGTGCCATGGATGAGTCTGAGGAAGAGGAGGAGGAGAGCCAAAAGTTAAAGCGCAAGAGATCATCTGGTGATGATGGCGCAAGTACTTCAAGTAAGCGCCCGGCTATCTCTGTCAGGCAATCATCTGAGGAGGGTGCATCGCAGAAGGATGCTTCTAGAACTCCTCGCTTCAAGTAAGTACTGAAACTATTGTCTTTAGACTTTTATTCTGTGTTGATATTGTTGTCATTTGTTGACTTTTTGTTACTTGCACGCAGTTTGGAGGCTGTTATTGATGAGGGTGCGCAAGTTGAGAATTCACCACCCAAGGCTGGTTCTGGTGAGTTTATGCCCAAGAGTCCAGTGGGTGAGGAGAAGTCTGCTGAAGATGCGCCAACAGGTCGTCTTATAGAGGAGTTGGCTTCATTGGTTGAGCGGCTACAGACTCAATATAGTGGTGAGGGTAGCTTGGTTGCGCAGAAGGACAGAGAAATTGACATTCTGAGGGCGCAATTGGCTGAAGCGCAGGATGAAGTGAGGGCTTCTGGTGTGTACGCCCAGAAAGTTGCTGATGAGAAGATGTTGCTCATGGCTGAGCTGACTCAAGAGCGCAATGGAGCAAGAGAATACAAGGCCTCCTGCCTTTGGGCCTTGAGATATATGGAGCTGAACAAGGGTAAACTCATCTCGAACATGGATGGTTTCCGCAAGACTGTGGAGAGTTTGCTGGAGAACCAGGAGCGCAAGCTGCGTAAGCTCAGCATCGAATATGATGAGGAGTTGTACCCTCATTTGGTGTCCACCATTGCTGAGCGCAGATGGCTCATTAGCCATGGGTTACGCCTTGCTGCCATGGGTACTTTGGAGTCCCAAGAGGTGCGAGAGGCCTTTGGAGAGGTTGTGGAGTGCGCGCTTGCACGTGGCAAGGCGCAAGCTGTAGAGGAGCTCTCTGAGAGCAGACTGCTGAAGATGCCTGCCGCACAAAGTGCCTAATTACAATGCTAATGCTTTTGATGAGCTTGTTGCGGCTATGGAGAAGATGAAGCTGCTGGATCTTCCTCATATCGCTCAACTTGAGTGCGACCAGGATTACCCCATAAGTGTAATCATGGAGGGGTTGACCTTGGCCAAGCATTCAACGGAGGGCGCAGAGGAAGAGGCTGACTATTTCCTCAAGCCGGACGTGTCACAGCTGCAGGTACCTATTTTTGTCCATCCTCGCAACGTCCAGGATCCATTTACCCTTGAGACGGAAATCCCCTTGAAGCAATCCTTAGAGGCTCATGCTATGAGGTTGGCGAAGAAGCAGGGCGTGAAGGGGAAGGCCATCCTCTGCGGTGTTGGTGCTGCGCATCTCCCAAGGTCTGATGGGGTACCTGTCAGCGTACCGACAGTTTCGCCCCAAGGTGGTGTTAGCAGTTCTAGGCTCAAGCGTACTCGTAGCCTTTAGATCTTTTTTGTCCTGGTAGTTTTTTTGTAATAGATTATCATTTTTGTTGCACATGTGCATGTTAAGTCTATCCTTTGTATGAATTTGTAATCCATAATAAAGTGTTGGTTTTGAAATATACGATTGTACGCATATTGTACCAAATTTGATTGTGGTTATAATGATTATGCTTAGTTTATTTTCTCTTTGCGTGAAAGATGTCTAAGAATCAAACCGTTTATATAAACACATTTAAAGAGTTTATAATCACTTGTATCATAATCGTGTATGAGATTTGTGACATAAGCGTGTATAAATTTATGACATAGTCGTGTATGGCATTATCGTGTATAACATAATTGTATATGAAATGCACAAGTTGTTGTGTATCCATCGTGGGATGCACAAGTGTATGGATTGCAGCGTACTGCGAATACCATGTTAAGGGGATAATTGTCTTAACTCCTAATTTGTTAAACGCGCACAGTATGCATAGTTGCGCATCCGTCGTGAGATGCGCATCGAACTTACTCCAACGTCTTGAGAGTAAGGTGTTTAACAAGGATTCGTGATCCGATGTTGATGGGTTTGCAACCCTCTTACTCAACGAGTCATTTATTAGGTTTACTCATCCTTTTACCATCGTGGGTTTTTAATTAGTGCATGCACGCCATGTAGGCAAAAGATAATATAACAAACAATATTGAGACATAAATTATATGTAAGCAATAAAGTAAAGTGTGTCACGGAGTTAGCTAGAAACCGCAACATTTTATTAATACTTGCAAGTTTTTATAAAAAGGTAAAAAACATTTGTCTAAATGAAACAAAGGATTTAAATACACGGATATTTATTTGGCACTTACTAAAGTGCGTATGTGTCCATGCATTGGGTCATAACCTTTCCTAAAGATAGCATCTCTTGAGATTGCGGATATTCCATGTGCGTTGTAGCTCACGGCCTTCCATGTCACGCAGCTTGTACGCGCCTTGTCCTAGTGCTTCAATGACCTCATAGGGTCCTTCCCACTTTGGTCCAAGTTTACCTGTGTCTTCTGCGTGGCTTGCATCATTAGCGCGGTACACAAAGTCACCAGGTCTGAATGAGGTGCTTCAAACTTTAGCATCGTAGTATCCCTTCATCTTTGACTTGGATTTTGCCTCTCGTATGGCTGCGCGCTCACGCCTTTCCTCCAGTAGGTCCAAATCTATCCGTCGTTCGTCGTCATTGGCCGCGACATTAACTTCCGCAGTGCGGATAGTTGGCATCCCAATTTCAGCTGGTATAACAGCTTCTGTCCCGTAGAAAAGGGAAAAAGGAGTGTCTCCATTGCTAACTTTGATCGTCGTGCGATGCGCCCATAAGACATGCGATAATTCGTCCACCCATCTTCCTTTGTGTTTGTCCAGGCGCGCTTTAATTCCTTCGCCTAAACTGCGATTTGCGCGCTCAACTAAACCATTGGTTTGTGGGGTGTTTAACTGATGCGAAGTGTTGTGTGATATTTAACTCCGCGCACCAGTCTTTGAACGGGTTATCACGGAATTGTTTTTCGTTGTCCGAAACGATTTCCCCAGGTAATCCAAAGCGGCATACAATATTTTCCCAAACAAATCGTTTTACTTGGTTTCCTGTGATTGTCGCAACTGCTTTTGCCTCAATCCACTTAGTAAAGTAATCTATTGCCACAATAAGGAATTTCAGTCCTCCTGCTGCGACAGGGAAGGGACCCGCAATGTCAATGCCCCATTTATAGAATGGCCATGGAGAAGTAATAGGCGTTAGCTCTTGTTGTGGTCTGCGCGGGATGGGTCTATGAACTTGGCAGTCATTGCATTTCCTTATCACATCGCGCGCATCCCGGTGCATAGTAGGCCAGTAGTATCCTGAGCGCAATGCGCGTGCTATGACGGACCGTGGTCCTGAATGCATACTGCATGAACCAGCGTGGATCTCTCGGAGCACGTAATCTGCCTGAAGAGGTCCAACGCACTAAAGCCATGGTTGTAGGAATGAGCGACGATATAGGATACCATCTCTAAATTCGAACCTCTGCGCCGTGCGCCGTATCCGTCGATCATCTTTTTGCTCCTCGGGCAATTTGCCCTTGTTTATAAAATCGATAATAGGGGTCATCCATGTAGGATCCTATTCTTCTATCACCGTAGATATCTCCATCTCCGAGATGGACTTGTTCTTTAGAATCTCCACCAATACTTGTTTTGACAGGTGCGCAAAGCTTGTAGATGCAATCTTGCTCAGTGCGTTTGCTTTTTTGTTTTCCCCTCTAGGAACTTGTTTGATGGTAAACCTATCAAAACTTTGAATTAGTGACTTTGTCTTTTCAAGGTATTGAACCATGTTGTCCTCTTTAGCCACGTATTCTCCCAACACATGGTTGGCTACTAATCGAGAATCCACGTTTGCTTCTAGGTTGCGTACACCCATTCGAGTTGCAATGCGCAATCCAGCGATTAGGGCCTCATATTCTGCCTCGTTGTTCGTGGCTGTGAATTCAAAATGCAGTGCGTAAGTGAACTCCATTCCTTCTGGATTAGTGAGTATAAGGCCAGCGCCCGACCCATCCACGCATGAAGATCCATCCGTGAATAAGATCCATGGTTCTTGTAGTTCTACCTTGTTTTGTGGAGATGCGACATCGGTGTCTGGCTTTTCGATGATGAAATCTGCTAGTATTTGGCCCTTGACCGCAGTGCGTGGCCTATAGGAAATGTTATATTCGCCTAGCAGCACACTTCATTTTTGTAATCGCCCCGATGCGTCAGGTTTAAAGATAACTTGTTTGATTGGTTGGTCTGTGATTACCGCTATTGGATGCGCTTGAAAGTATCTGCGCAATCTTTTGGCGGCGAACACTAATGCTAAGACCAACTTTTCCATTGGGCTGTAGTTAATCTCTGTCTTCTTGAGCGCTTTGCTTACGAAGTATACCGGTGTTTGTACAGAGTTCCTCTCTGTCAGTAGTACTGCGCTGACTGCTCCATGAGTCGCATATAAGTAAACGATTAATTCCTCCCCTGGTCGGGGTGCGGCAAGCTTAGGAAGCGCTGCTATATGTTGCTTAAGCTGTGTAAAAGCCTCTTCCGCTTCCGCAGTCCAACGGAAGTCTCCCTTTTTTGTACACTTCTTGAGTGTTTTAAAAAGAGGGAGTGACTTATCCGCTGATTTGGACAGGAACCTGTTCAAACCGGCTAGTTTCCCATTTAGAGACTGAACTTCTTTCAGCGTGCGTGGTGAAGGAAGTTGGATGACAGCCTCTGTTTTTTCTGGGCATGGCTTAATGCCATCTGGTTCTATCAGATATCCCAAGAACATGCCTTCTGTAGCACCGAAAGTGCACTTCTTGGGATTTAGCTTCATGTTGATCGCCCGTAGCGTTCTAAATGTTTCTTCTATATCGCGCACCACTTCGTCTTCAGTGTGGCTTTTTATGACAAGATCATCCACATAAACTTCTAAGTTGCGGCCCACTTGCTTTTCAAATGCATTATCTACCAATCGCTGGTAGGTGGCGCCTGCATTCTTCAGGCCAAAAGGCATCTTTGTGTAACAGTAGACCCCTTGGCTAGTGTGGAAAGCTATTTTTTCCTCGTCTTCCTTGGCCATTTGGATTTGGTGGTATCCTTTTTATGCGTCTAAGAAACATTTAAATGGATATCCACACAGAGATTCTACCTTCCAGTCTATCTCTGGCAGCGGATAGCAGTCCTGTGGACATGCTTTGTTGAGATCAGTGAAATCCACACACATCCGCCAACTGCCATCACCCTTCTTGACCATGACTGGATTAGAGAGCCAGTCATGGTAATAGACTTCACGCATGATTCCTGCGTCCACAATTTTGTGTACTTCCTCCAGAATGGCTTTTGCTCGCTCTGGAGCTTGGCCGCGCTTTTTCTGCCGCACTGGGGAATATCTTTGTCGGATTTTTAGCTTGTGTTCTGCGATCGAGCGTGGCACACCAGTCATGTGCTTTGGTTCCCAGGCAAAGATATCTAGATTCCTCTGTAAGAGTGCGCACACGGCCGCTCTGCCTTTGTCAGACAGCGATCCTCCGATTGATACTTCTTGCTCTGGGTAATCGGGGTGAATTGCGACCTTCAAGTTTGGAACTTTCGCTGCGCTCTGTTCTGGGACGTGCGTCGTCTCACATGTAATCGTGTTACATTCTTCTGGTGGCGCAGCGTTGTTGTAAATGGTGACGATGCCGCCTTCTACTGGGAATTTGAGCATTCCATGCGCTGTGGATGGTACTGCGCGCAGCGCCGAGATTCCTGACCTTCCAATAATGCCGTTGTATGGCGAAGGAGATTTGATCACCATGAAGTTCATCCAGGCTGTCGTGGAGTGTTCCTTATTACCGACAGCGACTAGTAGGCGCAGTTGCCCCATAGGGCATATCTTTTCTCCTGTAAAGCCAGTAAGCGCAGTCGTGGCTGGACTTAACTGTCTTTGTATTTCAGGACGCAATCTCTTGAAGCAATGTTCATACATTATATCCGCTGATGCGCCCCCATCGACATACATGCGGTGGATGTCGTGACCCCCAGCATTTATTTCAATGGTAAGTGGTTCTGCCGCTGCGTTATCCGCAGTCAAGGTGGGGAAGGAGATTTCGCTTCCATGAGAGAATTTCTGGCTCACCTTTTGCCTAGTCTTTCGCTGCCATGATTGTATCATGTAGATAGTATCAGCTTTTTCCTTAGGCGCTTCTTTCTTGCCTCCGGTTCTCTGCTTGTCTTTCCCCTCCTTAATATTCTTAATGAGGTGGTCCAATCTGCCTTCTTTCACTAGTTTCTCGATTAGCTGGCGTAACTGGACACACTCATTAGTGGTATGGCCCTTCTGTGCGTGATACTCGCAGTATCCGTTCCCTACGCGCCGATCCTCCGGGTGCGCATAGGTGGGGGTCTTGGAAAGTTCGCACCTTCCGTCGAGAATATCTCCTTTGGAGTTTTTGTTAGTGGGGTGTACTTATCGTTTCCCCTTCCGCTTCCTTGGGTGCGATAACTTTTGTTACGATTGCCACTCTGGTCATTGGATTGTCTCCTTGACTCTTCTTGTGACCTATGGTTCGAGTAGCCTTTTTTGCTATCCGCAGCGGCTGCTTCTCCTTGGACGAAGGACCTCGTGCGCTTCATGAGTTCGTCAAAGGTGTGGGGAACCCTATCGTTTAACTTTTTTTTATCAAATCTGGGTTATTGATTGCGTTCATAAAACCCGATATTTTTAGTATCTCTGGGCACGCTTTGACTTGCATGCATTCGTCCTTATAGCGCTCCATGAAAGCGCTTGTGGATTCCCCTTGTCGCTGTTTTACCCTAGCGAGCTCAACAGGGTTTTTGGCGCACTTTTTTCTTTGAGTAAAGTTTAAACGAAACGCCTTTCGCAACTCTTCAAACCCACCGATGCTTCTGCGTGGAAGCTAATTGAACCAATTGCGCGCGTTCCCTACTAATGTAGAGTTAAACATATGGCACCACACAGGTTGTGGCCAATTTTCGATAGTAGCTGCTGACTCAAAATTTTTTAGGTGATCATCAGGGTCACCTGTCCCATCATATGTTTTGACATTAGCAGGCATGCGCCTTCTCTTATTTTCCGAAAAATCGTTGATGCGCCTAGTAAACGCATCAACTTTTTGACGGCGCCAGGGAAGAGACATGTCTTCATCTTCCTGGTCGCGGTATTTACCTGTTGATTTCCAGTGTCCAGTTTCTTTGTCCTCGTTGTTCGAGGAATCACTTGAGGATGGGCTTACTCTTTTGCGACGCTTGCGTCGACTATCATCGGAATCTTAGCTTGCTCCTTTGTGGCGCTTGCGCCGACTATCCTCGGAATCAGAGCTTGAAGGGCTTTCACTTGGGGAGCACCGTCGCCTAAGCCTATCCTGAACCCTGCGACTGCCAAGCCTAGCGTGGACATTGGCGCGCCGTTCCCCATCTTCATGCTCCTCCAGATGCTGAAAGTCGGCTGTTTCATCATCCACAACCTTCCTTCCAATCCTGGTAAACACTGGGTGTTTGCGGCTATCCCTCTCGCGTTTTTCCTTTCGGTAGTGCGGTGGGGATGCTTCATACTCAGGGTCGAAGTTGAGCCTGGCGTGCAGACTTTGGCTTGACCTCTTCTTTGCCTCCTCTCGCATGAGCGCAGCCAAGGCTTCGTAATTTTGAGATACGAAGTCACTTGGCGCCAATTCAGGAGTGACTCCTTCTAGCGCGATGGAGTCTGTTTCCAAAACAAGATCCTTGTTTCGGATAGGCGCATTGGGAGGCTCAGTGAAGTTCACCTCTGGCATGGCAAGAGGAGTGCGCTCCAGTTCTATTGCGCTAGTACTTGTTGTAATAGCGGGGGTAGTCCTGGTAAGTGATTCCACCGTAGGAAAGACCAGATCTGAGTGCGCTCCTAAGCTTCTAGGCGTGCTGGTTGTCCCAGAGGCCTGCTTAGAGGCCGCGTCAGTTTGCTGCTTCTTCCCTAGTAGGTCGTCATGCGTTTTCTTCGCATGCGGACTCCTGTGACTTCCGTGTTTCGTCATTCTAGTTCTTGGCAAAGTTCTTAGTGTAGGGTCCCACGGATGGCGCCACTTGTTGATACAAAAGTTGGACGTTCCTTGATTCCATACCAATCAGATCTTAATGCTCGAGACCTGCGCACTAAGAAAACAAAAAGACACCGTTAGGCTTATCGTGGGATTGTCTCCCACGATTATCCTCCGGCGTGAGAGTAAGTAATCGATTTAGGGTTTGTAGAAGAGTTAGGGTTTTGTAAGTCGTACCTTTAATGAGAGTCGAAGGACTCTTTATATACACACGAAACCCTAGTTGGTTTCGTGTCCTTCACTCCTCAGCATATCCCGCGTAGGGCGGTTATATGATATATATCCATAAATAAGGGATATCTATATCAAAACCATAAATAGCTTTGGGTTTGGGCCATCGTCAGCCCAAACCGCTATTGTGATAGCCCATTCGTAATGGGCTTGAGTCCATTCGTGATGGACCTGAGTATGGGTCGGGTTCGTGACCCGAATACGGACTATACGTCATCAATACCTAACACCCTCCTTCATCCCTATATATATAAGCCTCTTGAAACAAGAGATAATGTACACCTCATTTTCTTCTCTTAGTTATATCACAAAGAAAACTTACCAACTAAAATGAGTAACTCATCTGAAAATGACTACAAAGGAAAGTCCCTTATTATTGATGAAGAACCTAATGATGAATGGGAAAATCCATCGTATGATGATAATCAAGTTCTAAGAAACTATGTGATGAAGTGCTTGTGGGATGGCCCCATATGGTACAAAATTGGGATGCCTCTCCCTCCTAAGCTTGATGCGTCAAACAATGATCATGCACGTAGGTGCAAATGTTGTTTGAAAACCATCAAAATTGAAAATGATCTTAAAGATCTTCAAGATGAGATGAGGGAGTTACACCTAGCTTACAAAAACAACTTCAAGATGTTAACAAATGTTGTTAAAGATCTAGCCAAGGTTGCCGCCCAAAAGCGCAAGAAATAAGTGGGTGAGGGGAACCATTGTCTAAGGCTAAGGGTGCTAGGGATTATCACTAGGTAGTAAAATAAAGTAATGTTAGGATATGTGTTGTAGTTGATGTTTGTTGTAGTATCTATGTGGTTTTAGCTTGCGTTGGGTATGATCTATGTTGTATGCATTATGGTTCCAAAGAAATAAAAATAGCTTGTGGTGTTATGTGATTAAGTGAATCCATACTTTTATTCCCATGCTCAACAAATGGATAATGGAGTCATAATGGACTAATCATATATATATATATATATATATATATATATATATATATATATATATATATATATATATATATATATATATATATATATATATATATATATATATATATATATATATATATATATATATATATATATATATATATATATAAACAGGACAAGTATGACTAGATAAAGCCACATCATCACAAACAAGTTCACGTCATCATCATTAAGTCCACGTCATCACATTAAAGTCCACATAAGCAATAATTCGGCTGTTAATTTATTTGTCAAAAAATCAAATGCATGGATTCGAACTCAACACCATGTTCATATTATGTGATGTGTTACCTACTGAACCACCTCAATTTTTTTGTTAGATTATGTAGCTGAATCTCTATAAAGGATACTAAGCAATCATCATATTTTTAGTATTTGATAAGTATGGAAAATATTCATTGTGATCTTAGCCCCATTCGGATTGGGTGTGTATGTTTTTAAACCTAATTCTACATTATATATATGGCTTATTATATCATATCATAACCCATTCACAAACACACATTATACACGATCCATATATCAATATGCAACCACAAAGACATTCAGCAAGGCTGTCAAGATCAAACGTTAAGAAGACGTCTGAAACTGGAACGAAAAAGAAGAAAAACAAAAACACTATAGTTGATTCATCGGGTAATTTTTAGAATAAACAGTTAAACATTGATTGTTTGGTTATGAATATGAATCGTATTATGAGTTAAACATGGATTATTTTTTTATGAATATGAATCGTATTATGAACTGCTTATATACTTTTGAATTTTGTATTACTAAAAAGCTTTAGCAGTACTAAGTTTAAAGGAGCAGTACTAACGTGAAAGTTAGTACTGCTGGAACCT
Source organism: Artemisia tridentata subsp. tridentata (assembly GCA_021014915.2). NCBI lineage: Eukaryota > Viridiplantae > Streptophyta > Magnoliopsida > Asterales > Asteraceae > Artemisia > Artemisia tridentata. The sequence continues at coordinate 268,871,736 of CP139505.1, forward strand.
CATTGTTATAGTATGGTTTTCAGATGTAATTAAAAATTGTTTGTGTACAAATTTTCAGCAACAACTGTGTTGACATAAATAATGCCTAAAAACATTATTCATATCTTTATGTTTTAATGATCACAAAATATAAACTCATTAAACATAAACTTATCAAATAAACAAGTATTTAGTTGTAAATATTCACTTCTACAACTTAATCACTTAAGGTATGAATAAACAAGTGCTTAATGCATTATATGATCAAAGGAACATTTTCTTAATAACTAGATTTTTTATAAAACATCAAAAACATTTTATATATTTTTGAAAAACATTTTTGGCATTAAATAAAAATGTTTAATCTTTTATAAAAATGTGAATTCAAATTTTTAACCAAAATCAGTTAAAATGTTCCAGAAAAACCTTCCCCACAAAAGGACAAAATTGGCCAACGGACAGAAGGGGCGGCCCCCTTAATTATTAAGGGGACCGCCCCCTATTTAAGGGGACCGCCCCCGCTCCAGTAGACTTCCAGCTGTCCAATTTTTCTCCTATAAATACCAGTCTTCTCCTGGACTTTTACTCACCTTTTGCACACTAAAACTTTCTGTTTTAAATCACATTTCATATCTTCAAAATCCTTTGATCATATAATCTTAAGCTTTGGTTTCTAAGTGATCCAAGCTTCCTCCATTCAAGTGCAAAAGAAGAATACTCCTTCAACAACTAAAGAAGAAGTATTGCAACTTAGATACCTAAGTTGTTTGTGTCATCACATATATTTGTATATAAGTTGTGTATTGTTATTAGATAGTTGTGTGTATATTTATTTGGGATAGGTTAGTGTGTAAGTAGAGAAGTTGTGTTGTTAAAGTGTGTAAGTAGTGAAGGTGTGAAGAAGTAGTAGTGAACATAGGTTGTGGTTAGTCGTGAAGTGTCGTGAAGAAGTTGTGAAGAAGTTGTGAAGAAGTCGTGAAGAAGTTGTGAAGAAGTCGTGAAGAAGTTGTGAACTAGTCGTGAAGAAGACGGTGTGATTAAGTCGTGTTTAAGTTGTGAGATTGGTTCTAGCTACGATTAGAACTCGACATCTAGCTTTGTGTCGTTAAGCCGGTGTAAGCTAAAGTTGTGTAAGGTTTCTCCGCCATAAGGGAGCTTGTTGACATAGTGAAGAAAACTCTCGAGTTAGGTGCTCGGGGAGTGGAGTAGGGCAAGGAAGGTGTCCTTGTAGCCGAACCACTATAAATCTCTTGTCTCTCAGTTAGATCTTTCCATCTCTAGCTTTCATTTCATTTTATTACCTTACTTGCATTACTTAGTTATATTTACTTATATACGTATTGTTCATATTGTTCAAGAATTGAGATCACATAAATTCGAATCTAAGTTTTAAAAATAAAATAAAAGTTTTCACAATAAATTATTAAAAGGACATAAAACTATTCAACCCCCCCTTCTAGTTTTCCACAATTGGTATCAAGAGCCACGTCAAACAAGATTTTTAAAATTAACTGTATTTTAAAACTTGAAACGATCTATGGAATCTTTAAAATATTTAGAAGGGCAATCTATGCAAAGACCACCACTATTTGAAAGTGATGGTTTTCTTTATTGGAAAAATAGATTCGAAACTTATGTGAAATCAAAGGATCTTGATCTTTGGCATGTTATTACCTATGGTGATTTTCCTCCTATTCAATATAATATCCTAACTAAATTAGATGAAATTGTACCTTTTGAAAAACAAAATGATGATTTAAAAAGGAAACTAGCAAAAAAATGAAGCTAAAATGGTTATTTATAATGCGTTACCACGCAAAGAATATGAAAGAATTTTTATGTGTCAAACCGCAAAAGATATTTGGGATTCTTTACTAATCACTCACCAAGGTAATAGTCAAGTCAAAGATAATAAAATAGATCTTCTTGTACAACAATATGAACAATTTACAATTCCTGAAGAGGAATCTATTGATAATGCATTTGCTAAATTTAACACAATCATCACAAGTTTAAAAGCACTTGATGAGACTTTTTCTAGCAAAAATTGTGTAAGGAAATTTCTTAGGGCATTACATCCGAAATGGCAAGCAAAGGTCACGGCGATTGAAGAGTCAAAGAACTTGATGACGTTATCACTTGATGAGCTTATTGGCAACTTAAAGGTTCATGAAGAAATTATAAAAAGGGACTCGGAAATGGTCAAGAGCAAGAAAGATCAAATCAAGTCTCTCGCGCTAAAAGCCAAAAAGGAACTTAGTGATGACGATGATTCAAGTGACGAGAGTGAAGACGAAGAATATGCAATGGCCGTTAGAGAATTCAAGAAATTCTTCAAGAGACGAGGAAGATTCACGAGACAACCGCGAGATGAAAGAAGATCGCTACAAAGAAATAGAAATGATAACTACGGGAAAAGAAAGTGTTTTAGATGTGGAAGTCAAAACCATCTCATTGGCGAATGTCCAAAGCCACCGGGTTACGATTACGAAAGCGCATTTGTTAGTGGAACATGGAGCGATAGCGACAAAGATGAAGCGGACAAAGCAAAAGACGAAAAGTGCCTTGTAGCTCAAGCCACCGATGAAATATGTCTAGGAATAAATTTGGAGCCCGACGAATGGATTAAGGATAGCGGTTGCTCAAAGCACATGACGGGAAACCGGAAGCTATTCTCCTCCTACAAGGCATACAACGGAGGTAACGTTATTTTCGGTAGTGATTTTCGTGGAAAAATCATTGGCAAAGGTACGATCTCTCAAGACTCCCTAACTATTGAAAATGTTGAGCATGTAGATAACTTAACATATAACTTGCTTAGTATAGGACAAATATGCGATAATAAGTGTAGGGTTACTTTTACAAGTAAAAATAGCGAAATAGTTAAGGACGGAAAGGTCATAGGTAGAGGAGTTAGGAAAGGTGGCGTATATGTTATGAAGCTAGGAAATAAACCAGAAGATAAAATATGTCTAGCAACCTTAGATGAAAACTCTACATTGTGGCATAGAAGATTAGGTCACGCAAATATGAAACAAATACAATCCCTGGCCTCTAAAGAATTAGTTAGAAACTTGCCTAACCTAAGATATGACCAACACTTTTGCGATGCATGTAAAATAGGAAAGCAAGCACATGCTAGTCACAAAGCTAAGAATATAGTCTCCACCACTAGATGCCTAGAATTATTACACATGGACCTTTTTGGTCCAACCACTGTGCGGAGTTACGGAGGTAATCGTTATACCTTAGTAATTGTAGATGACTATTCACGATACACGTGGACTAGTTTTTTAAGTGATAAAACCGAAGCCTTTAATAAGTTTGAAATTTTTAGTAAAATGATTCAAAATAAATTAGGATGTTCTATAGTATCAATTAGGACGGACCATGGTCGGGAATTTGATAATGAAGTGCAATTCGGAAAATATTGTGATTTAAATGGGATATCTCACAATTTCTCCGCTCCTCGCACTCCACAATCAAATGGGGTAGTAGAAAGAAAGAATCGAACCTTACAAGAAATGAGTAGAACAATGCTAAATGAACAATCTATCCCACAAAAATTTTGGTGCCATGCTGTAGATACATCAACATATATAATAAATAGAGTCTCAATTAGGAGAATATTAGGAAAAACCCCATATGAGTTATTAAGAGGTAGAAAACCTAATCTAAACTACTTTAGGGTATTCGGGAGCAAATGTTTTGTTCTCAATACAAAAGATTACCTTACTAAGTTTGATCCTAAGTCGTACGAAGGAATCTTTCTAGGATATTCACAAAATAGTAAAGCATACATAATACTTAATAAACACACTATAAAAGTAGAAGAATCCTTAAATGTAACATTTGATGAAACTCCACCACCACCTAAGACATTGCCCCTAGAAGATGATGACCTAGTTGAAGAAGAAGCTATTGAGGTTAGTAAAATTAAACCCTTAGGTGATGATAATGAAGATATAATATTAGGTGAAGACGAAATAGTAAATGTTAAGGAATCTAAATCACACCCATTGGATAATATAATAGGAAACTTAAATCAAAGAACCCTTAGATCACAAGCTCAAGATAAAAATAACTTCTTTTGTTTCCTATCAACTATAGAACCTAAAAATATAAATGAAGCATTAAAAGATGAAAGTTGGGTTATGGCTATGCAAGAAGAACTAAATCAATTTAAGACTAATGACGTTTGGGAACTAGTCCCAAATCCCATGAACATGACCATCATAGGAACTAAGTGGGTTTATAGAAATAAGTTAGATGAAAATGGAATAGTTACTAGGAACAAGGCTAGGTTAGTTGCCCAAGGATATAATCAACAAGAAGGAATAGATTATGACGAAACTTATGCCCCCGTAGCTAGATTAGAATCTATAAGAATACTACTTGCCTATGCATGCGCCCTAGATTTTAAGTTATTTCAAATGTACGTGAAAAGTGCATTCCTTAATAGTTTTATCAATGAGGAGGTATACGTGGCACAACCTCCAGGATTCATTGACTTCGCAAAACCTGATTATGTTTATAAACTCAAGAAAGCTTTATATGGACTCAAACAAGCTCCCAAGGCTTGGTATGATCGATTAAAGGCATTTCTTATTAAACATGATTATTCCATGGGAATGGTAGATAACACTCTTTTCACGAAAAAGAAAAGCCCAAATCTCATCATTGTCCAAATATATGTCGACGACATTATATTCGGATCGACTTGTCAGGATATGTGTGATGAATTCGCCAAAATCATGCATGATGAGTTTGAGATGAGTATGATGGGTGAACTTAATTTCTTCCTAGGATTACAAATAAAACAATTTGAAGATGGAATATTTTTTAATCAATCTAAGTACATTAAGGAAATGCTTAAGAAATTTGGATTAGAAGACTCTAAGCCCATGAAGACACCAATGTCTACGGAAGTAAAACTCACAAGAGATGAAGAGGGTGAGTCCGTAGAAAACACTAAGTATAGAGGAATGATAGGTAGTTTACTATACTTAACGGCAAGTAGACCGGATATCATGTTTAGTGTCTGCCTTTGTGCTCGCTTTCAAGAGGATCCCAAAACCTCTCACCTAGAAGCGGTTAAGCGTATCTTCCGATACATTAAAGGCACTATACACTTAGGATTATGGTATCCTAAGGGATCGGGCATAGAAACCATCGTCTATACGGATTCGGATCATGCGGGAGACTACGTGGATAGAAAAAGCACTAGCGGAATTTGCACGTTAATGGGATGTTGTCTAACATCTTGGTTCTCGAAGAAGCAAACCACTCTTGCTATTTCTACCACAGAAGCCGAATAGTAAGCGCTGGCAAGGCATATCAACAAGCATTATGGATGAAACAAGCTCTCGTAGATTATGGCATTAGGTTAGATGACGTCCCAATTATGTGTGATAATAAAGGTGCTATAGATTTAAGTAAGAATCCCGTTCAACACTCTAGGACTAAACATATAGAAATACGCCACCACTTCCTCCGCGATAACGTTCAAAAAGGAAACATATCTATAGAAAAGGTTGCATTGGAAGATAAATTAGCAGACATATTCACTAAGCCCCTTAAGCGTGAACTCTTTAACCACTTACGTTTAGGCCTAGGAATGATGGAACAAATTGACTGAATTTTCTGCATTTTTGGTAAAATTTTTTCTTCAGATGGGCGGACCCCTTAATGTTATAAAGGCGGTCCCCTTAATTATTAAGGGGACCGGCTTGTCATTAAGGGGACCGGCCATCTGACGGTAACATTTTTTTTCTGTTTTTCTCCCATCTGAGTCTAGGAATCTGTTTTACACAAAATAAAAGATTGGGATATTTCTTTGCATAAACATATTTATAAACAAAACCCAATCTATTTTCTACAAATCATTCTCACATCTAGGAAAACACATTTTTCTTACATTGTTGAATAATGCTAAAAACATTTTTTCATGCATAAAGATCTCACATGAATTGTCAAAGTATATAATCTAATATATACATCTTTGATATTCATATATTGAGCTAAATCAAATCAAGGAGACCTTGGATTGTTTCTTAGGAAATTTTTGCATTTAGAAGTCGAAACAATCACATCTCCACATTTGTTGCATATAGGCACACACTAGGACAAGCTTATTAATCACATCCTCACAATTGTTCCATCATCTATTCCCCATTTAGTTTCTAGTGCCTTTGCTTCATTACCCTTGCCTTAGATGATTAGGTTCCTTAATTCTCTTAATTGCTAGGCATTTATTATTGCTTACTTATTTATTTGTCTTATATGCCATGTATGCTTAATATGTTTTTCTATTGCCTCAAAGAGTGGGACTTGCCTAAAACCAAAAGCTCAAAACATAGCTATCCTCACCTATTTCTGCAGAAAAACCCATTTCTGGAACCCAGAAAGGTACCAGATGGGCGGCCCCCTTAATTTTACTAATCGGCCCCCTTAATTATTAAGGGGACCGCCCATAATTAAGGGGACCGGCCATCAGCTGGACGGGTTCAGAGAATCTTTTTCTGCTTTTTAGCCCATTTGATCCTATACTTCCCTAAATTCACAAACACATTTTGTCCTAATCACCCAACAAGCCTATTCATTCCTAAACAACACAAATCCTCCACTATAAATAACCCCATATCTCACCACATTCAATCATCCCATCATGTCTTCCTCACTTAACCCAAAACCAAAAACCTCTAAGCTAGCAAGGATGACCTTAAAACCCGGGTGGAAAAGAAAGCCTAACCTTCACCACAAGCCCATTACAACTAGACAACCAACACCTCCATCATCATTCATCCCCAACTACTCTCCAAGATCACAACCTCACTCCATTGAACCATTTCAAAAACCTTACCATTTTGGTCAAACATCCACATTCATTCCAAACTACTCACCTAAACCTCAAACCAACTTCAATGGAATACTTGAAAACCCTCATCACCTTGGTCAAACATCAAACCTTTCACCCCAATACCATCCATTTCCACCAAATAACCAAATCCCCATTCATGAAAGACATAAGCTTCATGAAGAAATTAACCAAATCCATGATCTTAATGATCTCCTTGCTATGCACCTCACACAACGCAACAAGGGACAACCTCCATCCTCACCTTACTCAAATTGCCTACCCCACTCTCTTAACTTGGATCAAGTTACAAACCACACCCACTATTGCCCTTGTTGCATCTTCCTTCAAAAACAAATCCTCCACCTAAGTGAAGATATTTCTTGGATCGAATATCTACTCACTCGTCCCTATCCCATTCCTCCACTACAACGATATAACATCAATGGATCCGCTCCATTTCCCTCACCATCACATAACTAAAACCCATCCACATGCTTTCCGCCTCAAAATAAAATCCCTCACCCTTTTGTGTTGCAAGCAAGCCCAATCGCTCTCTTTGGCAATATGAGAAGCATTAGTTTTTCTAGTTTTGTTGTAATCATTATGTTTCAAAGTATCTTATGTAATGTAATGATGATTCATAATTTATATGATCATCTTGAATGTTTTAGTTGGTTGTTCTAAATATTTTTGCTATGTATATGTATCTTGTGTCTCCTAACTTGTTTTTGCAGCCAAGATTTCCATAGCTCGTCTCCTTGGTGCCCTCGAACGAGGGGGAGTAACCATCAAGGGGGAGTTCTCGTCCCGACAAATTTAGTTTCTAAAACTTGTCGGCATAACCTTTTTGATTCTACAAAAAGGGGGAGAAGTGAATGTAAACTCACTAAATACTTGTCCAAAATTTTTGGATTTAATAAGTTTAAGTTTTGTAATCATCAAAAAGGGGGAGATTGTTGACATAAATAATGCCTAAAAACATTATTCATATCTCTATGTTTTAATGATCACAAAATATAAACTCATTAAACATAAACTTATCAAATAAACAAGTATTTAGTTGTAAATATTCACTTCTACAACTTAATCACTTAAGGTATGAATAAACAAGTGCTTAATGCATTATATGATCAAAGGAACATTTTCTTAATAACTAGATTTTTTATAAAACATCAAAAACATTTTATATATTTTTGAAAAACATTTTTGGCATTAAATAAAAATGTTTAATCTTTTATAAAAATGTGAATTCAAATTTTTAACCAAAATCAGTTAAAATGTTCCAGAAAAACCTTCCGCACAAAAACGACAAAATTGGCCAACGGACAGAAGGGGCGGCCCCCTTAATTTTACTAGGCGGCCCCCTTAATTATTAAGGGGACCGCCCCCTATTTAAGGGGACCGCCCCCGCTCCAGTAGACTTCCAGCTGTCCAATTTTTCTCCTATAAATACCAGTCTTCTCCTGGACTTTTACTCACCTTTTGCACACTAAAACTTTCTGTTTTAAATCACATTTCATATCTTCAAAATCCTTTGATCATATAATCTTAAGCTTTGGTTTCTAAGTGATCCAAGCCTCCTCCATTCAAGTGCAAAAGAAGAATACTCCTTCAACAACTAAAGAAGAAGTATTGCAACTTAGATACCTAAGTTGTTTGTGTCATCACATATATTTATATATAAGTTGTGTATTGTTATTAGATAGTTGTGTGTATATTTATTTGGGATAGGTTAGTGTGTAAGTAGAGAAGTTGTGAAGAAGTTGTGTTGTTAAAGTGTGTAAGTAGTGAAGGTGTGAAGAAGTAGTAGTGAACATAGGTTGTGGTTAGTCGTGAAGTGTCGTGAAGAAGTTGTGAAGAAGTTGTGAAGAAGTCGTGAAGAAGTCGTGAAGAAGTTGTGAAGAAGTCGTGAAGAAGTTGTGAACTAGTCGTGAAGAAGACGGTGTGATTAAGTCGTGTTTAAGTTGTGAGATTGGTTCTAGCTACGATTAGAACTCGACATCTAGCTTTGTGTCGTTAAGCCGGTGTAAGCTAAAGTTGTGTAAGGTTTCTCCGCCATAAGGGAGCTTGTTGACATAGTGAAGAAAACTCTCGAGTTAGGTGCTCGGGGAGTGGAGTAGGGCAAGGAAGGTGTCCTTGTAGCCGAACCACTATAAATCTCTTGTCTCTAGGTTAGATCTTTCCATCTCTAGCTTTCATTTCATTTTATTACCTTACTTGCATTACTTAGTTATATTTACTTATATACGTATTGTTCATATTGTTCTAGAATTGAGATCACATAAATTCGAATCTAAGTTTTAAAAAGAAAATAAAAGTTTTCACAATAAATTATTAAAAGGACATAAAACTATTCAACCCCCCCCCCCCTCTTCTAGTTTTCCACAAACTGAGGAGGCATATATATATATATATATATATATATATATATATATATATATATATATATATATATATATATATATATATATATATATAAACAGGACAAGCATGACTAGATAAAGTAACATCATCACAAATAAGTCCACGTCATTATCATTAAGTCCACGTCATCACATTAAAGTCCACATAAGCAATAATTTGGCTGTTAATTTATTTGTCAAAAAATCAAATGCATGGATTCGAACTCAGCACCATGTTCATATTATGTGATGTGTTACCCACTGAACCACCTCAATTTTTTTTATTAGATTATGTAGCTGAATCTCTATAAAGGATACTAAGCAGTCATCATATTTTTAGTATTTGATAAGTATGGAAAATATTCATTGTGATCTTAGCCCCATTCGGATTGGGTGTGTATGTTTTTAAACCTAATTCTACATTATATATATGGCTTATTATATCATATCATAACCCATTCACAAACACACATTATACACGATCCATATATCAATATGCAACCACAAAGACATTCAACAAGGCTGTCAAGATCAAACGTTAAGAAGGCGTCTGAAACTGGAACGAAAAAGAAGAAAACAAAAACACTATAGTTGATTCATCGGGTAATTTTTAGAATAAACAGTTAAACATTGATTGTTTGGTTATGAATATAAATCGTATTATGAGTTAAACCTGGAATGTTTTTTTATGAATATGAATCGTATTATGAACTGCTTATATACTTTTGAATTTTGTATTACTAAAAAGCTTTAGCAGTACTAAGTTTAAAGGAGCAGTACTAACGTGAAAGTTAGTACTGCTAGAACCTCATTGTTATAGTATGTACGATTAGGTTTTCAGATGTAATTAAAAATTATTTGTGTACAAATTTTCAGCAGCAACTGAGGAGGCATATATATATATATATATATATATATATATATATATATATATATATATATATATATATATATATATATATATATATATATATATATATATAAACAGGACAAGCATGACTAGATAAAGCCACATCATCACAAATAAGTCCACGTCATTATCATTAAGTCCACGTTATCACATTAAAGTCCACATAAGCAATAATTCGGCTGTTAATTTATTTGTCAAAAAATCAAATGCATGGATTCGAACTCAACACCATGTTCATATTATGTGATGTGGTACCCACTGAACCACCTCAATTTTTTTCTTAGATTATCTAGCTGAATCTCTATAAATGATACTAAGCAATCATCATATTTTTAGTATTTGATAAGTATGAAAAATATTCATTGTGATCTTAGCCCCATTCGGATTGGGTGTGTATGTTTTTAAACCTAATTCTACATTATATATATGGCTTATTATATCATATCATAACCCATTCACAAACACACATTATACACGATCCATATATCAATATGCAACCACAAAGACATTCAACAAGGCTGTCAAGATCAAACGTTAAGAAGACGTCTGAAACTGGAACAAAAAAGAAGAAAAACAAAAACACTATAGTTGATTCATCGGGTAATTTTTAGAATAAACAGTTAAACATTGATTGTTTGGTTATGAATATGAATCGTATTATGAGTTAAACATGGATTATTTTTTTATGAATATGAATCGTATTATGAACTGCTTATATACTTTTGAATTTTGTATTACTAAAAAGCTTTAGCAGTACTAAGTTTAAAGGAGCAGTACTAACGTGAAAGTTAGTACTGCTGGAACCTCATTGTTATAATATGCAAGATTAGGTTTTCAGATGTAATTAAAAATTGTTTGTGTACAAATTTTCAGCAGGAACTGAGGAGGCAAACAACAACATTATACTGGATTCAGCAGGTGGTTTGTTTATTAACAATTAAACATGCATGGTTTTAAACATTCATTAGATATTCAATGTTTTCTATTGTCATGATTTATATATGTTGCTGTATGTTGGTTAATAGAATGCATATTAAACATTCATTATATAACTCATATTTTTTAATCAGCATGATTCATATATATTTATTAGATTAACAATTAAGCATACATCGGTTCCAATATTTATTTTATACATCGTCTTTAATTTACAGCGTTGAATGAAGCACCAGGTGATAATCAGGAGAATAAAAGCCTACAATGTATTTTATCAGTTAACACAATTTATTAATTACTTTGTATTATTAAAATCACATAAAAATAAAGACTCTTTAATAGATGCATGTATGTTTGAGAGTGACACACCTGGAAGAAGATCTAGAACTCATATTCTTAATTTATAAAACCCGCCAAAAGGTAGTTATGTTATAAACAAATATAGTTTTGAATATTTTTATAATTATTAATATAAAGAGTTATAGTAATAATATGGTGAGTGATCGACAGGATGCAATAAACTTGCATTGGGAAATACTCATAAGATGTATGGTAAACATGATTCCAATCTAGATATCCAGTCAACAAGTAATTTGTCAAAACATCATGAAGAAAAAAGTGTTGCAGGTTTGTTTGTTTGTTGTTTGTTTTTTATATTTTAACATACTCAGTTATAAAAATTCAGGAGATAATTTAATGTATTTATTTATCTCATGTAATAGATGCATGCATGTTTGAAAGTGATACTCCTAGAATGAACTCTAGATCTCATATGTTGAATTTAGGAGGGCAGCAGAGGTTAGAATCTGAAAAGATGTCCTATATCAGAAGTCGTCAAAAAGATTTGAGAGCTCCAACAAGAGGTATTATAGTTACACAATTAAATAATTTTGCATGGTTACATAATATTAATAATATATGAGCATTATAATGAAATCTTTACTGTTTGACAGTAGTGAATGTATTGCCAAAGATAACACAAGAACAGACATCCTCAAAGCAAAGTTTTGGATATCAGACATCCTCTTTTGACTGCCATTTAGATCATGAAAACTCTGAAACAAACTCTGAGGATTTTTCATCAGGTGGTTTAATTGTTATAAATTTAATATACAATGTTTATTAACAATTTTAAATTAACATATGGTCCATAACATAACAAGAATATATTAAAAATTTTATAGGTATGAAGGTGCATAAACATTTGAGGTTCCAGAATCATTCTTCTAGTTTTAAAAACCCATCAATAGGTATTTTGATTATACATAAAGGAATGTATATATATTTAAAAATGAATTACAACAAAAGTTTATACTCATTAAATTGCAGGAGTTAAGCCACAACAAACAAGGAACAGTAGATTACATTCTGCCAGTTTTGGAAACACCACATCAGGTTTATATTAATAAAGAACACATTGTACATTATAATTATTTGTTACATATTAAATTTATATTATAATTTTAAAACATGTTATGTTTTATGTATTATTTTGTAGTGCCTAAATCACATTATCCGAAAAACAATGGAATGCATAATTCTAGCTCTCAGCGTGTTTCAGCAGGTATTTAGATATCAAGAGTTTTGCATTTACATTATTGTTTTAAATCACTAGATAACTATATTATGTATGGTTTAATTTAACAGCAACTAAGATCAAGGAACGAATAATAACAGCCGTTAGCCATATCAGTACAATGGTTGATAATATGGCAATAAAAGCAATACGTATTTCTCTATGGCATTCCCACAAGTTGAATGAAGAACATGATCCATATAGTTTGGATTGTGTCTTCCAAGATAAAGAGGTGATTTTACATTTATAACGAATAACATGTATTTTTTTTGGTTTTTTTAATAAAATATATTTGGAAAAATTGTATAAATAGGGCGACCGAATTCAGATTTACATAAAAAAAGAATTGATGTTTAAGTTTGAACCTCTTCTTCAAGAGGGTCAGTGTTATATCATCTCTGATTTCGGTGTGGCAGAAAATAGTGGAAGATTGTTGTTGCTTCCCAATAGGTGGAAAATTTCCTTCTACAAAGGAACAGAAGTTACTAGAACAGAGCAAATTGATGATAATTTTGTTGGATTTATAAATGAACCATTCACACGTATCTTAGACAACAACAATGAGTATCATGAACATGATTATGTCGGTATGTATTTTATGTTTTCCTTCATTAGAAAACTTTTTGAGTTTAAGATTTTATTAACAGTGACATTTGTATAAATTCATTGCAGACATGATTGGAACAGTTGTTGCTATTAGAAACATTGTAACTGTCAATAGCACTGGTGGTCCTAAAATTCATATGACAGTTGTTATAGAAGATGCTGAGTGAGTACATATATATACAGTTTTTAAGAATAAATATAAAACACAAGATTCATGTAATAATATTTTAAAATGGCAATATACAGGTCTTACAGACTTGATTGTACTTTCTGGGATAATTGGGCGCAAATGTGGAGTGCATATGATGAGAAACTTGAAGAAGTTGGGCCATTTAGACATCCTTTTGATGTTAGCGAAAGTTAAATACTAGAATAGTAAGTTTAAAATATATTTATTGTAAATTGAATACATTAAATTATGTTATATATAGTTGATACAATTATTAATGTAACTTCATTATTAAATACAGAAAAACCTGTAATACACAATGCTCTATTCGGATCAAAGATTTATATTAATAGAAGAATACCCCAGCTACTGTCTTTCCGAGAGCGGTAATATTTTTAATATATGTATATTTGATTTTAAATGTACATGTAATTACATGTTAAATCTTAAATGTCTAAAATGTTAACATGTTGCAGGTATGAGACACAGGATGGTTATGATGCGACTCAGTTCCGTATTGAAGCCTATTCTCAGGGTGCGCGTGTTGTTACACCTGCAGAGTTTATGCATGGCTGCTTAAAGAAAATGGTTGGTATGATTCGTAGCATTGAACCGGTAAGAAATCATTGATTTATGAAGATTTGAGACATGAAATTATTGCATTCAACTTTGTATTAATACTGCATAAAAAAATGATAACCAATCATTTTAACCAAAATGCAAAAAACACATTGTGTTGTTTATGCAACTGTGCACAACATACAATATGAAAATGGATGGGCTTATACAGCTTGCAAGTCATGCAACATTAGAGTTTCTGCAATTACGTCAGAAGGAAACAATTTTTCAAGAAACAAGAAACAATTGTGGTACTGTAAGAAACATGGAGAAACATACGCAGTTGCATCAAGGTATGAAACTCACTCTTCTAATAAAAAATAAAAAACTAAAGCCTCCGTACCGAATATAAAAATACAAAACTGAATATTCTTTATGTTTCATGTGTAGGTTCAAAATCATTGTTCGTATAGTTGATGAAACTGGTACTGCACAGATTGTGCTTTTTGACAACAATGTGCATAAGATGACTAATTTGACCGCGTTTGAAATCATGCAACAACATGGCATGGATACTGATCAATATTTTCGAGATGAGCTTGATCAAATCATTGGAAAACAATATCTTTTTAAGATTCTGTATTCTGAGTTTAACCACAACAATAACAGCCACATATATCGAGGTGAAAAAGTTACTGAAGATGTTGATACAATCAACTACTTTAAGAACGGCTTCCTAGAGGATGAGGTTTTGACACTGCATTATTGTATTATTTGTTAATCCATATACCCCAAGTTGTTACAAATTGAACTTTTCGTTGTCAAATAAAACAGGAAGCCGAAGATTACTTACAAGATGACGAAGATGATTTTGAAAATGATGAAAATGTTCCAGATGATGCTGAAAATGTGAGGTATTATATGCGTATTTTAAAGATAATAACGCAATATCTTTATTTGAAAACATTTTTGTATTACTGATTTTTTTATTAAACATTGTAGGCTGTTGAAGATGGCTTTACAAACACATCATATGGTATCGATGAGGTAGTATAATATTTAATAGTTAAATTCATTCAACATGAAAACATGCATAAAAATGAAACTTAGTTTTCACCCTTTCTTGAAATCACCACAGGAAAACAATTTAAATCAAACCAGATGTGATACCATGGATGACACTACAACATTATCGACCGATATGAATGAGGTATTATTCACTATCTTAATAAATAAATGTTTAATCATATTCTTAAATCCATTTAACTCCGTTACATGTTTAAAATGAAAATTTTATATTATTAACCATGTTTTAATTAAACACGGGAAGGTGATGTTAACAACGGTGTCCCTACCATGGTCGAACCCCATGGATGTGATAAAAAAAGAAGCCGTGAAATGGTTGAGCAACCAAATTATGAAATAGAAGATGAAGAGGATGTAGAGATCTATAATTCATAACACAAACAAAAGATTAACGAAGGATTGAATCTTAGAGAGAGGAAGAGAAGAGTTGGGAACTTTTCTAGAGAGAGAGAGTGGAGAGAAAAATGTGTAGGTTAGATTAGAAGAGTGAAAAGCTCCAACCCTCTCCCTAGGTGGAGAGAGGTATTTATACTTACATACTTAAGTGCCCCGAGTGGGCTGTAGAGTGAGGTGACAGTGGGTAAAGACCCGACCCAACTCCAAAAATACTAATATAACTATCCTAATAATATTAATACTAATAATCCTACGAGCTACATAAATGCTAAACAGATACTCGGGCTGACCGACTCTTCACATGAATATTCATATTCCTAACAATCTCCCCCTAAGGGAGGTCACCCCGAAAATAATATTTTGAATTCTAACATTCTATTACATGACTGTAACTTCCTAGCTCGTAGTCTTTGATTCTTCAAATTCATTACTCTTTGTACATTCAGCAGTGATCTTTTGATGACCGTTCTTCTGTCTTGGATGATCTTTGGTGATTCTTTGATGTCATCATCCAACGTATGTCTCCAGGTCATCTTTTAGCAGTATGTCTCCATGTGATGTGGTACTCTTTGAGCTGACATGCTCACACTATTCTGGGTCATGATTTTCAGCATCAGAGTTTGCAGAAGCAGTGTTGAAGGTCTTTTAGTATATCATGACTTCTTTGAATACGATGATGGTGTAGTGTGAGCATGTGGTAATGGATTGGCATCTTTTCGGCAATCAGCTACAACCGCCAGATGTTCCTGCATACGACAGTTAGCAATAAAACGTCCGGTACTTACAGGTTCGGACTTCGAGATTGTTAACAGCATAGTGTGAAAACTCTCTCTAATCCTTACCAAGGCCATTCCTAAATCGAAAGCCCACAGAGGGCTTACAAGATCTACCGTAGTAAATCAACGATTAGGTGAGTCGCTGGAGTTCACTCCACGACTGTAGACCGTTTGAAACCGCCGCGACCACTAAGCGTAATCCACAAGGAATTACCGAAGTGACCTGCTTTCAGGGCTGTTTGATGTTGACCCTGGCAGGAATTTCCATTCAATCACTGAGAATTACATTTGTAAATTCCCTCATAAATGTTTTGGCAGATTGCTAAGATCTGCGTAGGACTCATAAGTTTACAACTGGTGTCCTTAATGTTGAACAACCAGTGTAGAAGTAGCACGTATTCCTATGAGATCTTACGATGCATCTCGTGGCTCTAGACTCGATAAGTGCATTTTTGGTAGTCGGAGACTGGAGCGGTGTCTCCTGTTTCAATATCAACATAGCTCGTAATGAGCAGTTGATAGATTATGCAGGGTTCCACGTGAGAATGAAACAAGTCCTTTTAAGAGAACTTGAGTGGTTTAGAAGGTTTAGTGCAGTACGTCGCTGGGTCCATGACGTCTTTTCTTCAATACCGGTGTTACCTTAGTAACCACCAATAGCATATGAATTGAACCCGGTTTCTGCCCTAAGGTTGAATAATTGGAGGGCTATTTCTTTTCACCCTTTCTCATTTCATTTCTTTTTAATTCTTCAACCCCTTCTTTCTCCTTTCTCATATTACTCCTTTTTTTCATAATCATACCTAAGGACTTTCTAATACTAACTATTCAGTATTGTCCCTGAGTAGATCCCTCCGACTCTGGCGGATCATAGGACGGTTTTCCTAACCTTAGCCACCTTATAACTTCATGACTATCCTATGTTGCCATTTACCAAATCCTTGAAAATCTCTCAAAGTGTTCATGATTATGAAACACAATTTTGCTAACACTTTGAGAGTTTTATATTTTTCAAATGCTCCCCCTTAACATGTGAACATATGTTTTAAATTAAAATTTGCACATGTTGGGTAGAGATTGCACTTTTTGAATTGATCCACTTTCAGTGAACATGACCGATTCGAGACACACTTACATCACTAGTTAGACTAGCTTGAAATTATTACTCGGCCTGGTCAAGTCCACAGAAAGTTTCTCGAAACAGTACACTCTACTCAGACACATCCTTTTCGAGACACGCTTACATCACTGGTTAGACCAGCTTGAAATTATTACCCGGCCAGGATATGTCCTTTCGATTAATGACAGTTTTTGTTTCGTCAATTCATTCGTGAAGTCTGAGTCGTGCTCACATGAGATGCCACATCCATTTTCATCCATTCGCTCCCCCTCAATATGTGCATCGATATACGAAAGAGTTTAACACATATGGGAGAGCCTACACTTAAGACCAAAACATCACATTTTTTATCAGATTTCATATTTAAATCGTATTCTCTCCCCCAATCAAAAATTTCAAACCATTTGAGATTTGTGATCCCAATTGATTTAAATAAGTTAGAAATTATAGGAGAAAATGTGGTCAGTTTTAATATGTGCTGATAATGGAACATTCTACTGCTCCCCCCAATCAATGAGGGAGAATGTTAGTGTCAGGTATGATAAGTGTTGGGAATTAAATATTCAAGAAGTTTAATATCGGTTTCTGCTCAAAGAAATACTCTAAGTATCATTCTACTGCTAGAGCATTTGATTCTGCTGCTAGCGTTAACATTCTACTGCTGAATGATTCTGCTGCTAGCGTTAACTTTCTACTGCTAAGTGGATAACTATTGAAAGATTCTGCTGCTGAGTAGATAATTATTCAAAGATATTATGTGTATTAAAGTCAACAATACACGGTAGATAAATCTTACCCCATGTGATCAGTCATTATGTTATATTCCCAGAACAAGTTGTAAACATAGATACATGTTGTATCTTAATGACTGACACTCTCAAAGAAAGTGTTCGATTAGACTTGAAAATATTGTAAAGATCTTTCTTGTGTTATAAAAGAAAGATCTTAGACTAAACGAATGAACGACATAATAGTGTGTGAATTATTAAGTGTTTAGAAAATAACTCTTAAGAACATAGAACAAACACATATATCACAAGTCATAGAAAACATAAGATTCAAGGTGTTTGTAACCCTAGTGATAGTGAAGATCACTCGTATTATCTTGAATAATATTGAATCGTTTGGTGATAACATTGCATGTTCTTTGTTCAATATACACAAGCATAACTGTTCCATTTCCATAACACAAATAACCTTCTAAGTGTGATTAAGTAAATTCCGCGTACTTGATCATATTAACACAACTTATCACATACACAAAGCAACAAAGGTTTAACCACCTTACCAGTGTATTGATCACCCCCCCCCCCCTCAATAAGTTTGGAAGATTTTGAATTAAGAAAAATCATACGCTGACATGCAACAACCACATTTTATTCACTGCTTATGATGTACGAGATAACTTTTATGACACAAATGATGTTGACCTTTACGCACGAATGATGTGATCATTCGCTTCTCTGAGGGAGTCATTAGTCAACATTAATTATCCATCCACCAACACAACTTCCAAGTATTGTAGATCCCCACTCAGCGAGACCAGAATTAGTACTGCTTTGTTGAGATGAAGGTGGTGGAGGTGAAGATAGTGTTGTTGTTGTTGTTGCTGATGTTGTTGTTGAGGTGAATTCAGAGCCTGTCAATAGAGTTTGAACATCTGATCAAATGGTTAGAGTGGGAACTGGCACATTCATATTGGCCATGGAATCTGCATAAGAATATCAACACGGATATACATACATACATACAAATTCACTTTTCATTAATAGCTACCACATAGCAGCTTGCCAACTCATAATACCAAATTCATCTCATAATCAAACCACAGTCAGGAAATACATCAAACCACTATCTAGCATGAAGAGCAATCAGCGATCATGAACATGGCAATTCACTCATATTTCAACATTCAACTCAGGATCTTAAGGACAAGATTCTAACATGATAGCAATATACCTAAGCATATCCTGAGTGAACATGCACTAAATCAACAACAATTAAGCAGCAATCGACTAACAAAAGTCAATCAACATTTGAAACTCATTCATTCAGACCATACAAATGCCTGTGGAGTATTCAAGAACATCAATCACAATGGGTTTTCTAACTTCTTTTAGATTTTGAGTTTTAAAGTATTTAGGTGATTAAACGAGGATTCCAGAATGACACAAATGGACCTTATAGTTACATAAAGCTAGGATACTATAAGAAAATTGCACATAATGCCCTGATCTTTCTAACAACTAACACATTTGGCCATTTGAGATAAAGCTTAGTAAGATCCTCTTCAGCTAATACCCCATTAACTACAAAACCTTTTCTAACAATTATGAGATAACCAAGAAACCCATTTGATGATACAAAATTTGAAATCACTCTCCCCCTCAATCAGTGACCCGTATTCTAGTTAAAGAGCTGTAGTCATTGATTGAGTGATAAATTTTATGAACAATCCAAGTCTAAAAGAGTTTCAAACAACACGTAATCACCAAGTGTCTCACAAATAATTTTCAGAAGAATCATAGAAGGAAAACTATTTGTATACAAAGAAGATTTCTCTTCTTTTACAAGAAATGATGCACTGAAACGTACATCAAATCAGGGATGCATGGATATGAAGTAATCCATGCCCGGGTGAACATCACCCAGTAGAAGGAACAACCATCTTTTTGGCGACGTGCCTTCCCCATTTTGAAACGCGGGTTGCTATATGAAGTAATAGCAAGCCATAATGACATGTTTTGATAAGCTATTTAAACTTCTGCTCGAGCTTCATTTAAAGACCCGTGTCATTATTGAATGACATTTCTAGGTCCGTAAATGTTATCGATAAACAGAAGACATGCTTAGAACAACTATTTTTGGTATTTTCTATTTTTCTGATTTTTATGGTTTTTTCTTGGTTTTAATATTTTTCTATTTACATTTTCTGGATTTATAATTTTCTATTTACAATTTTGGTATAAGATATGTACAAAATATGTTACTCTATTTAAGACGATGTTGACATGAATACCGAAATAAGGATATCGTTCTGTACGTTGTAGAAGTCTGTAGTCAACATCTCTTAAACTTTCACCACCAAAGCTTTCGAGGCTCCTGAATAATAGACTGAACTCGAGCCTTATCAATTTGAAGCTTTGACAGCTTCCCCCTAAACCGACAATCTTCCTTTGAGCAGTTTCAAAGCTCTCTTTCAAGCTTACGAATGATAAGTGTACACCGAAAACCGTAGCAAACCACGTCAAGTATTGCTGCTCCTTTTAAGAATAATCATCATGATTCTCCGTTCGGGGATCATCAAATAGATCAGCAACGAATCATCTCACACTTGAATAATTCTTCTCACATTTCTTCCCGCTGAAGTCTGAAGTAATGCATGCCAAGAGTATCCAGAGACCACTTCCCCCAAGTAGTTGAAGTGATACAATCAGTCTCATTATATGAAGCCCAAAAACCCGAAGTACACACTCAATCCCATTAATGAAGTCGAAAACATAATCATCAAGATCAATTAAGACTCGAAAATGCACTTTTCTCCCTTCAGGAAATTGCAGATGAGAATTGTTACACCAAAGTCAACTAAGTCCCGAGTGTAAGCAATTTATCCCGTATGTAGTCGAAATGATAACACCAAGACAGTGCCACAAAAGCAACTGAGTACCGGATGTAGTCGAAATGATAACACCAAAACAGTACCCTAAAATTCAAGTAAGTCATGGATGAACACCTTTCCTTCTGTAGGATATCGACTAACCATATGAATCATCATACATTTGTGTACCTCTTTAATCATCCATAACTGTTTCTTACATCTCTTCCCCCACGTAGTTGGAATGATACACCATAAAGAACGAGTTAAAACACTGATTTTCTCTGCGGTTATGACATTTGTCTTCCCGGAATAACTTCAATTCAGAAGAAGTATAACGTTCATCACATGTACTCGTTGTGCGTTCAGATGTATGTCTCCTTCCCCCTTGCTGGTTTTGATACCTCAGAATCAGCAACACATTTTACGCACATATACTTGAGATCTTGTGAGAAGACGAAAATTGGCTCAAATGTATCAAGTGAGAATCAACCGCTACCGAAACACTCTCTGACTATCTTTACCAACCCTTAAGTAGGCTATTTGACGAGATGACTGATGGAACAAACCCGATATACCAAACTTGACACTGAAGTAGAATTCCCCGTTCTTGTGACTTGAACTTACACTAATGTTGGAAGAACGATGTAGAGAATTAGTGCTCCAAGCAAATCTCTAAGTACTCAATACTCAACCAAAGTATGAGACATTAACACCTCTTGCGATTATCCACAACGTCATTGGCGTGTGACACTGAGTACTACAACGTAACTCCTTTAAGTGATAGTTAACCAGGTCGTCAAACATTTACCCCGACTGCTGGTAACTAGATAAACTAAGTCTTCAACTTAAAACTTAAGCACGAGCAAGTTATCATTGAAAGTCATGCATCCAACCAACCCCGACTTCAAGATAGAATAAGATCACGCCTTTGAGAAAGTCAACTTCAACCTCAACTAAGTGATACCTGATCAACTCTGTAGTCACCATTAGATGCCTAACAAGTGAGTGAACAACCAATCAAATGTACGTCGATCCACTTGTTCACACTTCTCCCCCTAAAAAATTGCATATGAGAATGCCATTTTTGATTGAACAAGTGTATATGAGGTTGATCCACTGTTCACACTTCTCCCCCTCAAAAATTGCATTTGAAGTTGCCATTTTTGATCGAGTGAATAAACGTCCAATCTAATGAAAGTAGATCCACTTGATGACTGAACGAGCATGGAGCAAGTATGAAGCTTGTTGATGAGAATAGTCAGAAACAAGAAGATTTCTCTTCTTCCGAAGATAAAGCGCACTCAAACGTACGCCTTTATTTTCTTTGAGGAACGGGGCCTGAAGAGATGTCAGCAGACGCCATCATGTTGACATTGAGGACCGAGGCTTGAACTGATGTGTTCAAACGTCATAGTCGATGAAGAACGAGGCCTGAACTGATGTGAACAGACGTCATTGTCATTGATGTTCATCAAGCTTGAATTGCTTGAACCCCTACTTCATGAGATATCAATCTTTTCGGCACCCAAACCCTGAGTCTTTCCTTAATATGAGGGAACGATGTACCTGCACTTAAGTAAAGACTTCCTACATTGACATTAAGAGTTTGTCTACATTTATATGGGTTAGTGATATCAGCATTTAAACCATTTGGGGTTTCACTGTCAACTTTGGTTTTGCACTCAGTGAACATCTTTCTAATAGGTATCCATCTAAGACCTACAATCTTAAAAATTCTACCCGTCGGTATCCACCTAAGGCATGATCTAGGAGTGTGTGGTTTCTCATATACAGTGGAAGACTTGTTTAGAGAAGACCTTTGTCCTACAGCAATCTGCCTACCATGTTTCTGAGTATACCTCTTTGGTTCTACGGGCTTGTTGTTGTTTCTAGTCTTAGAGGATTGAACCTTATTACGAACATTTACTTCCTTCAGGAATTTTGTAATACAATCATCATGGTTTGCATTAAACACACATTTCTGACAAGTTGAGCAAATATAGTGTTTGGTGTCAGAAAAAGATCTAGAATTCTTAGAGTGATCTGCTACGGGGATCGCTTTAATTGATACGTAACTACTCTTAGAAGCAGGCAAATTCCTAGTCTTTTCATGTGTGTTTTTCTTAGCATCCTCTAGGTTGTAGTTCTGAACACTGTTTTTATGTCTAATATGTTCCTTTTGTGTCACAGATGACACACGCTTTGAACTAATCCTAGAAGAACTAGAGGCACTCATGTGATGAGGTTTGGCAACAGCATATTCCTTTTCACTAGGTCTAGACTGTGAAGTGATTGGTTTTGACAAAACTTGTTTCGAATCAACTTGGGAGGCAAACCATGGTTTTGAAGATTTTGGTCGTTCAGATCTAAACGCAGTCGGTTGTCTAACAACTGATTGGTTTCTAAGTGGTGGTTTCCCCAAGATTGATGGTTTTGCAAACTTAGTGTTCACACTATTTCCTGTCGATTTTCTTAACTCGTTTTTTAATGCTGCAATTGCAAAACCCTTTTCCTGAAGTTGAGCTTTGAATTCATCGTTTTTGGCAATCAAAGAGGTTGTTTGCTCTACAGTCTTAGTTTTTGCTTCTTTGATTGAGTCACACAGTTCTTTGCAATGAATTTTCAAAGTCTCATTTTCATAAAGTAATTCAGCCACATTAGTGTCATGTTTATTCTTAACATCATTGCACATGTCACGCATCTCAGTCAAACTATTTTTCAGGTTTTTGATCATTAGGTTTTTGGCTTCTAGCTGAGCTTTCAAATCATTTATTACAAAGAATTCACGGAATTCAGGGAGTTCTGGATTTTTACATGGTAAGTTAGTTTGAAACCTTTCTTCCATTTGTTGCATTGTGATTTCAAGTGAAATACAATGTTTTTCAAGCTGTAAAAATATTTTTGAAACTTAATTATAAACCTTCTTTTCAACCATATCATGTGATTTGGAAAACTCAGCCATAAGCAAAGACCTTGACGCATCATCATGTTCAACATCCTGATCAATTTCTCCCCCCTTATGACTCATATGTGTTGAATTAGAGGTGATATTGCTATCAGTCTTTTCCAACAGATTTGTGTCATAAGTAGGTATAATTTGATCAGTGTGTTGATGTTCATTAGCAAGGACGTTATGCTGAACAGTTAAATGTACCTCAGCAAATGGCTCTTGGTCATTTACTGGTCTGATATCAGCATCCACAACATGTGTGATATGAGTCACATAACTGCTGCTTGCATCATGCTTGTCTGATTCTGTTCCATTTCCCACATGTTGAGCCCTTTAATTAATGAACCCCTTAACATTACTCATAAGTTGAAGTAATGTCCTTCTGAACACGTCAACCTCAGTTCCAATGTAATTAGCAAAACAGTTTTTCGCCATTTGACTGTCAGAATCATAATCCTCAGTGTATTGCGAATCAATGAACACTTGGAGTTGGCTGTTAATCACACCCAAAGCAGCCATGGATCTATCTTCATAGAATTCTCCTTTGTCAAGTTGTTGTTCAAGTTGATCTAAATACAGAATCATCTTGACTGTGAAAGTCTGAACATCTTGACCAAAGAGTGATGCGAATGCACGCCTGTATCCTCCCAAGTATCCGGGCTGTTCGAAGAGAACCTTGATATGTGAATGAAGTAATCGAAAACATTCAATGCAACTTTCCTTTGCATTAGACAGCATTAGTGACTGAATCAACTCTATCTCTTGAGAATTTGAGCACGAAGATTCCACATTAGTATTATCAGAATCACACACGTTTATTTGTTGTCCAGAATTGGAAATCATTTGTTTATCATACGTGTCGTACAACTTGAGTATCTCAGATATGAAGGAATCTTAAGTAGCAGACATGATGTAAACGTGCACGGGATTTTACAATTTTATGATTTAAACCGAGAAATAGATTCTTTTGCGAGATTTTACAAAAATCAAAAATAAACCGTGAAGTGATAACGATTACTTGAATGTGTTATGATTAGTGATTGTGTGTTGAGGGTGATGATTGATTGTTAGACTTTGTGAACCGTTGTTTGATTTTGGTTGAAAAGGTTTAAGTGAATCCAAATAACCACCGTGGTTATATCCAATAAACTCGAAAATATCTCAACCCAAAATAATTTTCAATCTCGGATTCTTGGAGCTCAATCAAAGTCGTTGTCCAAAATTACACCCAATAAATTTCTTTACCAACCGAGGAATTCGTCCTTATGATAAGAGTCAAATAAAACTAACCCAAAAGAAAAAAAAATTAACTACAAATCGACCTTGAATTTTCAGTCCACAAACTAAGCACAATTTCGGCCCAAAGTGTGATCCGGTTCAAGCCCACAGATTAATTCTAATGATCCACACAATAAAATACCACATAATCCCACACTTTCCAAAATAATTAGGAACCCTAACCCTAACAACAACAACAACAACAACAACAACAACAACAACAACAAAAAAAAAAAAAAAAAAAAAAAAAAAAACGCATCCACCAATTTGTTTTCACCAAACCAAGAATTAAATCGTCCCCTTGCTCTTGTTTAATCCGGACATCGACACAACCAAAACACCTTTATGTTTGATGTGGTCAAAAACAAATCACAAACACCCCACTTGATGTCTTTCACACCCGACGAACACAAGGACCAGAGAGATGCAATAAAGATCTTGCAAAAAAGATTCCAGGTAGGGTGTTGTTTATGTTTTTGTTTTTCACAATCGAGAGAAAGAGGGGAATGAAACTTTGTAGTTGTAATTAAGGTCACACCGAATGAATATTAGGAATAGGACTGTGGATTTGTTGTTGTAAATTGTTGTTGTAATTTCAAATGAGAATGTTGGTTGTACTTAATTTTACACAGGATTTGTTGTTGTAATAGATATGAGAATGTGCTCAATGTTTTGCTTTGGATTGGATTTGATTTATCAGTACTGCATTTCTTCTTCCTGTACACATTTAATGACTTAACTGATATGAGATAATATCAAATCGCAAATCTCGACACATTTTTGACAGAATATTGTTTAGTTAGACGAGATAAAAATCTTCAGTAAGGCAAATCGCAAGTCTGTCAAAACGTAGTTGACTTTGGTCAAATCGCAGTTGACCTGGTTATAGCAAATCGCACGAACAATGAGACAAACTACAATAGACAAAGTGGTCACTTTCACAGAGTTTGTCACTTTTCCCTTTACAGTAATAAACCAAATCGCAGGTTTAAACTAAGCAAAATGCAACAAGTTTTTTCAGTCAAATCGCAAGAGCAAAGAGACAATATAGTCGCTTTCACTTGTTTTGTCTCAATACCCAATTAAGTTAGACTCCAAACTGCCATCCCAATACTTCCCAATATAACTCAAAAAGCAACACAGATTAACCAAATCGTAGATAAGAACATTGACAAATCTCAACCAAGAACAATCTTTTAAAATCTTGAAATAACTAAGAGATAAGCCATAAAACATGAACAATCAATCCTTAGCCTATCTTAACACCTCAAACGCGTAGAGAACAAAGATTTTTGAGGCCAAACACCACTTCTTAAACCACACAAATGTTTGAACCAAAACTAAAAAAAATTAAGCAAGCAAAGTGAATCCTTAAATAGAGCACAAATGGACTTATAAAACTGTTAATGGACTCGTAAACTGTAAGTGGACTTTAAACAGTAACACAAAATGAAATAGTATTCGAACCAACCAAAAGAGATGAAAACGAGAAGCACAAATGAAATAGTATTCGAACCAACCAAAAGAAATGAAAATGAGAAGCACATAAAAGTGAGAAGCACACACATTCAATCGAACCTAACCTGGCTCTGATACCAATTGTAGAGATCTATAATTCATAACACAAACACAAGATTAACGAAGGCTTGAATCTTAGAGAGAGGAAGAGAAGAGTTGGGAACTTTTCTAGAGAGAGAGAGTGGAGAGAAAAATATGTAGGTTAGATTAGAAGAGTGAAAAGCTCCAACCCTCTCCCTAGGTGGAGAGGGGTATTTATACTTACATACTTAAGTGCCCCGAGTGGGCTGTGGAGTGAGCTGATAGTGGGTAAAGACCTGACCCAACTCCACAAATACTAATATAAATATCCTAATAATATTAATACTAATAATCATACGAGCTACATAAATGCTAAACAGATCCTCGGGGTGACCGAGTCTTCACATGAATATTCATATTCCTAAAAGAGGAGGATACACATCAGAATAAAAAAATAAGTACAAGCATCATTGAAAAGGATGTGTGATATGAAACAGAATGCACTTAGTTTTATCCTTCCACATTTAATTTACATTGAACAATTGTTTTTCGTTTAGCAGTTATTTTATTACTGGAATTTTATTTGGCTTTTTATATTACAAATTACATATAATGTTTGTTTAGTTGTATTTCATTTTGGCTTAATGAGGATTCTTAGTGCTTTTTAGGTGTAGTATATTAGACTTGATTAGTTTGTTAGCTTTTAGAGTGCTTATTCAGTTGCTAAAAAGCTTTAGCAATACAAAGTTTAAAGGAGCAGTACTAACTTGAAAGTTAGTACTGCTGGAACCTCATTGTTGATAAAAAACCTTTAGCAATACTAAGTTTAAAGGATCAGTACTAACTTCAAAGTTAGTACTACTGGTTCTGTTTGGCTTATTTCCGGCTTAGTTAAAAAGTTTTAGAAAAAGTGCCTTCATAAAAATTTGCTTATCTCAGCTTTTTAAGTGGCCATTCATTTATTTGACTTACTTTTATTGAACTGCTTTTGTTAGACAATCAAAAAGGAATATGATATGTGGTGTTATTATGAAAATTCTATTGGGTTTATAAGCTTGATGCAAATAAATACATGATGTCCCACATAGACAGCTTTTAGAGTGCTTATTCAGTTGCTAAAAAGCTTTAGCAGTACTAACTTTAAAGGAGCAGTACTAACTACTACTGGAACATCGTTTTTGCTAAAAAGTTTTAGCAGTACTAAGTTTAAAGGAGCAGTACTAAATTGAAAGTTAGTACTGCTGGTTCTGTGGCTTATTTTCGGCTTAGTTAAAAAGTTTTTGAAAAAGTGCCTTCATAAAAATTTGCTTATCTCAGCTTTTTAAGTGGCCATTCATTTATTTGACTTACTTTTATTGAACTGCTTTTGTTAGACAATCAAAAAGGAATATGATATGTGGTGTTATCATGAAAATTCTATTGGGTTTATAAGCTTGATGTAAATAATTACATGATGTCCCACATAGATGAAACAGTAAAATTGAAGCTACTTTATATAACGTGATGTGCATAAGAGGTATGTGTTGGGTTTAGCTTAGTATGGAGTTCTATTATATCTTGTGCGGTTAAATGTTATTGTAAAACACAAAATTTAAAAGCATGCAAAATGACCAAATTGCCCCTAAGACTTTATAATTGTAACACCCCAACCCGACAAGGGTAAAGATATCACAATAATGGTTTCATATCAGATTAGAACAAAGCATACATCTATAGTAATACAAGAATTCTCAAAGGTTACAAATGAAATACAGATACTATAGGGTTACAAATGAACTTCCACTAAATACTAACTCTGAAATAATAATAACTTCTAATCACTTCTAAATCCAGAACAGCTATCAGTCTTCTAAGTCCAAAGGTCTCTTCACTCATACCCAAACCCGTCATCCTGCTTATAACCTGCCGCACACGAAAAGAAAACGTGCGGCTGAGCTTAAAAAGCCCAGTGAACAGATATAACGATAATAAACAGAAATAGAGAAATGTACAGAATAACAGAAACAAGGTCAACAAAAGTAGTATGGATCAAGGGATAAGTCAATGAATAAGTATAAGGAAAAGAGAAAAGGGATAGTAATCCACCACGAGCCCAGAAACAGATCATATCATATCGTAACCATAATCTTCATAATCATATAGAGGGGAGACCTCTCAGATAATCAGATAATATGAGGGGTGTCCTCATTCTTCAAATGGAGTAGCTAACTCCCAGACATATGTGAAAGGCGTGTATTGCACACAGCACCAGTCACCAGACAAATCATATCATATCAGATTAAATCCACTAAACAGAACAGATCTAGGATTGCAATCCATACGCCCCCCAGAACATAAATAATCATAATCAAAGTAATGCGCATATCATAATCAGAATGGGGACGGTGTGAGGAATCACTCACCCACACATGAGTCATGCCAGTGGTGCATCACAGACACGGCCAGGTTACCTTCCTGGCTAGGTAACAGAAAGGTGGCTCGGGTATCAAACTAAGAGTCAAAGGTCAAAGGTCAAAGGTTCATATCATAATCAGGGTGTCATATCAGAAGGTTCAATATCAGAAGTTCATAATCAGACCAGTCAAAGTATCAGAAGTTCAAATATCAGAAGGTCAAATATCCCAGGTCAATATCCAAAAAAGGTCAATGTATCCGATGGTCAAATCTTCAAAAGGTTCAATATCAAAAGTACTTTTCAAAAGGTTTTCTCTTAAGGTTCATTTAAAAACAATCATTCAAAAATAGTTTTCATAAATGGTCTTTCAATTAGTTTTCATAAAACGAACTTCAAAATAGTTTTCTTAAAGTCAATATATCATGCTTGAAAAACTCTTTCAAAATACTTTACTTAAAACATTTCCATCTCATATCAAAAAGGTCTTCATATCATAGGTTCAAAATCAGAGATCAAAGGTCGAAGCAAAGGTGTCATAGCAAGGGATCATAACAGAGTATCAATTCAGAAAATTTAACAGATCAGCAAAGAATCATAGGAAACCTTACAGAGAAGGTCAGAATATCTGTACCTCAAACCGCAAATGAAAACATATCAGAACCACATGGATCGGAAGTTACTTCTTCTTCAGAGAATCTACACGAATTAACAATCGTCTTAATATTTAATGACATAACTGATTATTGCTCTTAGTACCTCATTGTTATTTGTTATACCCATAATATTATATTTTGACACATTAATATTAATAATAGTGTTGTTCCAATTCATTTTATTTCATGCGTGTGTTTTAAAGTGCTTTACGTGACAAGGTTTTTATCAATTCTTTGTATTATTCTTCAAACAATCACACGTGACAAGGATATAAACACTCTTCATTTTTCTCTTTTAAGTAATGAGACACAAACAATCTTACTAATTTTGTGGCCTTTTAACATGATAGGTAAGTTTATTCATTTTACCTTTATGTTCAACGCTACCTATGACATACAACATTTACCTTTTTCTGACCCAGTAATTCACTCACCCACGCCTCTTTGACCTTTATGTTCAACCCTTATATTATTGTGCTTTAAAAACAGTGTGCCGACATTTTGACCATTATCTTAGCAACAGTACTCTCACCTTTATTTCATGCAAGTGCCAAACTTTAACATAAAATCACATGATCAGAATATTCATATCAATTATGCACTACACCATGCACACACAATCGACACACAAACTCACAACTTTAAAAATCCATTTACCCATGCGATATTTCAGAACACAACCCAAACCAGCCCCTAGTTCGACATACATAAGACACTTCAAAGTCCCTTTATCTGCCCAGCCATGCGACGTAACATGACCCACTCATTCATATAAAACAGATCAAACCATATACGTATATTTCAGATTCAAAAACCCCGTTGGCCTGATCTGTCGACCTACATATATTCCATTGTTTCGCGATTTTTGCTGCACTTTAAGGTGTCTTAAAACTCGTATAAAATAGATCGTATAATCGTGTTTAGCTCAGATTCTAAAAGTCACGATAAGCCCTCATATCGACATATTCATTTTATCATTTTATGCGATCCACAATTCATCATTTTATGTTATCATAATCCTTTACTTAGTATATATTTTGATTGATTACAGCTTGGTTTTAGGTTACAATTATTATACTTTACGTGTGCATGACGAGAGGAACACAAGACCATGATTGAGGATACCTTTGTGTGTCGAATGGAAGAACAGAACGAGGACAAAACAACCAGAAATCAACCCGCAAGAACCACCTTATTCGAACCGACCAAGACCTCCTCGAACCTGGATAATACCACGGTCACAACCATTAAATAGAAGCACAAAAGGACCTCCTTTTTGCCTTGATTTAAACCGAACAGCAGGAAGCATAGAGTAGTAGCAGTCGACTTGTATGGGTTGTGTTTAGGGTTTTCGAATGGAACATTTAAGGAGATTATATAAAACTGAGTATGAGAGGGGAGGGGAGGCATGAATCTCGGCCTATTAGTTTTAGGAGATCCACATATTTTATGATGGAGGGAGCGTGTGAACAAAGAGAATATGGGAAGGTTTAATGTGACACGTTATTTAGTTTGGCAAGGATTTTAATTGTCATTCAATTGTCATCATTGTTGCGTAATTCATGGCTGACATTATGGGTTCTTTATTTAAAATGGGTTTTCCATATTTACAAATTAAATGTGTGTACAAATAAATGTGGATTGGCCTTTGTAACTTTCTTATCGTGGGATACCAATTACAAACCAAGAGTGCGTCGTTTTTGTTTTTAAGTTGTGTAGGTAACATTAGTTAATTATTTACAATGCAAGGTTTTAGAGATTTAGGTAATTTAAAGATTAATTAAACTTAGATTAGGGATTTATAATTCTATTGAATGATTATTTACGTGTTCCCAAAAATTCAAAATTAGAGGGCAAAATGAGAATTTCAAAGAATAGGAATTTCGGGCTTTACAACTCTTCCCCTCTAAAATAAAAATTTTCGTCCTCGAAAATTGAAGTCGCAAAGTTAAACGAAGTCGTAGCGAGTCGCAACAGATCATCGTACTATTCTCATGCCCGAGGAGGCTCTCCCAAAAGATCTTCAGACCAAAGGTTTCTCATGACTCAATCAAAACAAAATCGGTTCAGATTCCTCAGAAGGAGACAATTTGGGTTGATTCAGATTTAAAGAACCATAAAACATAATTGGATGATAGGCGGATCTTCTGAAAAGATTTCATGGAATACGAACAGAATTTCAAATCAGATTAACTGCCTCATCAGTGGAGAGTTCTACAAAGAGCTTAAGATATATAACTGAGGTCAACAGAATGCAATACGAGAGTTCAAACCTATCCAGATATCAGAGTATACGCATAGGTAGAATGAACCTAACTTCTCACTAATCACAGATAACCAACGGAGATCAGATTCTAAACTTAGGTATTTCCCAAAGATATCCTATGGCCACAATGAGTGCACGTTATATGGTGTAAGTATTATCACGTTGATCAGGCGTCATAATACTGGCACCACATAAATATGCCTTCATGATGATCATACTTTATCTCAAGTCGAAATCAAAACCACCTATCTTAATTCACCTAGTACTTCTACAGTCTCAGAGATCATCCAAATCAAACACCATAACTAAGAGGAGAACGAACTCCTCGAAGGAGTTAACAGAAGTTCCAGAACGTCTATCAGAATTTGGTACATCGCTAAAAGCATCAGATCGTCCATCATTCGTCAATTTCACATAACAAAACCATCGTCCGGCATACGTCGAATGAACACCGAGCGGAAATACTAACAGGGAGCATAACTCATTCAAGGCGTCCTATCATCAGATAACGGAAATTTGAGTAGGTTAAGAGAAAGTAAATTACGTCATTCATGGTTTCATTCTTCACAAATTACTCTTTCAAACACAAACGTTCGCTATCAGAATTATCGTCCATTCGAATGCATGAGCTTAAACTTCTTCCAAGTCCATGCAGTCTATCGCATGATCATAGGGTGTAAAGGAAACATAACTCGAGTCTGGCCCCTCAAGCCTTCGGCACTTCTCCTTGGAACTGTGGTGTAGTAACGTGAATCTCCGGTATGGTCACTGTGCCTTCTTCCGTTCGCTGGTCTGCTTCTGCCCTCAATTCCTCTTAGTACCACTAAGACGAATAGAGAAGCAAGACTGCGTGCCTTCGACAGGTCTTCAGCCCTCTCAAGCTGCCGTCATCGCCGGATGCATGGTAGTGTTGTCTGCTACAATCTCTGGACGCCAATCGAATCTACTTCTTTCAGAATAAAGGGTCATTCTACAAGATGGTCTACATGTTCCTCTTCGTGCATAAAACTGAAATACTTCCCGGAGGTTACTCTCAACTAGCCATCTCTTTTTTTTAGAAGTCCTTGGGGTTGCTTCTTCAATCCTTCGATCATTAAAAGAGGTCGTCTGGTACGGAGTTTACAAAGATAGGATCGATCATTGAGATGCTGAATTGAAAGGTGGTAATGGTAGTGATACGATTAGGTTTACGATAGTTGATACGCTGACGCAGAATTTTCTCTTTCTTCTTCATAAACTAATGGAGGTATTCAAAGTAAATACTGAGGTGAACAAGGTCATATTCCATCAGCTCCTTCAATCTCTCAACTTCTATAGCATCATGGTTCGTCCACTGAGATCGGTTCAAATTTAATTTCACTTCTTAAACAGGAGGGAAAACCCAAGAGTTCCATCATAGAACACCAGAAAATTTGCACAACAACTTCCAATGCTAAAGTTTTCTAAGAATGGATAATAGGTGTCACGAGGCAATCAATAATCAAGTGAGATCGAGGTAAATGTTTCCATAACAGCATTAAGCTTAACAGATTGGGGCGGTGAAAGGTTATCATAACGAAAGTGAGATGAAACATATTACTAAAGGTCACAAATTAGATACGATAGTCCCTGGCTGCGTATGAGGGCCAGCCAATCCATAACTTAAAGACCTCAAAATCGAATATGTCAAAAGTAAACGGATTCGTATGATGAGTACGGTCGCCAAGCCAGATAGATAGTTCATATATCAAGGTCAAGTACATGGTTCATCAAGGTGTGGAAATAGATAAATGAACAATTCAAGGTGTTGGAGTCTTGTTTGGCTAAATAGCATAAGTGGCAGGTAGGTTGTGAATCATCGGTAATACAAAGATCATATAACTGTCAAAAGTGAGGCATATAGAATGTCAATAATCAGTATCATCATGCTCAGTTAACAATTTCACATCGAGACAAAATTATCGTCGCAGTCCATGGCTAATAATCACCAGAGTCCTCATAGGAGTAGTAATGGACTTTGCAAGGACAGAGTAATATCAGATGATACATTTATATCCAGCACCGAAATGAATTTATAACATGTGTCAAACACCTTAGGATTAAATGACCGTCGGGATGGTCAGAGGAGTATCAAACTGCTTATCAAACAGGTCGGAAGTGAAGAATAAAATTTGGTAGTAATGGCAAAAATTTAACAATCGGAAATCATGGTAGGGAGTTCAAAATGGTTTCAAACGCCGAAGGTGAAACATCAGAGGGTAGTCATCACTGATCAATCATCCTATCCTTTATCAGAATAAAATCAAAGTTAACTATTCAGTGAAAACAGATCGACAACGCAAGTCTTATCGTTCAGAAGTGAGAGGAAAACATTCTTATACACGTGGTTAAAACACCACCAGACTTCTCATGGAAACGGAGATGTTTAAGACGAACTCAGATAGGGTCAGAAGATTCATAGATTATCAAAAGCAATTAACAGAATGTATCAAGTAGGTCATCGTCATGGAGATTCTCAGAATACCCGAAGAGACATCAATATGATTAATAAAAGAATCAGAGATCAGAGTCGGAATCTTAGGTGGTGCAAAGCGTGAGCTTAACAAGCAGGGCATAAATCAGAGTGATGCGGAAGCAATGCTACTTAAACAAAAGCCTTATAGTCTACCCATTCCTCACTGGTCAAAACTTAAGTTCCTATAGGGAAATCCTAAAGTAATTCTTAAAGGTTATCTTATGAGCGCTTACAGTGGAAACTTAATGGTCCAAACTTCACAGGTCAAGGGTAAATGTATTACGAGTCGCAACCTGTCTCTGATACCATAAATTGTAACACCCCAACCCGACAAGGGTAAAGATATCACAATAATGGTTTCATATCAGATTAAAACAAAGCATACATCTATAGTAATACAAGAATTCTCAAGGTTACAAATGAAATACAGATACTATAGGGTTACAAATGAACTTCCACTAAATACTAACTCTGAAATAATAATAACTTCTAATCACTTCTAAATCCAGAACAGCTATCAGTCTTCTAAGTCCAAAGGTCTCTTCACTCATACCCAAACCCGTCATCCTGCTTATAACCTGCCGCACACGAAAAGAAAACGTGCGGCTGAGCTTAAAAAGCCCAGTGAACAGATATAACGATAATAAACAGAAATAGAGAAATGTACAGAATAACAGAAACAAGGTCAACAAAAGTAGTATGGATCAAGGGATAAGTCAATGAATAAGTATAAGGAAAAGAGAAAAGGGATAGTAATCCACCACGAGCCCAGAAACAGATCATATCATATCGTAACCATAATCTTCATAATCATATAGAGGGGAGACCTCTCAGATAATCAGATAATATGAGGGGTGTCCTCATTCTTCAAATGGAGTAGCTAACTCCCAGACATATGTGAAAGGCGTGTATTGCACACAGCACCAGTCACCAGACAAATCATATCATATCAGATTAAATCCACTAAACAGAACAGATCTAGGATTGCAATCCATACGCCCCCCAGAACATAAATAATCATAATCAAAGTAATGCGCATATCATAATCAGAATGGGGACGGTGTGAGGAATCACTCACCCACACATGAGTCATGCCAGTGGTGCATCACAGACACGGCCAGGTTACCTTCCTGGCTAGGTAACAGAAAGGTGGCTCGGGTATCAAACTAAGAGTCAAAGGTCAAAGGTCAAAGGTTCATATCATAATCAGGGTGTCATATCAGAAGGTTCAATATCAGAAGTTCATAATCAGACCAGTCAAAGTATCAGAAGTTCAAATATCAGAAGGTCAAATATCCCAGATCAATATCCAAAAAAAGTCAATGTATCCGATGGTCAAATCTTCAAAAGGTTCAATATCAAAAGTACTTTTCAAAAGGTTTTCTCTTAAGGTTCATTTAAAAACAACCATTCAAAAATAGTTTTCATAAATGGTCTTTCAATTAGTTTTCATAAAACGAACTTCAAAAATAGTTTTCTTAAAGTCAATATATCATGCTTGAAAAACTCTTTCAAAATACTTTACTTAAAACATTTCCATCTCATATCAAAAAGGTCTTCATATCATAGGTTCAAAATCAGAGATCAAAGGTCGAAGCAAAGGTGTCATAGCAAGGGATCATAACAGAGTATCAATTCAGAAAATTTAACAGATCAGCAAAGAATCATAGGAAACCTTACAGAGAAGGTCAGAATATCTGTACCTCAAACCGCAAATGAAAACATATCAGAACCACATGGATCGGAAGTTACTTCTTCTTCAGAGAATCTACACGAATTAACAATCGTCTTAATATTTAATGACATAACTGATTATTGCTCTTAGTACCTCATTGTTATTTGTTATACCCATAATATTATATTTTGACACATTAATATTAATAATAGTGTTGTTCCAATTCATTTTATTTCATGCGTGTGTTTTAAAGTGCTTTACGTGACAAGGTTTTTATCAATTCTTTGTATTATTCTTCAAACAATCACACGTGACAAGGATATAAACACTCTTCATTTTTCTCTTTTAAGTAATGAGACACAAACAATCTTACTAATTTTGTGGCCTTTTAACATGATAGGTAAGTTTATTCATTTTACCTTTATGTTCAACGCTACCTATGACATACAACATTTACCTTTTTCTGACCCAGTAATTCACTCACCCACGCCTCTTTGACCTTTATGTTCAACCCTTATATTATTGTGCTTTAAAAACAGTGTGCCGACATTTTGACCATTATCTTAGCAACAGTACTCTCACCTTTATTTCATGCAAGTGCCAAACTTTAACATAAAATCACATGATCAGAATATTCATATCAATTATGCACTACACCATGCACACACAATCGACACACAAACTCACAACTTTAAAAATCCATTTACCCATGCGATATTTCAGAACACAACCCAAACCAGCCCCTAGTTCGACATACATAAGACACTTCAAAGTCCCTTTATCTGCCCAGCCATGCGACGTAACATGACCCACTCATTCATATAAAACAGATCAAACCATATACGTATATTTCAGATTCAAAAACCCCGTTGGCCTGATCTGTCGACCTACATATATTCCATTGTTTCGCGATTTTTGCTGCACTTTAAGGTGTCTTAAAACTCGTATAAAATAGATCGTATAATCGTGTTTAGCTCAGATTCTAAAAGTCACGATAAGCCCTCATATCGACATATTCATTTTATCATTTTATGCGATCCACAATTCATCATTTTATGTTATCATAATCCTTTACTTAGTATATATTTTGATTGATTACAGCTTGGTTTTAGGTTACAATTATTATACTTTACGTGTGCATGACGAGAGGAACACAAGACCATGATTGAGGATACCTTTGTGTGTCGAATGGAAGAACAGAACGAGGACAAAACAACCAGAAATCAACCCGCAAGAACCACCTTATTCGAACCGACCAAGACCTCCTCGAACCTGGATAATACCACGGTCACAACCATTAAATAGAAGCACAAAAGGACCTCCTTTTTGCCTTGATTTAAACCGAACAGCAGGAAGCATAGAGTAGTAGCAGTCGACTTGTATGGGTTGTGTTTAGGGTTTTCGAATGGAACATTTAAGGAGATTATATAAAACTGAGTATGAGAGGGGAGGGGAGGCATGAATCTCGGCCTATTAGTTTTAGGAGATCCACATATTTTATGATGGAGGGAGCGTGTGAACAAAGAGAATATGGGAAGGTTTAATGTGACACGTTATTTAGTTTGGCAAGGATTTTAATTGTCATTCAATTGTCATCATTGTTGCGTAATTCATGGCTGACATTATGGGTTCTTTATTTAAAATGGGTTTTCCATATTTACAAATTAAATGTGTGTACAAATAAATGTGGATTGGCCTTTGTAACTTTCTTATCGTGGGATACCAATTACAAACCAAGAGTGCGTCGTTTTTGTTTTTAAGTTGTGTAGGTAACATTAGTTAATTATTTACAATGCAAGGTTTTAGAGATTTAGGTAATTTAAAGATTAATTAAACTTAGATTAGGGATTTATAATTCTATTGAATGATTATTTACGTGTTCCCAAAAATTCAAAATTAGAGGGCAAAATGAGAATTTCAAAGAATAGGAATTTCGGGCTTTACAATAATTCAATTAAAATATATATAAAGCACCAAATAAGCCCCAAACCTTTGGTAATGAGCAATATATGAAGTAAGGTAATTTTACTACAACATTTCAACATTTTGCAATATACAAAAAAAAAATATACATGTTACACACAAAATATGCATGGGCCAAAAATTTACCTATACTATATGTTTAATATTTTAAATAAATCATTTAAATGAGATAAGCCCAAAACAAATATGGAAACAATGTGTAAATCGGTATGATTGATTTCCCTAAACCAAATTCCTGAAATTCATGCCCTCTCCTACTCCTCTCACACGGTTTTATAATTATTACCATATATCCCATCGCAAAACCCTAAATCGACATACAAAAATTCACACACAAACCATACGAAATTCTGGAGGCTGTGGTATATTTTTTTGGTATTCATCTACATCCAAGGAGGGTAGGAAAAATAGTGCTAAAGTCATTGGGTCGCTAGGTTGATTCGTGGAAGTTTTCTTGTGTCGAATTGTTCAGCCGAGAAGAACAAAAACTCATACGCCTCATTCATTTGCTCAAATCTTCATCTGGTATTTTTTCTATAGGGTTAATACATACAAATGTTACTGAAGTTTCCAAAAAATTTGAAAAAAGTTACTCAACTTTTTTTTTGTTGAATTAGGTTACTAAAGTTTCCAGTTCGAATAAGACAAAGTAATTTTCGAATAAGACAAAGTGACTTAATTCAAATTTTTTAGAAACTATAGTAACTTGGTTCAAATTTGGGAAAACTATAGTAACTTGGTTCAAATTTTGGGAAACTATAGTAACCTAATTCAACAAAAAAAAAGTTGAGTAACTTTTTTCAAATTTTTTGGAAACTTCAGTAACATCTGTATGTATTAACCCTTTTTCTATATTCTTTACATCATATATGAGTGTTATAAAATAGCTAAATCAGCCAATGCACGTAAAACAAATCGTGATAATTATAGATGCTAAAAACGTGAATAAAACCTAAATTAATTCATGCTATTTTTCTGAGCTTCAAACCTATTTTATCTGGACTATATATGCCTCATATAACTCTGGAAAAATGATAGATTCGAATCATGCATGCTCATTTGATCATATGGAAATTAATGGGATTAAAACCCTAAAAACGAAAATAATTTCTAATCTGTTCATGCAAATTTTCTGGGCTGAGATCATATTTTATTTGGGTTCTATAGGCATCATATAACTCTGGAAAAATGGTAGTTGTTATTGTTAAACCTTAAATCATCCATATTGAATTTTGTTAGAACCGGATTTAAAAGAAAATAAAGAAAAAAATAAAAACCCAATCGATTGGAATTAGGGTTAGGGTTTTGGTGATTGGATCTGATCAATAAATGTGTTTTAAGGTTGTATGAATGATTGGGTAATGATTGGAATAATTGGGGTTAGGTTTTGATAATTAAAATGTTTTACCGATTGGAAATTTAAAAGTAAAAGGGTGTGTTTTTGTAATTATTGAAACTTGTGGGGTATTTTTGTAAGTCATTTTGGATCTGGGGTAATGTGTTAAAAAATATAATATGGGGGTACCTTGTGTAAAATTGGTAAGTATAAGGTTTATTTGATAAATTAGTTAATTATTTAATTCGGTTTAGAAATAATTAAAATTGAGGGAGCTATTTTGTAAATTCTGGAAATTGAAGGTGGTTTCGTATAATACTTAATATAAGGTGCTTGATGTGTAATTTGGAATAATTGAAGGCTTAATGTGTAAATATGAATATTGTAAGGATTAATTCGTAATTTAAGTAATAATAAGGTTTAATTTGTAATTTATATAACTTAAGGGTTTAACTTGTAAAATGGTTGAAGTTAAAGGATTGGAACTGTAATTATGGGAAACTTATGGATTAAAATGAACGATTTGTAATACCTGCTAATTCTGGAAACCTGCTAAAAATAAAAAGTTACTAAATATGGAAAGTTGCTATTTTTGGAAAGTTACCTGAAAAGGAAAGTTACAAAAAATGGAAAGCCGACTAAAATAAGTAATCTGAATTAAACAAGCTAATAATAAGATAGTAATGAATTCATGTAGATTCGCTGAAGATGGAGTCTGCTTCTGACCTTTTATATTTCTGTTGTGTTTTCTTGCGGTATAAGGTACAGATATTCTGACCTTCCTTATAAGGTTTCTCATGATCTCTTTCATATTCTGATCCGTTAGTTTCTGATCTGATGCCATTGCTATGATTTCCTTTGCTTGAACCTCCACTATTGATTCCATTTGATATGATCTCTGATATGAATCTATGTTATGAAAACCTTTTAATTATACCATGGAAGAATGAGGACACCCCTCATATTATCTGATTATCTGAGAGGTCTCCCCTCTATATGATTATGAAGATTTATGGTTACGCGGTTATGATATGATATGATCTGTTTCTGGGCTCGTGGTGGATTACTATCCCTTTTCTTTCCCTTTGTTATTATTCATTTGCTTATTCTTTAAACCATATCATATCTGCATGACCTTTGTTTCTGTTACTTCGTACTTTTCTCTACTACTGTTTTGTTATCGTTATATCTGTTCACTGAGCTCTCGTAGCTCAGCCGCATTTCTTTTCCTGCGGCAGGTTTTAGTAGGAAGCTGGGAATGAGTGAAGAGTACCTTGGACTTAGAAGACTTGATAGTATTCTGGATTAGAGATGATTAGAAGTTATTATCTATACTACATATAATGTAGGGATGAATCTCTCTCCTCTTAGTCTTAAAATTAAGACTTACAAGCGATAATGCTTATTGTACAATACACAAAGCATTATTAATGATCTTTCTCATCAATATTAATTTTAAGACTTACAAGTCTTAAAGCTTAAAGTACAAAATACAAAGCACTATTAATTTGGTCAAGATATTTAATGTAGTCAATTAATTAACTGGTCAATAAATACAATTAATGTAGTTATTAGAACATCCCTTACATAATAAATACAAATTATTAAGCATATTGTACAATCAACTTAAGCACAATTCTTGCATTAAATGTTAGTAATACAAATAATAAGTCACATTATACAAATATTCAAGCACGAACGGGCAACGGGCCAAATGGGCTCGAGCCTGAACGGGCACGGGCCAAACGTGTTAGAGCCTGAACGGGCACGGGGCAAACGGGCATGGGTTAAACGGGCTCATGTTATACGAATGACTTTAAAAAAGACCCAAAAAGACGACATATATTCCTTAGTTAATATCCGTAAATTTATTATAAAAAAGAACATAATAAACTAAAATACATAATTCACCGGAAAATATTATTTCAGGGTACCCGCGCAGTATTTTAGTATTAGTATTCGCATTTGTAACCTTTGAGATTTCTTGTATTACTATAGATGTATGCTTTGTTTTGATCTGATATGAAACCATTATTGTTACATCTTTACCCTTGTCGGGTTGGGGTGTTACAATTTATGGTATCAGAGAAACAGGCTGCGACTGTATTACATTTACCCTTGACCTGTGAAGTTTGGACCATTAGGTTCCCACTGTAGGCGCTCATAAGACAACCTTTGAAAATTTGCTTTAGGATTTCCCTATAGGAACTTAAGTTCTGACCAGTGAGGAACGGGTAGACTATAAGTCATTTGTTTAAGTATCATTGCTTCCGCATCACTCTGATTCGTGTCTTGCTTGCTAAGACCACTTTTGGAGATTTAAAGTTCACGCTTTGCACCACCTAAGATTCCGACTCCGACCTCTGATTCTTTGTTAATCATTTTGATACCTCTTCGGGCATTCTGAGAATCTGCATGACGATGACCTACTGGATACATTCTGTTAATTGTCTTTGCTTTTGATAAACATCTATGAATCTTTTGACGCTATTTGATTTCGTCTTAACCATCTCTGTTTCCATAAGAAGTCTGGTGGTGTTTTAACCACGAGTATAAGAATGTTGCCCTCCCATTTTGAACGGTAAGATCTGCTTCGTTGATCCGTCTTCCCTTGATAGTTAACTTTGATTTTATTCTGATAAAGGATAGGTTGATTGATCATTGACGACTATCCTCCTATGTTTCACCTTCGGTGTTTGAAACCATTTTGAACTCCCTACCATGATTTCAGATTGTTAAACTTTTGCTATCATTACCTGACTTTGATTTTCACTTTCGACCTGTTTGATAAACAATTTGAAACTTCTCTGACTACCCCGAAGGTCATTCAACCTTAATGTGTTTGAAACATTCTATGAATTCACTACCCGTGCTGGATATAAATGTATCATCTGATACTACTCTGTCTTGCAAAGTCCATTATTACTCCTGTGAGAACTCTGGTGATTATTAGCCATGGATATGACGATAATTCTGTCTCGATGTGAAATTGTTAACTGAGCATGATGATGCTGATAACTGATATTCTAT
Organism: Artemisia tridentata subsp. tridentata; assembly: GCA_021014915.2. Classification (NCBI taxonomy): domain Eukaryota; kingdom Viridiplantae; phylum Streptophyta; class Magnoliopsida; order Asterales; family Asteraceae; genus Artemisia; species Artemisia tridentata. Next base: position 268,914,306 of record CP139505.1, read on the forward strand.
ATGCCTCACTTTTGACAGTTATACGATGTTCGTAATACCGACGACTCACAACCTACCTGCCACTTATGCTAATTAGCTAATCAAGACTCCAACGCCTTGAACTGTTCGCTCATCTGCCTCGACACTTTGATGAACCATGTACTTGGCCTGGATATATGAACTATCCGTCTGGCTTGGCGACTGTAATTAGCCTACGAATCCGTTTACTTTTGATATATTCGATTTTGAGGACCTAAAGTTATGTATTGGCTGTCCCTCATAAGCTGCCAGGGACTACCGTATCTGATTTGTGACCTTTAGTAATATGTTTCATCCCACTTTCGTTATGATAATCGGTAACCGCTTGAATCTGTTAACGCTGCTATGGAAACATCTACCTCGATCTCATTTGATTGTTGATTGTCTCCTGACACCTATTATCCACACTTAAAACTTTGGCATCGAAAGTTTTGTTGTACAAATTTTCTGGTGTTCTCCGATGGAACTCTTGGGTTTCCCTCCTGCTTGAGAAGTGGAGTGAAATTTGAACCGACCTCAGTTGACGAACCAAGATGCTATCGAAGTTGAGAGATTGAAGAAGCTGATGGAATATGATTTTGTTCACCTCAGTGTTCTCTTTTATTATCCGTATTAGTTTATGAAGAAGAAAGAGAAAATTTTGCGTCAGCATATCGACAATCGTAAACCTAACCGTATCACTACCCGTGATCATTTTTCATTTCCGCGTGTCAATGATTGATTTGTTCTATCTTGTAAACTCCGTACCAGACGGCCTCTTTTAATGATTGAAGGACTGAGGAAGCAACCCCATGAACTTCTAAGAAAGGAGATGACTAACTAAGAGTAACCTCCGGGAAGCATTTCAGTGTTATGCACGAAGAGGAGCATGTAAATCATCTTGTAGAATGACCCTTATTCTGGAAGAAGTAGACTTAATTGGCGTCCAGAGATTGTAGCAGACAACACTACCAGGTATCCGGTGACGGTAGCAGTTTGAGTTGGCGAATTTCGAACGGCGCTAGAAGACCTGTCAAAGACACGCAGTCTTGCTTCTCTATTCATCTTAGTTGTACTAAAATGGATTGAGAGCAGAAGCAGACTCACGAAGGGAAGATGCACAGTGACCATGTCAGAGATTCACGCCACTACACCACAGTGTCCAGAAGAAGTGCCGAAGGCTTGAGGGACCAGACTCAAGTTTATATCTCCTTTCCACTCTATGATCATATGGACAGATGTAGACAGATTACTTGGAATTGGGACCATGTATTTGAATGGATGAAAATTCTGAAGCGAACGGTTGTGTTTGGAAAAGTTGATTTATGTGAAGGATGAAGCTGTGGATGACGTAATTCATTTCCTCTTGACCTACTTAAATTTCCGTTACCTGATAATAAGATCCTCTGAGCGAATTAGGTTCCCTGCAAGTAATTCCGTTTTGTGTAGATTTTTGCGTATGTTGGATGATGGTTTGTTATGAGAATTTTGAAGCAACCACTGATATTGCCTGAGTTGATTCTGGTGAGTGATGAAGGATTGACGCTTTTAGCGACGTATCCAATTCTGATAAACCTTCTAGACCTTTTCCGTTACTCTTTCGAGTAGTTCATTTCTCATCTGAGTTATGGTGTTTGATTTTGATGACCTCTGAGACTGTAGAAAGATTAGGTGGATTAAGATAGGTTATTTCGTTCACAACTTGAGATAAAGTATGATCATCATGAGGGCATATTTATATGATGCCAGTATTATGACGTCTGGCCAACGTGATAATACTTACATCATATAACGTGCACTTGTTGTGGGCATAAGATATTTCGAGGAGTGCCTTAGAGTTTAGAAATTCTGATAACCGTTTGAGATTATCTGCGTTAGTGAGACCTTAAGTTCATTCTACCTATACGTTTAAATCTGCTTTCACCGTTATGCGATTTGATACGTCTGGATTCTCAACATGCGTTTGCTGACCTCTGTGCTTCTGATAAGAATCTTAGGTTCTGTTGTAGAGCCTTCTGCCAATTGACGTTATCGACAATCTATTTTCTGTACGTGCTCATCTGATTTGTCTAATCAATTCTGTGGACGGCATATCCGTCAAAATCCTATGTATTTCCTATGTCTCTCTGAGAGAATTTGATTATCATCTGTTACGTTGGCATATTATTCTATTGATCTGGATTCAGTATGATTTGTCTCTTCTGAGGAAACCAAAACTTTGACCAACAAGATAGAGTCATGAGAAACAAGTCTTTCATATTTTTCTGCTCACAGTCAGTTGTGCTTCCATTTCGTTTCACCTCAATTTTCGAGGACGAAAATTTTTCTTTTAGAGGGGAAGAAGTTGTAAAACCCAAAATTTAAAAGCATGCAAAATGACCAAATTGCCCCTGAGACTTTATAATTCAATTAAAATATATATAAAGCACCAAATAAGTCCCAAACCTTTGGTAATGAGCAATATATGAAGTAAGGTAATTTTACTACAACATTTCAACATTTTGCAATATACAAAAAAAAATATACATGTTACACACAAAATATGCATGGGCCAAAAATTTACCTATACTATATGTTTAATATTTTAAATAAATCATTTAAATTAGATAAGCCCAAAACAAATATGGAAAGAATGTGTAAATCGGTATGATTGATTTCCCTAAACCAAATTCCCGAAATTCATGCCCTCCCCTACTCCTCTCACACGGTTTTATAATTATTACCATATATCTCATCGCAAAACCCTAAATCGACACACAAAAATTCACACACAAACCATACAAAATTCTAGAGGCTATGGTATATTTTTTGGGTGTTCATCTACATCCAAGGAGGGTAGGAAAAATAGTGCTAAAGTCATTGGGTCGCTAGGTTGATTCGTGGAAGTTTTCTTGTGTCGAATTGTTCAGCCGAGAAGAACAAAAACTCATACACCTCATTCATTCGTTCAAATCTTCATCTGGTATTTTTCCTATATTCTTTACATCATATATGAGTGTTATAAAATAGCTAAATCAGTCCATGCACGTAAAACAAATCGTGATAATTATAGATGCTAAAAACGTGAATAAAACCAAAATTAATTCATGCGATTTTTTTGAGCTTCAAACCTATTTTATCTGGACTCTATATGCCTTATATAACTCTGGAAAAATGATAGATTCGAATCATCCATGCTCATTTGATCATATGGAAATTAATGGGATTAAAACCCTAAAAACGAAAATAATTTCAAATCTATTCATGCGACTTTTCTGGGCTGAGATCATATTTTATTTGGGTTCTATAGGCATCATATAACTCTGGAAAAATTGTAGCTTTGATCGTTAAAGCTTAAATCATCCATATTGAATTTTGTTATAACCGGATTTAAAAGAAAATAAAGAAAAAAATAAAAACCCAATCGATTGGAATTAGGGTTAGGGTTTTGGTGATTGGATCTGATCAATAAATGTGTTTTAAGGTTGTATGAATGATTGGGTAATGATTGGAATAATTGGGGTTAGGTTTTGATAATTAAAATGTTTTACCGATTGGAAATTTAAAAGTAAAAGGGTGTGTTTTGTAATTATTGAAACTTGTGGGGTATTTTTGTAAGTCATTTTGGATCTGGGGTAATGTGTAAAAAAATATAATATGGGGGTACCTTGTGTAAAATTGGTAAGTATAAGGTTTATTTGATAAATTAGTTAATTATTTAATTCGGTTTAGAAATAATTAAAATTGAGGGAGCTATTTTGTAAATTCTGGAAATTGAAGGTGGTTTCGTATAATACTTAATATAAGGGGCTTGATGTGTAATTTGGAATAATTGAAGGCTTAATGTGTAAATATGTATATTGTAAGGATTAATTCGTAATTTAAGTAATAATAAGGTTTAATTTGTAATTTATATAACTTAAGGGTTTAACTTGTAAAATGGTTGAAGTTAAAGGATTGGAACTGTAATTATGGGAAACTTATGGATTAAAATGAACAATTTGTAATACCTGCTAATTCTGGAAACCTGCTAAAAATAGAAAGTTACTAAATATGGAAAGTTGCTATTTTTGGAAAGTTACCTGAAAAGGAAAGTTACAAAAAATGGAAAGCCGACTAAAATAAGTAATCTGAATTAAACAAGCTAATAATAAGACAGTAATGAATTCGTGTAGATTCGCAGAAGATGGAGTCTGCTTCCGACCTTTTATATTTCTGTTGTGTTTTCTTGCGGTATAAGGTACAGATATTCTGACCTTCCTTATAAGGTTTCTCATGATCTCTTTCATATTCTGATCCGTTAGTTTTTGATCTGATGCCATTGCTATGATTCTCTTTGCTTGAACCTCCTCTATTGATTCCATTTGATATGACCTCTGATATGAATCTATGTTATGAAAACCTTTTAATTATACCATGGAAATGTTTTGAGAAAAACCAATTTAAAAAGATGTTTATAAATGATGCGAAACTACTTTTATATGAAAGGTTACTAACTTTTGTGAACACTATATTTTGAAGACTAGCTTTATGAAAAACCGTTTTGAAAGACTATTTTTATGAAAACTACTTTAAAGGATCGTTTTATGAAAATCATGAATTAAAGGATTATTTAAAGTGGACTTTTGATAGAAACTTCTGAAACAGACTTTTGATCTGAACCATGAGTTGATTATTGAATATGAACCTTGATCTGATAAACTCTGATTTGGACCTTTGATATTACTTCTGAGATATTTGATATGAACTATTTGTTATGAGCCATCTGTTATGACACTCTGATTTGATATGATATCTGACTCTTAGTTTGATACCCGAGCCAAAATCTGTTTCCTAGCCATGAAGGTAACATGGCCGTGTCATTGATGCACCAATGGCATGACTCTAGTGTGGTTGAGTGATGTTCCACACCGTCCCTTATCTGTTATCTGATATGCACATTATATTATATGGCCACTATTTTATCTGCTGGGGCGTATGGATGCATCCTAGATCTGATCTGTTTAGTGGATTATCTATATATGATTTATTATTGTCTTGTGACTGGTGCTTGTGTGCAATACACGCCTTTCACATATATCTGGGAGCTAGCTACTCCATTTGAAGAATGAGGACACCCCTCATATTATCTGATTATCTGAGAGGTCTCCCCTCTATATGATTATGAAGATTTATGGTTACACGGTTATGATATGATATGATATGATCTGTTTCTGGGCTCGTGGTGGATTACTATCCCTTTTCTTTCCCTTTGTTATTATTCACTTGCTTATTCTTTAAACCATATTATATCTGCATGACCTTTGTTTCTGTTACTTCGTACTTTTCTCTACTACTCCTTTGTTATCGTTATATCTGTTCACTGAGCTCTCGTAGCTCAGCCGCATTTCTTTTCCTGCGGCAGGTTTTAGTAGGAAGCTGGGAATGAGTGAAGAGTACCTTGGACTTAGAAGACTTGATAGTATTCTGGATTAGAGATGATTAGAAGTTATTATATTTTAGTATTAGTATTCGCATTTGTAACCTTGTAATTTCAGTATTTCATTTGTAACCTTTGAGATTTCTTGTATTACCATAGATGTATGCTTTGTTTTGATCTGATATGAAACCATTATTGTTACATCTTTACCCTTGTCGGGTTGGGGTTCTATTATATCTTGTGCGGTTAAAGTTATTATATATCTAGCTACACAAGTTATAATGCAACTTTATATGAATGCTTAATTTAAAAAAAAATAAATAATAGTGCATGTTTTTCATGTTTTCCTATTTTTATTTACACCTTATATGTTAATGACTTATGTTATTCATGTTTCCATCATAGACTTTATATTTACATAGACTTTATATTTCCAGTGACCAAAGTGATAAAAGCCAATAGATATTCACAGAAGACAACAGCCACACTAAAAACAAATATGATTATGTCATCTAACATCATTACTTTTCCAGATCAAAATACGCAATTGCAATGAAAAATACTGGTAGAATAGTAAGAAACAATCTGTGTGTGATGCTTAGAAATTAGGGCCTTGGTTATCTCAGAAACTTTCAGCATATTTACTCTATTAAATTTAGGGCTTTTGCAAATCAAACTTACTACCATAGTAAAATAGTTGTTCCAGCACATGAAATGTTGATATGGTAAAGAACATTCTCAACCTTTGTTGTCTTACTATTTGTTTTTGAATTTAGGGACGACGTTGAAATGAAAGTTGGTTGGACTTATGCATCTATTAGGTTTTAGTGAGAAATTCTTCTTACACTTGTAGCATTTTGATAGTACAAATTTTGATTTGATACATATCTTCTTTTTTGTTACAATATAAAGGTACTTGGTAGGATGAGAGGAATGCCAGGTGAATATCGTAAAATCATGGGTGGCAAAACATCATTAGTGATAGTTTCAAGTGTTACATGATTTTATGATGGGTTGATTACAATTTGTGAAGGAAGGTAATTTTCTAAAGTTTTGTGGTTAAATGTAAAGATAAGAAAATAGCATAGGCTAAATTCTTGAGCCTATTAATCGATCGTAGCATCTCACTATTGTACTTCTATGTTTTTTATATCGCAAAATAGTTCTGTGGTGCAACATCAGACAAGTACACATTACACAAGATCTCTTTGCAAATGCTCCAAAAAAGTTAAGCCACATTATGAACCTCTACAAATCGATAGAAAACGTTGTCACCTTGGAAAATCAGGTAGATGTATGGCTTCTGAAACACTTACTTACCGATTCGTTTAACTTTGGAAATGCATTGCAGATTTATGTGATAGAAGCAGAAACTAATATCTATGCAATTTCAACAGTTCTTGCTCCAATGCCCGTCATTGTAGGTGGGTTACTAGGTTTGCTTTTGGAAAACTATATGAAACGATTGGTTACAACAAGGAAATTATTTCTCTGGAACAATTTTCTGAGCTAAATGCTTCTTACTCAACTAAACTTAGTAGGGTAACCATCTTAGAGCAACAAGTGGGAAGTTGGACACGTTCAGAGAATATGGGTAGGATTTTTTTTGAATAAACCCAAGAATTAAAAGTTATAATGTAGCAACATCTTGCTCAAAAACAATTCCTTTCACTAATTTTTTGACTAATTGTTGTAGGGATTTTAGCAAATGAGAGGTTGGAGTCTGGATACACTCAAACTTGCATCAAAATAAGACCAGACACAAATATAAAGTATACAGGTATTTGCATCATATTTCAATTTTTAAGACCTTTACTTACCGGTACTTACAACTATGGGGTGTAAATAATGAAGTTTGGCTTCACAATTTAGTTAAGGACCGAAAACCAAATGGGTATCTTTAAAATATGCGTATCATGTGATCAATAAGCTAATTGTCTAAACAAATTTTCTTTTTTACCCGTTGATTAGTAAATAAGATTGCGCTTTGCATTTAGATAACATATCCAAACGTGATCTTTTGCAGCACATAAATATGGCGCTACGGGATCAGGAAGTGCTGCAGGGGAAGTATTTTCCAACGAACTCTTTTTGGTCTCAAGACCGCGAACCTCAAGAACTAAAAACATCTGTTTTCGAGGCCTGTAAAGCAGACAAGAAAATCCAGTTTTATAAAGAGACTAACCTTAGTGTGAAGATGGGAAGAGAGTTAGTATCTTTAGATCTTTGTTGCTACTTGATAATTCTAGCAGAAAATGTGACAAAATATACAATTAACAATACAATAGCAATAAGCAAGTCTTATAGGATTGAAGTTGGAGATGTGGACAAATCTATTTGCATTCTTGAGGTATGACATACCCTATATTTATTTTATCAAACAATTATGCCATTATTAGGATCAATATAGGTAGGAGATCAGATTTCTCATCTTCAGTATTTAGTTGATTGACTAGAGTTACTATTGGTTTTAGATTCATCCTTACAAATATTTGTATGAGCTAAGCATATATTTCACAACCGAGCAAAGAAAGTAAGCTATTATTAGGAAATAGAAATAGTTGAAAATTTTTCAATCTTGAATATTTACTAATTTTTTTTATCTTCATTACTTTTTTGCACCACATCAGAATTGTGTTTACTTTTAATTTAATATTGTTAGTGCAAATATTACGATATTTAAACTAAACGGTTTCTTCGGTTTTAATAATGACAAACATGTAACTTGTAATACATAACGTAAAATGTGCAAGTTACTTGTAAACACAAATCATCAATGCATACTTACATCAACACCTCCCGACGTCTCAAGTATGCTTCAACGAAGTCGTAGATTTCCATCCCGACATAAATCACTCAAGGTATGGACAAACAAATCTACTACTTGACAAATGATCAAAGGATTATATTTTTCTAAACTTTTGTGACAAAACATTTTTCAAAAATACATTTTACAAATTATTTTTGAATTAAAAAGAAATGTTTTATTTGGAAAAATCATTTCAAATTATTTTGAATTACCAACAGTCATTTTTCCCCCCAAAACAGCTCCAACTTCCCCAAATAAACCTTCCCCACTAAAGACAAACGAAGGAGCGTCTACGGCACCATTAAATAGGTACGGCTCCATTAAATTTAACGGAGCCGTCGGGTATTTAGTGGAGCCGTGGGTCTGTAACGGTCAGATTTTCCTTTGCCTATAAATAGTGGACCATTCCACACTTCCAACTTGATTTTTCCAGTCCTTTTTCTCTGGTCTTATCCCTCTTCACTTAGATAACTTTCTTTGATCATTTGGAGAGTCTTAGGTTGTTTAAGAGTGATCCAATCATCCACTCAAGTGATCCTCTTCATTCCTCTTGATTAGCAAGAGAAGAACACAAAGTATCCTAGATACAAAGTGTTGTCATCCCTCTTGATTAGCAAGAGAAGAACACAAAGTATCCTAGATACAAAGTGTTGTCATCCCTCTTGATTAGCAAGAGAAGAACACAAAGTATCCAAGTAGATACAAAGTGTTGGAGTTGTTAGGTCTTGTAACATTTGTTACACTCTTGATTGTATCATAGCATACATCAAGATTATTTTTTCTTTTGTGAGAGAGAGTGAGTCAAGATCATTGTGATCTTAAGAGATAGTGAAGATCTCTTGAAGCCATTGGGCTTGTGTGATTGATCATGTGGATCAAGGGTAGATCGGGTAGATCGTAGTAGATTGGTGCTAGCTAAGATTAGCACTCGACATCTAGCTTAGTGTCGGAAATAGGATAAGCGACGTGTAAGGTGTAGATCGGGTAGATCGTGGTAGATTGGTGCTAGCTAAGATTAGCACTCGACATCTAGCTTAGTGTCGGAAAACAAGTTAAGCGACGTGTACGGTTTTCTCCGCCTGAAGAGAGTTTGTTGATTAGTGAAGTAACTCTCGAGTTGGGTACTCGGGGAGTGGAGTAGGGCGAAGAGGAGCTTCGTGACCGAACCACTATAAATCACCGTGTCCGGTTTGCGCCTTCTAACTTATCTCTTTACTTTCATTTCATTCGTTATCGCTTTATATTTATATTTGCATAGCGTATATGTTTGTGTGGCTAGTTGCTTATGTCATGATTGATTATGTATGCTCCATGGTTTGATTGTGCATATGTTGTAGTTTACTATAGTCATCTCTAGATGCTATAAACTCATAGTTGACACTTTTCATATTACGTCACACTCGATCGGGTGTTTGATACAAAAAGTTTTTAAGTTTTTAAATGGAAACGTATTCACCCCCCCCCCTCTACGGTTTCCACAATTGGTACCAGAGCCACGTCGCTCAAATTTTTAAAACAAATGGTTTTCAAAATTGAGTACGATCCATGTATCAAATTACCCATGAATGTGATAAAATATGAAAAGTATTTAGTTGCTTAATACTTACAAGTTTTGTTGTTAAGTATACTTTGTCATACTAGCTTGAAGGTTTTCTTAAACCACTAAAAGAACAGTGTCTTTAAGTGTCCGGTCATGTTTTCAGAACGAGTCATTAAGTCATGAAGTTCTGAATCAGAAAACAGACCACGGTACCACTAAACATTGTACGGTACCTTTATATTTAATGGTACCGTGGGTTATTTGACGGTGCCGTGCATCTGATTGTCTGTTTTTCATTTTTGGTTCATTTTCAAAAATCCATATAAAATCAACCATGAGTCTGTACGAGTCGTGTCGCCCATCATTTTAAACGATGTTGAGTCTACTTTCATTTGAGAAACATTTTTATGAATTAGTTCTAAATGAAAGTATGTTAAAGTCCTTGATTTTAAACTAAAGGTCTTTTGGTCATGCAGTTTGCGTAAATTTTTGGTCAAACTGAAAAAGGGCGATTCAACTTTTAAACCTTGACGTGTTTTCAAAGTGTCTTAGCAAAAATCTTTGAAATGGGGAGGAAATCAATTCGTTTTCAAATAAAATCAAGCTTAGTATACATTGTTATACATAATACACAAAATGACGATAAGTATTTTTGTGTGTTAAGCTAAATTGCTATTTGCTTACTATAGTTTTTCGGTTTATGCATTTATAAGGCTCATGCTAAATCACTTGCACTATATTAAGTAATTAGTTTGCATTGCATATAGGCATCAACCATTTATCTTGCATTTGTTGCAAGTTCTTAAAATGGTTTAGTAACTTTCTTAGGAATAGAAACTAAGTTGGTAGATCATGTGTGTAGAAAGATATTGTCTTACACAATTATTTTTCCAAAGGTTTAAGTGTAAAAAATATATCACCCCAAAACACTTAACACTTTCATAAAATCCGTAACATGATCTTTAAAACATTACTTCATTTTGTCTTGTTTGACCATGGGTTGTCTAAACAAGATAAAAGGTCAATCTAATACATTAGTACTTAAGTAAAGGAAAATGTATTAAACTTGAATTGATCTAACACACATACAAAATGTTTTGGACATTTAGTATTTTACGTATGTTGTATAAAAATAGTTAAGATAATTATTTTTATACTAATGAGGTGTCGAAAAACTAAAAGTATTATACTTAATAATATAAATAGTTTTTCTCAAATAAAAATTAATGACAATATCGAAGTGGTAACTTAATATGTCATTAACCTCACACATACAACTAGTATTAGAATAAATGGAACACACTCCTTAAATTTTTATTTTATTTTTAAAAGGAGTGATCGTGATGGTCAAGATTGATTTCGAGTACATATCAATTCATTATTCAAATTATGATTGATATCATCATCGAATCTAATTGACAAGTTTTCGAGAGTGGACATGAAATTGGAGTCATTATTTGTCCAGCTTCAAGATAACATCAAAACATGATGAAATATATTATCTTGAATCTACATACTCAATCACACTCGATTGTTATGAAAATAATGACGTCCTCTCAAGAAGAAAATAATAAGCATCGGATCATAACTCACACTTGTGTTGAAGATGCTATGTTAAGTCTTGTTGTCCAATGGTTGCGTTCCTAACTTTAAACTAACATGTTTAAAAGATGCATAAAATACACAACCAAGTAGGATTGACAACTTGGATGTTTCATCCGAAATATACAAGTAATTTACATTGCAGTGCAATTACTAAATGTGTCATTTCCGAAAGACCAAACACGAGCAAACAAACAACATATGTAAACTTTGCTCATGAACGACTCAACACTCAAAGTCACATGTCTAGTAAAAGTGTCACACATAATATGTTATTAACTATTATGTAAGTCATCAATCTTGAGAATATCACATGTATTTCTCTTATCAAAAGATTGACAATGGATAACTTATATCCTATGCATCTCATTTTCTTTGTAACATGAATGGTTATGTTACAAGAGAATACATTGCATCATGTTAACAAATATAGGATATTAGAGTTGAATAATAACCTAATAGGACATGTGTCATTGCATAAACAAGTAAAATTGGTCATACATTAAAATACTTGTTTCACAAAGCATTCTTAAGAGTGATAAGTTTCCTCTTAGAAAAGCATACTTTTTGAAATAAACAGTATGTCTCATTTCAAATAAAATGCTCATAAGATCTATTGAGGTAAGTAACCTTCACTAGATTCTCACTCAAGATATGCAAATGAGCATTCTTGAAACACACACGATGTAGTAGGTTCTACATTGTATCACATTAGAGTGTCTCTTGGTTCTAGGAAACCAAATCATGTTAAAATAACATGTAACAACTCAACAAACAAAGATGTTGTCCAAGAGATCATAAAATACACCATCTCCATCAAACAACCTTTAAATCTCAAACACGAAATTAAAACATCTCGCTTGCCTTTGTTAGGAGTTGTGTAAGACATGTCATTTTCTTAACCTACTTTCAAAGTATGGTTAATTGAGTCATATTAGGCCATGTATAGCAAAACAAGATAAAATCATCTTTGCTATACTTCGATAGGCAAATATAGGAATTCAAATTCTTCTAACATGAGAATGACTACTGGAGAACCTATCGCACTAGAAATTCAATTTGACCTAACAGTTGGATTGCTTCTAGGAGAGAAGTTGGGTTGGTGTATAACCCGTAAAAATGGTCGTGTTTAGCCTTAATTGAGCACCACTAGTGATAGTCTCATACTCATTCTCTAACTTGAAAATTTTTCATTCCTACATTTGACTAGAGATAGTTTACATCGGTGAACTTTATCTCCCGTTAGGATCTCATTTTGAACAAGTAGTAACTAGGATCTTCCTTAGCAAACCTAGATTGCTTGCATCCCACATATGTGTTTCAAAATGATAACATGTTTTCATAAGATATGATTAAATGTCTTCGTGATCTTAAATGCTAAATGATTATCATGTTCTGCATGATGTTTGCATTTATTCGTTATGTGCATTTTACATGATTTGCTTGCACCCACACTAGGTCATTTTGACACATTAGGAATTAGGTATGCCTATCACTATGAACCCTTAGAAGCCATAGAGTCATACACTAGTGTCAAAACCCATAAGTTAGTGTAGTCGCGAAGTTGTGCTAATTCCCTAGTTATCACTTCACCTTCTTTCAAGTAATACACCCTTTTGTCATGGGAAGGTTAGATACAAACCTAGTAGAACTCGGAGTAGGGTTGACAACTTAAATATTTCATCCGAAATATTCAAGTAAGTTTAACTTGCGATCGCAATTGTTAAATGTCATATCCGAAACATCATACTCAAGCCTTTTAACAACATATGTTAAAACGCTCATCCAAAGGACTCACGAGTTACTATATAAGTAATTAGTAGTTCCTTTCATCCTCGTGTGAATATACACGTCTTAAGATCCCAAACCCTGCTGCAAATCAGCACCATAGGCCTAGCTTTACATCTTTCAAAACCCCATGAAACACTCACGTGCGAAGCACATAGAAACCCTTAAATCAACCAAACCTCTCAACCGAGAATCCCCTTACCATCTCCGTCTAGGTCTAGGAATGATGGAACATTTTCCATAAAACTTATGACTATTTAAATATTTCACTGGAAATATTAAGTCATCTTTCACATCGCTCTAATGACTACCTATGTATTTCCTCGGAAATATAAAAGTCATTTCTTCTCGTCCAGTACCGGTCAAAGAATTTATTAGGTATAAATTCTCTCCTCGTGTCGAAAGCGAAGATTTATTCGTAAAATCCTCTTAAACTCCAATGACAACTTAAATATTTCATCCGAAGTATTTAAAGTTTATTTAATTTGCGAAATGCAATTAAATGTCATTTCTCGTTCTCGACAAACGTTCATCGAATCCCGGTGGATTCATTCATAAAGGAATTTATTCGGTATAAATTCTTTTAATCTAAGGTCCAGAAAAATCACAACATATGTGAAATTTCTTTGTCAGAAATCTAATTCTGGGTCAAAACTGACCTCAGCAGGTCACGGTACTCTTTAATAGGGGACAGTATCGTTAATTTTAACAGTACCGTCGGACCGTTGTCTACTGAGACAGTTTATTCTCACTGTTTCAAAACCACTATCGAAACACACTCGATGTAGTCTTGAACCAAAACCGTATCCTATCAGAACAGATTGTATCTATCTTCTGATTCCTAAGCCTTCTTCCCTTTCACTTCCGCATGGTACTAAACACTACCAATGCTTCCGCATCCCACTCATCTCACACACACTTCAAACAAAGAACCATTAGGATACGTTGAGATAACCCTCCTTCATCAACTTAGATAACCCTATAACCTTATCACCTACCTCACAACCCTGAAGATTTTATCTTCTTAACCCTTAGGATATCTCCAAGTAATCACATGCCTCATCATATAAATATTCTATGAATATTCACAATGATTGAGAAGAGCTACGTGACTTCAAAGGTGAAGTTTATTGTATGCTATCCACTACTTGTCATGACGTTACTAAGCTCATCGCTTCGGTCAACGTTTGTTTTCCTCTTTATCTTTTACATCTTGCCCGGATGGTCATAGATTAAGGGGGAGCGAAAACACACTCATATACACCTTTTCTCGTTAGAACCTCGTTACCTAGAACCTAGAACCAAACTAGAAACCTAGAAGTGTTAGTTGTTAGTGAACATCCTACAATTGGTATCAAAAGCCATGGTTACTCATATCATCCAAACTAGAAACCTAGAACCTCGTTACCTCAACCCCGTTAGAGATATCCACCAACAATCCTGTTAGGATCATATGCACCTTTTCTTTTTCCCTTTTGAAATATATCATGCATCTCATTGTCAGTGCAAACGATATATTAACCTAAACCTTCCTTTCCCACCTTTCCTCAAAGGGCAAAACCAACATCTCCAACCACATCATCATCATCCTCTACCTTTAGGATTCCTACACCCTTACCTCCACCAAGTCCACCAGGACCTTTAGCTATCACACTAACCCTATCACTATCAAACCTCTTTGGACTTGACACCAACACATCATCCTTATCACTATCACCATCACCACAACCTTTAGCTCTCACACTAACCTTGTCACCTACATCACCTCTTGAACTTGGCACTAACACATCATCCTTATCACTATCACCAAAACCACAACCACTAATGGGTCATCCCATTATCTATCCCCTACAACCACATAACCCAAGTTGTCCTTGTTGTCACCACAACCAACACTCTCCCACCTTATAGAATCATTTAGATATAACCTCTATCGAGTCTACTCTATGGCACGACTTGTCATAACAGTAATCATTTAGAGTATGTCTTATCAACAAACTATCCTTAACATTAATCATCTTAGGTAGATGATTATGTTGTTCAAAAGGTTTGTTAGAACTTTCCTTCCCAATGACAACTTGGAATAAGTCATTTAGTGCGTCAGTCAATGAACGAATCTCGTTCTTGATTAGTGTGATTGAGTGAACAATTACACCTTAGGTTTTCGGTCGGGTTGTGACACTTAAGTGTTAACATAGTTTAGCCCATGCATGTCTTGCTATGTGTATTATATCCCTATAATGTTGCTCCTATGCTGTTATATATTATGTTGCACGAAGCTAACCCTTGATGTAGGAAAAGCCTTTGTAAGAATTTGATCCATGGATCCGCTAGAAACTAAGGTAAATAAACAAGGGGATTAAGTCACCATAGGGGAGCATTGAGCTAGGGGGAGCTCGGGAGTATTTGAATACATAGTATGGAGTCGTCTTCACAAGTGTTGATAGAAGGCTTCACTGGGATGATGCAAGCTCGCCTTTCGGGGGAGAAAGGATAGTAGTGCAATAAGGGGGAGTAGGAAGTAAATCCAAGGAAGCGCTCGAGGAAACTACCTTTTTGATTCGACAAAAGGGGGAGAAGGAAGTGTAAACAGGTAACTTTTACATTTTACTATGTCTTACGGTTTACATATTTGTCATCATCAAAAAGGGGGAGATTGTTAGTGCAAATATTACGATATTTAAACTAAACGGTTTCTTCGGTTTTAATAATGACAAACATGTAACTTGTAATACATAACGTAAAATGTGCAAGTTACTTGTAAACACAAATCATCAATGCATACTTACATCAACACCTCCCGACGTCTCAAGTATGCTTCAACGAAGTCGTAGATTTCCATCCCGACATAAATCACTCAAGGTATGGACAAACAAATCTACTACTTGACAAATGATCAAAGGATTATATTTTTCTAAACTTCACATTTTTATAAATGTGACAAAACATTTTTCAAAAATACATTTTACAAATTATTTTTGAATTAAAAAGAAATGTTTTATTTGGAAAAATCATTTCAAATTATTTTGAATTACCAACAGTCATTTTTCCCCCCAAAACAGCTCCAACTTCCCTAAATAAACCTTCCCCACTAAAGACAAACGAAGGAGCGTCTACGGCACCATTAAATAGGTACGGCTCCATTAAATTTAACGGAGCCGTCGGGTATTTAGTGGAGCCGTGGGTCTGTAACGGTCAGATTTTCCTTTGCCTATAAATAGTAGACCATTCCACACTTCCAACTTGATTTTTCCAGTCCTTTTTCTCTGGTCTTATCCCTCTTCACTTAGATAATTTTCTTTGATCATTTGGAGAGTCTTAGGTTGTTTAAGAGTGATCCAATCATCCACTCAAGTGATCCTCTTCATTCCTCTTGATTAGCAAGAGAAGAACACAAAGTATCCTAGATACAAAGTGTTGTCATCCCTCTTGATTAGCAAGAGAAGAACACAAAGTATCCTAGATACAAAGTGTTGTCATCCCTCTTGATTAGCAAGAGAAGAACACAAAGTATCCAAGTAGATACAAAGTGTTGGAGTTGTTAGGTCTTGTAACATTTGTTACACTCTTGATTGTATCATAGCATACATCAAGATTATTTTTTCTTTTGTGAGAGAGAGTGAGTCAAGATCATTGTGATCTTAAGAGATAGTGAAGATCTCTTGAAGCCATTGGGCTTGTGTGATTGATCATGTGGATCAAGGGTAGATCGGGTAGATCGTGGTAGATTGGTGCTAGCTAAGATTAGCACTCAACATCTAGCTTAGTGTCGGAAATAGGATAAGCGACGTGTAAGGTGTAGATCGGGTAGATCGTGGTAGATTGGTGCTAGCTAAGATTAACACTCGACATCTAGCTTAGTGTCGAAAAACAAGTTAAGCGACGTGTACGGTTTTCTCCGCCTGAAGAGAGTTTGTTGATTAGTGAAGTAACTCTCGAGTTGGGTACTCGGGGAGTGGAGTAGGGCGAAGAGGAGCTTCGTGACCGAACCACTATAAATCACCGTGTCTGGTTTGCGCCTTCTAACTTATCTCTTTACTTTCATTTCATTCGTTATCGCTTTATATTTATATTTGCATAGCGTATATGTTTGTGTGGCTAGTTGCTTATGTCATGATTGATTATGTATGCTCCATGGTTTGATTGTGCATATGTTGTAGTTTACTATAGTCATCTCTAGATGCTATAAACTCATAGTTGACACTTTTCATATTACGTCACACTCGATCGGGTGTTTGATACAAAAAGTTTTTAAGTTTTTAAATGGAAACGTATTCACCCCCCCTCTACGGTTTCCACAAATATGAAGCTTGAAAAGATTGTTTCTCGCAACTATTAGCATATAACAAACTTTATAAAAGTTAGAATTAATCATCAAAGTGAGTATTTTCAATATATAAAATGTGCAGATGAAGGGGCCTCTCTAATGATTTATGCTATGGTCAGATAGCACTCCTCCACTAGACAAGAGTGGGTAGATTCGGTGGATTGCTAACGGATCAAAATGGGTAGTTTTTAAAATAGGTCAAAAATACGGGTCAGTTTAGGCCAAAATGCTTTACCTTTCCTTGAAATTTTATTGTAATGAAACCATTTTTTTAATAAAGGGCTTCATTACCCGATGATTGCCATTTTAGCACTTACCTACTGTATTTTATTGATCAAATATTTTACAAGAGGTGTTTGGATGAGCATCTTGAATGTGCTTATACAAAAATTAGAAAATCAAGTGTCATGAAACTCTATAGGATACTGTTTGGAACTTTGGATGTTCTCCAAGTTTTAAAAATTTAGTAATAACCGATTGTTTGGAAAATTCAGATAACTCTAACATGTATATGAAAACATCAACCTGTTATTATTACTACTTGAAGTCGCAATATTCAGGTATCCAGCTCCAAAACATAAATTCAAACACCCCTAAGATCAATATCACTTTAGACCTTGTGAATGAGTCAATCATATATAATGGAGCTGCCCAACTTCGAATGCCAATTTTAATGCATAATTAACTATATCTATACCTAAGTGGGTGGAAGGGTATGATTCTTTAACATACTTTCGTATACAAATGTAATGTTATGCTTGATCAATGAATGAGGTATTTGATATCCATTTAGAGTTAAAGAGTAAACTGATTCTAGATAGAAAAAGGTATACCAAAGAACTATTGGCACCCCCTACACATGGCAAGAAACCCACAAGAAGAGCCATGGCAAGAATGTTGGGAGATAGTCACACCTCTGCTTATGAGAGTGCACGGAGTCAGATTTAGGTTCTTGAAGCTAATGTATGTAATTATTCATATCTAATATACGTTTTAAGCAGTCTAAATGTATTGAGCCTGATCACATAAGAGTGCAACGATATTATCAAACCATTTGCCAGGAATACTATTGATATTACAAGTATACTTTTATTTATCTTATGTTTGGACACTAATGTAGTTATGCTGTTTTACAGGCACAAGCAAAATCACCTAATATACCAACTCATATTGTGACTGATCCTGGGAGAACAAAAAAAAAAAAAAAAACCAAATGAGCTTCCATATTGTCATTTTTAATAAAGTGATTTTTACTTTCAAACCCCTCATAATACATTTAAAACTATTGGCAATTGGAAAGTATCTATTTTCTTCTGTTTTCCAGATTCAAAGATAGTGATGGGCTGCACA
Source organism: Artemisia tridentata subsp. tridentata (assembly GCA_021014915.2). Classification (NCBI taxonomy): domain Eukaryota; kingdom Viridiplantae; phylum Streptophyta; class Magnoliopsida; order Asterales; family Asteraceae; genus Artemisia; species Artemisia tridentata. The sequence continues at coordinate 268,933,117 of CP139505.1, forward strand.
TAAACAGGAGAACCATATGTTTGTTTTTATAGCAAGGAGGCCACAAAGGTATTTGCTGAGAAACATAGCTCGGAACATCAGGTGTTCTTTTAAATATTTATTAAGTTAACTAATAAACGACAAAAATTTTTAAAGGTTTGATCAAATTGATATTGCCTTCATGTTAGGAACACAATTATTCATGTGAAGACTCGACCACCCCGAGTATTTGTTAGTGTTAACTAGCTCGTAGGATTATCAGTAATATTAGTATTAGTTTAGATATTAAAGTATTCATGGAGTGGGTCGGGTCTTTACCTACTGTCAGCTCACTCCACAGCCCACACGGGGCAACTATTTATGTACTATATATAGCCCTTCCCTCCCAAGGGAATGGTTGGACCTTTCACACATTAATCTTACTACTTTTACTTTCTCTCACTAAAGGTTCCCAACTATTTCATTCTCTCTCTAAAATCCCTCACTATTCAGCCACTAATCTAAACCATACGAGTGTTAGTTGTTAGTGAACATCCTACAATTGGTATCAAGAGCCATGGTTAGGTTCATGTGATTTCATGTTCACGGATTTGCTTAGTTTATGGTTGTTTTGGATCGAATAGAATGGTACAAATATTTCCCTTTTGTGGTTGGATCTGTTAAATCCTTGTACGATCGTGTTTAAGATTGGTGTATAAACCTAGATCTGTTGTGATATAGCTTGATTCACTCCGGATTTGCTTTATTTTTGGTTTTGAGTTACTTTTTGGTTCGAATAGATATTAAGGAAAAATCTTTGATTCAACCTTGTTTGTGGTTAGATGTGTGTAAATCTTGTACTCTCTTGTTGAAGAAGTCTTACATAAGCTTGGTTTAGTTGTTGGATTACTTGTTTCAGTCGCGTGTTGGAAGTTAGAGCAGATTCGAGTGGTTTTGTTATTTTGTTCTTCGCTGCGATTTGAGTATCGGTAAGATATTCTTAGTTGCGATTTGAGTTAATTAAGGTAAGTTACAGTTGTGATTTCGTGCCTCGAAATTGCGATTTGCCTTTTTAACTTAAAACGGAAAAAAATAGCGATTTGACCTGACAAATCACGTGCAAGGGAATCTTTTGACTTTCTGACGTTGCGATTTGAGCTGACAGCGACTGGTTTGTCCGGTAGTGCTTGCGATTTGACAGGTTGCGATTTGAGCATTCCGGTTGCGATTTGATCGTTGCTATTTGGGTATTCCGATTGCGACTTGACAATTACGATTTGTGTTATCTTTTTGGTTGCGATTTGACTATTGTGACTAAGTCAAGTCTTGCGATTTGAAGAAGTGATTTTTGTGCCTGCGATTTGGTTTTGCGATTTGTCTCACTGTTGACTAATTGCGATTTGATTAAATTGCGATTTGACAAGTTGCGATTTGACTAGTTGCGTTTTGACAGATTGCGATTTAACCTATTGCGATTTGACGTTGCAAGTTAATTCTTGCGATTTGACTCATTGCGATTTGGTCAGTTGCGATTTGACTATTTGCGATTTGACAAACTGTGACTTGATTTGTTGCGATTTGATCAGTTGTGATTTGACTTCAGTAACTCAAATCTTTAAAGATCTTTATTGTGGTTCACTCTCACTTAGTTGTTTACGGTTTCTTTTGTTGATTTTAGAAAATCCCGCGAAAGACTCAATTTCTCGGTTTAAATCACAAGAGTTGTAAAATCCCGTCTACATCATGACTAGCAATGCGTCTGATGACATCCAAGCTGCAGGGTCCGAAACCCGCCCTCCTATGCTAGATAGAACTGATTACGAGTCATGGGCTCAAAGAATACGACTCTACTGCTTGGGTAAAGATAATGGGTTAAACATTCTCAAGTCAATTGATGAAGGACCATTTCAGATGGGCACCACTCGTGATGCTGTGACTACTGCTGAAGATGGAACGGTTACCTTGGGGATTGATAGGCTACGTGAATACAATGATCTGACTGAGGATGAAAAGAAGCGGTATGATGCTGACATCCGAGCTTCCAATATTGTAATTCAAGGCTTGCCCAAAAATGTTTACAAACTCATCAACTTTAACACGGAGGCAAAAGCCGTTTGGGACAACTTCAAGATGCTTCTAGCCGGATCAGAATTGACGAAAGAAGATCGGGAGTCACAACTGTATGATGAGTTTGAGCATTTCAAGATGAACCCTGGTGAAAACATCACTGATTACTATGTGAGGTTTCACAAGCTGGTAAACGACATGAGAATCATCAAAATGACTATGCCAAACATCCAACTCAACTCCAAGTTCGTAAACAACATGTCACCTGAATGGGACAGATTTGTCACGGCAGTCAAGCTCAACAAAGGTTTAAGGCAGACCAATTATGAACAGCTATATGCTTACCTTCAACAGCATGAAAAGCATGCTGTTTATGATCGTCTTCTCAGAGAGAAACTTAATCCTACCACAACAACAACAAATGATCCACTTGCATTGGTCTCACAAGTTCAGCCATTCAATCAACCACAACTTGATTCAGGGTATTCGTTCACTGATCAAAGGATTGATGATCTTTCCAATCAAGTCTCCTTGCTTGTTCAACAATTCCGAGCAACACTCCCCCAAACTAACAATCAACTTCGAACTTCCTCAAACCCACGCAATCAAGCAACTGTGGAAGATGGAAGAATTATTGTTCAGAATGTTCAGGGGAGACAAAATGTTAATCCAAGGAATGTTGGTAGGGGGAATATGCTAAACAGAGGTGGAAATGTCAACCAAGGACAGGGGAGGCAAGCAAAGTGTTACAACTGTGGTGGGTTGGGACACATTGCTAGGAACTGCAATCAGCCCAAGCGTCCTCAGAACTCTGATTATTTCAAGGACAAGATGTTGCTGATGCAAGCTCAGGAAAAGGGAGCAGTACTGGATGAGGAAGAGCTTTTGTTCCTTGCTGGTGAGGGGGGAAACACATTTGATGCAGATGTGGATGACCAACCGGTTCAAGATATGGCCCTCAATGACCAAAACATCTTCCAAGCTGAAGATTGTGATGCATTTGATTCGGATGTTGATGATGAGCCAACTGCTCAAACCATCTTTATGGCCAACCTATCTTCTTTGGCATCATCATCTCATCAGACTGGTTCTTCCAATCCATCCATCATATCTGAGGTACTAAAGCTATATGACACACATAACATGATAGATGAACAGAAGACTCCTACAGAAATACAACAGACAGACGATGTTGATTCAGATAATGCTAATATGGGAAACAGCAATGTTATTCCATATGAACAATATGTGAATCACAGCGACATGCCTGATGTATCAAGTAGTGGCTCTTCTGTTGTAAATAATGCATGTGTTGTAGATAATGCTAATGTGGTAGATAATGATTGTGAGTGGCATGAAAACACTGTGTTTGTCCCAGATGATACTTTGACTACTAGGCTTAATATATTTAAAGACCAGGTAGCAATTTATGAACAACGTGCAAAATTTGAGCTAACCGCACGAGAACAGAAAATGGATAGTCAGATGCGTACATTTGTAATTGAACGTAATTTAAGGGAAGAAACATTAAAAAGGGAGTTAGATTCTTTAAGAACGCAACTTAATCAAACTGTTAAGCAAAAACAGGAGATTCAGGAAAGTGTAATTACACTACAACAGAACTTCAAAGAAAGAGAATCAAAACTCCTAATTGATTTTTCCAGACTTAAAACGTTGAAAAACAAGATTGAAAACAAGTTGTACACACAAGACCAAACCAGACAAACTGCTCAAATGATGCAAAAGCATAAAAAGTTATGTGATAAACATAGTGAATATAATGTAGGAGAACCTAAATGAGCTCTTCTTAAGAATGTTATGGTAGCCGAACCTGCGTTATATGATGGAAATGAAATGCTTAAGACTATTCACGCCCCACCTGATGTGTCTTCCTTAGAAGAGAGTAATGAGTTAGATGACAGAAAAAGAGAGAGATTAGCTGATAAAATGAAGGACCCGAAATGTATAGCCAAACGAATCATAGTTAAACCCCATAATTACTATGAGCAAAATCGTTTGACTGTCTTTGCACCTCAAACTAAGTTAACGCCTGAACAAATATTTTGGTCTTTGGACATGGAGAAGAGAAAGGCTGATGCACTTAAGGAAAACACTCCACCCCTTAGGAAAATTGCAGCTGCAACTGTGTATCCTCCCAATACACCTAGGCACTTAGTTCCATTAACTCTTCCCACAGCATGCAATACTCTAATTAGCATCTATGTTCTATATCAACTACTTGCTGATTTTGATAAAACATGTAAGAAGAGAATTACACCAACAGGAATTACCGAAGGGGAAAGAGGGTTTGAATTAACAAAAGAGTGCTACTTAACTGAGGTCATACCATTCTTTAAACTTCTCAAGGAACATTTTGAGGGCATGCAAAAATCCCTTAAAACTGAAGTCAATGAAATGAAAGTAATGTTTAAAGATATGGAGAATGAGGTGGCTCAAAATGCAATAGAACTTAAGAGTCGTGAGATTGAGCGAAAGAATATTCTCATCACCAATGAGAATTTGATTGCTAAATGTGTTGCCCATGATGTATTTTATACTGCTACTGATGCTAAACTAATTGCTTGTCATTTTCATGAACTGTCTATTGCACTGAATGCTTCCCAGAATCGTGTTGTTGAGCTTGAAGGGGAGAATTTGAATTTGCATGAAAAAATTCAAAATGATGACCATGATAACATGGTTAAACTTTTTTCAAAACTAGAGGTTGATTATCGTAATTTGGAACTAAAGTATCAACACTTAGATGAAAGATGTAAAATTTCAAATGCCAAGACATCTTCGGATGCTCCTGAATTTGATACTTATTTTGAATTAAGCAAACGCGATGAGAAAATTAAAGCTCACTCCAACACAATTCGACAATTGAGGGCTCAAATTGCCCAATTGAAATCAAACAAGAGTGATGTGTATGGCTACAATAAACCTTCGCCTTTAGATTCTCAGAATTTTCAATATCAAGACACCATCAATAACTTACACCATGAAAATGAGTGTTTTCAAGTTGAAAATTCAAAAGTCAAACAGCATTTCAAAGAGTTATATGACTCAATCAAAGTCACACGCAATAATCATAATGAAAAGATAACTTCTTTGTTAAATGAAATTGAGAATCTAAAGACTCAGGTGAAAGGGAAAATGCCAACCATCACTGGTGATAATGTTGGTCCAAAAGTTTCTGCTTGTAGTAAGTATGCTGTTGATGTAGTGCCTATTCCTTTTCCCCTTAGAAAAAATAGGTCTGCCCACCAAGTATATCTTAATCTTCTTAAGGATAGTCTTGACACCTTGCGTGAGATCGTAGAAGAGGATAGAACAGTAAAACCACTTGACAGTGCTGTTGCAGATGCCTGCTACATTACTAAACGGTCTCAGGAACTTTTAGAATATGTCAGTAGCACGGATCCTAAGATGGAAAACAAAAGAGATAGATTTCCTGCATCATCTTACACAACTAAGAACAAGCATGTAACCTTTGATGCACCACCAAGAACATCAGAACCCAGCACATTAAAAACAGGAAAACAAATGACAGTAAAACAAACTAATGTTCCCACCATTACTTCTACAGGAGTAAACTGTGACACCAAAGCTAGCGGGTCAAAGTCTAGAGACAATGCAAGGAAAGATAGGACTGCGCCAGCTAAGAGTGTTCACGAGAAGAAAGTAGAAGCCCAACCTAGGAACAATAAGTTTGCAATGAATGGAAAGAATCGTGTTGATTCTAGTATTAAAAGTACTATAATTAATTTGAATTCTAATGCTGTCTGCAAAACATGTAACGAATGTTTAATTTCCAGTAATCATGATGATTGTGTTGTGTCAATTTTTATGTCTCATAAATGATCCCAAGATAAGAATGTTAGGAAGACTGAATCGCGTAAGCAAATTTGGAAAATGACAGGAAAAATATTTGCTAATGTTGGTTATCAATGGAAACCCACTGGAAGGAAATTCACTTTAGGAGAACAGTACCCCTTAATCAGATTGAATACTCGTAAAGTAGTAAATGTTAAGGAATGGAAGCTGACTGGTCGAATCTTGCCTTTAGTGACACAATGCCCTACCACTAGGTCAACTGCTGCTTCTAGTGATGTTTCCACTGTAAATGCAATAGCATCTAAGAACCCTATTATTCAAGAATTTGTTTGTGCTAACCAAACGGACCCCAACTGCATGTGGGGATCCACATTTTTCAGTTATCCATCGTTGTCTGTTTTTAAATGCAGGTCGTACAGATCGTCCTTTGGTATTTGGACTCAGGCTGCTCAAAACATATGACTGGGGATCGCTCACAGCTCAAGAACTTCGTGAAAAAGTTTATCGGGACAGTTCGATTCGGGAATGACCACTTTGGTGCAATTATGGGTTATGGAGATTACGTTTTTGGTGACAGTGTAATCTCCCGGGTATACTACGTGGAAGGACTAGGACATAACTTGTTTTCTGTTGGGAAATTTTGTGATTCCGATCTTGAAGTTGCATTCAGAAAACACACTTGTTTCGTCAGAGAGTTGGATGGTGTTGATCTTCTTAAAGGCTGTCGTGGCACCAATCTATACACCATCTCTATTGAAGAAATGATGAGGTCCTCTCCAATCTGCTTGCTCTCAAAGGCCTCAAAGACCAAATCTTGGCTTTGGCACCGTCGTTTAAATCATTTAAACTTCGGCACCATAAATGACCTTTCTCGCAAAGACCTTGTAAGAGGCATGCCCAGATTAAAGTTTGAGAAAGACTACCTTTGCTCTGCTTGTCAACTAGGCAAAAGCAAGAAACATACCCACAAACCCAAAACTGTCAACACCATCTTGGAAGTTCTTCACACCCTTCATATGGATCTGTGCGGACCAATGAGAGTGCAAAGTATAAATGGGAAGAAATACATTCTGGTGGTAGTCGATGACTACTCTCGGTTTACATGGGTGAAGTTTTTGAGAACCAAGGATGAAACTCCTGAGGTTATCATCAAACTGATCAAACAGCTGCAAGTGAGACTCAACAAAACTGTCAGAATCATCCGTACAGACAATGGAACTGAGTTCATCAATCAACAACTCAGTCATTTCTATGAAAGTATTGGCATAACTCACCAGAAAAGTGTTCCATGCACTCCTCAGCAGAACGGTGAGGTTGAAAGAAGAAATCGTACTCTGGTGGAAGCTGCAAGAACCATGCTAATATTTTCCAAAGCACCGATGTTTCTTTGGGCAGAAGCAATTGTAACTGCATGCTACACTCAAAACTGATCCCTGATTCATACTATTCACAACAAAACACCTTATGAGCTTATTCATGGCAAGAAGCCAGACCTCTCTTTTCTTCTTGTGTTCGGTGCACTATGCTATCCGAAAAATGACAGTCAAGATCTGGGAAAGCTAAAAGCTAAAGCAGACATAGGTTTCCTCATTGGGTATGCACCAGATCACAAGGGATACAGAATCTACAACAAAAGAACCCGACAAATCATGGAAACTATTCACGTTACGTTTGATGAGCTGACTGAGCAACCGGCTTCTGGAAAAGCTAGTTTTGGACCCGCTCCTAATCTCTTGTCACCTGGACCTATCAGTTCAGGTCTTGTACCGAATTCCACGCCTGCAGCTCCTTATGTACCACCTACCAGTGAGGAGTTGAAGAAGTTGTTTGATTCGATGTATGATGAATATTTTGAGCCACCAACTGGTGGTGCTACAACTGAAGTTCCACCTACACCTCCAGCTGCTGATGCTCAAGTTCAAAACAACTCAGATGGTCAATTAGTGTCTATCTCTGTCAGTCAAGAAGCACCATCTGTCAGTCATTCACCATCATCATCGAATGTTCAGTCCTCTACGGTACAACAAGGTGCTGCAATTGATAATTCTTTTGAAGTGAATCCGTTTGCTCCTGTTGATGATGTTCCATTCGAGAATATTTTTGCTCCTGAATCTTCTACAGATATGTCTTCTTCAGGGGATCTTAACTCGGCTACATCAGTTCAATGCCCTCAACCACATGATCATCTTAGAAAATGGACCACCGATCATCCTATTGACAACATCATAGGAAATCCTTCTCGTCCGGGTATCCACAAGAAAGCAACTTGCCACCGATGCACTGTGGTGCTTCTTCAATTCTATACTCTCCAAAATCGAACCCAAAGATTTCAAAGATGCTATGTCTAAAGACAGCTGGTTTCAGGCTATGCAAGAAGAAATTCATGAGTTTGACCGACTTGAAGTATGGGAATTAGTGCCCGCTCCAGATTGTGCAATGATTATCGCTCTCAAGTGGATCTTTAAAGTGAAACTTGATGAGCATGGTGACGTTCTGAAGAATAAGGCTCGACTTGTTGCAAAAGGATATCGTCAAGAAGAGGGCATAGACTTTGAAGAATCATTCGCTCCAGTTGCTAGAATTGAAGCAATTAGAATCTTTCTAGCTAACACTGCCAGTCAGAATATGGTTGTCTACCAAATGGATGTAAAGACAACATTTCTGAATGGTGATCTAAAAGAGGAAGTTTATGTCAGTCAACCTGAAGGATTTGTGGATCCTGATCGTCCTACTCATGTCTATCGTTTGAAGAAAGCTCTATATGGGCTAAAGCAAGCACCCAGGGCGTGGTATGATACCTTATCGAAGTTTCTTCTGGCTAATGGCTTTTCCAAAGGTGTTGTTGATCCTACGCTATTCACTAGGAAATCGGGAAAACATCTACTTCTTGTTCAGATCTACGTAGATGACATCATATTCGCCTCGTCCGATCCTAGGGAATGTGACGGGTTTTCCAATGAGATGAGCTCTAAGTTCCAAATGTCTATGATGGGACAAATGTCGTTCTTCTTGGGTTTACAAATCTCCCAAAGTCCCGGAGGCATCTTTATTAATCAATCCAAATAAGCTAATGAAATATTGAAAAATTTGGATTTGATTCAAGTGATGCTGTTGACACCCCTATGATTGAGAGATCAAAGTTGGATGAAGATCTCTCTGGGATCCCGGTTGATCAAACAAAGTTTTGAAGCATGATCGGATCCCTGATGTATATCACTGCTAGTAGGCCAGATCTATTGTTTGTTATATGCATGTGTGCTCGATACCAGACCAAGCCTACCAAGAAGCATCTAGAAGCAGTAAAGCAGGTCTTTCGATACCTTCAAGGGACTATCCACATGGGTCTCTGGTATCCTAAAGACACTGCCATGGCCCTTACAGCCTATGCTGATGCAGATCATGCGGGGTGTCAAGATACTCGTCGAAGTACATCAGGTGGTGCTCAATTTCTAGGAGATAAGTTGGTTAGTTGGTCGTCTAAAAAGCAAATGAGTACGTCTATATCTTCAACAGAGGCTGAATACATAGCCATGTCTGCGTGCTGTACTCAAATCCTTTGGATGAGATCACAACTATCGGACTATGGTTTTGCATACAACAAAATACCTTTGTATTGTGATAACAAAAGTGCAATAGCTCTTTGCTGCAACAGCGTCCAACATTCCAGATCAAAGCACATCGACATCAGACATCACATCATAAGGGAACAGGTTGAAAAAGGGGTGGTTGAACTTTACTTCGTGAGGACCGAGTTTTAGTTGGCTGATATCTTCACTAAGGCACTTCTGAGAGAAAGGTTTCAATTTATTCTCCCGTGACTTGGCATGAAGAGTCTGACTCCAGAAACACTCAAAGGTCTTCAAGAAGAAAACGAGGAGTAAAGGATTTGCTTCACATATCCTTGTATATATCTGTGTATATCTTAAACTAAAAAGAAAATAGAAAAATATAAAACCTAGAAAAACCATAAAAATCAGAAAAAAGAAAATACCAAAAATAGTTGTTCTAGGCATGTCTTCTGTTTATCGATAACATTTACGGTCTTAGAAATGTCATTCAATAATGACACGGGACTGTAAATGAAGCTCGAGCAGAAGTTATATTTACCGGTTAAAACATGTCTAATGGCTTGCTATTACTTCAGATAGCAACCAGCATTTTATTATGGGGAAAGCATGTCGCCAACAAGACAGCTGTTCCTCCAACTGGGTGAAGTTCACCCGGGCATGGATTACTTTATATCCATGTTTCTCCTGATTTAATGTACGATTCAGTGCATCATTTCTTGGATAAGAAGAGAAGTCTTCTTTACACCACAAACTCTTCGCATCTTTGATTCTTCAGGAGAGTTTTGGTGTTTCACAAGGTGGTAACTGGACTTAAATTTTCACAAATGCTTCTCACTCAATTGAATGACTACAGCTCTTTGAATAGAAAACGGGTCATTAATTGAGGGGGAGAGTAGTTGTTCAAATTTTAGACACCTTTTTAAACTTTGTGCAACATCAGCAGTGACACTCCCTCTTGGATTGAGGGGGAGCATTGTAAGCACCATCATCAGAATATATCAAACCTGACCACATTTTCTCCCACATTTCTTTAAACTTATTTAATTCAATTGGGATCCAAAATCTCAATTGGATTGAAATTTTTGATCGGGGGAGAGAATGTGATTTAAATATAAAATTCTGATAAAATGTGATGTTTTGGTCTTAAGTGTAGGCTCTCCCATATGTGCTAAACTCTTTCGTATATCGATGCACATATTGAGGGGGAGCGAATGGATGAAAAAGGATGTGGCATCTCATGTGAGCGTGACTCAGACTTCACCAATGAATTGACGAAACATAAACTGTCATCAATCGAAAGGATGCGTCCTGGCCGGGTAATAATTTCAAGCTGGTCTAACCAGTGATGTAAGCGTGTCTCGAAGAGGACGTATCTGAGTAGAGTGTACCATTTCGAGAAACTTTCTGTGGACTTGACCAGGCCGGGTAATAATTTCAAGCTAGTCTAACTAGTGATGTAAGCGTGTCTCGAATCGGTCATGTTCACTGAAAGTGGATCAATTCAAAAAGTGCGAACTCCACCCAACATGTGCAAATTTACAATAAAATCATCCGAGCACATGTTGAGGGGGAGCATTTGAAAAATATAAAACTCTCAAGGTGTTAGCAAAATGTGTTTCATAATCATAAACACTTTGAGAGATTTTTCAAGGATTTGGTAAATGGCAACATAGGATAGTCATTAAGTTATAAGGTGGCTAAGGTTAGGAAAACCGTCCTATGATCCGCCAGAGCCGGAGGGATTTACCCAGGGACAATACCGAATAGTTAGTATTAGAAAGTCCATAGGTATGATCATGAAAAAAAGGAGTAATATGAGAAAGGAGAAAGAAGGGGTTGAAGAATTAAAAAGAAATGAAATGAGAAAGGGTGAAAAGAAATAGCCCTCCAATTATTCAACCTTAGGGCAGAAACCAGGTTCAATTCATATACTACTGGTTGTTACCAAGGTAAAACCGGTATTGAAGACAAGACGTCATGGACCCAGTGACGCACTGCACCAAACCTTCTAAGCCACTCAAGTTCTCTTAAAAGGACTTGTTTCATTCTCACGGGGAACCCTGCATAATCTATCGACCGCTCATTACGAGTTATGTTGATATTGAAACAGGAGACACCGCTCCAGTCTCCGACTACCAAAATTGCACTTATAGAGTCTAGAGCCTCAAGATGCATCATAAGATCTCATAGGAACACGTGTTACTTCTACACTGATTGTTCAACCTTAGGGACACCAGTTGTAAACTTATGAGTCCTACGCAGATCTTAGCAATCTGCCAGAACATTTGTGAGGGAATTTACAAATGTAATTCTCAGTGATTGAATGGAAACTCCTGCCAGGGTCAACATCAAACAACCCTGAAAGCAGGTCACTTAGGTAATTCCTTGTGGATTATGCTTAGTGGTCACGGTGGTATCAAACGGTCTACAGTCGTGGAGTGAACTCCAGCGACTCACCTAATCGTTGATCTACTTCGGTAGATATTGTAAACCCTCTAGGGGGTATCTGATTTAGGAACGGCCTTGGTGAGGATTAGAGAATGTTTGCACACTATGCTATTAACAATCTCAAAGTCCAAACCTGTAAGTACCGGACGTTTTATTGCTAACTGTCGTATGCAAGAATACCTGGCGGTTGCAACTGATTGATGAAAAGATGTCGATCCATCACCCCATGCTCACACTTCACACTCATAATCAATGAAATCATGACAACTAAAAGACCTTTAATACAACTTTCGCAACTCTGATGCTAAAGATCATGATCCAGACAAGTGTGAGCATGTCGATTCAACATCACAACTTCATATGGAGGAGATGCTGCATGATGACCTGAAGACGTAAGCTGGATATATTCTCAAAGAAATCTCAAAGATCATCCAAGACAAAAGTTCAGTCATCAAAAGTTCGCTGCTGAACGCACAAAGATCAATGATTTAGAAGAATCAAGAACTATGATCTAGGAAGTCATAGTCATATGATAAACACTAGAATTCAAAACATTATTTTCGGGGTGACCTCCCTTAAGGGGAGATTGTTAGGAACACAATTATTCATGTGAAGACTCGGTCACCCCGAGTATTTGTTAGTGTTAACTAGCTCGTAGGATTATCAGTAATATTAGTATTAGTTTAGATATTAAAGTATTCGTGGAGTGGGTCGGGTCTTTACCCACTGTCAGCTCACTCCACAGCCCACACGGGGCAACTATTTATGTACTATATATAGCCCTTCCCTCCCAAGGGAAGGGTTGGACCTTTCACACATTAATCTTACTACTTCTACTTTCTCTCACTAAAGGTTCCCAACTAGTTCATTCTCTCTCTAAAATCCCTCTCTATTCGGCCACTAATCTAAACCATACGATTGTTAGTTGTTAGTGAACATCCTACACTTCAGCAAAACTCAATTAATGTTCACTAGAAGGCACACGAGACACTAAAATTTGCAATGGGCACGTATCTATCTCATCATATTTGGGCTCGCAAAGGGTCCGCTCCAACTCAGAAGGTAATTTTTTAATTCTGAAACAACATAAACAAAGTTTACTTTTGATGATTCGAGACCTTCAAATGATTCCAGGAAGGACTCTGAACCGGTGAGAAACAACAGATTTCTGACTTCTTTTCCATCTAATGTTACAAATAATTACTGAACATTTACATCTAGAACAACTTTTAATCTTTAGACGCAACGAGTTAGTAGGTTGTATTCATTACATAAATGTTTTCATCGACTTTTTCAATATTAACCAACATGAATGCTTTTGTGTAATACCCGAAATTTTAGACGTGAAAATATTATGATACATTTAAAAATAAATAAATAAATAAAAGTAATTAATTTTTTTAATACATACGTATGTATCAACTTTAAAGACAGTGAAATTCCTACAAAAAATAAAAAGATTTGACCAATATGTATAATGTCAAAACTTTAAAACTTGTTTAATACTCTCCTCTAATATAACGTTTCATCCGCTCCATATTTCTCTAATTTCGAAATGGTGGTCCATATATATACGACACAATTGTAAGATTCGTTTATATTACCCCATACGCTTTGTTAGACCATATCTGTTTGTGTACATCTCATCACATGTCTGTATATTTTGAAAATAGATAAAATCATATCTTTTGCCATAATATTAGTACATGAAATTCCATTCTTATACATGTCTCAACATGTTTTCTTAATGATCGTATGACATTCCTGTCTAACTCTTTATATCTCTCAAACCGAATGAAAACATATACTGTCCTAAACCATAACGAGAGAGGAGAGTAAGTCTGTGAGGGTTTGTGCTCGTTCGATCAGTTCGTACGAGGGTTGGAGAGTAGCGGGAATTGGCTTCTACAACTATTGGTAAATGACACTTTAAACCCTAAACTATGATAAGTTGTCATATTTAACCCTCATTTGACTAATTATGGATATTAACCCTAAAGTTACTTAATTCGGAAAACTAACTATTTACGGAAACTTACTATTTATGAAAATTTGCTAAATTTGGAAATTTATTAAATATGGAAAGCTACCAATTTTGGAAGGTTACTAAATATAGAAAGTTGCTATAAATAGCAGGAACCCTAATATGTATATCTAAACAACAATAAGAACTGAATCAGTAATAACTCATGAAATTGTTCTTAAATTATAAGCCGATCATTAATTCGTGTAGATTCGCTGAAGAAGGAGTAACATCTGATCCTTGTGTTTTCTAATATGGTTTCATTTGTGGTTTAAGGTACATATATTCTATCCCTTTTCAGTAGGGATTTCTCATGACTTCTCGATCCTTGACTTGATTCATTTGCTTTGATATGATTCCGTTTGATATGATTCGTTGATATGATCCGTTTGATATTATCATTTGATATGATTCTGTTTGCTATCCATTCTGTTATGATAATCTGTATATTATCTCATTGATATGAGATTCTGTTCTGTTGATACGCTCTGATTGATTAAGCTATAGTAGCTCTGTTATGATTATGGATAGCTTTGCTTTGCTTTACTTTGCTTTGTTCTGTTTTGTTGCCTAAGTTGTTTCTGAACTAGCCATGGAGGTACCATGGCCATGTCATTGAGGCACCAATGGCATGACACTTTTTGTGGATGTATGATTGATCCACGGCGTTCCCTTCTGTTCTGATATATATATGATTATTGCGCACATGGCCATTCTGTTGTATGTATAGTCTCGTACCTCAATGTTCATCCCCAAGTGCACCAAATGCACCATCAAAAACACCCTCCACTCATGGCACATCATCTTCATCCATACCTTCCACTTTATCCATCAATAACTACATCAACTCACACCTATCATCACCACCATCAAGAGCATCAACTCCACCTCCTACTCAAGAACCTCCATTCACCCAACTTGTCATTTCCATATCACCAATAACACCTCTTGATGCTCATTTCTCATCATCACCAATACCACCACCATGCTTTCCCATCCCTTAGGCTTTACTTGAAGCCCATGGAGACAATTACCTTTGTTGCATCCACAACCGAACCATCATCTTTGGTCTTAGAGATGAGATACACTAAATGTTTTCATCCCTTGAACACATGCTTAACAACCAACCTCCACCACAACCTTCACCATTTTCACCCACTACACCACCACCACCTTCATTCTCACCAAATTAAGAATATGCAATGCTTAATCAAAAATAATTTTTCAAACCATTTTGTGTGCAAGCCCCATGGAAGATCATGTACTCCTAGAATGATTATGTAGATTGCATTACTTACTAGCTAATGTAGGATTGAATATAATCTTGGATGGTTGTGTATTGATACACAACATTTAATGAATGTCTTTATATGCATGCTTATTTTTGCTATATATATGCTTGTGCTTCTAATATTTTTCTTGCAAGTATTCCATATATCGATTCCTTGGTGCCCTCAAACGAGGGGGAGCACACATCAAGGGGGAGTTCTCGTTCCGACAAATTTTATCTCTAAAACTTGTCGGCTCAACCTTTTTGATGCTACAAAAAGGGGGAGAAGTGAATATAAACTCACTAAATACTTGTCCAAAAATAACTTTTTGGATTTAATGAGTTTAGGTTTTGTAATCATCAAAAAGGGGGAGATTGTTGACATAAATAATGCCTAAAAACATTATCAATATTTATTCATATCTCTATGTTTTGATGATCACAAAATGTAAACTCATTAAAACATAAACTTATAAAATAAACAAGTACTTAGTTGTAAATATTCACTTCTACAACTAAAATCACTTAAGGTATGAATGAACTAATGCTTAATGCATTATATGATCAAAGGAACATTTTCTTAATAACTAGATTTTTATATAAATGTCAAAAACATTTTATATATTTTAGAAAAACATTTTTGGTAATAAATAAAAAGGTTTAATTCATTATAAATTTATGAATTCAAATTTTTAACCAAAATCAGTAAAAATGTTCCAGAAAAACCTTCCCCGCAAAAAGACAAAACTGGGCAACGGATGGCTTGGGCGGCCCCCTTAAAATTAAGGGGACCGCCCCCTATTTAAGGGGGCCGGCCACGCTCCAGTAGGTTCCAGCTGTCCAGTTTTTCTGCCTATAAATACCAGCCTTCCCCTGGATTTTTACTCACCCTTTTGCACTAAAACTTTCTGTTGTAGATCTCATTTCATATCTTCAAAAACCTTTGATCATGTAATCTTAAGCATTGGTTTCCAAGTGATCCAAGCTTCCACTATCCAAGTGCAAAAGAAGAATACTTCTATCAATCAAGACTAGAAGTATTACAACTTAGTATCATCTTGTTACTCAAGTTGTTTGTTTTGTATATTTTGTAAATCATTCATTCATTTGTGTAAAGTGTGTATATAAGTTGTAAACATAAGTGATTAGGCTAGAGTAGTGTGTAAGTAGTGAAGAAGGTGGATAAGTAGTTGTGGAGTAAAGAAGTAGAGTAAAAGCCTTGTAAAGTTGTGAAGTAGAGAAGTCTTGAAGCCGTTGTGAAGCCATAGCCTAGAAGTCGTGAAGCCGTAGCATAGAGGTTGTGTAGCGGTCGTGTTGAAGCCATGAAGTCCTAGTCGTGAAGTCCTAGTGTTGAAGTCGTGAAGCCGTAGCATAGAGGTTGTGTAGCGGTCGTGTTGAAGCCATGAAGTCCTAGTTGTGAAGTCCTAGTGTTGAAGTCGTGAAGCCGTAGCATAGAGGTTGTGTAGTGGTCGTGTTGAAGCCATGAAGTCCTAGTCGTGAAGTTCTAGTGTTGAAGTCGTGAAGCCGTAGCATAGAGGTTGTGTAACGGTCGTGTTGAAGCCATGAAGTCCTAGTCATGAAGTCCTAGTGTTGGAGTCGTGAAGCCGCAACATAGAGGTTGTGTAGCAGTCGTGTTGAAGTCGTGAAGAAGTTGTGAAGCAGTCGTGAAGCCGTTGTGAAGTAGTCGTGAATAAGTTGTGAAGAAGTTGTGTTGTGAAGTTGTGAGATTGGTTCTAGCTACGATTAGAAGTCGACATTTAGCTTTGTGTCGTTAAAACCGTGTAAGCCAAAGTTGTGTACGGTTTTCTCCGCCATAAGGGAGCTTATTGAAGTTGTGAAGAAAACTCTCGAGCTTGGTGCTCGGGGAGTGGAGTAGGGCAAGGAAGGTGTCCTTGTAGCCGAACCACTATAAATCCCTCGTGTCTCGGTTAGATCTTTCCATCTCTTACTTACATCTTTATTTATATCGTCATTACTTTTATAACATATAGGCATATATAATTATTAGTAATAATTAGAAGTTGACTTCACATATAGATCAAATTGAAACTCCATTCAAGAAACCAAAACTTTTACAATCAATTTAAAAGAATACATATATAATTAATAATAAGGTTCAAGTTTTATTTTTCATACAAACTTGAATCTAAGTGTTTTAAAAATAAACAAAGGTTTTCATAATAAAATTAAAAAGACATAAAACTATTCAACCCCCCTTCTAGTTTTCCACACACATAATCGTTCAAAGTTAAGTTATCATCCTAATTCCTAAGAAAAGACAAATACACAATACATCATTGTCTTAAAGCAAATGTACCAAACACTCATAAACCCGCTCATTGCCTACCTAGCTTCTTTTTGATCTTGGTTAGGAACCTTCCGATGCACTTAAACATTCCTCTTGTTTGCTTGAACTCTTCAAATTGGTTCTCAATTGTTGGAAGTTGTTGGAAGTAGTCAAGAGGAGGAAGCCTAGAGTTGGGAAGTCCATCATCTTCACTCATTGATGATGATGTTGAGAAAGCAGGAGGATGAGGACGTTTTTCTTGAGTCTTAGCTACTCTTTTGTCACTTAGTGGAACCATGATGTGGTCGACAAGAGAGTAGTCAGGACAAAACCCTTTAGGATTGGGTGGAATGGGTGCAAAGACTCTATAGAGACGGGTGAGAAGCATCTCGTAGGGAAGAGCGATGGCTCCTAGCATGGGTATGTCGGCCATCCTTTTGGCAACATAGTAGGCTAAATTCAAAGGTTGGCGGGTTGACAAACTATAAAGCATGTAGCAAAGACAAGCATTGATGTGGTCACAGTTACCTATGGTGCACAAGACATTTGCCCTAAGGACTTCCTCCCATTTCTTGAATTGGGGTTTGAGTTCATTGAGTTTCATGCCAAATGGGTCTCGGTCGATCTCATTACCCGAACGGGTTGTTTTTGTGGTTGAGATTCTTGGAAGGAAAAGATGTTCTTGGATAATTTCTTTGGCAACTAGAGGAGTGTCGTATGGAGGCATACGATCAACAATTGAGTCAAGGATTAAAAGAGACCATTTATCCGAGTAAAGGCATGTACCTTCACATGGAATTCCAAGGACTTCGCCAAATTGATGGAGAGGGATGTTGAAGTCATGTTGGTTTACTTTGAATTGAATTGACATGTGTCCATAATCATTGGTTGTGAGAATTACGCTAGCATAGAATTCTAGGACAAATTTGTTCGTTGATGTCTAAGAGACCAACAAAGCGAATAGTTGCAAGTTCTTGACGAATTTTTGTGCCTTCTAGAAAGGATGGGTCAATAGTTCTACCCTCATGGAAGTAACGTTTTTCTAGAGCTTTGAAGATTTTGACTTGTGCGGGAGTAAGGCCCTTAGTCTTATGGTGTTTGGGAATGTATTTGAGAGTGTCTTTGTGATCATAGTGTGTTGCGGGAGGCATGATTGATCCTAGATACAAAAATTACATACTTTAGTCGAAACTAACGAGAATTTAGATATAATGTTCTAGTGTGTGCCTATATGAGGACAATGTGGAGGTGCGGTTATCTCGACTCATTTTGATGCATAAAAAGAATTTCTTTTAGCAAATTTTGTAACAAAATGAAAGATAAATCAAACGCTCCTAATTTAATGTAGCTTCGATTGAATGTACCCGAAAATACATATTAGTTATGTACTTCCTTTAGCATTCAAGAGACATTATGCAAATGATGTTTTAAACATAACGTTTTTATTTGAATGAACAATGTGAAAAATTATTTGTCCTAATTGTGAGAAGATTTTTACAAAAATTTGACATGGGGTTTTTAGCAAATCGTGATAATGTCTTACAAGATGCAATTCCTAACTGAGGGAAACATGATTAGTTATGTAATTTACAAATGTACTTCATGATCTACCTAAGAAAATGCATAATCCCCAAGTTTTGATTTTGTGCCTAAATTTGAAGTCCTAGACTCATAATTAAGAGAAGAAAAGTAGTAAGGAAACTTACAATGTTGATTAGGGCTCAGATTAGTTGAAGGAAAGGCCTTAATTTTGAGTGTGGTATGTTATGGGATGAGTTTGGGTCGTTTGTGTGTTATGGTTATGTGAAGGAGGGGTGTTTGTTTAATACTTAAATTATTCTGACCCAGGGAACCATGGATGGGACGGAACCAAATTCAGGGTTCCGTCCCTTATGTCGTTTGGTTCCGTGAGACAGAACATGTTTTAGTCAATTTTGTCGTTTTGGGCAAACGAAGGTTTAAGCTAATGTTCAAAACTACAAATTAGGTTCCATTAGTCCTAGTCCAAGTCTAATAAGATTGAATGGCTCACGTTTAAGAGGTTTAGTTAGAATATCGGAAATGTTATCTTCTGAGGATACTTTCTCGATAGAGATGTTTCCTTTTTGAACATTGTCGCGAAGGAAATGATGACGGATTTCAATTTGTTTAGTTCGAGCATGTTGAACTGGATTTTTACTGAGATCGATAGCTCCTTTGTTGTCGCAAAGAATAGAGATGTCGTTAAGTTGAATTTCGTAGTCGACAAGAGCTTGCTTCATCCAAAGAGCTTGTTGACATGCTTTTCCGGCTGATACATATTCGGCTTCGGTTGTTGAAATAGCGAGAGCCGTTTGTTTCTTAGAGAACCATGAGGTAAGACAATGTCCAACAAAAGTACAAATACCACTTGTGCTTTTTCTATCAACATACACCGGCATGGTAGTACCTTTTATATATCTAAAAATTCGTTTACGGCTTCAAGATGTGATGTTTTTGGATCTTCTTGAAAGCGAGCACATAGACAAACACTAAACATAATGTCGGGTCTACTAGCCGTGAGATAGAGTAGACTACCAATCATTCCTCTATATTTAGTGTTATCTACGGATTCACCTTCTTCATCCTTGGTGAGTTTGGTTTCCGAGGACATAGGCGTTTTAATAGGTTTAGAGTCTTCAAGACCAAATTTCTTAAGCATGTCTTTTATGTATTTAGATTGGTTAAAGAATATCCCATTTTCTAATTGTTTTATTTGAAGACCTAAGAAAAAGTTTAGTTCTCCCATCATACTCATCTCAAACTCGTCATGCATGATTTTTGAGAAATTGTCACATAACTCTTGACAAGTTGATCCAAATATGATGTCATCCACATATATTTGGACAATGATAATATGTGAATCTTTTTTCTTGGTGAAGAGAGTGTTATCTACTAAACCCATGGTGTACATATGGTCAACTAAGAATGTTTTAAGTCGATCATACCATGCTTTTGGTGCTTGCTTAAGTTCGTATAAAGCCTTTTTAAGTTTGTAAACATGATTTGGTTTTTCAAAATCGGTGAAGCCCGGAGGTTGAGCGACATATACTTCTTCATTTATAAAGCCATTTAAAAATGCACTTTTGACATCCATTTGAAAAAGTTTGAAATCATGTGCACATGCATATGCAAGTAAAATTCTAATAGACTCGAGCCTAGCAACAGGAGCGAAAGTTTCATCGTAGTCAATGCCTTATTGTTGATTATAACCTTGTGCTACTAGCCTAGCTTTGTTTCTAGACACTACACCATGTTCATCCATTTTATTTCGAAAGACCCATTTTGTTCCAATTATCGTTGACTTTTTGGTTGAGGAACTAATGTCCAAACATCATTTCTAACAAATTGATTTAACTCTTCTTGCATAGCAATGACCCAAGATTCATCTTTTATAGATTCATTTATATTTTTGGGTTCAATGGTTGACACAAAACAAAAGAAGTTGCTTTGATTTTGGACTTGTGATCTTAAGGTTCTTTCATTTATTTTTCCTATAACACTATCTAATGGATGACCTTTAGGTTCTTTGATATTGACAATTTCTTTGTTTAATAGTTCATCTTCCTTGTCATTATTTATATTCTCTTTGTTTTCGACAAGTTGACTTTCAACTAAGTCATCATCTACCAAAGGTGATGTCTTAGAGGGAGGTGGACTTTCATCAAATGTTACGTTTAACGATTCCTCGACTCTTAATGTTTCTTTGTTTAAAACAAAGAAACATTATTTATATTCTCTTTGTTTTTGACAAGTTGACTTTCAACTAAGTCATCATCTACCAAAGGTGATGTCTTAGAGGGAGGTGGACTTTCATCAAATGTTACGTTTAACGATTCCTCGACTCTTAATGTTTCTTTGTTTAAAACAATATAAGCTTTGCTATTTTGAGAATATCCAAGGAATACACCTTCATAAGACTTTGGGTCAAATTTGGTGAGATAATCCTTAGTGTTTAAAATAAAACATTTACTTCCAAACACTTTAAAGTATCCTAGCGTATGCTTTTTACCTTTATATATTTCGTATGGTGTTTTGTTTAAAAATGGTAGAATTAATACTCTATTTAAAATGTAGGTTGAAGTGTCAACGGCGTTACACCAAAACTTTTGTGGTATGTTTTGTTCATCAAACATTGTTCTACTCATCTATTGAAGAGTCCGGTTTTTACGTTCTACAACACCATTTAACTGAGAAGTACAAGGAGCCGAAAAATTATGTGTTATGCCGTTGGCATCACAAAAGTTTCCAAATTGTGTTTCATTATCATATTCACGACCATGATCCGTTCATATTGACACAATACGACTATCTAGTTGGTTTTGAATTTTCTTACCAAGAATTTTAAACTGATCAAAAGCTTCGTTTTTACTTTTCAAAAACTTTGTCCAAGTGTATCTTGAATAATCATCTACTATGACCAAAGTGTAAAAGTTGCCTCCATAACTTTGTATAGTGGATGGACCAAATAAATCCATATGCAAAAGTTCTAGACACCTAGATGTAGACACCATAATTTTAGCCTTATGGCTACTATGAACTTGTTTTCCAATTTTGCAGGCATCGCAAAAGTGTTGGTCATTTTTCAACTTGGGTAAGTTCCTAACGAGGTCTTTTGAGGATAGAGGTTGAATGAGTCTCATATTGGCGTAGCCTAAGCATCTATGCCAAAGATTTGAGGAATCATCTAACGAAGTTAAGAAAAGTTTATCTCTAGAATTTTTATCAATTTTCATGACGTATACGTTGTTTTTCAAAACTCCTTTTGCGACGGTTATTCCATCTTTTAGTATTTTACTCTCGTTTTCACTAAATAAGACGTTATACTTTTTACAACATAGTTGACTAATACTAAGAAGGTTGAATCCTAGATTATCAACATGAGCAACATTATCAATAGAGAGAGAGAGAGTCAAGAGAGATAGTACCTTTTCCGATGATTTTGCTTTTCAACTTGCTACCAAAAGTAATATTACCTCCGTCATATTCTTGATAGGTTGAGAAGAGGCTTTTGTTACCCGTCATATGTCTTGAACAACCGTTATCTTTTATCCATTCGTCCGGTTCCAAACCAACTTTCAAGCATATCTAGTTTATATAAAAATTCAAACATTTGGTCCCTAATATCGCAAGGGTCCATTTTGGTTAAACATTCCATTAACTTGGTTCATGTATGAAAATGGTGGATATGTGTTCCATGGCATGTAGTTAGGAGTTTGATAATGTCTAGGAAATTTTTGGTTCCAACCATTTTGATAATTAAGTTGCGTGTTGTAGTTGCTTTTTGAGAAAAGGGCGTTTGGGAATAGTTGTTTTAGGCCTCTGTTGAGTGATTTTGGATCTATACCCATTTTTAGAAAGTCCTAATCCTATTGCAACAACTGGTTTTTGTTTAGTTTCATTTGTGATAGTGTTAGGTTTCTTTGTGACTTTAACAAACTCAGTATGAGCCGATGTACGAACTTTCTGTTCTGCTGAGGTACCCACAGAACCAAACTGTTCCACAGGCGGAACCAAGTTTTTGGTTCCGTCTGATCCGTGGGTCCCTGAGGCAGTTGGAAAAGTTTTTTGTACTTTTTCGGCTTGTTTCTTTAAACTACTTAAATCTCTTAATTTCATAAAACCTAGCCCAATTTTATCATGTGGTAATTTTTGGATTCTCATTATTTCATCCACACAACAAATATTTTTATCAAATCTTTTGAATTTAGAATTTTGTTTGATGAGATCATTCTGTGTGATTTTTAGTCTTTCAATTTCATGTTTGAGCTCTTGACATGATGTACACACTGAGTCAATGGCTTTACTCTTTTCTAAACGTTTTTCCTTTTCTTTTAATTCATAAACTTCATTTTCCAAAAACTCCTTTTTAGTTTTTAAAAACTTGTTTTTGTTTATGATTTTTAAACTAAGTTCAGACAGTTTGTTATATTCTTTTTGTAATGTATCATCATCAATAGAAGAGTAGGATGAGTCAGAGTGTACCTCGTTTACGTCTTGAGCCATGAGAGCAATTTCGTCATTCTTTGGTTCCTCGTTGTCATCTTCGCTATCACTCCAAGCACCACTCACAAAAGCTCTTTGAGTTTTGTTTTTAGGTGGCTTTGGACAATCTCCTATGAGATGGCTTGTGTCACTGCATCTAAAGCACTTTCTTTCAACCTTCCATTTCTTATCGTCACGATCTTTTCGGTAAGGTTTCTTATCATCTTTAGGTTGTCTTACAAACTTTCCTCGTCTTCGGAAGAATTTTTTGAAATCTCTTACGGCCATGGCATATTCTTCATCTTCACTACCCGAGCTAGATTCTTCATCATCACTTGACTCCGTTCTTGCTTTTAAGTAAATGGATTTGATCTTTTCCTTTTTGCCTTTAACAATTTCCGAATCATTCACCATTACCATTTTATGAACTTTGAGGTTTCTAATTAGCTCATCAAGTGATAACATTGAGAGATCTTTAGATTCTTCAATAGCCGTCACTTTTGCTCTCCATTTTGGATGAAGTGCTCTAAGGAATTTCCTGACAAAATTCTTTCTACAAAAGGATTCATCAAGTGCTTTGAGAGAAGTAATAATAGTATTAAAGCGAGCAAATGCACTATCAATAATTTCATCTTCAGGAATACTAAATTGTTCATATTGTTGGACAAGAAGATCAATTTTGTTATTCTTGACTTGTGAATTTCCTTGATGAGTAATTATTAAAGATTGCCAAATTTCTTTAGCGGTTTTGTACATAAAGACTCTTTCAAATTCCTTTTTATTTAAAGCATTGTAAAGCATCATTTTTGGTTCATTATTTTTTAAAATTAACTTCTTTTGCTCATTACAATGACGAGTAAGAGAAGTATGCTCATCCCGACCACTTGCGATATCTTTCATAATAGGTTTATGATCACCTTCTATAATTATATACCATAGATCTATATCCTTTGATTTCACATATGTTTCAAAACGAATTTTTCAATAGATAAATCCATTTAGTTTAAAAAGTGGTGGTCTTTGCATAGAATTCCCTTCTTTAAAGTTTTAAAATACAATAAATTTTAAAAATCTTGAGTAACGTAGCTCTTGATACAAATTGTGGAAAACTAGAAGGGGGTGGGGGGGTTGAATAGTTTTACCGTTTTTAAGTTTAATTTACTTTGAAAACTTTGTGTGAATTTAACTAATGTAAATAATAAACGATAAGTAAAGTGCAAGTAAAGAAAGAAACGATCAAACCACAACACGAGGGTTTATAGTAGTTCGGTCTACAAGGACTCTTTTTCCTTGCCCTACTCCACTCCCCGAGTATCCAACTCGAGAGTATCCTTTACTAATCAACAAGCTCCTTTATCCGGCGGAGAAAACCTTACACGTCGCTTACACAAGATTTTTGACACAAAGCTAAATGTTGAGTTCTTTTACAAGGGTACAACCACTCCCGTCACACTATGTATTTTGAGGACTAAAATACTAACCGATCACTACATAGGATTTATGATTGTTTGGTACAAACAATGATGTATGAACAACAACAATTCACACAGTGACAAACTAACAAGCCTTGCAACGTTTTGTTGAAGCTTGTAATGCTTTAATCTTCTTGCTACAAAGAAGTTCACTAAAATAAAATATGAATGAGTTAGATATGAATGAAAGAATATATGATGTTGTTTATGCTTGTAAGTGATGAGAAAACAACATGGAGTGGCTTGCTAATTATAGGCAAAAAGCCTCAGCAAGCCACAGATGGGACGGAACCAAATATAGGGTTCCGTCCGTGTACCTGTTTGGTTCCGCGGGGACTGACAGAAAATCAACCAAAATCTTTGTCAAATCTAACCAAAATATTTACCATATCTTTCCATGATTCTTTGAGTAACAATCTAAACAAGATATTCGTGATATCTTTCAATGATCTCAATATCTTCCAAAGATCTCAAAATCTTCCAAAGATGTCAAAGATGATGCATGCCATGATGTAAAAAATACATTTCCATTTTTAGATTAAAATGTATATGAAAGTGAACTTGTAAAATGTATATACTAGTTATGTGATGTTTTAACTTTGTGTTTATGAAAGACTTTTGACTATATATGTAAAAGACTTAACTATATTTATGTTTTGCTAAAATATAGTTTATGATTGTCGTTAACAAAATATAGCAAAGATCGTAAAATATAAATAACGTTTTTAGGCGATATTTGTATTAACAAAAATGATTAATCCTTAATCTGTAACAACCGAGGCATTTCATGTCACTAATTTTACTAATTTCAATTACTTAATTTTTCTATTTTAAGTAAATTAGCTTTTGCTGGAAAAGTTGCCCGCGTACGTCGTGACACGTACACTTAAATCCGCAATTTGACTCAGACTATGCCCAGTCTACCCATTAATATGATTTATTTTCCCCCACGTACTTGTTTTCATATGAAATAATTTAATTTTCCATTTCTACGCGAAGTGTGCACATTTTACATTTTACGCGTTTTCTACTCGCGTTTTATGCTTTAACGACGTTATAACACTCCGAAAGGCTCGGAAAATATATGAAACATCAAATTTGGTCATTTTTAAGTCAAATGAGATATGTTTATGAAAATATTATTAATTGGACTTTTATTCTTACAAACTATGCATAAAACGTTATCGGGTTAGCTCCGTTGGCCTTCAAATCACTCTGTGACCAACAATACTTATACATAATACATAATATTCTTAATTTAAAAAAAAAAAAAAAAAAAAAAAAAAAAAAAAAAAAAAAAAAAAAAAAAAAAAAAAAAAAACACACACACAAAACACTACCCATGTGACCCCCCTAGGCCGGCCATATACAACCCAACACTCTTTATATATCTTTTTCATTTTCAAGGAAAATCTAATTATTAGTATTACATGCAAAGCTCACCATAACACCCAAAAACCATCCAACTCCCTCCTCCTTCTCCTCTCTTGGCTGCCGAAAATCAACACAACAACACCACCAATATTCAAGTTTTTCAAGCCTCAAATCTTGCATTATTCGTTTGGTTATAGTCTTGGTAAGTTTCCCTAACATTTTCAACTTCATTTCCTTCTTTTTCTATAATTTTTCTTAGAGTTTTCAAGGATTAGAAAAACCACTCTTGCATGTGTGATTTGGAAGATATTGATTCAAGTTTTCATAGGAATATAGGATTTAGATAGGTGGTTAGGCATGATTTGGTTATTAGATGCAAGAGAGGGATTGATTTAAAAGGGTTTTGATGAGTTGTAATTAATCTTTCTTTAAGACTTTGCTTATAAAAATTGAAAATGATCTTCAAAATAAATCTTGAGTTAATAAAAGGGTAGTGATGATTAAACTTGAGCATGCATGGGTATTAGACACAATAAATACACTTAAAGTAACATTTGGGATTGGTCCATAACCTGTCCAGGATCTTATGCAACAAAAATGATTCACCATTTTGTCCTCATTGGGGTTTAAGCTAAAATAAAAATATTGGAGTTAGCCTCAGGTCTTAGGATCATTTCCCCGAAAACCTTGCATCTTAATTCATCCCGATGATTTTTGGAGAAAATCTACACTAAAACTTGTCCAGGATTGCATGTCAGTTTTGAAAGGCCTAATACTCTAAAAAGTTGCATAGTACCACCTGATGGTCAAAACATCAAAGTTTTAGCTAAGACATGTAGAAAACTTTTCCCACTGGCCTTGTATCCATTAGACCTGTAGATAAAAAGATATACTCATTTTTATAAGCCAAACTGGATGCTGGAAGTAACTGCATAGAAACACAGGGGTAAATTAGTAATTTCACCCATGTTCTGAAGTTCTCAGTTAAGTGAGGCCCTGATTTTCAAATAATACAGAGTCATACCTTTCCAATCATATAAAGTTCATAATTTTAACCTTCACGGTTTAGAAATGGCGACCCGATTAGTGCGGTAATTTTATAAATTTTCCATCAGCTTTGTGATTTAAGCCATATAAGTTTTTACAAACATCTTTTCGACCCATGACTTACTATAAAACTTTCAACTAAATTACCTTATGGTATTATAAGTACAAGTACTGAATAAAGACATAAGTATAAGTGTTATACCTTAATTCCCCGAGCCTAAGTCGTGTTGTATTTTATTTAGGTCACTTGTGATCTTTGCGGTTTTTCTCGACGTGCACACTTCTCCGATTCCGTTACTACTTCATCATCGCTGAGTTCATAGCCCCAAGTTTTACTTCAATTGTTTTACAAGCTCCGTGGAGGAGATACATGCTATAAATATTTACGATCACAATTGCTTTGAAATGGTATGCTATCTTGTTATTATTATTGCCTAAGTTTCCCATAGCCTGAAAGTCCCTTTTTATTATCGTGAACCATTAATCACTTGCGAGTGAACGCGAATACCATGAATAGATCTATTGGGAATGACATCCCCCATGCCGAAATTTGCCAGATGGCTATACCATGTATTGTATTCGTATTGTTGATTAGGTACGGCTATTACCTATGTCGAAGGGAAAAATTTATATTCTGTTAGAATATCTTACATGACGTTAATGTTCGGGGTCACAAGCTTAGTGCAATAATAACCTTACTAGACTCTGCATTCGTTGCTTAGTCGCTTTTATAAATTATGTTGTGATCAACCACTTATAATTAAACTCTATGGATTCACACAACCTTTGTGTCGACCTTTTTAGTAAGTTTTATCTCAGGTCCTTAAGGCGATAGCAGGTGGGAAGCATTATCAAGTCTTTTTGCATAAATGAAGAATTGCCTTATTATAATTCCATTCGATAAACTTTTTAACAATTTATGTTATGTACTAATGTATTGGGACCATTTTATGCTGTAAAACTCTGAATTTTCAGTAATATTATCGAATGGTGTTGTTTTTCAAAAACGTCTCATTTTAGAGTTCGTTTTCTATGACTTGGATTGTGTAACTAATAAGTAACTTCCCAAATTTCTATTATGTAGTATAGTAAATTTGGGGATGTTACATAATCAATCCTTTGATTAATCTCCTCACCAAACTATTCCTCCAAACATTTCAAATTCCTCTCAAATCTTATCCCCAAAATTCTCTTAATATTCCTTGTACTTGCATGTACTTCTTGTCCCCTACATTCCCAAAGCAAATCTTCCAAACATTCCCTTCTATATATTCCAATCCAACCACTAGGATTTAACCACCTCATCATCTTCTTCATCCAACCCTTCATTTCAAACAAAAATAAACCTTCACCACAAACCACCTCCTACTCTCCCACATTCAAAATTCAAATATTGAATTCAAGCCAAAGGCTCCCCATCACTTCACAATCACATCCTTATCCAACTCACTTTTACACACATACAACTCACTCCCACACATACAACCTCCCTCATTCTCTACCTCTTCTCAATTCAATTTTGAATTCCTCACATAGGCTCCCCATCACATCCTTCTTACACATACCAACTCAACCTTATCTCTTCACTCTCTCACACTCCAACAACTATATTTCAAATTTGAATTTCAAACTTAGGATCCCTTCCATCACATCATCTCCAACTCATCCAAACTCATCTCAACCCTTCATCTTCGCTTTGCCTCCAAGCAAAGCATATTTTCTTGGATATTCTTCTTAACCTAACCATGCTTTCTCTTCTAACCCAACCATGGTTTGTTCTTAACCCAACCTCACTCTCTCACTTCCCTCTTACACAATTTGAATTTCAAATTCAAATTCTTCCCTCTCTCTATCTCTAACATCCATACTTCCTTTCCAAGCAAAGAAATATACCATGGCATATTCTTTCTCTCTTTTCTATGCCATGAGAGGAATACCCAAACTACTCCTATCCAATTATCCCTTCTACTCTTCTCTCTTTGATAATTGGTTTTAACATAAACACTTCACAAAACATTTTTACAAATTGGTTATTTGAGTTGGTAGACCTTGAGGATGAATAATGTAAAGGCCTAAATGTGTGAAGTAAAATTGGGGGTTTAGCAAGGTTGGGTAATTAAAAGACCAAAACCCAAAAGGGAAAACACCAGACCTCCTGGTGTGTCGTTGGCGCTCCTACACGCCAGCAGCGCGCTAGACTCTGATGATGTTTTCTCATTTTGGGTCTTGGCCTATAAATACCCACCCTTGCCTCTTGTATTCCTCACCCCTTGCCATTATTCTTTCTCTCTTATTTCTCTTCTCTCAATCCTCTAATTCTATCTTGTGTTCTTGATCTTTCACATAAACATCATTTGAAAGAACACATCTCCTTGCAAGGGAAGAATCACAAGAACCTAATTCACTCTTGTGATTGTGTCGAGGGTCTTCTTCTTATACCCTTTCTAATACAATCGAATCTCTAGGTTAGGTTAGGGCTTGATTGAACAATCAAACATTTACTTATTCGATTTGGTTGTAAGGGAAGTCTTGTGTCAAGGTGACCAAACCTAGATCATTGGGGATCTAGTTGGGGTTTGATACTTCCGGTGGGAAGTCTTTGTGGTCTTTGTGGTTAAGTCGAATCACGAGTTCTTGAGGGTGGTTTCTGAGGGGCGGAATACCGTTGGGAGTAACTCTTCTTAGTGAGCGCCGATCTTTGTGCATATTGGTGGAGTGAAGTTGTAATGGTTTATAGTCCACCGAAAGGATTATACTTAGTGAATAGTATACGTGTCGTGGATTCGCAACTGGACGTACGGATGGCATAAACCCCCCATCCCGAACCAGTATATATCGTGGTGTCTCTTTACTCGCTTTATATACTTGTGTTGTAATTGTGATTGTGGTTGTTGTAATATAAACCACTTGGTACTCTTTGAGGCTTAAAGTTTTTAAACATCTAAAAAGCCAAAGAGACCGTATTCACCCCCTACCTCTACGGTTCTACATGATCATCGAGTACCTAACCTATAGTTCAAAGTTACCGATCTAAATGATCATCGCAACCGATAAACCTTCTTAGGGTTTTTACAGGAAAGTAGTCTTTAAACCCCTCACTAATCTATGTGATTTGTCTATGCCAACAATGTTACCTCTTGACATTTAGGCACCTAATGGTGCAAACAATAAATGACTAACTAGCATTATTTAAGTGTCTCTCTTATCTAGGTGGTGATATGATCAACCCCTATACAACCAAGAGGTCGTCAATCTCTCGATCATCTTAATAACCTAACTTTGGGCTGATCACCTACTCCCTAGACTACCAAGAACTAAATCGCCCTAAACACTACCACAACACAAGGATCAATTAACAAACACATAAATTATCCAATAAAAATGATAAATAACTAAGGAAATCGAATCATAACATTAATCAATTCATAACTAGGCTAACACATGATGTGTTTAGCCGATCATATTATAAAGTGCAACAAGAGTAACGATTAAAACTGTAAAAGAATTAAACATTGTCCTTGATACAATTACTCCATGTCGATCTATGTTTGATGTTATTCGATGATGGATTCTCCTTTGAAAAGCACTTGATTATGGCTAGAAAATGTCTTTAGTTGAAACCCTAGTCGTCCTTTGCTCTTTGCGTGGAAAGATGTGCCTTGTGAATGAATTAGGGCTTGTATTTATAGATTTCGTTGGGATAGACTTGGATACGGCGTAACCATAAGTGAGGGTACACATCGTATGTACTCTCTGAATAAGTATTCTTCTAAGGTCTTGTAGTAGTTATGGCGTAGGAGTAACGAGTTACCTACGCCGTATATGCTCTTTGAATGAAAATCCTCTTGACCTTGATAATACTTAGGGCGTAGAATCAATGGTTATGTTACGTCGCATGTGCTCTATGTATGAAATTAATGAACACCCCAACCCGTCAAGGGTAAAGATATTACAACAATGGTTTCATATCAGAACAAAGTATTCAATACCATAACAGTGGAAGTCTTAACATTTATAATCAAAGGAAAATAAGTCAACATGACTTATGCCAAAATGCAAGACAGAAATAATTGAAGTACATAATAAATCCAAATGCCCAAACAATGGCATAAACAAGTCTAAATCCAAAATGGCAAACTAAGATGACTAAGGTCAAAGCTTCTCTCAAATGCTCTCATCCCAAAGCAATACCCAGCTCCTAGCTTAAATACCTGCCGTAGGAAAAGGAAATGCGGCTGAGCTACGAGAGTTCAGTGAACAGATATAACGATAACAAGCAGTAATAGATAATAGTGCAAAGTAAAAGAAGTAAGGATCATAAGAGTTAAGGCATAAGTAAATGGTAAGAGTAAATGAAAAGGTACAAGATTATAAGGTAAAGGAAAACAGAAATCCACTACGAGCCCAAGTCAAGTCAAGTATCAAGTCAAGTAATCAAGTAACAAGGTGTACGGAGGGGAGACCTCGGTACCAAGTACAATATGAGGGGATACCTCCAAGGGGTGGAGTCGCGGGCTCCCAAGATGTGAAAGACGTGTATCGCACACACCATCAGTCACCAAGTATAACAAGTAATATAAACAAGTCAAGTCAAATCTAGGATGCATCCATACGCCCCAGTAGGCCAAGTTCTACCTCTACGTAACAAGTCAAGTATCAAGTCAGGGACGGGACAGGTCATCACTCTCCTGCCCTAGAGTCATGCCATCGGTGCATCAATGGCATGGACATGAAACCCTCATGCCTAGTTATGACTCGTAGTCTCAAACTGTGGGTCAAGGGTCAAGTATCAAGTATTAAGTGTCCAAGTATATATCAAGTGGTTCAAGTCAAATTATATATCAAGTGGTTCAAGTCAAGTTTCATTTCAAGTATATCATATCAAGGTTTATATCAAGGTTTATTGCAAGGTTCAAGTCAAGGTTCAAAATGAGAATTCATGGCAAGGGTTCATAGCAAAGGTTCAAATCAATTGGATCATATCAAAGGTTCACAATACAAAGGGAACATAGCAAGGTTCACAATATCAAGGGGAGCATAGCAAGGTTCAAGGGAAACAAGATAGAAAAGAGAAAGAGTTCATGAGAAACCTGTGAAAGGTCAGAATATCTGTACCTTATTAAACAAGCAAGCAACAATAATGGAAAACACGGAAAAGAGTCAAGACCTCTCCTTCTTCACACCTAAAGGAGTAGAAGACATGATTACAATTGGTTCTTAATTTAGATTACTCATTTTAAGTGATTTTCCATATTTAGTAACTCTAGTAATTAACAATCCCGTTTATCAACTTAAAGTATTTAAGATGACCATTTTAGTAGTTCAAGGTTCATAAGGTTATTTACATATGATTAAGGTTATTATGGTGGTTTTACACATTTGAGGGTTTATTAAGTAATTATGATAAGTTTAAGGACCATTATGCAATTATCATAAAATTAGGGTATAAAGTGTAATTATTATAAAGTTACAGGTTTTTACAAGTTAAGTCCTTTAGTATTAGAAAAATAACAATTTAAACCCTTTAGTATTAGAAAATAAACAAACAACACTTTTTAAATGTCTTTTTACACTTTATCAGGTTTTAGGTATGATCTGGACCTATTTCAAATAATTTATGAATTATATTAGAACTTCTAAATAAAATCTACAAAAATTCACAGGGGTACCTAAATGTCCCTAGTATTTTACTAAATTTTTCCAGATTTTATTAACTAGTATAGGTATGAATGAAAATTCCATTTTCCTAACCTGTTCCAGAATTGTATCTGATGAAATACCCGAACAGAAATTAATTCTTTACCCCATCTATAAAATTTATAAAAATCTATAAAAATTCCAGTAACTAATAGACATATCAAATATTACCCAGTTCAAAGGACACATGCTAATTCGACACGGTTTGAAAATTAAAAATCATAAACACTGACTAATTTTCCAGGTACACGAATTCGATTTGACACTTGTTTTTCCAAAATTCAAAAAGTGGACTTCCAGGCCTCTAAAAATTACAAGATAAATTTATCCAGAAATCTATTTCATTAAACTACAATCTAGACTCTGAAAACACCCAAAAATACGTTTTTATCATAAAGATACAATCGATTCAATTAGGACAAAATTCCAGGTCAGTAGCAGTCTTCATCATAACATGTAATCTTTTATAGTTTTGACATACAAGTGATCATCTCTAGCCATACAATGATTATTATTGTGTTTATAACCCTTTTAAATCGATCTTTACATAACAATACATGATCATAACAAATTTATATCCAGATTTATATGTCCATTCGATTCATATTACATCTTTGAGGTTATTATTTCATGTGACAATTGTTATTTCATGTGACAATATTTTAACAAGAACAACAATCATGAATTCGAGGATTAACCAAAGAAGGAAGATACGAATACCCTCGTAGAACACACGAAGAATCAAAAGCTCAAGATCACGTCACCAACACTTTCTTCCTCCTTCTTTCTTCTTGGTTAGATCGACAGAACAAGAGAGAAACAAGGCAAAACGATTAGGGTTTTGCTTAAAATTTTCGAATGGATTTGATATATGTATAACTTGGTTACCTTACGTGATGAATGACACAAGAATGGAACAAGATTAGGCCTTCTTTTTGGTGTTCTTGTGGATCAAATGGCAGCAGCAGCAAGGAACAAGGGAAGAGAGCCGAGAGTTTTAGTTTTTAGGGTTTGAGGACTTTTTTTTTTTTTTTTTTTTTTGTGATATTCGGTATATCAAGAAGAAAAAGAAACCGTGTAGTAGTTTTTGGAAGGCTTTGATGGACCGAGTTTTGTGCTAACATTTAGGAGGCATGATGGGCTTTATCAAGCTATTTTATTACACAATGAATTTGGTCCCAATGCTAGCTAAGATACATGGTTGGGCGTTTTTTTTTTTTTTTATTTAGGATAGGCTAGGACATTTTTAATTTAATTATCATATAAGTATTAAGTTAAGTAGTTAAACTTTAGGTAATATGGAATATATAACTTACATTAGGTGAAATACAATTTATGTTACTTGTATGATTTTCTTAAGTTCTTGAAATTTTAAAATGAGGGCATTATTGTCAACTCATATTATGTTAAATTTTTGGATTTTACAACTTCTTCCCCTCTAAAAGAAAAATTTTCGTCCTCGAAAATTGAAATGAGCACGAAATGAAGACATACCAGACTACGAAAAGAAATGAGGGTAACTAGCTCGCATCGACTCTTCGGTTTCCCAGGTAGCCTCACGCTCTGGGTGGTTCTTCCAAAGAATCTTTACAAACGGAATAACTTTGTTTCTCATGACTCTTTCCTGTCGATCTAAAACAGCTTCAGGCTCTTCAGACAAAGACATATCAGGCTGGATCTGATCAAGAGGATATGATACCACATGCAAAGGATGATAGTTGTATCCCCTCAAAAGAGATACATGGAAGACGTTATGCACATGTGACAGCTGAGGAGGCAAAGCTAAACGATAAGAAACCTCTCCGATACGTTCCAAGATCTCAAAAGGACCAATAAATCGAGGACTGAGCTTACCCTTGATTCCAAAACGCTTAACCCCACGAAACGGCGATACTTTAAGAAATACCCGGTCACCAACATTAAACTCTAGATCCCGACGATGCTTATCGGCATAACTCTTCTGACGAGCACGTGCCTCTTTCAATTTCTCCCTAGCAACAACTACCTTTTCATTAGTGATCTCGATCATCTCAGGACCCTCGATAAGACGTTCACCCACTTCATTCCAACAAATAGGCGCTCTACACTTACGCCCATATAACATCTC
Source organism: Artemisia tridentata subsp. tridentata (assembly GCA_021014915.2). Taxonomy (NCBI): domain Eukaryota; kingdom Viridiplantae; phylum Streptophyta; class Magnoliopsida; order Asterales; family Asteraceae; genus Artemisia; species Artemisia tridentata. The sequence goes on from CP139505.1 coordinate 268,968,276, forward strand.
GAATGGAGCCATTCTGATACTCGCATGCCAACTGTTATTATAAGCAAACTCTACTAGACACAAATACTCATCCCAACTTCCGGTCCATTCCAAAGCACAACCCCGTAAATATCTTCCAAAGTCTGAATGGTCCTCTCCGATTGACCATCAGTTTGGGGATGAAATGCAGTACTGAACTTAAGACGAGCACCCCAAGCCTTATGTAGCCCTTTCCAAAAACGCGAAGTGAAACGAGGATCTCTATCAGAAACAATAGAAGAAGGAGTACAATGCAATCTAACAATCTCCTGCTGAAAAATCTCCGCCAACTTACCAATACTGTAGTTCATACGAATAGGTAAGAAATGAGCAGATTTAGTTAGCCGATCAACGACCACCCAAACCGCATCATGTCTTTTACGAGTCAAAGGCAATCCAGAAACAAAATCCATGGAGATCTCATCCCATTTCCAAACAGGAATTTCCAAAGGCTGCAACAAACCACTAGCCCGCTGGTGCTCAATCTTGACCTGCTGACAAGTCATACATCTAGCCACAAACGAAACCACATCCTGCTTCATGCCATTCCACCAAAAGTGCTGCTTAAGATCCCGATACATCTTGGTAGAACCAGGATGAATAGTGAAAGGGGAACTATGAGCCTCAGTCAACACAGCCTCACGCAAATCAGGATCATTAGGCACACATAAGCGATCCTCATACCATACAACTCCGTCATCATCAACTCGGAACTCAGTCTGCTTACCCTCATCAATATTCTGCACTATAGCCCAAAGCTCACCATCGTCCTTCTGAGCCTCTTTAATACGCAACATAAGGTTTGATTCCACCTTCAAACTGGCCCAGTATCCAACATCGCGTCGAATACACAACTCAACATCCAACCACTCTAAGTCCCTGAGAACACGGGGTTCAATCTCCAAGCTAGCAATCATACCAGATTTCCGGCTAAGGGCATCGGCAACAACATTTGCCTTGCCTGGATGATACTGGATATTCGTGTCATAATCCTTAAGAAGCTCTAACCATCTCCTCTGTCTCATATTAAGCTCCTTTTGGGTAAAGATGTATTTGAGACTCTTGTGATCTGTGAAGATATCACACGATTCACCATACAAGTAATGTCTCCATATTTTCAAAGCAAACACAACAGCCGCCAATTCAAGATCATGGGTTGGATAATTCTCTTCATAGGGTTTTAATTGCCTGGAAGCATAGGCAATTACCTTACCGTGTTGCATAAGCACACAGCCTAAACCCTTCTTAGAAGCATCACTATATATCTGAAAACCTCCAGAGCCAGACGGTAAAGTCAAAATAGGAGCGGAAACCAATCTCTGTTTCAACTCCTCGAAACTCTGCTCATGCTCATCCGTCCATACAAATTTCTCACCCTTTCGCATCAACTGAGTCAAAGGCAAGGCCAACTTCGAGAATCCCTCAACAAAACGCCTGTAGTAACCAGCTAATCCTAGAAAACTCCTAACTTCAGTCACTGTGGTAGGTCTTGGCCACTTGGTGATAGCCTCAACCTTAGATGGATCCATGGTGATGCCATCTGCAGACACAATGTGACCAAGGAAAGCAACTTGGTTCAGCCAGAACTCACATTTTGAAAATTTAGCGTACAATTTTTGCTGTCTCAGAATACCCAAAACAATACGCAGATGCTGCTTATGCTCTTCTTCCGATTTAGAGTACACCAAGATGTCATCGATGAAAACGATAACGAATTTATCAAGATATTCATGGAAAACCCGATTCATTAAGTCCATAAACACCGCAGGAGCATTAGTTAATCCAAAGGGCATAACCAGAAACTCATAATGACCATATCGGGTACGGAAAGCAGTTTTAGAAACATCCTGCTCCTTTACCCGCAATTGGTGATAACCAGATCGCAAGTCAATTTTAGAAAAGACTTTAGCTCCTTGCAATTGATCAAACAAGTCATCAATACGAGGAAGAGGATAACGATTTTGGATGGTAATACGATTTAGCTCACGATAGTCAATGCACAAAAGCATACTACCGTCCTTCTTCTTTACAAATAGGACAGGAGCACCCCATGGAGAGACACTAGGCCGAATAAAACCGTTCTCCAACAATTCTTCCAACTGCTCCTTTAGCTCCTTCAATTCGACAGGTGCCATCCGGTACGGAGCCTTAGAGATAGGTTCGGCACCGGGAATCAATTCAATACCAAATTCAACTTCTCTAGTCGGAGGAAGACCAGGAAGTTCTTCAGGAAAAACATCAACAAAATCTCGAACAATGGGAACGCTAGCAACATCAAGACTCTCCAAAGATGAATCTTTAACAGAAGCCAGATAACCTTGGCAACCATGAGATATCAAGGTTCGTGCTTTCATAGCAGAAATGATTTTAACAGATTTAAGAGGGCGAGATTCATGATAAACAAATTCGGGTCGATTCAGATCACCAAATATCACATTTCTGGCATGGCAGTCAATGGTAGCTCTATGGGAAGCCAACCAATCCATACCCAAGATTATATCAAAATCAATCATATCAAGAGGAAGCTAATTAGCCGGACGAATCCGATCATCAAAGCGCAAGGGATAATTTACAAATTCATGATCGATGAGAAGACGATTCTTCATTGGGGTAGAGATAGCTATTTGATTTATTAATGGTGTTGGAGACATATTAAGTTTCTTAGCAAGTTTCAAGGATATAATAGAGTGTGTTGCGCCAGTATCAAATAATGTGAAGACGGCACAGTCACCAATATAAAGGATGCAAGTAATGGTACCTGACGCCTTAGCTGCCTGGTCACGAATAGTCGAATACACATGACCTGTATTAGGAGGAGGAGGAGGGAGGTAGTTCACAACTACTGCCGGATTCTGCTTAGGACAATCCTTCACCCTATGCTCAGTAGAACCACACCCATAGCAAGCACCAGAAGCCCTCCGACAAACTCCAGTATGATTCTTCCCACAAGAAGCACAAATAGGTATGGGAGGTAAGTTCTCAGATGGTCTCCTCTGAGTGCCCGATCCAGTAGCCCGATTCTGCTGATAACCCCTCGAAGACTGATCCTTCCACTGCCTCTGACTATCATTGCGCCCCTGACGATCATTACCTTGTCTAGAAGCCGACCTAGAATCCTGACCCCTCGAATCCGGTCTCCGCTGATCAAAGCTCCTACCCGACTGACCCCGATGATCATGTCCACAATCCGTCTGACCTCGTGGCTCAAAACTCCTACCAGTCTGCCCCTTATTGTCCCCATTCTGTCCCCGTGGCTGAACCCTGTCCCCGTCACGGTTCCGCTTATACCCAACACCCTGATGAAAGATCTCAATGTTGCGAGCTGCATCGCAACATGCTGACGCATCCGAAAACTCAGAATTAAGCAAACGATCAAGAACCCATTTCTTAAGACCCCATTTGTAATGCTTAGCCTGGCTGTGGAACGGTTTTGTTCGTCTGAGATATTTATGTATTGAATGTGTTTAGCATGCGGAATCTACTACAACACACTTAAAAGAACACAAGGTGGTGAGTTTGAATAAACGTGAGAATGCAATGAATAAAGAACACAACTTTGGTTAACACAAAACGATTCAATATTATTGATGAAATAATACGGATGATCTAAATATCACCGGGATTACAAAGTAATCTTGAATCTTAGATTGTAAAAGGATTTGTGAATTGAAGTAACTAAGTTACTTGAGAGATAGTTTGGTTTTTGGTTAATGGTTTGTAAAGATGCATGCATGAAGTGGTGACTAAGATATCCTTTTATAAGATAAGGATATCTTATTACAAGATTGTCAAGTGGTTGAATATAAAACTATACTTTGACTATATTGGCGCCTACAATTAAATACAACTACCAATGTACAACTCTGCCATATTCTTCTGTGGTTCACAGAAGACTAAACTACTTCTACATAACGTATAACAATGTACAAAGACTAATAATTCAACTAAATATCTATTACAAAATATTTAATCGACTTGACATAAGCTTGGCAGGCTCTTCATCAACTAGCAGTACCTTCTACCCAGAAGGTACTGGTAGAACATCTTCATACACTTCAAAATCAACTAGCAGGCTCTTTAACATCTTTGGCAGGCTCTTTGACTTGAACATTTTATTCCCAACAATCCTCCCCTAAACTTGTTATTTCCATTAAAATACACAAGTTTCTGATGAATAAAATACATACCTTGAGGATTTGAGGGAACTCTTCCAAAAACCTTCATTCTCTGTTCTTCCTTTTTCTTTCATATTGCTCAGATATGCTCCTCAGCAAACTCTGAACAATTTCTGAGTTCTCATCATCTTTGTCACATCTTAATCTCTTGGAGATCATAGTTTTAAGCACTTCATAACTAAGTGGATACTCTTTCTCAGCTAACATAAAGAGTTCTATCCCACTTTGTGTGAAAAGGTGATGAATATTGCTATGGCTTAGAAATTCCCAAGTTGTTGAAGGATCATAATAGGGAAATTTCCAATGAACATCTTTGGGTTCAGGATCAAACATCCTATTGAATTCTACCCATAGTTCCTGTTCCTTAGCATCTAAACTAGAAGTTGTGTCTAGCCTAATCTGCACTAGATTCCACAATTCTTCCAAATCTGCTCTGTCACATGCTCTAACTAAATTTTTAAAATTCTTAAAGATAGCAAACTGTCCCCCAACCCTTGTTATTTTCCATGATTTTCCTAATCTATCATCGTTGATCTCCCAATCAATAATAGGTCGTCTACAGCTAATTGGATCAGCATGTATGATAGTAGGCAAAGTAATCAACATTTTACTTACTTGCTCTGTGTCCAATTTTGCTACTTCTTTCTTCTGAGCATCCTTCTTCTTCATTGAGGGGTGTACATCAGATGGAACATTGTAGTAAAGACTTTTGTAGGCTTGAAGATACAGGAAGAAGATTTCATCAGCAGATTTCTTCTTAAGTTGATAATCAGTCCAATTAGCTTGACCTTTCAGAAATCTCTTCATAAAAATCACTTGATCTTTCTGAGCTTGTCCTACCTTAAAACCTCTCTTCTGACTTTCCTTCATCTTCTCAAAAATGTCAGCCAAAGCTGCTTCTTTATACTTCTTGTTGATGAATGATTCAAGTGCTTCTGTTTTCTCATCAGAATTGAGATTCTTGTCATTTACTATAATTGCTGCTTGACCTTTCACAATTGGATCATTATTGATAATCCATAGCATCTGAGCATCAAAGGTTTCTTGAGCAATTTGAGTATCAAGAAGAGTCTGAGCAGCATCTTCAGCATCTTTCTGCTCTTTCATTACTGCAAGCATTCTTGAAGCTTCAAGTGCTTTTAGCTCTTCTTCATGAACCCTTTTGGCCTCTTCTTCTCCTAAAGCCATCTGAATTTGCTGAGTTCTTTTCAACTTCTTGGACTTTGGCTCATCTTCAATCATAATGCTTTTGCCCTTATCCTTTGGAGTTGGTATTTGTGATGGAGCATAAGATTGCTCATCAGCAGCAAAAATCCTCCCCTGAACAAACAAATTCCCTTGAGGCTCTAAATCCTCTTTCTCTTGTACACTTTCTCAGCAGACCCTTTGTACCCCATAGCCAATAGCCTTTCTATCCTAGCAGGCTCTTCTTCTGGCCTAGCAGGCTCTTGCCCTGCTCCAACAGGCTCTTCATCATAAACTTGAGTTCCTTCATGGAATTCAAATTGAGCCTCTTCCTCATCTTCAGCACTATCCATCCTCCCCTTTTTGGAAGAGTGACCTATCCTATCATCATCTGACTTTGAAGAACTAGATAAAACAACCTTTGCAGATCTTTTACCCTTTAGCTTCTTCACTTTATCCTCCAATTTCTTTACCCTCTTTACTAATTTGATGTTGATCTCAGAAAACTTCTTGTTTTGACTTTTTAGAGCATTCTCTAAGAACTTCACCTTGTCTTTCAGTTCTTGCATTGTCTGAGGTGATTGGGTTTGTGATACATGATGTGATGATGTTGGTGGTGTTGCTGATGGTACTGGAGATGGTATTGGTGATGTTTGATGTGTTGGTGAAATGTAACCATGTGAAGAACTAGATGATTGTGTTTCAGCTGATGGTGTTGGTTCTTCTGGATGTTGTGGTTACATTTCATCAAAAAGTGGAATATCTTCCCCTCTAAAACCAATTCTCATATTTGAAAATACTTTGTGAGAAAGTTTTGGTGTGTCATAAATTGAGTCTGTGGGAATTAACAAATGTTTTAATTTTGCAATGATGCATCCAATAAATCTTTGATACATCAAAAACTTTGTTTCACTTTTCACATTTTTAATCAATCCTTCAAAAATATGTTTTGAAAAATTGTATTTTCTGTTTGTAGCTAAGCAAATGAGAGCAGAAGCCATGTTTCCACTAAATTGCTCCCAAGAGGTTTTCTTCTGGCTCAAACAGTGAAGGATTGTGTGAATCAAAAATCTCCATTGTGGAGTAAGATGCTTTTTCAGAAAAGTGAATTTGTTAGACTCAGCATGATACCCCATTCTTTGTAAATTTTCAAAAATTTCAGTATCTGGTAACTGACTAATACCATCAGAATCATCCAAATAAAGATGTCTTCTTATGGATGACTCAGTAAGAGTCAAATGTTTACCATCCACTTTGGCCTTAATTCTTTGTTCCCCATTTTCAGAAGTTTTAATTTTAGCAGATTGCCAAAATTGTAAAATTTGAGTTTCATAAATAGTGGGATTGACTAGTAAAGCAAACCTGATATAGGAGTTATTTAAAAAGTCCACTACTTGATGAAATGAGGCATTATCCTCTTACTTCTCCAAAAATGCTAATTGATTGTGACGTTGGACAAAGTTTAGAACAACTGTGGAAGCCATAATGAAAATTTTGAATATGATGGTGGGATTTGTTGGTAGTACTGGTAGAAGATGAAAGGTGTATGTGAATTATGATAATGACTGATGAAAGAAGATATGAGAGAATTACTTTTAACCGACAATAAGAAAGATTATAATAAGTAATTGAAAAGGCGGTTAAAAAGATCTTTTATATGTGAAATATAATATAATATTATCATCAGTAATTTACATAACTACCCCAACGGCTAATTTAAACTACCAGGCCCAACTGCTAAAACTTTTTCTGACAGGCTCAACGGCTATCTAGCAGTACCTTTTTACTCTAGCAGTACCAATTTTGAACTACCAGTACCTTTGAAAGTTTTATAAAAATCCCTTATAGTTTTTAGCAAACTACCAGCTATCAACGGATTTGAGTTGTCTTTACCAAAAGCCGTTTGCTTAAGGACTAGCTAACTATTTACAATTAAATATGGTTAGTTAACAACCATATAGTTTTTGGTAAACTATCAACCATCAACGGATTTGATTTGTCTTTACCAAAAGCCGTTTGCTTATGGACTAGCCAACTCTTAAGTTTGTAAAAACTTGGTGAGCTGAATACCAAAAGCCATGATGGCCTAAAGATGGTGCAATTTCCTTGGATGGAGGAAATTTAAAAAGGCAATGATGCTGTGTATCTTGGATGATTGGTTCAACAAGTGAAATCATCTAATAGCATGCCTTTGAGTTGAAACTTTTCTTAGTTTGATCTAGATAGAACTTTCTCCTTGAGAAATGCTTCATCCCTTCTAGATATGTGATCTAACTCTCTCTTTTTCAACTTTGCATCATCTTGTATGCTCTTGTCGTTCCTTTCATTAATTGGTTTTTCTTCCATTCTGGGCTATTAATTCCTCCCCTGAGATTGTTATCTCTCCTAAAATGAATATAACTTTTGTTGCTCCTTTTTGTTTGGAAGAACTCTTGTTTTGTTATCAACCTGAAATGTGTTAGTTGCAAACCAAAAGAACAAAGTGCAGAGCACTTGATCTATAGAATTTTAAACATTCAGGCATTATATATGAACAAAACATAGCAATTTTATATCAGCAGGACCAATTATGAACTAACAGGACCTTTTGACTAACTAGCAGTACCATGTTTGAAAGCCAATACCAGTTAATTTTATGAACAAAAACACATATTTTTCAAAGATTTATCATTCCAATACCTCCTACAAGATATTTGAATCTACCTAAATCAAAGCTTTGGTGAGAAGGTCTGCATAATTCTTTTCAGAATCAATTTTAACTACTTGAATTAACCTTTTCTCATTGCAATCCCTTATGAAATGGTGTCTTATTTCAATGTGTTTTATTTTTGAGTGTTGAACTGGGTTTTTAATGATACAAATAGTACTGCTATTGTCAATATAAATAATGGTGTTAAGAAAATTGTACCCATAGTCAAGCATTTGATTTTGGATCCAAAGAACTTGCCCACAACAACTTGCACCAGCAACATATTCTGCCTCAGTTGTAGAATTGGCCACCATTGTTTGTTTCTTGCATTGCCAAGAGATTAGTCTGCAACCAAGAAATTGACATCCACCAGTTGTGGATTTTCTGTCTAGAGTTGCACCAGCATAGTCACTATCCGAATAAGCCACCAATTCAAAAGATGATTCCCTTGGATACCAAAGACCCAACCTAGGTTGACCCTTAAGATATCAAAAGATTCTTTTGACTGCTGTGAGATGAGAGATTTTGGGATGTATTTGAAACCTTGCACACACACATACTGAGAACTTGATATCTGGTCTTGATGATGTAAGATACATCAAAGACCCAATCATAGATCTATAATTGTGCAAATCCATATCTTCTCCTTCAGCATCTTTGAGTAGCCCTTTGTCTGGATCCATTGGTGTACTTGCAACCTTAGAATCAGCAAAATTAAATTTCCTTAGGATCTCTGCTACATACTTATCTTGGCTGATAAATATGCCTTCTTTGGATTGTTTCACTTGGAGACCCAAAAAGAAAGTAAGTTCCCCCATGGAACTCATTTCAAACTTATTATGCATAAGTTTTTCAAATTCTACACACAAGTCTTGGTTTGTTGATCCAAAGATTATGTCATCAACATAAATCTGTACTAGCAAGATGTCTTTCTTTGTTCTTTTGATGAACAAAGTTGGATCAATCCTGCCTCTTTGGAATCCACTTTCTAGTAGAAAACAAGCCAATGTTTCATACCATGCCCTAGGAGCTTGGTGTAAGCCATACAAAGCCTTGGTAACTTTATAAACCTTGTCTGGATACTCTGCATCAATGAAGCCTGGAGGTTGAGATACATATACTGGTTCTTCAATTTCACCATATAAAAATGCACTTTTAACATCCATTTGATAGACAGTGAAGCCTATGAATGAAGCATAGGCCAAGAAAAGCCTAATTGCTTCAAGTCTTGCAACTGGAGCAAACACTTCTTCATAATCTACCCCTTCTTCTTGAGTATATCCTTGTGCTACCAATCTAGCTTTGTTTCTGATCACTATACCCCTTTCATCTTTCTTGTTTCTGAACACCCATTTGGTTCCAATTGCCCTATGACCTTTGGGTAAATCAACCAATATCCAAACCTTCTGAATCTTGAATTGGAGAAGCTCTTCTTGCATTGCTTCCACCCAACTTGCATCATCTAAAGCTTTGTTTATGTTTTTGGGTTCAGCCTGAGATAGAAAACATGAAAACAGGCATATATTGGAATTATCATTATTCTTTTCTTCATAAATAGAGGAGATAAACCCTTCTTCATCTGAAGATAAGACTTGAGATAAACCAACTTGAGATCTTGTTCTAACACCAGAATGTATGCTTCCAATCACATCATCAGTTGAGTGATCTTTGAGAATTCTAGTGTTTGGTGTTTTAGGAACTTCATAAGTAGATGGAAGATTGCTAATCCCCCTCTCTTCTGGTAAAGAATCATCTATTTGAACATTCAATGGCTCAGCAGTATCATTACTTGAACTAGCAGGACCATCTGATGAACTAGCAGTACCATTGTCATTTGTACCACTTTCTTGATTCTCTTGATTCTGAGTTCCTTGATCATCTTCATTGCCTTCATTTGTTGTGTTTGAAGGTCCTTCTTGACTTGAAGATAGATCCATACTTTTCCAAATTGGCATCCAGATGTAATCTTGATCTTTAGGAGTTTCAACATTATCTTCAAAACCTGCATTATCATTAGTATTTGTACCTAAAACAGGCACATAATTCATAGATTCTGAAAGCCTATCAACATCAAACATCCAATCTGGTCCAATTCCTTTCACATTTGTTAGTTTCTCTTGAAACTCTATGTGAAGATTCTCTTCTACTTGCCTAGTGCAAGTGTTAAACACTCTATAGGCCTTACTCTGCAAGGAATACCCTATCAAATAGCCAACATCTGCTTTTCCATCAAATTTGCCTAAATGATCTTTGGTATTGAGAATAGTGACATGACAACCAAAAGGTCTCATAAAACTTAAAGATGGTTTTCTACCAAAGAAAAGTTCATAAGGTGTCTTTCTATGTGGCTTTGTCACAAGAACCCTGTTTTGTACATAACAAGCAGTACCAACTGCTTCAGCCCAAAATGAAATAGGCAACTTAGAGTCTACTAACATAGTTCTAGCAGCCTCTATAAGTGTTCTATTCTTTCTTTCTGCTACTCCATTTTGCTGAGGTGTTCTAGCTACACTAAACTCTCTTTTTATGCCTTTTTCCTTGCAAAAGTCATCCATAACTCTATTCTTGAACTCTGTCCCATTGTCACACCTGATGACCTTAACCTTCTTATCAGATTGGTTTTCTACCTCAGTGATATAGGTTTTAAGTATGTCACTAGTTTCATGTTTAGATCTTAAAAAGAAAACCCATGAAAATCTGCTATAATCATCAGTAACAACCAGACAATATCTTTTTCCATTCAAGCTGCACACATTAGTAGGACCAAAGAGATCCATATGAAGCATATGTAAAGCCTGAGAAATAGAGTTTTGGGTCTTGGGCTTACAAGAAGCTCTATGTTGTTTGCCTTTTAGACAGTCAACACAGGTTTGGTCGTTTTGGAAAATCTTTTTGGGTAAACCTCTTACTAAATCATATTTTGCAATAGTGTTGATTGTTTTAAAGTTTACATGACCAAGCCTTCTATGCCAAAGCATAGATTCATCCAATGAGGCTTTTGCTACCAAACAAGTTAGACTCTCCTTAGGATCAATGTTCTTTAAATTGACATTGTACATATTGTTCCTTTTTGGAATTTTAAGAAGGATCTGACTCTCATCAGGCATCTTAAAATCAGAAGAAAGAACCATACATTCATTGTCAGTAAATAGAACATTATTCTTTTTGTCACACATTTTTGAGACACTAAGAAGGTTAAACTGAAGTTCTTTCACAAAATACACATTTTCAAAATCTAGTTTACTGGTTTTGATAGTACCTTTACCAGTGATCTTTCCTTTTATTCCTCCCCCAAAGGTAACATATCCTCCATCAAATGTTTTGAAGTCTGAGAGGAATGACATGTTGCCTGTCATGTGCCTTGAACATCCACTATCAACATATCCTTGATCTCCAATATCAGATGAATGTTCCTGCACATGAATAAACATATTAGTTTCCTTGGGGTACCCAAGCCATGACAGACTTGGGTTTGCCTCTTGCATCAATGAAATCAAACCTTTTCAGGATTGTTGATGCACCTTTTGATTGGATTGGTTTCCAAATCCAACATGCTGAGGACTTAACAGCACTTTCCCTTTTAATCCATTGTGTGGTCTTTGGTCTATCAGTACCAATTTTGGCAATACCAATTTTGGCAGTACCATTTGGTCTAGCAGGACCTTTTGGTCTAGCAGGACCTATGGTTTTTGGTTTCCAAATTTGTGTTTTGACCACAGATTTCTTTTGAATAGGACTATTCACAACTTTTGGTACACATTTGAAAGTGTTTCTTGTACCCTTATCAGTTGGTTTTGCAATAACAGGCTTATTTTGTCTAACAGTATGTTTAACATTTGTGGTATTAGACTTAACAAAACTTTTTCTGGGGTGAGTAACATTTGTTTTAGACTTTGATTTACTCCCAGAAACCCATTTATTACAATAAGCATGAAGATGATTAAAGCTACCACAATAATAACAAGCCTTATTGAACATAACAAAGTCATTACCTAGTTGTTGTGACTTAAGGTTGTTCCAATTTATTTGGCTTCCCCTAGGTTTATTATTACATTTTTTACAACTTTCAACTGTTTTCAAAACAGCTTTAGCTTTAGCCTTAACTTCTACTTTCTTAGGACTGAATGGTCCTTCTTTGATTCCTTTGATAGGAATAGTCTCATCTTCATCATCATCAGATACCCAATCTTCAATAATTAGGACATCTGGTCTCTTCTCAGTGAGCACCTTAGAGAGTGAGGCATTCTTAGCACTCTCAGAAGGTTCACTTATCACTACAGGTTTAGCTAATGGTTTGTTAATGACTTCATGCAAACCTGATTCAGCAAGATCTGATCCTGGAGGACAAGGAATTCCTCTATAAGGAGGTGGACATTCATTGTATCCTATCCCTGATTTTATTCTCTTATTCATCTAATTCTCTACTATGCTCCTAGTACATTCAGAAGCAATTTCTAATTTAGTAACAGTCATTTGAATATTATCTCTAGCCAATGTTACTTTAGTGCACTCAGTCCTTACCATTTCTATTTCTGAATCTTTCAAAAATATTTGTCTATTAAGAGTAGCTTTTGCATCAGAAAATATGAGTTCATTTTCTCTATAGTGAATGATTTGTTTTTCTAGTTTGGCCATACCACACTTATGGTCAAATAATGTTTGTTGGGTTTTTCTGAGTTCTAATGTTTGTGCATCATAAGATTTTCTTATAAGTTCTAATTCTTTAAGAAATTCACAATTATTAGAGCATTTGATAGTTTGTACCTCAGGAGTGGAGAATGCCATCAAAGCCAATTCATCAGAAGTTGACTCATCTTCACCCATGAAACTCCAATCAAAACCCATGCCATCAATAGCAACCATTGCTTTTGGCTCAGCAACTTCAACAACCTTACTCTTGCTTTCAAAGCTTCCTCTCTTCTCAAAGCTTTCTTTATTTCTGTTTTCAAACCCTCTACCCTTGTCATCCTGCTTCTTAGGTCTTCTACACTCTCTAGAGTAGTGACCTTTCATGTGGCAGTTGTAACACTCCACCTTTGACTTATCATAGCCAGCAGGCTCATTTCCATTTATCATTATCTTCTTGCCAGTCCTCATCAACAACTTCTTAGCTCTAATGCTTAAAAGTGAAAGTTGCCACTTTATTTCCATCATTTCAAGATCATCAGGATGAATCTCTTAAAGATCTTCAAATGTTAATACAGACCCATTGTGTTGAGATGTAAGAAAAGCACACCCAATTGTTTCATCTAAAATGGATTTGGTACTACTAGAAGTACTAGCAGTACCAAAGGTTGTGTTGGCAGTACCTTCTTCTCTGCCATCTTTTTCTTCATTATCCGCCTTTGAGATGCTTGGTGATGAAACAAATACCATATTTCCTGAACTTGACCCAGTAGTCTTCTTTCCATCATGTTCTACAATTTTGAAATTGTTGTAGAGATCATTGAGACTCATCTGGTCAATATCTGGCTTGTTCTTCCAGACAATGACATGCATAGACCATTCTGAAGGTAAACTCCTAAGAAATTTAGAGTTTAGGTCTTCTTGAGTTATCATCACTTCATGGATGGCTAACTGACTTGCAAGCTTCTGAAGTCTATTGAACATACTGTCCAAAGACTCATTGGTTGTGGCTGTGAAGGTCTCAAATTGTTGTTTGAGAAGTGTTTTCTGTGTTTTCTTGGTAGCATCATTACCACCAAACCTAGCCACAATTGCTTCAAAAAGGGTTTTGGCATCTTTGTATTTGTTAAAGATCAGAAGTTGATCATTTGGAATAGTCATCAGTAACATACTCCTTGCCTTTAGATCATTTCTCTTCTGAATTCTTTCATCTGCATTTGATGGTTGGTCTTGCATTCGTGTTACAAGAGCATCATTTACTGTTGTAGTGGTGATTGAGGGTTTAAATGAGTTGCCTTGTTCAATGATCTCCCAAAGTGCATAGTCCTGCACTTGAAAGTATTGTTCTACCCTTAGTCGCCACATTTCAAACTCATTTTGCTTAAGTAATGGAAGTTTAGCTGCAACATTTGTTTGAATATGTTCAACATCCATTGTTCTTTTAAATTAGTAAATATCAAGCCTAGCTCTGATACCACTTGTGGAACGGTTTTGTTCGTTTGAGATATTTATGTATTGAATGTGTTTAGCATGCGGAATCTACTACAACACACTTAAAAGAACACAAGGTGGTGAGTTTGAATAAACGTGAGAATGCAATGAATAAAGAACAAAACTTTGGTTAACACAAAACGATTCAATATTATTGATGAAATAATACGGATGATCTAAATATCACCGGGATTACAAAGTAATCTTGAATCTTAGATTGTAAAAGGATTTGTGAATTGAAGTAACTAAGTTACTTGAGAGATAGTTTGGTTTTTGGTTAATGGTTTGTAAAGATGCATGCATGAAGTGGTGACTAAGATATCCTTTTATAAGATAAGGATATCTTATTACAAGATTGTCAAGTGGTTGAATATAAAACTATACTTTGACTATATTGGCGCCTACAATTAAATACAACTACCAATGTACAACTCTGCCATATTCTTCTGTGGTTCACAGAAGACTAAACTACTTCTACATAACGTATAACAATGTACAAAGACTAATAATTCAACTAAATATCTATTACAAAATATCTAATCGACTTGACATAAGCTTGGCAGGCTCTTCATCAACTAGCAGTACCTTCTACCCAGAAGGTACTGGTAGAACATCTTCATACACTTCAAAATCAACTAGCAGGCTCTTTAACATCTTTGGCAGGCTCTTTGACTTGAACATTTTATTCCCAACACTGGCGGCTAGCATCACCAGCAATTGGTCCCACAAAACTGACCAACCTCTGCAAATACTCCCCTGCATGCTTACTATCCAGCTGGGAAATCGTATTGTACTCCCGTTCAAACCTCTGCTGCTCGGAATCAGGGAAGTACCTCGTATAGAAAGTGGTGCGAAACTCAGTCCAAGTACAAGCAAGCACATATGGGTCACCCCCTTTAGCCTGCTTATGCGCTTTCCACCAGCTCAGCGCATCCCCTTCTAACTTAAAAGCAGCCAAACGAGTCTTAAATTCGTCCTCACATCCCAACACTTCAAACATTTTCTCCAGGTGCGTAATCCAATCCTCTGCCGCCTGAGGAGTGGCAGCCGAACTGAAAGACAAGGGCTTGAGCTTGTTGAAACTCTCAAGCCAACCATGAATAGTAGTGGGTCGGCCCCCACCACTAGAACCTCCAGAAGAGCCACCAGAACCTCCAGAAGAGCCTGCTCCATTATTGATGATCCGATTGATCACCTCATTGGTGTTAAGGCCCGGTAACAGGTTGGCTATAGCATTAGCGACCAAAGCCTCCAAATTAGGGATCTCAGCATCCCCTTCAGGGTTACCTCCAGAATACTCGTTATGGCGAGTGTTAACCATCTACACGATTATCAAAACGATTAGCAAGATCAAACAAAATACGATAGAGTAGGACAAGGAAAAAGAGTGCGCGAAAGGAAACCTAATATCTACCCAATCCTCACAGGTCAATAGCCTAAGCTCTAAGGTTTCGGAAGCCTATTCTCGGATACCATAAATTGTAACACCCTAACCCGTCAAGGGTAAAGATATTACAACAATGGTTTCATATCAGAACAAAGCATTCAATACCATAACAGTGGAAGTCTTAACATTTATAATCAAAGGAAAATAAGTCAACATGACTTATGCCAAAATGCAAGACAGAAATAATTGAAGTACATAATAAATCCAAATGCCCAAACAATGGCATAAACAAGTCTAAATCCAAAATGGCAAACTAAGATGACTAAGGTCAAAGCTTCTCTCAAATGCTCTCATCCCAAAGCAATACCCAGCTCCTAGCTTAAATACCTGCCGCAGGAAAAGGAAATGCGGCTGAGCTACGAGAGCTCAGTGAACAGATATAACGATAACAAGCAGTAATAGATAATAGTGCAAAGTAAAAGAAGTAAGGATCATAAGAGTTAAGGCATAAGCAAATGATAAGAGTAAATGAAAAGGTACAAGATTATAAGGTAAAGGAAAACAGAAATCCACTACGAGCCCAAGTCAAGTCAAGTATCAAGTCAAGCAATCAAGTAACAAGGTGTACGGAGGGGAGACCTCGGTACCAAGTACAATATGAGGGGATACCTCCAAGGGGTGGAGTCGCGGGCTCCTAAGATGTGAAAGACGTGTATCGCAAACACCATCAGTCACCAAGTATAACAAGTAATATAAACAAGTCAAGTCAAATCTAGGATGCATCCATACGCCCCAGTAGGCCAAGTTCTACCTCTACGTAACAAGTCAAGTATCAAGTCAGGGACGGGACAGGTCATCACTCTCCTGCCCTAGAGTCATGCCATCGGTGCATCAATGGCATGGACATGAAACCCTCATGCCTAATTATGGCTCGTAGTGTAATACCTAAAAATCCAAAATTTGCAAAATGACCAAAATGCCCCTACAATCTTAAAATTTATTTAAAAGCTTAAAAAAATCGCCAAATAAATTCCAAACCTTCAGGAATGAACTAGATATGAATCAAAATAATTTTTGTGATTACATTTTAATATTTAGAAAAGTAAAAAAATACACAAAATATTTATTTGTCCGAATATATATATATTTTGTATATATTTACGATTTAAAAATACAAAATAAATAAAATAAATACAAGATAAATGCAAATAAATTTAGGAAATTATCACAATCAGTATTTGAGCTTAAATAAACTTTCTTGGGCTGAAATTCATTGATCTTTATCATCTAAACACGTTTTTATAATTTATGTATATATATAACACAAACCGAAACCCTAAAAACCCTTTACACAAAATCGATCAGCTCTCATTCGATCAGATAAAATTCGTGTGTTATTTTTCTGGGATCCTACATAACCTAAAGAAGCTAGGAAAATTAATTGGAGGTCGTGGGTTTAGTTGGTTCGATCGTTGCAAAATTGTTTTGTCGAATTGAGCCTAGCGAGAGGTATAAATTCTTATTATCCCTTTTACACGTTCGATCTTACATATAGTAATTTTATTATGTTAGTATGATCATATAAGACTCAAATAAATTATATATAACGAATCATGCAAGCTATATAAGTCGTACCAAATTTTGAGAGCTAAAACGTACGTTAAATCCATAATAAGCTATACGATTTATCTAGGTGTTATAATTATTTATTTTGAACACTATACGACATATATGATCTGGGAAAAATGTTGATTCGAATGGTAGAAGCTTAGATCGATCGTGGTTAATTATTCTTTGAATCGGGTTTCATGTTAATCGAATAAGAAAATAAAGAAAACCCTAGATCGAATTAGGGTTAGGGTTTGAATGATGAATCTGGTCATTTAATGCTTGCTAATCATGAGGTAATAATTGTGGAATAGTTAGATGTGTTAGGGTTTCGATTTGCATATTAAACATGTTATACGATTTGAAAATTTAATAAGAAGGACTTGTTTTGTCAACTTTGAAACTTAAAGGTTATTTTTATAATGTTAATTAGGTCAGTATAAATGTGTAAAAATTATAAGATGAGGTCCTTATGTGTAAAATTTGCAAGATCATGGATTAATTATTAAATATTGGTTCGAATTACAAATAAATTAATTAGAGGGACTAAAAGTGTAAATTCAGGGAACTTGTGATTATTTTGTGTAAATAATACTATTAGGGAGGTAATATGTAATTTTGGGTATTTATGGGGCTATTATGTAATTAAAATAAAGTAAGGATGTAAATTGTAATATTTGTAAGCTAAAGGGACTAATTGTGTAAATAAGTGAAACATGGAGGTGTAATTCGTACCATATGATAAATGTGAGGTTATATTCTGTAACTTAGAAAGTATAAGGGCTTATGATGTAATTATAAATATAGTGAGGGTTAAATTGTAAATTATGTAACTATAAGGTTCATTTTGTAACTTTAATAACTAAAGGGGTGTAAAGTGTAATTAATGAAACTTAAAGGACTAAAGTATGATTCTGAATCCATTATGTGTTAAAACTAGTA
Organism: Artemisia tridentata subsp. tridentata; assembly: GCA_021014915.2. NCBI lineage: Eukaryota > Viridiplantae > Streptophyta > Magnoliopsida > Asterales > Asteraceae > Artemisia > Artemisia tridentata. Next base: position 268,986,397 of record CP139505.1, read on the forward strand.
ATTTGTAATAGTTTCATTTTAAACCCTTAACTTTGATATATTTTCATTTAAAACCCTAAGTTATGGAAACTTGTCATAATTAACCCTGAACTATCATGAATTGTTAAAATGTACCCTATGTCCATAATATTCTTAATTTATGACTTAACCTAAGTTATAATACTTAAATCTTCCTAAGTATGGAAACTTATTAAATATGGAAACCTGCTAAAAATAGAAAGTTACTTAAATTGGAAAGGCAAGTTAAAAAGAATTCTTAATAATCAATTGTAACTCTCTTCTACTCCATTAGGTGTGAAGAAGGAGAAGTCTTAATCCGTTCAGTTCTTTCAGTTCTTGTTTGCTTGCATTCGAAATAAGGTACAGATATTCTGCCCTTCTTAGTAAGGTGCCTTCGTTCTCTTGATTTCTTATCTTGATTCGTTTAGGATTTCCCAAAGCCATTGCTATGTTCCCTATTCTTTGATCTTTTTGACTTGATTAGATATATACCCTTTGCCATGAACCTTTGATAGTTGGACTTAGACTTCTTGGACCTTTGCTTTGACCTAGACTTTGACCTTCAGTGTTATACCCGAGCCAAGTTCGTTGCCTAGCCATGAAGGTAACATGGCCGTGTCATTGATGCACCAATGGCATGATTCCAGTGTGTTCGAGTGATGTTACACACCGTCCCCATATTGTTTGTAACATGCGCATTATATTTATTATTGGCCTATATTATTGTCTGGGGGGCGTATGGATGCATCCTAGGTTCGAGTTTGTATTAATGATAATATTGTTCGGTGATTGATGCTGTGTGCAATACACGTCCTTCACATTTGAGAGGACTCCCCTCTCTGGTTATTACTTGGTTTGTTTGGGCTCGTGGGGGAATTACTGATCTTTCTTTTATTCTTTTCTTACATTTCATTCTTAATTCTTTGCCTTTGACTTATACATATTCCATTACACTAAAATATACTTGTTCATTTCATATGTTTTCGTTTCCGTTTATCGTATATATCTGTTCACTGGGCTTTTTAAGCTCAGCCGCATTTCTTTTCCTGCGGCAGGTATCTAAGCTAGAAGCTGGGATTTTCGCTATAGGATTGAGAGTAGAGATTAGAAGAAGATTCTACCTTAGTTACCACCTTTATTAGACTGGATTTCATTTCATCTTTATTTCCTTGGATTATTTATTATCATTGACTCATGTTGGTTTTAAGCCGTGTTTGGCTGGATTTCTTTAATGAATTTGTTTAAGACTTCCGCTGTGTATTATGTATGTTTGCTTTGATTTGACACCATAATGTGACATCTCTACCCTTGGCGGGTTGGGGTGTTACAATTTATGGTATCAGAGCCAGGTTTGTGACCTGCAGTACATAATGTCATGGCCTGTGAGTCATATGGACCCTAGGATTTGACCCTTAGGACTTAAGATTTGACTGGTGAGGATTTGGGTAGACGTTAGGATCCTGTTTCTTCTTTCCATTCGTGCTTAATCTCCCTATCTTTGCTAATCATTTTCGTGATCGTTCAGATGGTGAATACGCGTTTTACCCAGTATACTGATGGGCAGGAGGTCCCTGATTTCGACGCAATGATAGCGGTTCATCAGGAGGAGATGGTGCTGGTCCATCAGGTGGTGGTGGTGTCGGTGCTCCACCTGCTGGTATTCATGTTTGGATCGAAAGGTTCAATAAGCTCAAACCTCTTTCTTTCCGGTCTGCTGCCACTCCCACAGAGGCAGAGGACTGGATCACTCATGTTGAGAAGCTGTTCAGAGTCTTGGGTTGTGCTGACGAATTCAAGACACGTTTGGCCACATTTAAGTTTGAGGGTGATGCGCTGAGTTGGTGGACAGCGTATGTTCAGTCACAGGAAGAGGATTTCGCGGATACTTGCTCATGGGAGGATTTTTGTGGCATATTTTATAAGCAGTATATTCCAGTGTCTGAACAGCAGAGGTACGAACGAGAGTATGGGATTATTAGTCAGATGGATCAAGAGTCGTCTGGGGAGTTCATGCGGAGGTTCATGAGGCTGGCTAGTTTTGTTGGGCCAGATGTTACGGGGGATGCTCAGTGTCAGGCTAAGCACTTTAAGTGGGCATTGAAGAAGTGGGTATTGGATCGTATTGTGAACACTGAGTATGAGGATGTTGCTGCAGTTGCGAATGATGCTCGTAACATTGAATTGTTGCATGCTGCTGAAGGAGGTTCGAATAAGAGAGACAGGGATGGAAATCGTGTGGACTTTAAAGGACAGGGTCGTCAGGACCAGAGGCAGGATCATAGAGGTCGTCAGGACCGGGGATATGATCAGAGGCGCCAGGATTTTAGGAGTCAGGATCAGCGAACTTTTGGTAGAAATGGAAATGACCGGCAGGGTCAAGGTAGTAGCAACCCGCGTCAGCTCAGAGATCAGTCGACTCGGGGTTCGCAGCAGAATTATCATTCGGGTTCTTCTGGTCAGAAGAAGTCTTTTGAGGCATTGCCTCCTCCTCCTCTTTGTGCTACTTGTGGGAAGCCTCATCCGGGGGTTTGCTACAAGGCTACTGGTGCTTGTTTCAATTGCGGCTCTACCACTCACAAGGTGAGGGATTGTCCACAGGAGAAGCGGATTGTACCAGTGAATTCGTCTAAGTCAGCTCCCACTTCAGGTCGTGTTTTTGCCACTACTCGTGATCAGGTGGTGAATTCTTCAGGTACCATTACCGGTTTTCTTTACATTGGTGATCGTATTGTTTTCGTATTATTTGATACCGGTGCCTGATGCGTGGTTTTGCAACCTTACAACAGGTTTTACCTCTCGAGGGATCTCAAGAGGCTTACAACCCCACCAGGCAGTGTACCTGACCGATGTAGTATAGTGTAGTGGTAAGTACGGGGGATTGATCGTTCTCCACAAGGAATAGTGTTCGTTAGGTATGAAAAATTACTCTAATAGGTCTAAGGGTGAGAGAAGATTCTTTTTATGTTTTTATATTTTTATGAAAGCAAGTAAAATCTCGGGTTTGAAAGAGTGGGCGGAATTAGTTGCTAGTCAACTAACCCAAAATTACTACGAATGCAAATAAAATAAAATAACAAAAATGAAAATGTTGGTGAAAACTTATGTGGAGGAAAATGTGTTTACTTAGATTTCCTTACTCCCTAACTATCTTTTACCGGTTGATTAGTGTGTATTAGTTGCGTGGATGACGGGTGTATTCCTTAATACCATTCGTGGGGTGGCGTAAGTACTTCCCCAACTCTACAAGCTCCTACTTCACTCCTATGTCGAGCCGGCTAGGAAGCTCCTAACATGGGATCACTAGAATTCGCTTGTGCATTAAATACAACCATAAAAACCTTTAGTACGCATTGGTTCATGTTTCTTAAGACGTTCAAGCAAGTTACCGATTAGGAAGTTAGCCAGTTTTCTTAAGCCTAACATAGATAAACAATCATCCAATACAACTAATAACACACTAATAACCAACAATCAATAGCTAGGTTTCATTAGATCTAAGCAAACACAAGATAAATCTAGCCTAGCATGTTAAACAAAAGACAAGAACAAGATAGAATCAAACAACACATAGACATATTGAATGATTAATTGATAACTTATCTTCAATGTAACATGGAAGATCTCAAGGCAAAAAGCCTTGAAAGAGCTGCCAAATTCGTCCTAGGGTTTTCACACACAAAGTTCCCCAATAAGTTCCACACTAAGTTCCACACCAATGACAAAAAATTGCAAAACTATATATAGACTTTTAGATCTGACGGCGTCACGTTATGGAGTGTGACGCCGTCACCTCGCCGCTTTTAGGGTTCCCGGATGACCTTCTTGACGCCGTCCCTCTTTAGCTCTCCAAAATCCGTTCTGGCTTATCAAGGCTTGACGCCGTCAGGATTATGCGTGACGCCGTCCCTCTCTAAATTAAGCCGTGACGACCTTGATCATATTAAAGCGTGACGCCGTCAGAATTTCATGCAAATTTCACTGGCTTATCATGAGTAATTTTCACATCCACCATTTTATTGCCAAGCCGTGACGCCGTCTGGAGATAATCCTGACGCCGTCAAAGGTAACTTTTAGCCGATTTTGAGACTTTGTCGTTTTCTTCACTTTAATGCTCCAAAAACGTCCAAAATGCTTCCTTTTCCAGATTTCTTCTCAAAAGTACCTAAAATGACAAAAGGAACGATTTAGGGCAATATTTGATCAAATAAATACGATTTAGGGCTTAAATGACCCCTTAAAAGCGGTACACTTTTCGCTTCATCAGTGCCACTCATTCCATCATATCTATTTCGCTGGCCAATAAACTAAATATAACCCCAACCCCATTAACTAATCAAATATCTATTTCCAACCCAATGAAAACCCATGTAATTATTGATAGAGAATATGTGAATTGTCCCCTACGTTTTGATGACGGTGTTCGTCCCGCTAATTTGCTCCCGATCGATATGATCGATTTTGACGTTATTTTGGGCATGGATTGGTTGACTGCTCATAGGGCCACTCTTGATTGCAGTGCCAGAGATGTGATCTTTGGTAATGTTCATCAACCCGACTTTGTTTATCACGGTTCCCAACCTCTTAAATCTGTTAAGATCATCTCGGCTATGAAAGCCAGAACTTTGCTTTCCCATGGTTGCCTTGGTTTTCTGGCATCCATTAAAGATACTTCTTTGGAAGTTCTGAGCATCGAGAGTCTTCCTATCGTTCATGATTTTGCCGACGTGTTTCCCGAAGAACTTCCTGGTCTTCCTCTGGCTAGGGAAGTTGAGTTTAGCATTGATCTCGTTCCAGGTGCAGAACCTATCTCCAAAGCTCCATATCGTATGGCGCCCATTGAGCTAAAAGAGTTGAAGGAGCAGTTGCAGGAACTCTTGGAGAATGGATTCATTCGACCAAGTGTCTCTCCTTGGGGTGCTCCTATTTTGTTTGTGAAGAAAAAGGATGGAAGCATGCGTCTTTGTATTGACTACCGCGAGCTTAACCGTATTACGATCCGAAATCGTTACCCTCTTCCGCGCATTGACGACTTATTTGATCAGCTGCAAGGAGTGAAGCATTTCTCTAAGATTGATTTGAGGTCCGGTTATCACCAGCTTCGGGTGAAGGAGCAGGATATTCCCAAAACTGCGTTTCGAACTCGTTACGGTCATTATGAATTTCTGGTTATGCCTTTTGGTTTGACTAGCGTGCCTGCTGTTTTTATGGATCTTATGAATCGAGTATTCCACGAGTACCTCGACAAGTTCGTCATCGTCTTCATTGATGACATCCTTGTGTATTCGAAGTCTAAGGAGGAACACGAGCAGCATCTTCGGATTGTTTTAGAGATTCTTAGGCAGCAGAAGTTGTATGCGAAATTTTCTAAGTGCGAGTTTTGGTTGAGTCAAGTTGCTTTCCTTGGTAACATTGTATCGGCAGATGGTATCACCATGGATCCATCAAAGGTTGAAGCTATCACCAAGTGGCCGAGACCTACAAATGTGACAGAAGTTAGGAGTTTTCTGGGGCTTGCTGGTTACTACAGAAGGTTTGTTGAAGGTTTCTCGCGTTTGGCTTTGCCATTAACGCAATTGATGAGGAAAGGAGAGAAGTTTGTTTGGACAGAAGAGCGGGAAGATAGTTTTGAAGAGCTGAAGAAGAGATTGGTGTCCGCTCCTGTTTTGACCCTTCCATCGGGTTCTGGAGGTTTTCAGATTTATAGTGACGCGTCAAAGAAAGGTTTGGGTTGTGTTCTTATGCAGCACGGGAAGGTTATTGCTTATGCTTCGAGGCAATTGAAACCTTATGAGGAGAATTACCCGACGCATGATTTAGAGTTAGCTGCTGTTGTTTTCGCGTTGAAGATCTGGCGGCATTATCTGTATGGCGAGTCATGTGATATCTTCACTGATCACAAGAGTCTCAAGTACATCTTCACTCAGAAGGAACTTAATATGGGACAGAGACGGTGGTTAGAACTTCTGAAGGATTACGACACGAACATTCAGTATCATCCGGGTAAAGCTAATGTGGTTGCCGATGCTCTTAGTCGAAAATCTGGAATGATTGCCAGTTTGGAGGTAGAACCTCATATTCTCAAGGACTTAGAACGTTTGGATGTTGAGTTGTGTATTCGTCGCGATGTCGGTTATTGGGCTAGTCTTAAGGTTGAGTCTAATCTCATCTTACGGATTAAGGAAGCCCAGAAGGATGACGATGAACTGTGGTCTGTGGTTCAGAATGTTGAAGAAGGTAAGCAGACAGAGTTCAGTGTAGATGATTTTGGCGTGGTGTGGTTTGAAGATCGTCTTTGTGTTCCAAATGATCCAGAGCTTCGTGAGGCTATTCTATCTGAGGCACATAGTTCCCCATTCACTATTCATCCTGGTTCCACCAAGATGTATAGAGATCTGAAGCAGCATTTCTGGTGGAGTGGTATGAAGCATGATGTAGCTTCTTTCGTGTCTAAGTGTTTAACTTGTCAGCAAGTTAAGATTGAGCATCAAAGGGCGAGTGGTTTGTTGCAGCCTTTAGAGATTCCGACATGGAAATGGGAAGAGATTTTTATGGATTTTGTATCAGGGTTACCCCTTACCAAAAGAAAGCATGATGTGATTTGGGTAGTTATTGATCGACTAACCAAGTCTGCTCATTTCTTGCCGGTTAGTATGGATTACCGTGTCAATAAGTTGGCAGAGATTTTTCGACAGGAGATCGTAAGACTTCATGGTATGCCGACGGCTATTATTTTGGACAGAGATCCACGGTTTACTTCTCGTTTCTGGAAAGGATTGCAGAATACTTGGGGTGCACGCCTTAAGTTTAGTACGGCTTTTCATCCGCAGACAGATGGTCAGTCAGAGAGGACCATTCAAACCTTAGAAGACATGTTGAGAGCGTGTGCTTTAGAGTGGACGGGAAGTTGGGATGAGTATTTGTGTTTGGTGGAGTTTGCTTACAACAATAGTTGGCATGCGAGCATCCGAATGGCTCCATATGAGATGTTGTATAGGCGAAAGTGTAGAGCGCCAGTTTGTTGAAACGAAGTAGGTGAACGTCTTATTGAAGGTCCGAAAATTATTGAGATCACTAACGAAAAGGTGGATGTTGCAAGAGAGAAATTGAAAGAGGCTCGTGCTCGTCAGAAGAGCTATGCAGATAAGCATCGTCGCGACTTAGAGTTTAATATTGGAGATCGTGTATTCCTTAAAGTTTCGCCGTTTCGTGGAGTTAAACGTTTTGGAATCAAGGGCAAGCTTAGTCCTCGATTTATCGGACCATTTGAGATTCTTGAACGCATTGGAGAAGTTTCTTACCGTTTGGCTCTACCGCCTCAGTTATCGCATGTTCATAACGTCTTCCATGTATCTCTTCTGAGGGGATACAATTATCATCCTTTGCATGTGGTATCCTATCCTTTTGATCAAATTCGGCCTGATATGTCTCTTCCGGAAGAGCCGGAAGCTATTTTAGATCGTCAAGAGCGAGTCATGAGAAATAAAGTTATTCCGTTCGTGAAGATTCTTTGGAGGAATCACCCAGAGCGTGAAGCTACCTGGGAGACCGAGGAATCGATACGAGCTAGTTATCCGCACTTCGAATTTTGATCTGGTATGTCTTACTCGTTTTCCGTTCTATTTCATTTCCGTTTCCTTTGCAAATTTCGAGGACGAAATTTCTCTTTTTAGAGGGGAAGAAGTTGTAATACCTAAAAATCCAAAATGTGCAAAATGACCAAAATGCCCCTACAATCTTAAAAATTTATTTAAAAGCTTAAAAATCGCCAAATAAATTCCAAACCTTCGGGAATGAACTAGATATGAATCAAAATAATTTTTGTGATTACATTTTAATATTTAGAAAAGTACAAAAATACACAAAATATTTATTTGTCCGAATATATATATATTTCGTATATATTTACGATTTAAAAATACAAAATAAATAAAATAAATACAAGATAAATGCAAATAAATTTAGGAAATTATCACAATCAGTATTTGAGCTTAAATAAACTTGCTTGGGCCGAAATTCATTGATCTTTATCATCTAAACACGTTTTTATAATTTATGTATATATATAACACAAACCGAAACCCTAAAAACCCTTTACACAAAATCGATCAGCTCTCATTCGATCAGATAAAATTCGTGTGTTATTTTTCTGGGATCCTACATAACCTAAAGAAGCTAGGAAAATTAATTGGAGGTCGTGGGTTTAGTTGGTTCGATCGTTGCAAAATTGTTTTGTCGAATTGAGCCTAGCGAGAGGTATAAATTCTTATTATCCCTTTTACATGTTCGATCTTACATATAGTAATTTTCTTATGTTAGTATGATCATATAAGACTCAAATAAATTATATATAACGAATCATGCAAGCTATATAAGTCGTACCAAATTTTGAGAGCTAAAACGTACGTTAAATCCATAATAAGCTATACAATTTATCTAGGTGTTATAATTATTTATTTTGAACACTATACGACATATATGATCTGGTAAAAATGTTTATTCGAATGGTAGAAGCTTAGATCGATCGTGGTTAATTATTCTTTGAATCGGGTTTCATGTTAATCGAATAAGAAAATAAAGAAAACCCTAGATCGAATTAGGGTTAGGGTTTGAATGATGAATCTGGTCATTTACTGCTTGCTAATCATGAGGTAATAATTGTGGAATAGTTAGATGTGTTAGGGTTTCGATTTGCATATTAAACATGTTATACGATTTGAAAATTTAATAAGAAGGACTTGTTTTGTCAACTTTGAAACTTAAAGGTTATTTTTATAATGTTAATTAGGTTAGTATAAATGTGTAAAAATTATAAGATGAGGTCCTTATGTGTAAAATTTGCAAGATCATGGATTAATTATTAAATATTGGTTCGAATTACAAATAAATTAATTAGAGGGACTAAAAGTGTAAATTCAAGGAACTTGTGATTATTTTGTGTAAATAATACTATTAGGGAGGTAATATGTAATTTTGGGTATTTATGGGGCTATATTGTAATTAAAATAAAGTAAGGATGTAAATTTGAATATTTGTAAGCTAAAGGGACTAATTGTGTAAATAAGTGAAACATGGAGGTGTAATTCGTACCATATGATAAATGTGAGGTTATATTCTGTAACTTAGAAAGTATAAGGGCTTATGATGTAATTATAAATATAGTGAGGGTTAAATTGTAAATTATGTAACTATAAGGTTCATTTTGTAACTTTAATAACTAAAGGGGTGTAAAGTGTAATAAATGAAACTTAAAGGACTAAAGTATGATTCTGAATCCATTATGTGTTAAAACTAGTAATTTGTAATAGTTTCATTTTAAACCCTTAACTTTGATATATTTTCATTTAAAACCCTAAGTTATGGAAACTTGTCATAATTAACCCTGAACTATCATGAATTGTTAAAATGTACCCTATGTCCATAATATTCTTAATTTATGACTTAACCTAAGTTATAATACTTAAATCTTCCTAATTATGGAAACTTACTAAATATGGAAACCTGCTAAAAATAGAAAGTTACTTAAAATGGAAAGGCAAGTTAAAAAGAATACTTAAGAATCAATTGTAACTCTCTTCTACTCCATTAGGTGTGAAGAAGGAGAAGTCTTAATCCGTTCAGTTCTTTCAGTTCTTGTTTGCTTGCATTCGAAATAAGGTACAGATATTCTGCCCTTCTTAGTAAGGTGCCTTCGTTCTCTTGATTTCTTATCTTGATTCGTTTAGGATTTCCCAAAGCCATTGCTATGTTCCCTATGCTTTGATCTTTTTGACTTGATTAGATATATACCCTTTGCCATGAACCTTTGATAGTTGGACTTAGACTTCTTGGACCTTTGCTTTGACCTAGACTTTGACCTTCAGTGTGATACCCGAGCCAAGTTCGTTGCCTAGCCATGAAGGTAACATGGCCGTGTCATTGATGCACCAATGGCATGACTCCAGTGTGTTCGAGTGATGTTACACACCGTCCCCATATTGTTTGTAACATGCGCATTATATTTATTATTGGCCTATATTATTGTCTGGGGGGCGTATGGATGCATCCTAGGTTCGAGTTTGTATTAATGATTATATTGTTCGGTGATTGATGCTGTGTGCAATACACGTCCTTCACATTTGAGAGGACTCCCCTCTCTGGTTATTACTTGGTTTGTTTGGGCTCGTGGGGGAATTACTGATCTTTCTTTTATTCTTTTCTTACATTTCATTCTTAATTCTTTGCCTTTGACTTATACATATTCCATTACACTAAAATATACTTGTTCATTTCATATGTTTTCGTTTTCGTTTCCGTTTATCGTATATATCTGTTCACTGGGCTTTTTAAGCTCAGCCGCATTTCTTTTCCTGCGGCAGGTATCTAAGCTAGAAGCTGGGATTTTCGCTATGGGATTGAGAGTAGAGATTAGAAGAAGATTCTACCTTAGTTACCACCTTTATTAGACTGGATTTCATTTCATCTTTAATTCCTTGGATTATTTATTATCATTGACTCATGTTGGTTTTAAGCCGTGTTTGGCTGGATTTCTTTAATGAATTTGTTTAAGACTTCCGCTGTGTATTATGTATGTTTGCTTTGATTTGACACCATAATTTGACATCTCTACCCTTGGCGGGTTGGGGTGTTACATGTAGTCTCAAACTGTGGGTCAAGGGTCAAGTATCAAGTATTAAGTGTCCAAGTATATATCAAGTGGTTCAAGTCAAATTATATATCAAGTGGTTCAAGTCAATTTTCATTTCAAGTATATCATATCAAGGTTTATATCAAGGTTTATTGCAAGGTTCAAGTCAAGGTTCAAAATGAGAATTCATGGCAAGGGTTCATAGCAAAGGTTCAAATCAAGTGGATTGTATCAAAGGTTCACAATACAAAGGGAACATAGCAAGGTTCACAATATCAAGGGGAGCATAGCAAGGTTCAAGGGAAACAAGATAGAAAAGAGAAAGAGTTCATGAGAAACCTGTGAAAGGTCAGAATATCTGTACCTTATTAAACAAGCAAGCAACAATAATGGCAAACACGGAAAAGAGTCAAGACCTCTCCTTCTTCACACCTAAAGGAGTAGAAGACATGATTACAATTGGTTCTTAATTTAGATTACTCATTTTAAGTGATTTTCCATATTTAGTAACTCTAGTTATTAACAATCCCGTTTATCAACTTAAAGTATTCAAGATGACCATTTTAGTAGTTCAAGGTTCATAAGGTTATTTACATATGATTAAGGTTATTATGGTAGTTTTACACATTTGAGGGTTTATTAAGTAATTATGATAAGTTTAAGGACCATTATGCAATTATCATAAAATTAGGGTATAAAGTGTAATTATTATAAAGTTACAGGTTTTTACAAGTTAAGTCCTTTAGTATTAGAAAAATAACAATTTAAACCCTTTAGTATTAGAAAATAAACAAACAACACTTTTTAAATGTCTTTTTACACTTTATCAGGTTTTAGGTATGATCTAGACCTGTATCAAATAATTTATGAATCGTATTAGAACTTCTAAATAAAATCTACAAAAATTCACAGGGGTACCTCAATGTCCCTAGTATTTTACTTAATTTTTCCAGATTTTATTAACCAGTATAGGTATGAATGAAAATTCCATTTTCCTAACCTGTTCCAGAATTGTATCTAATGAAACACCCGAACAGAAATTAATTCTTTACCCCATCTATAAAATTTATAAAAATCTAGAAATATTCCAGTAACTAATAGACATATCAAATATTACCCAGTTCAAAGGACACCTGCTAATTCGACACGGTTTGAAAATTAAAAATCATAAACACTGACTAATTTTCCAGGTACACGAATTCGAGTTGACACTTGTTTTTCCAAAATTCAAAAAGTGGACTTCCAAGCCTCTAAAAATTACAAGATAAATTTATCCAGAAAGCTATTTCATTAAACTACAATCTAGACTCTGAAAACACCCAAAAATACGTTTTTATCATAAAGATACAATCGATTCAATTAGGACAAAATTTCAGGTCAGTAGCAGTCTTCATCATAACATGTAATCTTTTATAGTTTTGACATACAAGTGATCATCTCTAGCCATACAATGATTATTATTGTGTTTATAACCCTTTTAAATCGATCTTTACATAACAATACATGATCATAACAAATTTATATCCAGATTTATATGTCCATTCGATTCATATTACATCTTTGAGGTTATTATTTCATGTGACAATTGTTATTTCATGTGACAATATTTTAACAAGAACAACAATCATGAATTCGAGGATTAACCAAGGAAGAGAGATACGAATACCCTCGTAGAACACACGAAGAATCAAAAGCTCAAGATCACGTCACCAACACTTTCTTCCTCCTTCTTTCTTCTTGGTTAGATCGACAGAACAAGAGAGAAACAAGGCAAAACGATTAGGGTTTTGCTTAAAATTTTCGAATGGATTTGATATATGTATAACTTGGTTACCTTACGTGATGAATGACACAAGAATGGACAAAAGAAACCGTGTAGTAGTTTTTGGAAGGTTTTGATGGACCGAGTTTTGTGCTAACATTTAGGAGGCATGATGGGCTTTATCAAGCTATTTTGTTACACAATGAATTTGGTCCCAATGCTAGCTAAGATACATGGTTGGGCGTTTTTTTTTTTTTTTTTTTTTTTTTTTTTTTTTTTGTATAGGATAGGCTAGAACATTTTTAATTTAATTATCATATAAGTATTAAGTTAAGTAGTTAAACTTTAGGTAATATGGAATATATAACTTACATTAGGTGAAATACAATTTATGTTACTTGTATGATTTTCTTAAGTTCTTGAAATTTTAAAATGAGGGCATTATTGTCAACTCATATTATGTTAAATTTTTGGGTTTTACGTCGCATGTGATCTATGTATGAAATTAATGAACAACTCTTCATGGTTACGGCGTGAGTGTTACGGGCTTAATACGTCGTCACTGTCTTCGATATCTTGATAACCTTCCAAGTCTTTATAAGAGATACAAAATATATCGATCGATGTGATTCCGCCTTATATACCTCTGAATGGATTTGGTGTGAACTGCTTCAAGTATGAATAAGGCATAGGCATTAGAGATCATCTATGCTGTATGAATTTTCTGATCCAAATTTTCTCGTTTTCAAACAAGTATGTTCTCAATTTCGCATCTCATCGTTCCAATGCTCAAATAAATCCTATTAATTAAATAGGAAGTTTAAGTATCAGTTTTTATAAAACTACAAGAAATATGAGCATATAATTGAGGGATATTGATAGTGAAATGCATACATTACTTGATGTTATCATGATGCTCAATGTTGGTTCTTTTGAGGTTGTGACGATTCATTTCATTAATAAGCTTATTAAAACTAATGTATGAATCTTACAAGGTTTCATCAAGGATTTGCTTGAAAGATTTGTAGTTCTACACAGCTAATTTTTTTTGTGTTTGAGTTCCCACATCAGCTCCTTGCATCATCCTCTCTAAAGATTTCCACAAATCACGAGTAGTTATATTACTATCAATAACATTTTAGATCTCATTACTCGACCCAAATAATATTAGATTCTTAACCCTAACGTTAGCTTCAAACTGAGCAACTTCATCTTGGCTTAAATCATCTTCATATTGAAGTTTTGTTTGTCTAGGGTTTTCGGGATCATCAATTTCCTTAATCACATAAGGACCTTTCTTGATAGGGTTAATTAAGAATATTCTTTCCTTAAATCCCTTTAGAACATTCATAAACCTTAAGGACCATTGAACATAGTTTTCCCGATACAATATATGAGGTCTTGCATCACTCTCGACAGCCAATACATCTTATGTAGTAGACATAGTGATTTTGGATCTTTGATATGATTTGTTGTTTTGTGAAATTTATTGTGAAGTATTATGTTTTAGTTATGAGTTTGTGTTTGTTGACCTTTAAATTGTTTAAAGTCTTGTGAAATAAAGTTGATTAAAGTCTCTAAAAATTCTCACTAACAAAGTCGTGAAAGTGTATTAATTCAAAGTCTTACAAGGTGCTAAGTCTTGTGACAAATGAAGTACAATTCCGCAACTATGTCTCTTAAGAACTAAGTGAGTGTGGAAAATGTTGTGGGTAAAAGTCTCGTATCAACTCTAATTATTTAAAGTCCTATGAAATAAAGTTGATTAACAGTTCACACTAACAAAGTCATGAAAGTGTATTAATTCAAAGTCTTGCAAGGTACTAAGTCTCGTGACAAATAAAGTACAAGTCTCGCAACCAATTCTCTTAAGAACTAAGTGAGTGTGTAAATGTTGTAGGTAAAAGTCTCGTATCAACTCTCGTAACACAAAGTCTCTTAACAATCTCTTGTAACAATTAAACTTGTGAAGTCTCGCAACAAACTACCTTGGAACTCAAAACGTCTCATAAGTGATTTTGTGGGTAAAAGTTTCGTAAGAAATGTCTCGTAAAACAAGGTCTCGTAACTTTAGTACCGTAATCCAAGAGGTGATAAGTTACGCAACAAACCTTAGTAAGAAGTCTCGTAACTAAAGTATTGTAACAAAAATTATAACGACTTACAAAACTTACTAAATAACAAGTTTCGCAAAACAAAAAGTCTCATAAATCACATCTTGAGAGAGCTCGCAAAACAAGTCTCTCAAAGTACAAACCAAAATTTTGCGAAGGTTTGCAAACTAAGTTTCTCAAGTTTTGAAACCCTAATCTTGCGAAAGTACTTTTGCGAAAAAACTAATTTAAGAACTTACGAAATATTGAAAAACACTATTACAAACGTACTAAAATATCTAAATTTAACAAAAAATCGTCACTTGGACATAAAACCGTTTATGTAATCTAACAAAAATATATCTCAAATCTCCTAGAATGTTTTTCCAAAAACGTTGTTGCAATTTAACCAACAAAAAAATGATTAAACCAAAGATTTAGAACACGAAAATATTTCTATAGAGAGAATAACGAGTTTAATACTATAAAAACATAAAATTTTACTATTAATGGTGATCTTAAGCTAAAACTAACACAACTAAACACAACAAT